>CM053172.1:39683878-39756142 GCA_012977825.3 Pteromalus puparum
GGAGGTAATTGTATATGTCTTCGTAAAAGATCACCACCTCTTTTAGACGTAGATTTTCGCTTATTTTTCAAATCGTTTGCCACCATCGTCATGAAAAGAGGAGAAATAAATTCAGTATATTTCTTACTATTGTGCACGCGAATATTTTCATTGGGGTTAAATTGCTTTTTGTGTGCGCTAGACGTTTCAAGTATCTCTCGATAATTCTGTAAATCATCGCTTGTAATCAACTGTCTATTAGGATACTTAGATATGAGTAAATCTAATAATCCTTGAGTTTTAGCATATTTTTTATCATTCACTTTAACATGTGTATCATCGAAATGTATCGTAGAATTTCCAATCATATGTTCACCTTTCTCCTTGCGAACCCCATAAATTTTATCCAGATTCTTGTTATACCTTGGGTCAAGCTTGGATGTATGTTTATTGTCTTCTTTCTTATTGTTTTTCGGTTGATTAAATATATGATTATCTTCTTCATCAGCTGTTTCAAATGATGTATCAGCTTCGTTAATGTTCTGAATTGTAGTATTCTCACTATCAACTTTATAAGTATCATCGAGGTTGCTAATCGATGAAGTGCTTTTCTCATCATCATCATCATCTTCGTCATTACTGTATGATCCTTTATCTAGAATATTATTAGAATTTTTATTTATCGACTTCTCTGTGGATTCGGTTTGTAAATTATTATTACTTTTCCTAGAAGTCTCGATGACAAGTTTTTGAAGAGGATCAACGATTGGTTTAAACGTTTCTCCCACTACTTTCTCGAAATTTTCTTTTCCGAATTTCAGTAAATTATACTTGCGTTTAACAGCGTTTCGAGCTTTAACTAGCTGATGCAGAATATCTTTTTTACGTTTTAAGTCTGACATGTTAACACTTCAAAAGTTGACGATAGACTGACTAACTGAGCTTATGCACGCACTATATTTATAGCAAAATTATCAAAACCCTTTCTATATCGACCATTATTGATTGGACTATCTTTATCAATCATTAAAAAGCCATGCTTACTATCCATCCAGCATTTCAAGCACAAATCTTTAAACTGAGCATACGTCATATCAGAATTGACATGATCGTCATACAGATGTCTCAGATTGACGTTATCTTGACGAAAGACGACTAGTAGATTGACATTATCTCTCACGAGATGTTTAGGTACATGAGCATACGACTGACAGAGATAAAAGCAGTCGACGTTCTTATGTCTTCCCATGCAGAAATATGCTCTGATATGATTCTGTTTTTCACAGGCTACATCGTCGAATATCATAAGAGAATTAGGCAGTGCTTTGTCAGGAGCTATAACTTCATCATGCTCGCTAAAGGTAAAATATTGTATACCTTCAAGAGGATCTAAAAGATCCTTAAGAAATCTGTATTTTGACTGATTAAGTGACTTTGAGTAAACGTATATGTTCTCAAATCTGAGTCCATTAGGATGTGTTATAAGTGCGAGTAAACTGTTAGTTTTACCGCAGTTTGATGGACCGCAAAATACTGCTCGTATGCTGTCAGGAAGTAGTTGTCCATGCCGTTTTCTCTCACTTTTTTCCTGCTCGACGATAGCGTCAAAGTTTACTATCGGAAGCTTAACAGGTTGCTCCTTGAAGTTCATGTGATCGCTACGAGAGTTCGTTTACGACTGTGCAGAGTACTATAAATAGCGCGCTTATATGCCTCACACCTCAGTCGAAATCAAACCTTTGAGGTGTGATGATCGTACATAGACGCTGTCAACAACATCGTCGTCTCCAGGGTCACGGTTTAGTGAACAGTCTAATCAATAAACTACCGTTTGAACTTCATTTACCCGGGTATCAATACTGTGGACCAGGTACAAAACTAGCTAAACGCTTAGCTCGTGGTGATCCAGGAATCAACCCTCTCGATAGAGCCTGCAGAGAGCACGACATAGCTTACTCACAGAATCGCGAAAACATTGAAGCTAGAAACATAGCAGACAAAGTTTTAGCCGATCAAGCTTGGCAAAGAGTTCTCGCAAAAGACGCAGGTATTGGTGAAAAAGTCGCAGCTTACTCTGTATCAAACGCCATGAAGTTAAAGTCGAAACTTGGAATGGGTGTGAGGTCGCGAAAAAGAACAAAAAGATCATCTACGAGGCTGAATAAAATCGTTAAGGCTGCTTCGAACTCGATGGTCTCAAGCAAAGATTCTCGCAAAGTAATTCTTTCAGCTTTGAAAGGAGCTCGCGATGCTGTTAAAAAAGCTGGTGGGAAACGAAATATTGTCATACCACGCGTTTTGCCAGTACCATCGAAGGTAGGAGGATTTTTACCATTTCTCGTACCGATTTTCGCCGGTCTGAGTGCAGCTGGTGCAGTTGCGGGTGGTGCTGCAGGTATAGCAAAAGCAGTTAACGCAGCTAAGGCAGCTAAATTACAGTTGGAGGAGAGTCGACGTCATAATCAAAAGATGGAAGATATCGCTCTGGGTAAAGGTTTGTTTCTAAAACCTCATAAAACCGGACTAGGTCTTCGTCTCAAGCCGCATCGTGGAGAAGGATTAGGAAAAAAAAAGCTCCTCCATGTAAGATTTCCTCGTAGAGCACTCACGGATGTCGATATTATCAAGTACGCTAAAATATTGAAAATTCCTAACTTTCGAGGAGTGTTTATGAGAAACGCGTTACCTGCCGACGGACCGCATTATAATGAATCAGCTGTTGTAAATCTAGATGATGCTGATGGACCGGGAACTCATTGGGTTGCATATCGCAAGCGTGGAACTGATGTGATTTACTTTGATAGTTTTGGAGACCTCCAGCCGCCATTAGATCTGATGTTGTACTTAGATGTTGACAAAATCAAGTACAATCATGAGAGATATCAAGATTACAATACCTTCAATTGTGGCCATCTTTGTCTCAAATTCCTGTCCAACAGGCTATATATAAAGGACAAATAACGCAGAATTCAGTCATTACGCTACAAGCTGTCATGGAGAGCTCATTAACGTTAAGTCTTTCGGGCACTTCTTCCATACTGGAGACACAATTTTTCCCTCCAATCGAGCTTTCGCCGCATAAAAACTATGTTCTTGGTTTAGTCGAGCTTCTAACCTTTAATTCTATACCCAATATCGATATAGACGCTAATAAGTTGTATGTCGGTAAGGAAGTGATCGTGTTACCTACAGGTAGTTATGAGATCGAGGATATAGATACTTACCTTCGAGAACTACTGCTGCACAAGGGTATTTCATTCAGCTTACAACCAAACAACAATACACTTCGCAGTATAATTAAGTGTAGTCGCGATATCGATTTTCGTCCACGAGATTCAATCGGTTCACTGCTCGGTTTCGCACGACGATTACTTCCAGCAAATATAACACATAGTTCAGACTTACCTGTAACCATTCTCAAGGTCAACGCTCTTCGAGTGGAATGTAATATCACTTCAGGAGCCTATATAAACGGTCATCTCGTGCACACCATACACGAGTTCTTTCCTGCAGTACCACCTGGATATAAGATCATCGAAGTACCGTCTCAGGTCATTTATCTTCCAGTCATCGTCCGAAGCATTAGTCATCTACAATTACGCATCGTTGATCAAGACGGAAATCTTGTTAATTTTCGTGAAGAAGTAATTACCGTTAGATTGCATCTTAAACAAGTTTTATAATGGGAATTGTTTATAACCTCAAAGTAGGCAAAGGCTATAAAAGTAGACCGACATGCAGTCGAAATATCAGTCTTCCGCAGACCTCCAAAGCGTTAACACGTCGGAACATTCAGTTTCTGAAAAGTCTAAACTTAAGAGTCGCTGTCACCCGCGCTGGAAAGTAATCTGTATATTCTTTTGTTGTCTTACGAAAAATGGAAGACATTCTAAACATACAGTCTCCTGTAACGTTCGATGAGTCTCTTGCTCATTACGAATTGCATCCTCATCAGCCTTACACCGCTTCATCGTTCAACAACAGTGATGAGATTCGCATTGCTATTCAACATCAAGACTTGTACGTTCTACCCTCGCGTAGTATGATACACATTTGTGGTAGACTTACAAAGTCAGATGGAGCTGCAGTAGCTCATACGACTCTAGTGAACAATGCCTTCTGTCACATGTTCGAGGAAATTCGCTATGAAATCAATGCTGTAGAAATCGATAAATGTAAGAACGTTGGCTTGACAACTCTCATGAAAGGATGGTTGTCACTCAATCCGAGCCAGAGTGTGCTTGTAGAAAATGCCGGTTGGCTCGACGTCGATGAGACGCAAAGTTTAATGAACGAGCAAGGCTATTTCGACATCGCCATTCCGCTGAGTATGATTCTTGGATTTGCCGAAGACTATCGGAAAATCGTAGTGAACGTTAAGCACGAACTTATACTCACCAGATCGAGAAACGATTTAAATGCGGTTGTTCAAACAGGCCAACAAAATGCGGCAAATGGCGCAATAACTTATGAAAATTTTAAGATAGAATCGACGAGAATCGAGTGGTTGATGCCGTACGTTATAGCATCCAACGTCTACAAAATTCGTCTGCTGAATTACATAGAGAAGAACAGACCCATCAGCATGAGTTTCAGAAGTTGGGAGCTGTATGAGTATCCAGTACTGCCGAGCTCAACAAGACATGTCTGGACAGTCAAGACATCTAATCAACTGGAAAAGCCGCGATTCGTAGTTTTAGGCTTTCAAACAAATCGAAAGAATTTAAACACAGCCAATGCTAGTCGTTTCGATCACTGTAATCTCAGCAATGTAAAATTGTTCCTCAACTCACAGTACTATCCGTATGGTAATCTTAATCTCGACATAGATCGTCGCCAATACGCAGTTTTATATGATATGTATGCGAATTTCCAGTCTGCATACTACGACAAAAATGCTGAACCTATACTGAGAAAAGAAGATTTCATCACTAACGTTCCTCTCTTCGTCATCGATTGCTCCAAACAGAGCGAGGCATTGAAGAATGCTCCCGTAGACGTGCGTTTGGAGTTTGAATCGCGAAATAATTTCCCTGCCAACACTGCAGCCTACTGTCTAATCCTACACGACCGCATAGTCCAGTACAATCCTGTCAGCGGTGACGTGAAAAAACTTGTGTAGATAGTGATGGAAGAGGGGGTTAGACTATAAAACAATGAACTCCGCCATATGAGAATCATTTCTCATCGTGATGGAGTACGCAGTGGATGTACAAGGATACAAACAGTCGGGCAACGACTTTATTCTCAAGGAGTTGGCCATAGTACCACTCAATCGAGATAGCAAACCTCTGGTGCTACTTTTTAAGGAACCCTTCTCTTGGCGACGACTCACCGATAAATACAAGAGAGAAAATACCTGGCTGTATCGCTATTATCATGGTATACCCTGGAGCTCTGGTGAGCATCCGTACACCGATATAGGAAAGATTCTTCGAGAAGCTCTACGTGACGCCACCAGAATTCTCGTGATGGGTTCCTTGAAGAAAAGTTGGCTTGAACGTTTTAAGTTTAACGTTTACGATATAGCTGAGATGGGCTATCCACCGCTCGATAAACTACAGGTAGTGACTGTCTGTACTCATCATGAGGGAGGATTGTCTCAAATCAACTGCGCTCATCATAACGTCAAGCTTTTAAAAAAATTCTATGAAAATACTTTTAGCCAGCTGAATGAGGAGAAGTCAAGCGATTTCTCCATGATATGGGAATAATAACTCGTAGAAAAAATGGAGAGGTATAAGTATACGTGGATGTACCTCACAGGTTAGAGCGAAGGTTGGGGGCTCTAACCATCTCTCACTAGAGAGTATAAATTCCTTTGAGTAACGTCTATCCTATCATTTGTACTTCATACATTGACGAGAATGGGTCAAAATACTAGTACTGCTAATTACAAACCTCTTCCTCCTTGTAAAAATGAGGAAAAGAAAAAAGAAATATCACAACAGTGGAAATCGTATTCTGAGAAATATTCAACGAATACAAAATCTTTCCCTGAACGCGATAAGTATAAAAAATTTTAAATAGCGATCGCGCGCTATCTACATATTTATATACTCGATTGCACTTCAGGCGGGAAGCACACCCCGAAAAGGCTACGGGGATTGTAGCACAGGGGTGAGACCTCCAAAGGCTATGGGGATTCTGACACAGGGGGATGTGCCAGAAGTAATGGGGATTCTAGCACAGGGGGATGTGCCAGAAGTAATGGGGATTCTAGCACAGGGGGATGTGCCAGAAGTAATGGGGATTCTAGCACACGGTGTGCCAGAATCNATACCAATATAGATAAATATCTAATTTCTTGCATGTACATTTCTTTTGCAATAATAAAACAATATTTAAAGTTGAATATGACCTAAGTGATGCACTTTTAATTTTTTTCTAAAGACCCATACGTGAATATTTAGACAAAGTAATGACAATTTTCTTCTTGTAAAAATATAGTAAAAATCAAAATTATAACTCTCCTGGGTTAATAAATTCTTTGTATTTAATTTCATTAAGAAATATCACTCGCCAAAAATACAAAACAGGTTCATAATAGGACTCGGGTGATAATCCAACTAAGACTTATGTAAAATCTGACATGACAACTTAAATCTACATAGTTTAACAAATATATATATGAAAATTCAGACATTTAGCACCAATACATTAGTATAATGATAGATTTTGATTTAGGCATACTCAGTGACAGTTGTAACCACTGATGTTAGGTTATGTTTCTTACATCTACAAAAATGTTCAACAGTTAATGCAATATAACCACCTTGAGGATTTGAATTTAGTTCTGACTATTTTTTGTATAACCAATTTCATATTAATATTTAATTAATCTTAAACTATTTAAAATCTGATATTTAAATTTTTAATTTCAAAATCAGGTTATCAGCTTGTTTTCTCTTAAAAAATGTTGCGTTGATAGTCTTTTGTAAGCTTAAATCGTAAGCTTTCGTTCACTAATTTTGCAACAATAAGCTTATTTCCAGCTGCTAAACGGTTAGAGTTTGTATAGGAATCATGTTTGTTGTATATACTTTTATACAGGGTGATTCTAAAACAATACAACATTTTTATACCATCGTGATCAGCGTGAAAAATTGAGTCGTTGCTAAGGAGGACGGCGGCGGCAAACGGAGCGGCAGAGAAAGCTATAGCTATAGAGAACAGCGAGTGCAATTATTTCGCAAAGTCTGACGATCTGCACGTGCACAAAATTTTCGTTTAACTCAGAACTGATTTCAATTCATTTTGCAGATACTTAATTTCCAGGTTAAGTCAATGAGAAAACGGCGACAGCCTCAATTTCGGAGCAGCTGCGGCTGTCTTCTCGCGCTTTTCCGGTCATACCGTAATGGCAAACTACACGAAGGGCTCGAGCCGCCTCGAAACTCGGAAGATAAAACTTATTTACAACAAAAATTCGAAAAACGGTGAGGGCCTCAATTTTGGAGCAGCTCCGGCATTCTTCTCGCGCTTTTCTAACCTTATCGTAATGGCAAACTGCACCGGGAGGTCAGGTAGCCTCGAGACTTGAAAGATAAGGTTTTTTGAATGAAAAAATTCGGAAAACGGCCCGAGCTGCCTTTTCGGAGCAGCTGCGGCTGTCTTCTCGCACTTTTCCGGCCATATCGAAATGGCAAACTGCACCAGGAGCTCGATTCGAGTCATGACTTAAGAGATAAAGGTTCTTGGCTGCGAAAAGTCGGAAAACGGCAAGAGCTGCTTTTTCGGAGCAGCTGCGGCTGTCTTCTCGCGTATTTCCAGCCTTATTACACTGGCAAACTGCATTAGAAGGTCGGGTCGCATTGAGACTTAAAAGATGAGGTTTTTTAGCTGCGAAAATTCGGAAAACTGCGAGAGCTCTTTTTCCGGAGTCGCTGCGGCTGTCTTCTCACGCTTTTCCGGCCATATCGAAATGGCAAACTGCACCAGGAGCTCGGTTCTAGTCGAGACTCAAGAGATAAGGTTGTTTGGCTGCGAAAAGTCGGAAAACGGCAAGATCTGCTTTTTCGGAGCAGCTGCGGCTGTCTTCTCGCGTATTTCCAGCCTTATTACACTGGCAAACTGCATTAGAAGGTCGGGTCGCATTGAGACTTAAAAGATGAGGTTTTTTAGCTGCGAAAATTCGGAAAACTGCGAGAGCTCTTTTTTCGGAGTCGCTGCGGCTGTCTTCTCACGCTTTTCCGGCCATATCGAAATGGCAAACTGCACTAGGAGCTCGGTTCTAGTCGAGACTCAAGAGATAAGGTCTTTTGGCTGCAAAAATTCGGAAAACGGCGAGAGCTGCCTTTTCGGAGCAGCTGCGGCTGTCTTCTCGCGCTTTTCCGGCCATATCGAAATGGCAAACTGCACCGGGAGCTCGGTTCTAGTCAAGACATAAAAGATAAGGTTGTTTGGCTGCGAAAAGTCGGAAAACGGCAAAATCAGCTTTTTCGGAGCAGCTGCGGCTGTCCCCTCGCGTATTTCCAGCCTTTTTACACTGGCAAACTGCACCAGAAGGTCGGGTCGCATCGAGACTTAAAAGATGAGGTTTTTTAGCTGCGAAAATTCGGAAAACGGCGAGAGCTCTTTTTTCGGAGTCGCTGCGGCTGTCTTCTCGCGCTTTTCCGGCCATATCGAAATGGCAAACTGCACTAGGAGCTCGGTTCTAGTCGAGACTCAAGAGATAAGGTCTTTTGGCTGCAAAAATTCGGAAAACGGCGAGAGCTGCCTTTTTGGAGCAGCTGCGGCTGTCTTCTCGCGCTTTTCCGGCCATATCGAAATCGCAAACTGCACCTGGAGCTCGGTTCTAGTCGTGACTCAAGAGATAAGGTTGTTTGGCTCCGAAAAGTCGGAAAACGGCAAGATCAGCTTTTTCGGAGTCGCTGCGGCTGTCTTCTCGCGCTTTTCCGGCCATATCGAAATGGCAAACTGCACCTGGAGCTCGGTTCTAGTCGTGACTCAAGAGATAAGGTTGTTTGGCTCCGAAAAGTCGGAAAACGGCAAGATCAGCTTTTTCGGAGTCGCTGCGGCTGTCTTCTCGCGCTTTTCCGGCCATATCGAAATGGCAAACTGCACCTGGAGCTCGGTTCTAGTCGTGACTCAAGAGATAAGGTTGTTTGGCTCCGAAAAGTCGGAAAACGGCAAGATCAGCTTTTTCGGAGTCGCTGCGGCTGTCTTCTCGCGCTTTTCCGGCCATATCGAAATGGCAAACTGCACTAGGAGCTCGGTTCTAGTCGAGACTCAAGAGATAAGGTCTTTTGGCTGCAAAAATTCGGAAAACGGCGAGAGCTGCCTTTTCGGAGCAGCTGCGGCTCTCTTCTCGTGCTTTTCTGGCCTTCTTACACCGGCAAACTGCACCAGAAGCTCGGTTTGCGTCGCGTCCCCATGCATTGATTTTTGCAGCAAAGATGGGTATGACTACGAAAAATAATTTTTTTATCATGGCAATAACTTTTTTTGCTTCCTCCTCAAGAGGAAGCTTTGTAATAGTAAAATTTTCAGTTTTGCTAATACTTCGTGGAAACGCATTTAAAGGTGTTTGGAGTACGAATCATACGTTTTTAGAAAATGTCCGTGCGGATGGCTGTGTGTGTGTGTGTGTGTGTGTGTGTGTGTGTGTGTGTGTGCGTACGTTATACCGCATTATTTTGGACCATGCGACGGATCGCTAATACATTTTGACATGCATGCACGCTTTCAAATCGCGCCGAGTCCACGAAATTTGTAAGTACCGAATTATTGTTATTAGAAAGGGATGTCGTCAGTTAAAGCCTTCGCAATCGTCACGGGATATTTCTTATTTCTCAACGTTCAGATAAACAAATAAGTTCGATCAAAATTTCCTTTAAGTAGAACGATTTATAACCTTAACAGCTACGCGCACTACAGACTCGATTTTTCATTAAAAGCTTTTTTTAACAGTATGTGTAATAAAAAACAATGGTTTGTAGCTACGTCATCACTTATGAAGGGAAAGCACATCGATGAAGTTGTGGAAAATTTGATCCTTAATATTTTAATTGTTAATTTTGTATGCGTTTAAAAAAAAAAAAGCAAATTTTAGTACTTCTAGGAAAAAATGATAACAAGTTCTTCAATAATGTTTTTCTTTATAAGTAGAAGCGATCGTGAACATCGCTGATATTCAGCAATTTTGAATTGTTCAGGAGCATCAGAGAGACACCTGGCTTTCTCGATCAGAATTTTATGGGATAGATGAGGCTACCGTACGTCCGGGCACGAGGGAATGGTGAATGCGCATAGCAGCAAACTACCTGAGCACATGAAATCACATCTGGCTAAAGAAGTGATAAAATTAATTTCAAATACAATAATACGTTGTTACAATATTCATAATCACACAAGGATGAAATGTAATTTATTTGTCAGATCGTTTCCAGCTACAGATTCTCGATCAATATCTGGCAGCCTTATTGGGGATCAGCTAATAGGCGCTGTTCGAAATGCCAAGATAGATGGATGGGCCCAATTATTAGCGGTTTTTGCAAGAGGACCTGCCCTGCGCTGCTAGATGCAGCTTTAACACCAGACAGCAGCAACACATCAATATTTCAGCATGATGGGCGCCATGCACATTTTGCCGGCTTGATGTCAGGAATCACCTGGACAACGTTTTTCCTGACAGGTGGATGTCGTGAGGGCCACCCCTGGCCAGCTGCGATCCGGCCAGGATTTAATCCGTTGATTATTTTTGGGGGTTACTCTAAAAGAGCAGTTACCATACGGTGCACCAGCAATGAAGAGTCAACTAAGAGATCGCCATACGAGATCATGCGAACAACGTGCAAACAACATGGTGCAAGCGAGCTACCCGCGACCATCGGCGACGTCTAGAGCATGCATCAAGAGAGGAAGGAGGACCCTTTAAGCATAGCCGAAGGAGGGAAGAGCAAGGGACGACGATTTCGTGATATAAAAAAGTTTTTTGTTATGATTAAAATCTTATTTATTAACTAGTTTGTATGGAAAGATAAATCTTGGAATCACTCGGAGCGGTAACCAAAAGCTCGTTGTGTAGTTTGCGTAATAAAGAACGTGAAAGCGCGGAGAAGACAGCAAGCAGCTGATCCAAAGCAGGTCTCGCCGTTTTCTGACTTTTCTGCAACCAAGAAACTTTATTTTCCTTAAGTTAACTTAATCTCTGAGCCTATATCAAGTACCAAACTAATCCCTAAAGACAAAACGTGTTCCTAATATTAATAAAAAAAAAAAGATGATGAGAGTATTGAATGAATTAAACAAAAAGGATCTCACTATTTGATAAAGGAAAATCAATACAAACGAAAAGAAGTTATCAAGAAAAAAGATGAAAATAGTCATAAACTTATTAATGAGGAAAGTGTCAGCCAAAGCAGCATAAATACTAAAAAGTAAATCTTGCTGAGCGTATGTGATGTAAATAAAGAAATAAGTATAAACCTAAAGTTAAGTTTGTAGGATAAATAACCTAGAAAAAATGGACAATGCTAGTATTGAACTAGACATCCAATGAAAAGGAACTTGGTGGGCTTTCAAAAAAAAATGTGTTGTTTTGAATCACATACGAAGAACAGTAAAACTGGATCGCAGTCTGTGATATTGAAGTTCCTGCTGAGTTATACCAAAACAGCTTAGAGAAAACAAGAAATAACTTTTTGTAGATACAGAACTGCAGAGTAATAATGAAATATTGTAATGTTAAACATGGCTTTTAACAGTAAAGGATTTGGCCACAACGGTAGGGAAGTGTAGCAAATAAAAGCTGTTGCCAAAGTGTGCTGGTGATCATAAAACAGTAGATTGTCAAGCAAATAAGGTCATAATATAGCAAAACTGTGCTTACGTAATGAAAAATATAAAAAAAGTGACAAAATAGAACATGTGCAATGATAGCCAAGGGAGAATCTGCAATCCAAGATAAGGAAGTATATTGATTATACCGACTATAACGATGAACCTACTTTGGGCCAGATATATCGGTAAAGTGGATCAGCAAAGGTATGTACAAAGCTTCTGGTATTTCGCAATGTCACTTCAGTCATTGAATAATAATATACAGACAGACTAAGGAGTAAGAACATAACAAATGGATCAAGATACGACTGAGGAGCATAGGCAGTTTGAATGTGCAGGTCAATAAGTCATTAATGACAAAGAGAACTTTATTTATGGTAAACATAAGAAGCAAATGCAATTTTGTAAAAACTAGAATGTTTATTGATCCTAGGAAAAAAGCCGGTATAAATTGTATGTTACTGAAACTTGGAACCTTACAATACACTCAATATTATCAACTGCAAGGCTACAAAAACTTGTATAAAAAAAAAAAAAAAAAAAAAAAAAAAAATGGTGGCTTCGAACTCGTTCAATGGCTTCCAACTATCGTGTTGTGTTTCTAGACTGAATTTTAGGCGTTCGAAAGTTTCCAGGGTAGGCCCCATCACACTACGCCATTTCTCAAACCCGGTGTCGTGAGTAAGATTTCATCGGATCTGAAAAAACAGATGAGCCCTGATGGGGGCTTCGAACCACGACCCTTGACCGGGAGCAGGTGGTTTACCACGGAGATTGGAGTTACTGTTATAATGAAAGAAAATTAATGAGGCTGATCCCTGCTAAAAATACTCGATAGTGGATTTATAGAGAGAGGATTTGAAGCTATATCTAATCCCCCACTTTTTGTATTAGGACTCGATTGAAACGGCGGATAGAATCGATAGGACGATAATTTCAATACGGAAAACAACAATTGAAATCGATGTTTCATACCATCATTGACCTTATTAATTCACTTTAATAGTCATTTTTCCGTATATAATTCATTGACTTTTAATCGATTCTATCGGATTTTAATCGAGCTCTAAATGCAAAAAGTAGGATTAAAGAAATAGCTTCAAAATTCGATGAAAATTCCAATCGATTTCTAATGACATTTCTAACAGGGATGGCGTCTAGTTTATATAAAAATAACATATTGTTGTTTGGGTTGTGATAGATGAATATTGTAGTAGCTGATTTTATGCAGGTGATCCATAGAAATTTGTATACAGATGTCTGACATACCAAAATCTGAATTGTCATAGTGTAAAAAAAATTCTTGGTAAGACATAGGAATGTTAAAAATTCACTGTATATTTGAGATTCAATATTGATATACTAGAAAATAATGTAGCAAATCTAGAAACTAGCGACAAATCAATTAGTCAAGGAATTTGTAAAATTAATTATCTTGAAACGTGAATGTACGCGTACTTCAGAGGAAATACGCGCCATCCTTAAATAATGAGAAGGAACGTGCATTGATAACTGTTCGCTAGAACTAAGAATATGAATTGAATTTTTTTTTGACACTGTTTTACGTATCACTAACCCGTTATTCATAATATAGATCAGATTTAAGATACACAAAGCAAGTGAAAACAGTTAACAAATGCATAAAATTATAAAAGTTAAAAACATAGCTGAAAATTTTGACTGGCAGATAGTACGACAAAACAGGATCCAAATGATCAGTAATGAATCTATTCAAATGATACATAGTTGTCTTGAAGTTAGCTACATATTCCAAAAAATTAAAAGGAAAAATAAAGAAGCACTGAAGGTGCAATCCAAGTCTCGTGTCAAACTAAAGAAAATTTTAATATAAATTGTGGAAATTGAGAACCCAACTAATTTGGAAAATTAAAAATGAATATAAAAATAACGATAAAAATTAAAATAGAGTCATTAAAGATGCGAAATACAAATTGAGAAATAATGAAATAAAAATTAGTAAACAAATCCAAGAGCAGGCTAATGGAATACTATTAATACTAAACTTAATAAAAATACACAAAATCAAGTCACCTGATTACTTATCATAACAGCAAAAAAATTGAAGACGAATTAACTATAGCAACCACATGAATGATTATTTTTGCCAAAATAGAATTAACCTTGAGTAAACAAATCCCTAAACAAGATACAATCAACTATCATTACGCAGATAAAAATAGGCAAATCAATCTTTAATATCCTACCAATTGTTTGAGAAATCGAAAAAACTATAGATCATTGAAAAACAGACTGGAGGTGTTGATAAATCAATGCAAAAACGATCAAATTCTAGTTAACTATATAGATAACATTAGAACAATATTAAATACGTCTTACAACAGCCTCCTGGCATCTCTCTAAAACAAGCTGACATAGTTACTATTTACAAAGATAGATAGGAGTCATGATGACTAACTATAGCCGATACCACTAAAATATCGAAACTTAGCAAGATATTGAGAAAAATCTTTGTATAATAAGGTTATGTTATTTCTAATGGAATGCAATAATCAATATCAGAAAAAACAATTTGGTTTTGTTAAATAGAGCACAACGGATGCGTAAATTAATATCTAAAGCATAATAATAAAATCGGGAGCAATTATAACTACTTCTTAACTTAGCTAAAGCATTTGATACGGTAGATCACAAAAACCTAATGGATAAACTAGAGATTATGAATAAGGAGCATGCCTTAAATTTAAATAACAGCTACCTCTCTGGTAGGTGATATTAAAATAAAGAATTGAAAAGTGATACAAAGATATACCCATCGAGTTCCCCAAGGACCATACTAGGACCGTATTTATAATATTTATACGTTATGACTAACTTGAGAGGAATGCAAGAATGAAGCTGTCGTTTCTTATGTCTGAGACATCGTATCATTGCTAGTGCTAACAGCGTGCGAGTCAGCTCAAAGAAATGAACAAAATATCTTAGGGAAGTCGCAAAGTGGACATTTCGTAATAAATTATCCTAATTAAACTGTTAATAAAACTGTAATATTGCTTATTAGCTACTGAAAGTGTTCCTGATTTTTTGAATGCAAATAATAAAATAAAAGATAGAAAGTTAAAATATCTTAGGTCTAATTTTTGATTATAATAGTGAGATAAACATGTAAATATTTAATTAAAACAAATACTTAGTTTTTATCTTTGCCAAAAATTAGAATAAAATGACTATAGAACTTTACTATGAAACTATGCTTTTAACAGATTAAGTAATTATGGCATAATTGCTTGGGGTGGAGCGTACAATAATTGTGTTTACTAATACACGGTATTCAGAGAAAAATATTGAAAATTAAAACAAAAAATAATTTTCAGCGTCAAGACCTCCCCACTGGTTTTTTTAAGCTATATCTTATCATTAGCTGGCGTTAAGAAATAAATATATAAATAGCAAAGCAATACTAAATAAGAGTCCTTCAATTGCCAATATTGATAAAGCTAATAATGCAAAAAAAATAGCTACTTGTTGCGTTAAACATTTCAAAGCTTGGCTAACAAATGATCTGAAAGCACTTGTGATTAGGCAAAGTCGCGATTAAGAAAAGAAGACTAAAAAGTATTTATAAGAGAGAAATATTGATTGATCAAAGAGAATTTATTTTGTACTGTACTTAAACTTTGCGTTAATATTTAAACTGTTATCAGGAAGATTGGCTCGACATCTTCCTGTACTTACTTATTTAGTTTTTTTTTAAGTTTAGATTTAATTTTTTTTTTTTTTTTTTTTTTTTTATGTACCATCCTATGCACAGACAACTAAGTTTTGTCTCTATAGATGTCTTTTTATAAGCATATGTTAATGGTGCTAAATAAATAAATAAATAAATAAATAAATATAATAAATAATCAGGACTCGAATCAAACTCCTGCTGAAATAAAGCATAAAAAAGTTCACGGTGCTACTGCTTATTTACACAAGTTCTATTGTAAAATAAATCAATTGCAAATTTTACAATTTATAGCACTGCGTGACCTAAGTCCGCGTTTATGTCACGCCTAGCCGTGACCTCCTCGCTACGCTCGGACGCTAACCTCATGGTGCAGCACAGGAGTTGTTATGTCACGGATAGTTGTGACATAGCGGACTTAGGGGAGGCAATGCTATAAAATAGTATACGATACTTGAAACCTAAGTTGGCATTTTATTACACGGCGCTACGGTATCTAACTACGCGCCGTGTAATAAAGTGCCACTTAGGTCACACGTATCGTAATGTACTATAATAAAACTCATATGTGTCGTAGTATGTGCGACTACGGTGCTTTGGAACGTTTTCTGGGGCCGTAATATCCACTTTTGCATAAGATATTTGGAAAAGCTTCATCGATTTGGCTGTGCAAGCTCTCAATCGATATGTTTCGAAGTATGCGTGACTACGACGCTTTGGAGGTGTTCTTTGGGTCAGTATAAAGATCCGCATTTGTACGAGAAATATGGTCTGTCTATACGGCGAGTATAGAGTGTATGCGAAATGGTACGCGATTTCCTCGCGTACGAGAAATAATTTCCTACTCGCAAAAACGCAAAAAAATTCGCACTCTAAAAATTCCCCTCCCGTCGCGTATCGTTTCAAATACCGGAAAATCCCGGAAAATTCTTCGCGTACGCGACGGATTTTTTGCAGGCGGAAATATCATCAAGCGAAAAAATTTAACGTACGCAAAGTGTAGCGCGCGCGACGAAATTCGCGTCCGCGAAAGGATGCACTGCTGCGCACAAAAAGGAATGTAGCGTACGTAAAATAATGTCGCGAGCGCAACACTTCGCATACGCTAATTTTTCTGTGCGTGATGATATTTCCGCCCGCGAAAAATCCGTCGCGTACGCAGAGAATTGTCAAGGATTTCTTCCGTACGCGACGGGAGAAGAAGTAACGGCGAACAAAGTACGTTTTGTTCGCCATGTAGACAGACCGTAAGAAAAATTCTCTCCATCGACCGAAACCATCACCAAAAAAGCTTGGAGCGCCGAAAAACTTTTAAACGCTGCACCAATTCAGGCGCTAACACTCTCTTTCTATAACAAATAAATAAATATTAAATAACAAATAATATCTGCAAAAAAGCTTACGTTTTTATTCGCAAGTCTATATGTGTGACTGGAGCTTATTTCTGAAACAATGAAATCGAGTTTTCCACAAGAAATTTACTGAGGCTGCTGCAATTTTTGTGCTCCTATAAAGCGCAGCGCTTTTATTTATTTTTTTGTTTACTATTGCATAAAAGGTGTATCTTTCAAGCAGCGATGCCAATTGAATCTCTTATGCAGTTTGCCATAGTGATGAGCGCGGGAAATCTGCAGCGGTTGCTCCGAAAGCAGAGCTTTTGCAGGTTACTGCAGTTTCATGATAAGAAACGCTCATTCGCCACAGTTATAGCAATAACTGCACAAAGGGCTCAATTCGTGTCGACTCTTGAAACCTTTTTGTATAGTGAAAATTCAGAACTGTGAGAGCTGTTTATTCGGAGCAGTGGCTGCAGATTTCTCGAGCTTATCTCGAGTAGCCGTTGCAGCTTTTTACTTTTTCTTATTTAGTCTCATGACTACTGGAAACCGCACGAGGGGATCGGTACTCGTCTCCACTCAAGAGACGAACCTGTTTGTAGATTTTGGAAAAGATATATTTTTTGGCCAAACATCGGTAAATCGCTGGCATGCCTCTATCGCTAAAGTAGCCAAAAACTTATCGCACTTAATCGAAATTTTTGTCATGAAACTCGGTTTGGAAGGTATGCATCGCCTAGCCCTCAACTATAGGTTTTCTTGGCCAAAATACAAAATTGTCTGCTTTATGTTCTCGGAGCAGCAGCAAAAATGTGCTCGCGCTTATTCAATAAACGTTTTTTGTTAGAACATTATGCCGTAACATACGCAAAACAGAGCGCCGTCTCCGGGGAAACCACGATCGTGTTTTTCAATTTACGTTGACTTTCTGCTATTGCTTGACATTCAGTATCAGTTTACGCTGAACGCACTGACTGACTGATTAATATGGCAGAAGAAGTAGTCATACCCGCGCCGCAAGAGCGTAATGCTGGTTACACTAACCAAGAATACGCCGACATGTTAGTTGTATACGGTGCGTGCAATCAAGTGGGCCGAGCAGCAGCTGCTGAATATCAGCGGCGTTTTCCGAACCGTCGACACCCAGACGCCGGCACCTTTACGCGCGTCTATCAACGCCTGGCTGAGACGGGTAGTGTTCAGGTGAGGAACCCTGACGGAGGTCGCCGCAGGGGTGCAAGAGCTACGAACGACGAAGCAATATTAGATTGCTTCGCCGAAGATCCGACGACAAGCTTGCGACGCACTGCTCGGTTCATCGGAACCTCCTATTCTACGTGTCAACGTGTTATGAAGGAGGACGGCCAGCACGCTTTCAAATACCGCCGAGTACACGAAATTTGTAAGTACCGAAATATTGTATTATAAAGGGGATGTCNGAAAGGGGATGTCGTCAGTAAAGCTTCGCAAATCCGTCACGGGATATTTCTTATTTCTCAACGTTCAGATAAACGAAAAGTCCGATCAAAATTTCCTTTAGTAGAACGATTTATTAACCTTAACACTACGGCACTACAGACTCGGTTTTTCATTAAAAGCTTTTTTTAAACAGTTATGTGTAATAGAAAAACAATGTTTGTAGCTACGTCATCACTTTGAAGGGAAAGCACATCGATATTTGTAAAATTTGATCCTTAATATTTTAATTGTTAATTTGTTATGCGTTTAAAAAGCAAAATTTAGTTACGTTCTAGAAAATGAATAACAAGTCTTCATAATGTTTTTCTTTATAGTAGAAGGCGATCGTGAACATCGGCTGATATTCAGCAATTTGATTGTTCAGGAGCATCAGAGAGACCCTGGCTTTCTCGATCAGATTTTATGGACAGATGAGGCTACGTACGTCCGCACAGGAATGGTGAATGCGCATAAGCAGCACTACTGAGCACATGAAAATCCGCATCTGGCTAAAGAAGGTGATAAAATTAATTTCAAAGTACAATAATACGTTGTTACAATATTCATAAAGCAATGAAATGTAATTTTATTTTGTCAGATCGTTTCCAGCACAGATTCTCGATCAATATCTGGGCAGGCCTTATTGGGGATCAGCTAATAGGGCCGTTCGAAATGCCAGATAGATTGGATGGGCCCAATTATTTACGTTTTTTGCAAGAGGACCTGCCTGCGCTGCTAGATGCAGCTTTAACACCAGAACAGCAGCAACACATCATATTTCAGCATGATGGGGCGCCAGCACATTTTGCGCTTGATGTCAGGAATCACCTGGACAACGTTTTTCCTGACAGGTGGATTGGTCGTGGAGGGCCACCCCCTGGCCAGCTCGATCCCCAGATTTCAATCCGTTGGATTATTTTTTTGGGGGTTACTCTAAAGAGCAGGTATACCATAACGGTGCACCAGCAAATGAAGAGCAACTAAGAGATCGCATACGAGATCATGCGAACAACGTTGCAAACAACATGGTGCAGCGAGCTACCCGCGACATCGTGCGACGTGCTAGAGCATGCATCAGAGAGGAAGGAGGACCCTTTAAGCATAGCCGAAGGGAGGGAAGAGCAAGGGACGACGATTCGTGATATAAAAAAGTTTTTTGTTATGATTTAAATCTATTTTATTAACTAGTTGTATGGAAAATAAATCTTGGAATCCTCGACGGTAACCAAGCTCGTTGTGTAGTTTGCTAATAAAGACGTGAAAGCGCGAGAAGACAGCAGCAGCTGCTCCGAAAAGGCAGGTCTCGCCGTTTTCTGACTTTTCGCAACCAAGAAACTTTATCTCTTAAGTTAACTTAATCTCTGAAGCTATATCAAGTACCAAAACTATCCTAAAGACAAAACGTGTTCCTAATATTATATTAAAAAAAAAAGATGATGAGAGTATTGATGAATTAAACAAAAAGGTATCTCACTATTTGATAAAGGATAAATCAATACAAACGAAGAAGGTTATCAAGAAAAAAGATGAAATAGTCATAAACTTATTGAATGAGGAAAGTGTCACCAAAGCACATAAATTACTAAAAAGTAAACTTGCTGAGGTATGTGATGTAAATAAAGAATAAGTTATAAATCCTAAAGTTAAAGTTGTAGGATTAAATAACCTAGAAAAAATGGACAATGCTAGTATTGAACTAGACATCAATGAAAGGAACTTTGGTGCTTTCAAAAAAAAATGTGTTGTTTTGAATTCATACGAGAACAGTAAAACTGGATCGCAGTCTGTGATATTGGAAGTTCCTGCTGAGTTATACCAACACATTAGAGAAAACAAGAATAGACTTTTTGTAGGATACCAGAACTGCAGAGTATATGATTATTGTAATGTTAAACCATGCTTTAACTGTAGCAGATTTGGCCACAACGGTAGGAAGTGTACAAATAAAGCTGTTTGCCTAAAGTGTGCTGGTGATCATAAAACAGTAGATTGTCAAGCAAATAAGGTCAAATGTGCAAACTGTGCTTACAGTAATGAAAAATATAAAACAAAGTACAATATAGAACATGTGGCAATGGATAGCCAAGAATGCGGAATTCTGCAATCCAAGATAAGGAAGTATATTGATTATACCGACTATACGATGAAACCTACTTTGCCAAGATATATCGGTAAAGTAGGAACGTCAGCGAAAGGTATGGTAGCTAAAGCTTCTGGTATTTCGGCAATGTCACTTCAGTCATTGAATAATAATATAGCAGACAGACTAAGGAGTAAGACATAACAATGGATCAAGATATCAGCACTGAGGACATAGGCAAGTTTGAATGTGAAGTCGAAAATCTAAAAGAACTCAATAAGTCATTAATGACAAAGAAGAACTTTATTTTATGCGTAAACATAAGAAGCTTAAATGCAAATTTTGTAAAACTAGAAGTGTTTATTGAGTCTCTAGAAAGAAAGCCGTGTATAATTGTATGTACTGAAACTTGGAACTTACAATACACTCAATATTATCAACTGCAAGGCTACAAAACTTGTTATAATGAAAGTAAAATTAATGAGGCTGATCCCTGCTAAAAATACTCGATAGAGATCGATTAAATTCTGAATTGATTTTGAAGCTATATCTTAATCCCACTTTTTGTATTAGGACTCGATTGAAACCGATAGAATCGATAGGAGCCGATAAATTTCAATACGGAAAACAACAATTGAAATCGATGTTTCATACCAATGATTGACCTTTATTCACTTTAATAGTCATTTTTCGTATATAATTCTATTGACTTTTATCGATTCTATCGATTTTAATCGAGCTCTAATGCAAAAAGTGGGATTAAGAAATAGCTTCAAATTCGATTAAAAATTCAATCGATTTCTATGAACTATTTCTAACAGGGATGGCGTCTTAGTTTATATAAAAAATAACATATATAGTAATGATAAAATTGAGGTTGTTGATAGATTGAATATTGTAAGTACTGATATAAAACTTATGACAGGTGAATCCATTAGAATTTCTGCTATGTACAGATGTCATGACATACCAAAATCTGAATTGTCATAGTGTAAAAAAAATTCTTGGTAAGACATAGGAATGTTAAAAATTCACTGTATATTTGAGATTCAATATTGATATACTAGAAAATAATGTAGCAAATCTAGAAACTAGCGACAAATCAATTAGTCAAGGAATTTGTAAAATTAATTATCTTGAAACGTGAATGTACGCGTACTTCAGAGGAAATACGCGCCATCCTTAAATAATGAGAAGGAACGTGCATTGATAACTGTTCGCTAGAACTAAGAATATGAATTGAATTTTTTTTTGACACTGTTTTACGTATCACTAACCCGTTATTCATAATATAGATCAGATTTAAGATACACAAAGCAAGTGAAAACAGTTAACAAATGCATAAAATTATAAAAGTTAAAAACATAGCTGAAAATTTTGACTGGCAGATAGTACGACAAAACAGGATCCAAATGATCAGTAATGAATCTATTCAAATGATACATAGTTGTCTTGAAGTTAGCTACATATTCCAAAAAATTAAAAGGAAAAATAAAGAAGCACTGAAGGTGCAATCCAAGTCTCGTGTCAAACTAAAGAAAATTTTAATATAAATTGTGGAAATTGAGAACCCAACTAATTTGGAAAATTAAAAATGAATATAAAAATAACGATAAAAATTAAAATAGAGTCATTAAAGATGCGAAATACAAATTGAGAAATAATGAAATAAAAATTAGTAAACAAATCCAAGAGCAGGCTAATGGAATACTATTAATACTAAACTTAATAAAAATACACAAAATCAAGTCACCTGATTACTTATCATAACAGCAAAAAAATTGAAGACGAATTAACTATAGCAACCACATGAATGATTATTTTTGCCAAAATAGAATTAACCTTGAGTAAACAAATCCCTAAACAAGATACAATCAACTATCATTACGCAGATAAAAATAGGCAAATCAATCTTTAATATCCTACCAATTGTTTGAGAAATCGAAAAAACTATAGATCATTGAAAAACAGACTGGAGGTGTTGATAAATCAATGCAAAAACGATCAAATTCTAGTTAACTATATAGATAACATTAGAACAATATTAAATACGTCTTACAACAGCCTCCTGGCATCTCTCTAAAACAAGCTGACATAGTTACTATTTACAAAGATAGATAGGAGTCATGATGACTAACTATAGCCGATACCACTAAAATATCGAAACTTAGCAAGATATTGAGAAAAATCTTTGTATAATAAGGTTATGTTATTTCTAATGGAATGCAATAATCAATATCAGAAAAAACAATTTGGTTTTGTTAAATAGAGCACAACGGATGCGTAAATTAATATCTAAAGCATAATAATAAAATCGGGAGCAATTATAACTACTTCTTAACTTAGCTAAAGCATTTGATACGGTAGATCACAAAAACCTAATGGATAAACTAGAGATTATGAATAAGGAGCATGCCTTAAATTTAAATAACAGCTACCTCTCTGGTAGGTGATATTAAAATAAAGAATTGAAAAGTGATACAAAGATATACCCATCGAGTTCCCCAAGGACCATACTAGGACCGTATTTATAATATTTATACGTTATGACTAACTTGAGAGGAATGCAAGAATGAAGCTGTCGTTTCTTATGTCTGAGACATCGTATCATTGCTAGTGCTAACAGCGTGCGAGTCAGCTCAAAGAAATGAACAAAATATCTTAGGGAAGTCGCAAAGTGGACATTTCGTAATAAATTATCCTAATTAAACTGTTAATAAAACTGTAATATTGCTTATTAGCTACTGAAAGTGTTCCTGATTTTTTGAATGCAAATAATAAAATAAAAGATAGAAAGTTAAAATATCTTAGGTCTAATTTTTGATTATAATAGTGAGATAAACATGTAAATATTTAATTAAAACAAATACTTAGTTTTTATCTTTGCCAAAAATTAGAATAAAATGACTATAGAACTTTACTATGAAACTATGCTTTTAACAGATTAAGTAATTATGGCATAATTGCTTGGGGTGGAGCGTACAATAATTGTGTTTACTAATACACGGTATTCAGAGAAAAATATTGAAAATTAAAACAAAAAATAATTTTCAGCGTCAAGGACCCTCCCTTACATGTTAAACTCTATTTTAAGCTATATCTTATCATTAGCTGGCGTTTAGAACCATAAATATATAACTAGCACAAAGCAAATACTAAACTAAGAGTCCTTCAATTGCCAATACTTGATAAAGCTAATAATGCAAACCAACAATAGCTACTTATGTTGCGCTTAAACATTTTCAAGCTTGGCTACCAATGATCTGAAAGCAAGTTGTGCATTAGCAAAGTCGCGAATTAAGAAGCAGACTAAAAAGTAATTATAAGAGGGACAATAGTGTATTGATCAAGAGAATTTTATTTTTGTACTGTTACTTAAACTTTGCGTTAATATTTAAACTGCTTCATCAGGAAGACTTGGCTCGCACATCTTGCCAGTGCTGTACTCTAACCTGTATTTAGCTTTTTTTTAGTTTAGATTTAATTTTTTTTTTTTTTTTTTTTTTTTTATGTACCATCCCTATGCACAGACAACTAAGTTTGTCTCTATAGGATGTCTTTTTATAAGACATATGTATATGGTCTAAATAAATAAATAAATAAATAAATAAATAAATAAATAAGTCATGACTCGAATCAAGCTCCTGCTGCAGTTTGCCATTTCGATATGGCCGAAAAAGCGCGAGAAGACAGCCACAGCTGCTCCGAAAGGCAGCTCTCGCCGTTTTCTGACTTTTCGCAACAGGAAAACCTTATCTCTTAAGCCATGACTCGAATCGAGCTCCTGGTGCAGTTTGCCATTTCGATATAGCCGGAAAAGCGCGAGAAGACAGCCGCAGCTGCTCCAAAAAGGCAGCTCCCGTCGTTTTCCGAATTTTCGCAGCTAAAAAACCTCATCTTTTAAGTCTCGATGCGACCCGACCTTCTTATGCAGTTTGCCAGTGTAATAAGGCTGGAAATACGCGAGAAGACAGCCGCAGCTGCTCCGAAAAAGCAGCTCTTGCCGTTTTCCGACTTTTCGCAGCCAAGAACCTTTACCTCTTAAGTCATGTCTCGAATCTAGCTCCTTGACTAGAACCGAGGAAAAGCGCGAGAAGGCAGCCGCAGCGACTCCGAAAAGGCAGCTCTCGCCGTTTTCCGACTTTTTGCATTAAAAAAACCTTATCTTTCAAGTCTCGAGGCTACCTGACCTCCCGGTGCAGTTTGCCATTACGATAAGGTTAGAAAAGTGCGAGAAGAATGCCGGAGCTGCTCCAAAATTGAGGCCCTCACCGTTTTTCGAATTTTTGTTGTAAATAAGTTTTATGTTCCGAGTTTCCAGGCGGCTCGAGCCCTTCGTGTAGTTTTCCATTACGGTATGGCCGGAAAAGCGCGAGAAGAGAGCTGCAGCTGCTCCGAAATTGAGGCTCTCGCCGTTTTCTCATTGACTTAACCTGGAAATTAAGTATCTGCAAAATGAATTGAAATCAGTTCTGAGTTGAACGAAAATTTTGTGCACGTGCAGATCGTCAGACTTGGCGAAATAATTGCGCTCGCCGTTCTCTATAGCTATAGCTTTCTCTGCCGCTCCGTTTGCCGCCGCCGTCCTCCTTAGCAACGGCTTCCACCACTTGTTGCCGACGCGCTCGCTTCCCCTCACGTGCTTCTCCGCCGAGCGCTGTGGTGGGGGGATTTTCCTTTCCTAACTGAGAAATGGAAAAGTGGAGGAAAATTTTTCGGACTAATTCCCCTAGACTCAGTTTTTCACGCTGATCACGATGGTATAAAAATGTTGTATTGTTTTAGAATCACCCTGTATATGAGGTATATAGTTTTTGGATTTTAGGTTATAAATCCATATATGTGACATATTATGCCTACTGAACATAAAGTACATATTATGATAACTTTAGCTACAATTTTCTATGAAGGAATATGATGTTGTCAATAATTTATCTTAGTTGTTAATATATTTTTTACTTATGTTAACCATATATGTAATTTTTTACTCATGTTTGGATGACGTTGGATTAGGGTATTTAATATATAAGATGTGAAATTGTGATCAACTACAATTGTTGAAATATTTAATCTATTGTCATTTAAATTATTATAATAGTGATAAGTTTGTATGTTTATGTGTGTTTATGTGTGTGTATGTGTGTGCGTGTGTGTGTGTGTGTGTGTGTGTGTGCGTGTGTGTGTGTGTGTGTGTGTGTGTGTGTGTGTGTGTGTATATATATATAATTATATATATTATTATTTAATTAATATTACAAGAAAATTATATTTTCATATGAAATATTTATATAATGATTTTATTTTTTTTAGTATCTTTTGTACAAATAATTTTTGAAATATAAATACTATTTGATGAAATTAAATGTAGTAATATTATATTGTATTGCAATATAAAATTAAACATTTAATGACATAAATGATGTATTGTTTAAAATATCAAAAATAAAAATATATTGTAATATTTGGACTAATTACATAAAAATTTATACATATTTATATATATATATATATATATATATATATATATATATTCATTCATATGTCATTTATTACAGTCGACAAGATTTAAAAAATGGATGAAAATTTTTTTAGAATTCTTAAAAAAAATGAAAATGATAATCATAGTATGTTGAACGATATCCACATGCATGAATTTATGAAATTGATTCCTGCATTTAATATGCAATCTACCTTATTAAGCCAAATATTAAGTGAAATTAGAGAAAGAAATGAAGGAGAAGAATTTATACAAATTTTATTTAGTGGAACACATGAGGCTGGGCATTGGATTTGTATATGGTACAATAAAGAAGTCATTCATGTTTATGATAGCATAAATGCGGGACTTAACAATGACCATTTACAGTATATTAGTTGATTATTTCCTAGAAATACGCCTTTAAAAGTAATTGTTGAAAAAGTACAATACCAACAAGAAAGGTATAATTGTGGTTTGTTTGCAATTGCAAACCCTGTTTCAATTTGTTTTGGTATATGTACGTGTAATATCGTATATGATGAATTTGTCATGAGGCAGCATCTTGAAAAGATATTTAAAACAAAAACATCAGAAATATTTCCTAATTTTAATCAGAATTTAAATTTTCTTCCAATTTCTAATAATTATGATAGAAATCAATATATATTTCAACATAAGCAAATTCAATCATTTACGATTGTAGATATAACATCTTATCATAGAAGATATAACAATTTTACAAGAGGTTTAAGACCAACAATAGAATACATAGATTTAACTACTATTACTCGAAAAGATCATCCATCGAATAAATCTAATATTGAAAATAGAAGTGACGATGAAATTGGATTTATTAAAGTACAAAGAAAACGTAAAAATAAATCATATACTCACACAAAGAATGATATACTAAATAGTAATAAAAAAAGAAATTGTAATTATAATCAAAATATATACGATGATTTAAAAGTAATAGAATCAAAAAGATCCGATGAAAAACAAACTCTTATGAATTCAAAATCTAAAGAAGCAATAAGATTATGTGAATATAGGAAAAATATGTCATTGGAATCAAAAGCAATGGAAGTCTTAAGATCGCGTAAGAATAGAGCTATTGTAAAATAGAATTCAAAAGTAAATGGAGCAATAAGAGTACGTGAATACAGAAAAAATATGTCAATAGAATCAAAATCTAATGAAGCAGTAAGAATGCGCGAATATAGGAAAAATATATCATTAGAATTAAAAACTAAAGAAGTATTAAGATCACGTAAAAATAGAATGAACAAAACATCCAATTCGAAAGTAAATGAAACAAAAAGATTACGCAAATATAGAGAAAACATGTCATCGGATTTAAAATTTAAAGAAAAATGCAGGTCACGGTCGAATAGAGTAAATGCAACATCTGATTAAAAAAAATGAAATAATTAGATTACGTGAATACAGAAAAAATATGACAAACGAGTCAAAAGTTAATGAAACAATAAGATCACGTCATAATAGAGCGAATGCAACATCTGTTTCAAAGGCAAAAGAAGCAAACAGATTACGTGAGTATAGAAAAACAAAAAAAGAGATTATTCTACAAGATGATATAGAACAAGAAAATTGTGTAAAAATAAGTGAAAGAAAAAGAAAATATATAAACAACAATTTGAAAGATACAAATACAATAAAAGAAAATCTTGATGTAATAAATATGCCATTAACCAAAAAACATTATTATGACAAATTTTATAGGAAATTTAGATAATAAATGTCCATTTTGTAATGCGAAACATTTTAAAGAAGAAAAAACAACCGATAATAATACATATATTAATTGTTGTCATAAGAATAAAATTCATCTTGATGATACAACATACCCAGTCGAATTAAAAAATATATTATTTAATAAAAATTCCAAAAGTAATAATTATAGAAAAAATATACGAATTTATAATAATTCTTTAGCTTTTGCAAGTTTCGGATCTAAATTAATACATTTTAATACAGTTGGACCACAAGTATTCAAAATATGTGGTCTAGTGTATTATAATTCATATTCATTACATCCTAATGATACCGATAATCCAAAATATAGGCAGTTGTATATTATAGACCACGAAATTGCAAATAAATATAGTAAAACTGATAAAATTGATATAAGTTTAATAGAATATTTAAAAAAATTCATATCTAGTAATAATCCTTATGCTGAAGCCTATAAAATGATGTATAGAGTAGAGGAGGAAGAAAATACAAAACCACACAATGATAATACAGCACCTCAACAAATAGTAATGTTATTAACTCGTGACGATTGTACTAAAAATAAATCATATTTTGCTACATGTAATGAAGTTGCCGTTGTGTATGTAGGTGATGATGGCGCCCCACCTGTAGATCGTGACATTTATATATATATCCAAAATCAGATAAACCACAAAGAATAAATATTCTTAGTAGACATCTTGATCCGATGATCTATCCTTTAATGAAAAAATTTTTTTTTGAAAGTGTATAACTTTCTTACTACGGTGATACAAGTGAAACCTAACAAATTATTCTCAAACAAAAATTATTGTCTAACTCATCTTAGCTCCTGGTATGAGAGATTCAAAAGACTAGTTTCTTCTAACAATATTATAAAGCGTTTCGTCCTAGACTGTTGGACTGGACTCCTCAGTAAGGATCCAACAGTCCTCCTTAGACGCTCTACTGCGAGATGTTACTACAGTCCAATATATGTAGGATCCCCTCGGCTACTTCAGTTGTGGGAAGTAGTCAGCTTCCTACCGGCATTTCTTTCAACCGTATGCGGAATTACAAAATATATATATCTAACACTCGTGAATTTACAGAAAATAAATTTTTTTGAAAGTGTATAACTTTCTTACTACGGTGATACGAGTGAAACCCAACAAATTATTCTCAAACAAAAATTATTGTCTAACTCCTCTTAGCTCCTGGTATGAGAGATTCAAAAGACGAGTTTCTTCTAACAATATTATAAAGCGTTTCGTCCTAGACTGTTGGACTGGACTCCTCAGTAAGGATCCAACAGTCCTCCTTAGACGCTCTACTGCGAGATGTTACTACAGTCCAATATATGTAGGATCCCCTCGACTACTTCAGTTGTGGGAAGTAGTCAGCCTCCTACCGGCATTTCTTTCAACCGTATGAGGAATTACAAAATATATATATCTAACACTCGGATAGGGGATCCTACATATATTGGACTGTAGTAACATCTCGCAGTAGAGCGTCTAAGGAGGACTGTTGGATCCTTACTGAGGAGTCCAGTCCAACAGTCTAGGACGAAACGCTTTATAATATTGTTAGAAGAAACTCGTCTTTTGAATCTCTCATACCAGGAGCTAAGAGGAGTTAGACAATAATTTTTGTTTGAGAATAATTTGTTGGGTTTCACTCGTATCACCGTAGTAAGAAAGTTATACACTTTCAAAAAAAATTTTTTTCTATAAATTCACGAGTGTTAGATATATATATTTTGTCTATCCTTTAATGTTTCCTTTTGGTGAATCAGGATGGCAACCTTATATGAAAAATTTGAATGACAAAAATAATAAGACTAACATATCTACATTACAATATTATTCATATAAATTGAGTATTCGCGATGAATTTAATCCATGTTTGAATTTAAAAAATGTATCACAGCAGTTTATTGTCGATGTTTGGACAAGAATTGAAGCTTGTCGTTTATATTATATACGCAGTCATCAAGCACAATTACGCACGGATATGTATAAAGGATTAATGGATTATGTGTCTAATCGTGCCAATCTTGACAATTCTAAAATTGGAAGAATGGTAATATTACCATCAACTTATACTATAGGAAGTCCTAGAGCCATACAACAAAATTATTTAGATTCGATGACACAATTACAAGTTGATGGTAAGCCAGATATTTTTTTAACGATGACTTGTAATCCTAATTGGAAGGAAATCCAAAGTAATTTATTACCTTATGAAACCACTCTAGATCGGCCGGATTTAATTTCACGAGTTTTTCATGAAAAAATAAAGGTGTTGAAAAATGAACTTATAAAAAATAATATATTTGGTAAGGTTAAAGGTTATGTATATGTTATAGAATTTCAAAAACGTGGCTTACCACATATTCATATGTTAATATGGTTGTATCCAGATTATAAATTTCGAAATACCGATCAGATTGATACAATTATAAGTGCTGAAATACCAGATGAAAATAAATATCCCAAATTATATAATATAGTCAAAAATAATATGATTCATGGACCATGCGGTTCACGGAACAAAAATTGTATATGCATGAGTGAGGACAAAAAATATTGTACCAAAAGATTTCCTAAACCATTTGTTAATGAAACACAATACAATCTAGATGGATATCCTACTTATCGCCGAAGAAACGATGGTAAATATATTATTTATTCAAAACGTAGAAACGCACATAATGGATTTGTTGTACCGTATAATCCCTATTTATTATTATTGTTAGATTGTCATATAAATGTAGAAATATGTAGCACAATAAAAGCTATAAAATATTTATTTAAATATTTTCATAAGGATCCTGATACTGCTTTAATAAATTTTACATCTGTACATAATAATGATGATCAAAATATCATAAGTGATCATGAGAATACATATAATTATGATGAAATAACACAACACGTGTCAACAAGATATGTGTGCGCGCCTGAGGCTATGTATCGTATTTTGGAATCTAAATTAAGTGAGCAATCTTATGTGATTTATATATATATTAGCTGCCCATGATGAAAACGAACAATATGTATATTTTATAGAAGGACAAGAAAATAAGCGAATTAATAAAAATGTAGAGACAACATTAACTGCTTGGTTTAAATTAAACGAAGACGATGATGATGCATCTGAATATTTATATCATGAAATTCCATATCATTACGTTTTTAATGAAAAAAAAAAAAAAAAAATGGAATAGAAGGAAAAAATTATTTCAACCTATTATAAGTAGAATGTATTTTGTGAATCCAAAAAAACGTGAAACATTTTTCTTACGTCTTTTATTATTACATGTACGTGGCGCAAAATCTTATAGAGATATGCGTACTGTAAATGGAATTGTTTGTGATACATACGAAGAAGCATGTGTAACAAGAGGTCTCATAAGTAACGATGCAGAATGGGATAAATGTCTGGAAGAAGCTGCGTTGGTCAAATTTCCAAAATCTATGTGTGAATTATTTGCATATATATTAGTCTTTCAAAATTCACACAATGCGTCAGAATTGTATAATAAATATAAAACTCATTTTATGAATACAAAACTTGAAAAAGTTGAAGCTGAAAATAGAGCACTAAAAAATATTGAAAATGTTTTGTTAATACATGGAATGAAATTAAATGATTTTAACATAAAAGATTATGACGAGAATTTGATGCACAAAGAACATGATGATATACCATGTAATCATATTGATGATAATGAATTTATTGAAACTTATGTCGACAATGAAACCATGGAATCTTTGATAAATATCCTAACTGTCGATCAAAAACAAATATTTGATTTAATTATAAAAGACACAATTGACAATGTTGGTAATAAATTATATTTTGTTGATGGTCCGGGAGGAAGTGGCAAAAGTTATTTACACAATGTTATTATTAAATATTTGATATCATTAAATATAACTTTTCTAACAATAGCATGGACTGGTATTGCTGCAAATTTGTTAATCAATAGTAAAACCGTTCATAGTACGTTTAAATTACCATTAAATATTAATGAACAAACAACATGTAATATTTCTCCCAATTCGAAATATGGAATATTTTTAAAAAATGTTAGAATTATAATTTGGGATGAAATATCAATGGTATCTAAACATGCTTTCGAAGCAATTGATACATTTTTACGAGATTTATGTAGTAATAATAATCCTTTTGGTGGAAAAATTATTGTTACATCTGGTGACTTTAGACAAACACTTCCTATAGTACGTCATGGTAATCGAACAAAAATAATGGAATCATGTGTAAAAAGAAGTAAATTATGGTCATTTTTCATGAAATTATCATTAAATGAGAATTTAAGATTGCCAAATAAAGATTACGAATTTAAAAATTGGCTTCTTGATGTGGGAGAAAATAAAAACGCAACAAAATTTGAATTACAAAATAATGTTAAAAAGATTCCTAAAGAATTGATTTGTAATAACGATCTGATCACAGAAATTTTTGGTCATAAAATTGATCCAAATGATTTATCGTTAAAAAACAAAGTAATTTTATCACCGTTAAATTCTGATAGATTAAAAATTAATGAAAATATTGTTGAAAAAATTGATGGAAAAAAATTTGTCTTTTATAGTGATGATAAAACCGAAAGTGAAAATGATGACAATCTTATAAACTCAATACCAACTGAATTTTTAAATTAATTGACACCAAATGGATTACCACCACATAAATTAATCTTAAAAAAAGGGGCCATAGTTAGTTGTTTGAGAAATTTAGATATCAATGGTGGTCTTTGCAATGGAACGAGAATGATAATTAAAGATGTTAAAAAATATTTATTAGTCGGGGAAATCATAACTGGTAAGTATTCTGGTATAATCGTCTTATTACCACGAATCGATCTAAGTCCATCATTAGAAGAAATACCATTTCGTATGATAAGAAGACAATTTCCGATTAGATTAAGTTTTGCTATGACTATAAACAAATCTCAAGGACAATCTTTTGACAATGTTGGAATTTATTTACGAACTCCAGTATTCAGTCATGGTCTCTATCAAGAGCGACATCAAGACACAACTTAAAGTTATTTCTAAGTAAAGAGTCTATTTATGAACACAATGACGATTTATTAAACATTAAAAAAAACGGAGAAAACTAAATATTGATACGGAAATATATACGAAAAACATAGTATATTCGGAAATTTTTTCAAATTAATAAAATTGTTGAAAAATAAATAGAATAAAATAAATTTTATATATACTTTTAATCGTTTGGCTGAGTTATCGCCATTATAGAGACTGAATATATATATTGGTTGGCTGAGTTATCGCCATTAAAAAGTCTAAATATTGATATCAATATACAAATAGTTCGGCATAGTTATTTAAAAATATAATAATTTTTAATATTTTCTTATTTTAAATTATGTTTCACGTTAAAATTTAATAAGAAAAACAGATAATACAAGAGTAAAACTACCATTATTTACGTCAATTACTTATGTAATACATAGTACATAAAATAATGAAATAAAATAAAAAAACTATTAAATGGTATAATAAAAAATTGAAATCCGGGCGTTTTTATTAGAACATTTATATCTAATAATTACGACAGTCTCAACCCTGTCAAACGCAGAGAGCAATTTTTATTTATACTATAATCTAAAATTTTATCATAAATTATTATAATTTGAAATAAAATATGTACTTTATGTTCAAGAAAACCTTCACAATGGCGAAATGCCATCTACAGATAAAAGCACCAGGTATCGATTGAAATTACCGTCAAATATCCTAAACTTCTCGTAGACGATGTCCAGGTCTCAGGACGACTCCCAGGATAACAAGACATCGTCTACGAATAAGTGCACTATATGTATATATCTTATAAAAACCAGAAATATCAACTTATTTACTAAATTATTGTTGTATACATATATATATCATATCCCTTTCATATTTCTTATCATGATTATCCCCAGCATCCTGAAATCTGGACCACATCTGATAATTTCTATTTGGCATTTTTATACATATAATCTTGTACGATTAGTGTATCAAAAAAGAATTGCATTTTTCCACATCAATTAAAAGTTATCCATGTTTGTACGTACGTACGTACGTACGATTTTTAAGCTTATATTTACCGTTAATGTTTATAAAAACTAATCATTTAAAAATTTAATTTTTGTGGTGAATCTATGTGTTGATATACAAAGATTACAATGATTTAAAAAAAAATTATTTTCACAAGATATATCTACATAAGGTAGGGATGTTTACAAAAGTCAAAATTATCAAAATTAAAGAATTTTAATATTATGTAGATACTATGGAACGTCTGGCGCGCTCTGCACGCTCGTAATTTTTTTATAATCGCATTCTATATCATCATTATATTTTATATGAATCACAATATTATAATTCTATTGTTACGTCTTGGGACGTAGTGCTGCGATCGACAAAAAGCATGATTTCAATTCAATGAAAACGTATTGCCGAATTCAGACCTGCTCTCTGCTACGACGCTCCGGGCTGTCGACAGAGATCGCAGTAGCTAAAGTTTTACTCGGTTTTGTAAGCATCGGTAAAATTTTAATAAATACGCTAAAACGTAATTCGCAACGAGAGTGCATTATTTTAAATGCCTGGTACACGATTGACGAATCCCGATTCCCTTCGCACACGACTGGTGGACTGTCCTGAACAACCCCAGCAGCTGGAGTGGAGCATAGGTCATCTTGTGAACAACCCACAAAGTAAGTACAATAATTCCGGTAATTATAGGGCCTAGTTGAGACTTAGCATTGGTCCGATACAAATCAAACGCTAGACGTTTGTATAAAAAAAAATAAAGAAAATTTTGATAACAAGATTAAACCGTTCAAATAAAACGTGTATCGCAGAGTCGACTTAAATTTCGGTGTCATGCGTATAGCCGCGGCGAATGAACAGACCAAGACTTGTGGAGTTTGCAAAAAGGCGAAAAGTAGATCGCGTATTGTAGCAGAAGTAGAATAGCAAAATTACATTCGAGTTAGTTGGACGCGATTTAAAAATCCGAAATTCAGGCTAAATAAAAGTTTATAATTAATGAAAATATAACTAAAATGAGAGCACCAAATGAGTGACAATCAGAAAAATCCACCACAGCAAAAATTAACAAGGAGTGTTGTTGGAAATAATCCGACATTACAGAATTAGATAATAGTTCCTAAGGATCAAACGCTATTTTCGAGGAGTAACAAAATAAATAGATCACTGCCAGAAAATAATACAACTGCTCAAGCAAGAGACAAAGAAGCAGTGACCAACACTGAAAAATTAAATTATACAATAGCCAAAAATATAGAAAATATAGACCAAGAAATACATTTAGAGCAGATGAACAAAGATAATTCCACGGGGGCAAGAAAAAAGGAGATTTCAAGGCTTAATAAAGCCCAATTAACCATTAATATACAAACTACGGCTAACAAACAGGAATCAACCGAAATATCTAAAAAATAACAGAAAGTAGCAACAGTAACACCAATAACACCGTTGACAGCGATTAGAAACACCAATAACACCGTTGACAGCGATTAGAAACACCAATAACACCGTTGACAGCGATTAGAAGACAGCGATTAGAAACACCAATAACACCGTTGACAGCGATTAGAAACACCAATAACACCGTTGACAGCGATTAGAAAAGCAGAAGATTGGAGATTCAATAATAGTTTGAAACAAGACATATCGTTGATAGACATCGAAGGCTTTAACGAACAACCAAGCCTAATCGGCAACCTAAATAATTCACAGACTAAATTTAACTTCGATTTTAATTTGGACAGTATATTGGATAGCACCATGGTGACTGATGGGTTAGGTAATCAACAACAACAACAACAACAACAACAACAACCACAACAACAACAACAACAACAACAACAACAACAAGCGCCACAGCAGTTGTGGTTATCTCTAAAATAGGTAGCAAATCTAATACCAGAATTTGACGAAAAGTGTATGTCGGTCAACGAATACGTAGAAAAATTAAAACATGCAAAAAACATTTTATTAGAGACCGATCAAGCAAATTTAATTCCGATATTAAAAATGAAACTAAAAGGCGACGTATATAGGGCTATGTTAAATGCACAAATTAATAATATTCAAGATTAATTAATTTTATCCAAGGTGTGCGACAGATTTATCCGTCAACGGATAAAATGGCAACTCTTTATGGAAAGATAGCAGAAAGTTTGCAAAATCCAGACGAGACGGTACTCAGTTTTGCTAATAGGTTGCAAGAAGTGGGATTGCAAGTAAAAGACAGTAAGGGAGTAGCAGCATATACAGAGGAAAAAAAACATTATTTTAGAAATAGACGCTGAAACTCTAGTATCATTCGTAGAAGGATTACGGCAGGAAATACGTCCAGAATTAGAAACAACAAGAAGTTTAAGGGAGGCTATACAAAAAGCAATAGAAGTAGAGACGAGATTTAACAGAAGAGATTTGATATTTGGTAAAGCAAACAAAGCATTTTGCAGTTTAAGCAACCAAGCGGCCATATCAGGAGATACAAGCGTTGCCATATACTCGTGTCAAATTCGCCAAGACTATAGACATGAGGCATTGTTTAGCCATAAAGTAGCGTGTGTTTACTGCAAAAATAAAGATTATTTGTCAGATAGCTGCAGAATAGTAAAAAAAAAGATTCAATTAATTTGCAAATTCTGCAGTAATCACGGGCATTCAATTGATGCTTACAAAATGAATAGAAATAAAGGCAATCATTGTCAATATTGCCAAGTAATGGGTCACAATGTAACTCAATGCCCATTTATAATAGAGTACGAGCTGTGTTGGAAATGCAAAGAAAGCGGACATGATCCTAATAATTGTAAAAATCAAGGAAAACAAAGCGAAATGTGTGAATTCTGCAATGGCACAAGTTATACAATAAAAGATTGCCCAGATCTAACGTGCAAAAGATGTAATCAACGGGGACATATACTGAAATACTATTCAATATTAATGGATAGAAAATTTCTAATGTGTGCCATTTGCAATAACAATGATCATGAAGCTGAACAGTGTGAAGAAGCTAAAATATTAGTAGCACAGAATAGAGCGAAAGCATGTCAACAGGAAATCCAATGCCAGATTTGCAACGAAAAAGGTCATTCAGGAAAATACTGCCACAAATTCATGGCTCAGTACCATGCCACGAATAATGCCAACGCCTCGTATGAAAATCAAATTTATAACAACTATAATAATAACTATAGAAAAAGCAACAATTATAATAATCAGAACAAAAGTATAAGTAATCCTAATTGAAAACAAATAAGTTGCGAGTATTGTAAAATTAGAGGACATCCAATACAAGAGTGCAGAAAATTAAAGAATCTAGAGAATATGGCTCAAGAGCGGAAAAATTGCAGTTATTGCAAAGAAGATGGACACACAGTAGAAAATTGCCAGGAAATCAAGGCATTGGAATCGAGGGCAAATATAAATTCGGTAGCTATTGCAAAAACACGAACCATATGACGGAGGAATACTTTAAATTGCAAAATCAGCAAACGAATCGTTTGGGAAACGACTAAATGGGGACGAGTGGACGAGGAGGACATAAAATTAAAACTACAAAATGGACCAGTTAAGAAGAAATACACATATGGAGCAAATTCCAAACAATGGTCAGAGTATTAGAGTGGGAGTAAATAACGATCAAAAGAAATTTCTCAGTAGAATTTTAAAAGAAATTATTGATAAAAATGATATATACGAAGGTTTACATGAAAATAAGTGCAGTCAGAGTAAAGCTAAAAGTAAATGTAGAGAAAGAGAAACCCCATCAGGGTGATAATCAAAGCAGAATTAATGAGAGCATGGAGTAAAAGACAGGAAAGTCCGACGAGAAAAATGATTTAAACAAAAATGAAATGCTGTTAGAAAACACTTTTTACGAGGAAGTGAAAACAGTCTTAAATACAATAACTGAAGGATATGAAGTGAGCAATAATAAAAGCTCAGGCGGAAATAAGAAATGAATATAATAGCAAAACTCATAAGAAATCGATCCGGAAGCAAGAAAGTGTGATTTCAAGGACATATTAACAACAATGAAAGAAACTGGAGAAAAGTTGTCGAAAGATGAAGAAAAATTGATGTTTGATGGAAAAAAATATCAATATATATCTTTCGATATTGACTTTATTCCTGGAGGAGCTCAGCTAATGAACGAACTAGGCATAGATGAGAGTTCAATTTTAAATATAGAAGCAATCGATGCATTTAAGAAAACTCAACAAAGAAACCCAAGAAACCGAGCAGGCAGAAAATATTAGGAAAGAAATTACAGATGAAAATTGGGGGTAAAAAGAATCAAGAAAGAATCGAACGGATTGCAACAAAATATCCAGAGGTTTTCTGGGTGGAAGGAGATAAATTAGGAACGTGTAACGTGGAGCAACATGAAATAAATTTAACGACAGATGAACCTATTTATGTAAAGCAGTTTTCATTAGAACACAAGAAGAAAGGGATTGCTATCAGTAAAACACAGAAATTAGTCATCAATAAAGCGATTCGGAATACCAAAAAGCCCGTTTAATGCACCAGCATTAGTCGTGCCAAATAAAGAACTTGTAACAGGGGAAAAGAGATACAGGTTAGTGATTGACTACAGGGTACTAAATGAGGTCACTATAGCGGACCCTTATTTACTTCCAAATATTAACGAAATTTCAGATCTTATTAGAAGCAAAAAATATTTCGATGTTTTAGATTTAAAATCTGGGTTTCATCAAGTCAAAATGAGACCTTCAGATATAGAAAAAACTGCGTTCTGTGTACAGGAAGATTTGAATTTCTTGTTTTATCATTCGGTTTCAAGAACTCTGCTAAGACATTTCAGCGAGTGATAAATACAGTCCTAGCCAAATACATTAATAAAATATGCTACAATTATATTAACAACATTATTATTTTTGGAGATTCAACGGAGGAATTGGATGAAAGATTTAATTTAATAGCAGATTCATTAATAGCGGCAGAATTAAAATTAGAACCATACTAGCGCGCCACAACGCGGCCTTCGGCCACTATGTGGCTTGATGCAAGGCACGCAAAACGCTCGCGCTTCGCGCTTTGAGCATAAGGCACGACCGCCGACGCTCGCGCTTCGCGCTTTGAGCATAAGGCACGACCGCCGACGCTCGCGCTTCGCGCTCGCTCTCTAACCTTACTACTTAATCTAATTCTTAGAAAAGAAATCGATAAAAAAACATTGATTATTCATCTTTTTTTCGTATACAATTAAAAAATGTGTTGGCCATACATAGCTTCAGAGTTTTTACAAATATTTTAGTTTTTGACTTATGATTTTCAATATTGTTGATTTTCGAATGGACATTCATATAGATTTTGACATGTATTCTCTTATTGCAACGAAATAATTAAAAACCCTTTTTTATTCCGTAAGATTAGAAAAAATTATCTTTTTATAGTACTTGAATTCAAATTATACACGCGAAATTTCATAAGGTGGCCAAATTCGGAACTATCCTATTGGTGGAAAATACATTGATTTATTAGTAATCTGTACCTGTGAACCTTCCACGCTTAACTATCCGATTCCATCCCGTTCCTAAAATCTGAATTTTGTGCAAAGATAGTTTAATTACATAATTTGAACTAAAAAAGTATTAGTTTTATTATTCACTAAGCAACAGCTGAACGCTGTTCGTTGGCTCTGTCGAACGAGGCAGCAAGCTCCGCCACATGCGCATACATCGTCGCATCGATCTCGACCGGTCGCAACATGCCACACGCTGCACGCCGTCTCCCTGTGTGTTTTGACCGTTTTGAAGCTTCCTCCGGGCCTCCGCTAACCGCAATGTTTTGCTCTGTTTAACCTGTTTCAGCGATATAAGTGATACGTAGTGAAAACGGAAACAACGACGTGATGCAGCATGTTATATGTAGTTTAAAAATCAGAACAGAAGTGCTGCGCTATGGTGCCTATACGGTTTACAGCCAACATCTGGCTCACCCGATCCCGCTCGGCGATAGCTGCTCGCGTTGTTGCCTTGTAAGACAGCTGCAAAAGGTATTCAAAAAGTGATGGCAGCTCCGAATGGCACCGACCTGGCGATGTGTGGAAGCATTGTGCCGGGTGTCAGTTCATGAAGGAGTGCCTCAGTATAGGAAGACATGTAGCTCCAATCAAGAAACTGGAGTTTTGCTTGGGAGTTATCGTTTGTTTTTTTAATTGGAGTACTCCTGCGAAATGCTGCCTCCTGCTCATTCCATTGATGTGCTGATACATTCTTCTTGCCAGATCACTGCTTGATGAAGTTCACCTATCGCTAAGGATCTACGACTGGTTTGCCTTGTTCTATTTCCTGTGTTCCAGTTATGTCTTTATATCTATGGTGTGATTCATTGTATTATGTGCCAGTATTATCAGTCGTAATTTTGTGATCTGTTTTCTGAGTTGTAATTCCGATGCCTCCCAAGATCACCCTCTGGACTGGATTGCAAATTTCTCTCTCTCTCTCTCTCTCTCTCTCTCCTCTGCTCTCTCTCTCTCTCCTCTCTCGTCTCCTCTCTCTTCTCTCTCTCTCTCTCTCACTCTCTCTCCCTCTCCTCTCTCTCTCATCTCTCACTCGTCTCTCTCTCTCTCTCTCTCTCTCTCTCTCTCTCTCCTCCTCTCTCTCTCTCTCCTCGTCTCTCTTTCTCCTCTCTGGTGTGCTCGGGGTGGCGCTTTCTAGGTACTTCAACAGCCCCAATACGACTCTTGGAGCTGGATTTATGGTATCTGATCGTGTTGCTCGGCTTTGCATCTCTGGGCTGATGTCATTCACCAGGAGACAACCTTAGAATTTAAACCTTAGTTTTTCTACTATCCGGCAGTCCTGTTTGCAGTTGCCAGCTCTGATTGATTCCTGTGAGATCGATCTTGCCACTGTAATTGATCGCTTATTGGAGTAATGGGTTCGGTTCTTGGATATCTTCAAACTATTTTAATACATATCTGGATATGGATTTAATAAAATCCGACAACGGCGTGATTTTCAAATATTAGAGATAAACTTGAACTTATGGTTATATGATATATATCTTCAATTAAGATTTAACTGATAACGCTTTTCCCATCACGATAAATCAGTAAACAATTTCTTATTGCTCCGCGGATACCTTTTCAGTGTTCATGATGATCAATCTTCTGTTTGTAAATGTAAAATAGTGTGACTGAAAATATGTTGACGGTACCCCTATGCAACCGATAATTTGGCCCAACATTGCCTTCAACATCAGTTGCAAGACTAGCTAGATTTGCCAATATGCCAAGCTTAGAACAACATTGCTGCAACCATAAGGCAATGTTGGCCACGCACCATAATTGTCCGCTTTTTCATATGCCAAAGTTGGTATACTTCCCACCCATAGGCTTCCCAATATTTTGCGGAACATTGCTAAAGATTCCATTACCAGATTTGCATATTGCACGGAACCTTATTAATGTTTGCTTCAACTATTCAAGGAACATGCCCTGTACAGATTGTACCAATATTTAATTACTATTGCGATAACTTTAAACTATTTGGCGCATCATTATAAAATTGTCTATACTAATCACGGAAATAATTTTAAGTGATCGCAAGTATAATTTAAAATTGCACAATCTAGTAGCAATGTTCCCAAGAATAGTTGCCACAATATTAATGAGGGATTCTGCCAATATGCGACAACTAGGAATGCAATCTTCAAGCAATGTTTCAAAAATATTGGGACCTGTGTAGGAGACAACCAACTTGCAAATGAAAAAGCGGACATTTTGTTGCGCTGGCAACATTGCTTAATGGTTGCAGCAATCTTATTCTAAGCTCTGGCAATATTGCCGAAGCTAGCTAGTCCTTGCCCAATGAAATGTGGAGCAATAATGCTAAAATCAGGTGCTATGGGATCATACTAAAGGCTGCCCTTGCTTTTAAATTTGTCATGGCAGAATCAGTGGTCTGAATCTCTCAATAATTATTTATGAGTTTGATTTTGTAATATTTTTCTGTATTTTTTTTTTGCACCGACCATGCGATGTGTGAGCAGTGTAAGTGTCAGTTCATGAAGGAGTGCTGCAGTATAGGAAGAAATGCAGCTCCAACAAGAAACTTGAGTTTTTGCTTGGAGGTTATCCTTTGTTTTTTTAATTGGAGTACTCCTGCGAATGCTGCTCTTGCTCATTCCATGACTGTGCTTATACATTCTTCTTGCAAGATACTGTTGAGAAGACTTCCACTAGCGCTTAATCTACGACTGGTTTTCCTTGTTCTATCCGGTCAGTTTTTATCTTGTATATCTATGGGCATCATAGCTTAAATCAGTTGTAATTTTCTCAATCGTTTTAGATTGTTAATTCCGATGCCTCCCAAGATACCGGATGACTTGATTCACTCTTCTCTCTCTCTCTCTCTCTCTCTCTCTCTCTTTCTCTCTCTCTCTCTCTCTCTCTCTCTCTCTCTTTCTGGTGGTGCGGGTTGTCGTTTCTAGGTACTTCAACAGCCTCAATACGACTCTGGAGCTAGATTTATGGTATCTGATCGTGTTGCTTGGCATCTCTGGCTGATGTCATCACCAGGATACAACCTTAGAATTACATTTGAACATTCTACAAGTGCTGGTCGGCGTTTCTAGCTGGCTCAACCACCTGCGAATGATCCTGGAACTATTTCTACTATCCGGCAGTCCTGTTTGGCGTTGCCAGCTGATTGGATCACCTTGAGACGATCTTGCAACTGAATTGATGCTGTCTTGGAGTATTGGTTGGCGTTCTTGGATACTTCAACTATTTTAATACGAATCTGGATATGGATTTATACTATCTGACAAGGTAATTTTGGAAATATTAGAATAAACTTGAACTGTATGTTGAATTTATATTGTATCTTCAATAAGTTTTAACTTGAAACGCTTTGTCCCCTATGATAAGTTCAGTAAACAGATGTCTAATGGCTCGCGGATACCTTTTCAGTGTTCATGATGATAATCTTCTGTTTGTAAATGTGAATTATGTGACTGAGACATGTGGTTTGACGGTATTCATACTTAAAAGCTGCCTTGTTTCAAATTTTTATGCAGAGATCAGTGGTCTGAATCTCTCAATAATTATTTATGAGTTTGATTTTGTAATATTTTTCTGTATGTCTAGGTGTATAAAAACTTCTGCATTTGTTGGATTATGGTCTACTGCGTCTACCGGAGTCAACCTAAGGATACTGATGGTGTTGATAACTGAGCTATCAAAATCTTGGAGTTGGAACGTAACTTCATTCAAGACTATGGTACTACTTTACTTCTACTATACGTATCTATAATCGTGTATTTTAGAGGCTGGTTTTTCTTTAACAGTTAATTAAATTATAATTATAACATCATGTTTTCTAGTTTTATTAATTAATTCTATTTTTTGTATGAAAAAAAAAGTGACTCACGGAGCCTGCAAGTGAAAACTTAGCACATTGTATTGCGTTATTGAAAGTTATAAAATAAATAGAAACATATCAAAACGATTTATGAAGATAATGGATAAGATGGTGTATTGAGCAAGTGTAAAATGAAAGTTAACAATATTTAATATTTTACCAGGAAATATTACAAATATTTACACTTCTGCAATACTGTAAATATATGTCATGAGAATCATCATATGTGTACTAGCATCGAATTTGTGTGGATTACGGAGACGATTGCCGATGTATAACTAAAATATAGGACGAAATGTTAGACATACTCGATCAAGTATTTATAAATACCTGCATTCATTGTAAGGTCGAACGCAAATGTACAGCACGACATGAATGCCGTGCACACAAGTTAAAACGACTATAGCGCGACGCCGTATACGCAACCACTCACCGATACGCACAGTCACGATAACACACTTCTAAGTTCTAGACCCATCGCTGTCCCTAACAGCGCACTCACCAGCATACACACCGCATTTACATACGCTTCCTCTCTCTCTCTCTTTGGTCGACGGCGCGTACTCCTATCCCAACGCTGTGTATGCACACGCACAGATACGCACAGCATACATACTCTTCCTCTTCTCTTCTCTCTCTCTCTCTCTCTCTCTCTCTCTCTCTCTCTGGTCGACGCCGCACGCATGTATATTTCTCTTCTGTCTGTCTCCTCTCTCTCTCTCTCTCTCTCTCTCACTCCTCTCTCTCTCTCCAGTATAGAGGAGCGCGCTATAGAGGCGGAGAGGTGAGCGCGCTGTAGAGGCAAGAGAGAGGCGGAGAGGGGAGCGCACTGTAGAGGCACGAGAGGGGAAAGCGTCACGACAAAACGATTCGGTTGAACCCCCGAGCCGCGCCATCAGATGTTTCACATCAAAAACAATTTAACATGGAAGGACTCAAGAGGATTTTCAAGAGGATTTCAAAGATAGTTAACGGAAGATTCAAGATTTTATCAAGATTTGATTTAGTAATAGGGTTTTTTTTTAGAAACTGGATTGTAATAGCATAGTTTAGAGGGACGTGTCAGGCTTCTCAGAGCAGGCTGAGATATCGAATCTCACACATTTTTCGCACTGGGTCAGATGGGGCATGTTGCTGCGAAGTTATTATTTGATATTTGATATTTATTAACCNTTATATTTATTGACCAGAAATAAAATACATAAATATAATGCATACTCTGCATTCCTGCAAAGATAAACAAAGTTATCTGACCGCAGGCCTGGCATTTAGTTACAAACTAATAAAGATATAAATATAAAAAAAAAACACTTAAAACTAAAACTTCTGTTAATTACGCATGACTAGTAGTGGCCTCCTCACTACTTTACACATTATATGTATACATAAATTATTTCATGAATACCAATTTTAACAAGAGATGAACTTTTCAGATTTCAACAGTTGGATTTTATCCATTCTTTAATTATCTCCTGTTGACTCGATTTGCTAACTTCTAGCACTTTTAGGTTATTCGGCAAAGCATTAAATGTTGAGATCGCTTCAATATAACAGTTCTTATTACTAATTCTCTTTTTATTTATCGGTACTATAATACTTTTATTTTTAGTAATACTAGATGAGTTGAGGTATTGCTCTTTGAGATCATTATAGTATATCTTTAGTGATTCCAGGGTACACAATTGTTCTAGATTGAGTGGTTTATTATGCGTGACAAATTTATTCTTATTTATTATCTTAAGAATATTTTTCTGTATTTTTTGTACTAAATCTCTATTATTCTTATAAGCTCCACCCCAAGCAATGATACCATAGCTCATAATACTATGAAAGAACGCATAATATATTAACATCAAAGTCTCGGTTGGCATAGATTTCGTAATTTTGTAAAAAAATGTATACTAAATACTTATTTTCTTAACAATATATAACATATGCATATCCCATTTTAGTTTATAATCTATAACTATGCCCAGGTACTTGTAGTTCTCAACTCTAGTTAATTTTTTATCCTGTATTTTTACATCTATCTGGTTAGGAACACTGCCGACATCGCTACCGAAAGTCATACAAACCGACTTATCAACATTCAATGACAGCTTATTTACCGCAAGCCATTTGTGTATTTGTAACAAATAATTATTCATGTTATCTTGGGCTTTCTCCCAGCATTCTCCTGTAGCAATTATAGCAGTATCATCTGCATACGACAGAATAACCTCCATAGGTATCTCCTGTAGCAAATCATTTATGTATAAGATAAACAACAGTGGACCAAGTATCGTACCTTGTGGAACCCCGGTGTTTATTAATAGGTTATCGCTAACACAACCATCAATTTTTACATTTTGATATCTGTTACTAAGGTAACTAGAGAGCAGTATCAAAGCTTGCCCCCTAATTCCCATGCAGTACAGTTTATCCAATAAGATACTATGGTTCACCGTATCAAAGGTGACCGTAATGAAAATTGTAATAGGTTTCATCGCCGGTAAATTGAGTTCCACATTATCCGGTTTCTCAATTCGCATACTTAACTCTCGACCTATTTCACAGAAAAAACTGTTCATATTATTCGCAATTTCAGTTTTATTAGTTACTTTCCTATTACTAATTTTTACATGATTTATGGTTTCTCTGGATTTCTTGTTTCCAATTTTACTATTTATGACTTCCCATAGCTTTTTTGGATTATTAATATTGCTTTGAACCTGTTTTTGATCGTGTTTAATTTTAGCATCCTTAATAACTTTGTCTAGTATTTTAGCATATTTTTTGTACTGTGATTTAAGTTGATCATTATTTATATCCAGTTGCCATAAATCATACAAAAACTCTTTAGTTTCACATGATTTTATTATTGCACTTGTGATCCAGCTCTTTCTTCCACCTTGTTTCTTTTTTCTTTTTTTAGCAGTGGCTAGGTCTATGCAATCTTTGATCTCATTTACGAGTACATGGGTCGCCAAGTTAGGATCCTGAATCGACAATATTCGTCTCCAGTTTTTATTTCTAGCGATGCTTATTAATTTTTTATAATTTACAAAGTTTTCCGGTTGTTTTGCTTTTTCCTTGATCTTGTTTAACGCAATAAATATTGGGTAATGATCTGTTATTGAAAGTTTTATTTTGTATGTAGTTGTTTTTAAATTGTTTGTTTTGATAAAAATATTGTCGATACAGGAACCCTTAGCGATACCAACTGGCGGCTTGGTAATACCAACAAAGCCAGGGATGTACCCTTTCTCAAAGAAATTACATAGGAATTCCTGACTGTAATTATCATATTCTAGTAAGTCAATATTGAAATTACCAATTACTAGGTGATTTTTAACACTTTTATTCGCAATTAAAAATTTATTTATCTCTAGAATAAATTTAGATTTTTGAATCCCATGTGACCTATAAACCGCTGACACCTCAAGATTACTTTGGTTACTTAGCTTAATACTCGTATTTACAATCTTAATCCTACCCGTTTCAATCACATCTGTGTTTTGGTCTAATATAGCGTTTACAAAGACTCTGACGCCATCATTTTTGTTTATCGAACTATGGTTATAATAACACTTATATTCATAGTCAGATCCCTTTAATTCGTATATTTTATAATTAAACTGTTGAAAAGTTTCCGTGCAGACAACAATAGATGGTTTTATAGCCAAACTTTCAATTAGTATTTTTACTTTATCAAAATTAGCATTCATGCTTCTGACGTTTATATGCACGATCGTATCATTTTTACTACTACTGATTTTATTAAAAATTTTAACACTACTACATGTTTTTTTTCATTTTGAAAAGAATCATTCTGGATTATATCTAAGTAATCAAAAGTAGCCATTATAACCTATTTATTGTTATCTTTGACTTTCTTATCTTTGCGAGCCGCCGGTGGAGTAGTGTACTGGTCCAGTTGTTGCTTCTATTTTTGGAGTGCTTGTTGGTTTCATGTGACAACCCTCACAATTTAAGGTTTGTCTAGTTTCAGTTGCTGTAGAGTATTTTGTTTTTCATTCGGATTAATCTTGCTTGGTTCTTCTAGATCCTTGTTACCCTTGTTATCAACCGCCGATACCTGCTTTTTTTTAGATTTCCTCCTATTGTACATCGAGTCTAGTGATGGCAATGAAGGGCTCATCGGATAGTCCGTTGAGTCAATGAACTTTCCAATTTTCTTTTTCAGAATAGAGCAAAGGTTAGTGTCATATGCAGTATGTTTTGTTTCAAGTTTTGTGGAATACTTATCATTACTAAATGCACAGTTTGTACACTTAACGGTTTCACTTGTACGCTCACTTGTATTATGACTTTCAGCACAAAGCATACGGTTTTATTGTGGCACTTCTTATCACTGTGCTCAAACCTGCCACACTTATTGCACGGTCCAATGTTTATCAAATCGTAGACTTTACAATTTTGATAGCCTACATACACTCTATTTCTATTGTCTCTTACATATTTATATACTTCAGCAGGCACTTCCATCAACTCAGTGCACTGTTTACTGTATTTGCTGGTGTGCATGTGCAGCACTTTACCTTTTCTTGTGAAGTCATTGAAATTTCTGGTGTTGAATCTCCTTCTATTTCTTGCAAATCCATATTAGTGTGGTTGTCTATACCTATAATTTTTATCTTCGGATTATGAAATTTATGCTTTTTTACATTGCACAGACCTTTCAATTTTTCTTTAAGTACACTTTCAGTTAGTGCGACACTGTCTTCACTCGTACAACTAATAATAACTTTATCTTTCTTATTTATAAATATGTTCTTTGTTTGTATACACGTTTGTGCTGTTAAACAATCTATTACCGATTTACCTATTTCTTTAATATCAACTTCACTGTTTTCACTTTTCTGAACTGTGATTTTCGGTACTTTTTTATTCAGCGGTTTTTGTTGTTGTTGTCTTACTGCATCTCTGTACGTGAATGTCTTGCGAGTAGCCTGATTCGAGTTTCTTTCTAGTTTTTCTTTCAGTAGATCGTTTTTCTCCGTTAATTCAGCAACAAGAGTTCTTAGTAGTTTAACCTCTGTTTTCAGAAACTCCATCTCAGTGTCACTTATACTTGATTCTAAACTGTATAGATCGGTAGTCTTAGATTCAATCTCAGCCAGTACTTCTCTTCTTATTACTTCAGTGGTCTTAGATTTTATCTGTGCAATTAGTACTCTTTCTGGTTCAGTCAGGCTTTTCTCCTTGATTTTAGAGGTTATGTTCTTCTCTGTGTGCTCGGGCAGATTATAAAGTGTTTCCCAAGGTGTTTATAATTGTCCGATATCTCATTGAGACAGTTGACGTGGAAAGCCTCATCACAGATGAGGCACACGACTGTTTCCAGTGGTGTGCATCATCTGTATGACATGTAAAATATGACATGAAAAAATGCGGGACGCTTATCAGGAGGCTTGCGTCCTGGCGCCATATTGGATACGTAATGCGCCATGTTGGATGCGTAATTATATTTATATTGAATTTATGTATCAAAAAATCGCTTCTAGGAATGTTGTATGTCAAAAAGTGTTAAAAAATATCTTTGGCACGGTAAACAGTTGTATTTTAAAATTGTTTACAACTTTTACATTTAACATTTTTATGTAAAACGTAAATCTGAAAAGTTTTATGGCAAATAATTGTTTTTTTAGCTGTAAAAAATCGATTTTGGGCTGTTAACTCGAGTTCTAAGCATTTTCATGATTTTATGTAAAGGGAAAAAAGTTGTATTTTTTAAAGATCTACAACTTTTCCATTTAACTTTTTTTTGTAGAATTCTTAGAATTCGAGTTAGAGCTAAAAAACCGTTTTTAGCGATTTTTGAAGGTGACCGCATTCTGCGGATATGTGCAGGATCAAGTCCAAAATAGGATCGGCACCTTACTATCATGAGAGGAGTTCCCAAAAAAATGTTTAGCCTGATTGACTTAAGTGTCTCAGAGATAATTGCATCACAACAAAATTTTTATTAAAAATTATATGTAATTACATGTAAAATCAAACAAATTGTGCCCGCATTTCAAAACAACGTAGAGGATCGGGATTAAAAAAAACAGTTTTTTAGTTTTTGCGAGAGGAGACTCCTCCTTAAATTTCAGCCCGATCGGTCGAAAATTGCGTGAGATATCGCATCTCACACATTTTTCGCGCACGAAACTATAAGACACTTCCGTGTCGCGGTGGTGCCTAAAAAATATGAATTTGGTAAAACAGAAGTTTGTTTTTTAGGGCATATAATTAGCGAAGCTGGGATAAGGCCAAATGAGAAGAAAATAGAGGCCGTCAAAAATTTTCCTATACCTAAAAATGTAAAGATAGTGAGACAATGGCAAATCACTAGATAAAAATACAGCGAATTTATTAAAAAATAAAAATATTTATTGGGAGTAAAGTATAGATAGTAATGAAATCGAGATAATAGACAAGGAAAATAACAAAATTGTTGTATTGTGTTTAAATACAGCGGAATAAGCAATAACGGTTAAAACAAATCTGATTAATTTATTTAAATTATTAAGGACTATATGTTTGCAAAAGAATTATGCAATATTTAGTATATCGAAAGATATCAAAATAACAAAAATTAGTTGGGATAAAATCGAAGAAATCCTAAAAGATATTTTTAGCGAGACAAATATTAAGGTTGTAATTTGTTTAAATAATATAATTTATATAGACATAGATAAAAGAGATAGAATATTTGAAATGTTATATGCGACTAAAATAGGGGGACACTCTAGCGTTGATGAACGTATAATAGAATTAAGGATAAATATTATTGGGAAAATTTTTAAGTAGACATCCAGAAAAAGATACAATTATGCAAGGAATGTCAAAGAAACAAGCTGAAAAGAATAAAAACTAAACAACCTATTATTATCACTGATACGCCATTAAAAACATTTGATAAAATTTCTATAGACATAGCTAGACCGGTAAATGTAACTAAAAATAACAATAAATATATTCTATCTATACAATATCAATTAACAAAATGTATAGTAATTGTATCTTTGCCTGATCAAACGGCGGTATCAGTAGTAGATGCTCTAATAAAGAAATTCATATGCATTTTTGGATCACCTAAACTTGTACTCACAGATAGAGGAGCAAATTTTACAAGCAAATTTATAAAACAAATAGCTCGAAGATTTAAATTTAAAAAAGTAGAAACCACGTCTTTTTCACCTCAGTTTAACGGCTTGTTAAATTTACACCGCATGAACTAGTTTTTGGTTATCCAGCCAGACTTCCATCTAACGAACCATTAAAGAAAAACGAACAATTTCCTAGTTTCAATGGTTATTTGGAAAATTTAGTAGCAAAATTACAAGAAATAACAGTGATTGCTACAGAAAATTTGATCAATTCAAAAATAAAATCAAAAGAATATTATGATCGGTACGTAAATCCAATAAAACTAAAAATTGGCGATAAAGTATGGCTAATCAAAGAACCAAAACCAGGTAAATTCGAAAAGAATCATAACCTGAGGCCATATGAAATAATAAAAGTAAATGGAAATAGTAACGTAACTATAAATTACAATGGGAAACCAAAAACAGTTCATGTAAATAAATTAAGCCGTTGCCATACATGATTCTAAAATATTTTTCTTTCTAGGAAATTTGGACACAATGATTCCAGAAATTACTCTTATTTTTACAATTTTTAAAACAAGCCAAGCGGTAGTAGGATTCGATTGTGGGGCTTCTGATCCAATCATCACAACATACTCGTTACTGGATTCGGGGGAGTGCGATTTCCATCAAGAAGATGTAAACGCGACCATCGCTATATCATTGCAGAATGTTTAGTCATATAGGTGCGGTATAACAAGGCGTACAAGAGTATATTTATGATATAAGCTATGAAAATTGCAAATTAATCCATGAAACAGGAATATTCAAATATGAAAATTTTCACTGTAGCTAATTTGAAAGTAAAATCAACCAAATCAACAGGAATTGAATTGGCGGGAAATATTAAAGAAAAAAAATGCACAGGTGCAGCATATTCGGATAGTTTTAGTTCATGGAATAATGTTTTAGTACAGGAACTTATAAAAATTACACTTTTAGAGGAATATGTAACGATGGAATAGATAACGATAAAATAAGGTTAAGTTCAGGGACAGTATGTAAATTCTCGGAGCAGCATTGTATCGATATACAAGCTAGCCATACATTTTGGTCGGTAATAAATACTGATAGTTGTTTTAAAAATAACTATGATATATTATATAGAGGAGTATCGACAAAAATAATCTCACAAAATCACGAGAAAGTTTATACTGTAAGTAATACTAATAAGTACTAATGAAATATCGTTCGCGTTAACTATTAGAGAAAAGATAAATATTTGCGGTAGAATTTTATATAAAACAGAACATCTGAAATTATTCATTTGTGAAGAAATTGATAATCAATTATTATTTCAAGAAGATATGCTTAACAAAAGGCCGATAGTTAATTTTGATCTTTCCTCTATCTCTCGCATCCATTTCACCTGATGAATTTGCCTAGAATATGATGCAGAAACCTGGGTATATTTCCAGACTAGCAGGTGAGGCTATACACATAATTAAGTGTACTCCAGTAGAAGTAAAAATTCAGCATACTAACTATTGCTATACACAACTGACAGTCTCATCAGGAAACAAAACAATGTTTCTCACGCCAAAAACCCATATACTGTTAAACAAAGGTACACAGGTAAATTGCAACTTTATCGTACCTTAATATTTTAAAATTGGCGATAACTGGATAAATCTCATGCCTGTGCCAAGAAAAAGTAATAACATCATCAAGACTTTGAAACCGTCAACCAAAATTACATGGCAGCCCGAAAAATTGAATTCACTGGCAACCAGCGGAATATATTCACAAGAAGATCTTCAGAAACTACAGCAACATATAATGTTTCCGATGGAAAGAGCATCCTTACTCAACACGATAACCAGAGGAATGCAAGGTGAAGAAACAGTTCAAGGAGATCTAATATCCAACCTATTAACTGAAAATACATTGATAAACATCGCTGAAAGCACATGGAATCGATTTATGGACAAACTGGTCAGATTTGGATAAATAAGCTCAGCAATAATAATGATATGCATTATTATCCATATCTCTAAATTGGTAATCGATATTGCTTCCTCCTAGAAGAAGCTTTGTAATAGTAAAATTTTCAGTTTCGCTAAAACTTCATCATAACATGTTTTAAGATGTTTAAAGTTCGAATTACGTGTTTTTAGAAAATGTGCGTATGGATGTGTCTGTGTGTGTGTCTGTGTGTGTGTATGGGTATGTGTATGTGTGCGTGTATGTGTGTGTGTGTGTGTGTGTGTATGTGTGCGCGCGTGTGTGTGTATACCGTGATATTTCTGAAACTACTTCGTCAATGTCAATAAAATTTAACATGCATATCTATTTTTGGATTCTGAATTCGGGAAAAACAGTTTTTTTTTTAATTTTCTCAACTATTTTTCTTTTTATGGACATTTTTTTATTTTTGACAAACTCTATTTTGCGTTTTTTTCAATCATCCCACTATTACAAAAAATTCAGCTAAAATTTATTTGAAAGATATTAAAATTACCTACTTTTTCCCGTTTGCTCCTCGGGATCGACCGCTCTGCTTTTTTAAAAAAAATTCATTGCGGGCGTAAAAAGGCCTCATTGCACTTGAGATTTTGGAAAATGGTAGATATATTATGTGTTTTGGCCAAGTTTATTTCGCAGCTTTCAAACCTCTATGGTTCTTAAGATATCAAAGCTTAAATTTTTTTCTGAAAATTTTCTGATTCCTTATATCTCTAAAACAATGCAATCAAATGCTTCAAAATATTATTTGGTGATTCACCATAAACAAAGCTATTTGCTGTTAACATTTTAAACGATTTCATTGAGCAGTTCTCAAGTAAAGAGCTGAAATATAAAAACCGATTTTTCTCAAAAGTCAGAATGATCTGCTCCTCCAAGAACTAGCAGAAAAATGCTGATAAGATCCAAATTTATCGTAATCCAATTTCTGCGCGATGTTGCTGCTGCGACAGCTTGAGTAAGACGACGTGAAATACTTTGATTCGCTTTTTTTTTCAAACTAGACTTGGCGCAGTGCGCTGCGCGCACTGTAGTAGAATATTAATTCATTAACTTATTAAATGAAATATAAATGCTTGATTGATATTTTTAATATTTGTTTTCTATTACGGAAATATATCAAACTTTACAATATATGATTCATTTCGCGCTCATGTAAATTTCAAAATTGCCGCGGTTTCGTCACCAACTACCTTTTAAAATTTTAAGGTTATGTCTCAACTCAGTTCGTGTCAACGTTCACATCATGTCTCTTTTTGTAACAATGATAATATTTACAATAGAATATTATAAATACACAAATAATAATTATTGATATGTATTATAGTAATATATTACATTCTTTGTATTAGGATCAATTTTAGAAATCAAAAACAAATCAAAAAATTCTAACGATACTTTTGACGCATGCGCTCTACACGAGCCAATCATATTGACGCATTCTTGGCTTCACTTCATCCGAGTTTTGGCTTTATATTTATTCTTCGCTTGTGCTCACCTTCTTACGATTTCTACATATATATGTAGGCCACTGCTCAAGGAAATTCAATGGAGTGGAGTTTTAGGTTAGAAATCTACACTGTATGATGTAGTATAAACAACTGTAATATTAACAATATGTACAAATTAGTAAAGGCTAAAAATATTACAGTGAACGTATAAACTCAAGACTAACCTGAATCTATACAATTGCCGATAGCAAACCTTTAACATCAGTTTCAATAACCTCACTTATAACTATTCTAACGGCTCGGAGTCTTATTACATACTGGCTCTCACTCACATGTCAACAAGTGACAAAGCCAAGCTTGGTAACCCACAAGCTTACATATATATCTTCAAAATTAAACGATCGATTCTGCAACTTTCCTTTTTAAGAGATTTTGATCTTTCTGTTTGTTATATACTTTAAGAAAATCGCTCTTACAGCAAAATAATTAAACTTGGAAATATTTAAAATAGCATTCACATACTGTAATGAAGCATTAATCAAGTTTAAATTTTAGATTCAGTTAGCATTATATAGCTCTTCGATCCCTATATGTTTGGGTTGTTTACGAAACCAATTAGTTTCAAAGATATTGAGCTTCAAATTTGTTTTTTCTCACCCTGTATACTATGAATCGTTTTTTATAAGTGACGTCATAACTGGACTAAAAACGTAATAATCAATTTAAAATTTTGGATTTAGTTAGCATTATATAGCATCTTGATCCCTTTCATCGGGTTGCTTATGATACCAGTTAGTTTCAAAGATATCAAGCTTCAAAATATAATTAATTAAATAATATGCATTTATCAATAATTGAAAAATAATTTTAAATAAAAATAAAAATAAAGTGGATAAGGCTTCTCGCATAATATTGTGCATAATATTGCTTCCTTTATCCTGTTGCAACAAAAACATGTCATTAATATAAATCAGGTGAAAAGTATAACTTTTCCACTTTATTCGTAATTAGTTTAGAAAATATTACGCGATTGGGGATGCCACTTTAAACAAAGTTTTATATCATCCATTTTAGCACTTTTATATGTAACTTTCATTAAATAGTGAGATATAAAACATTATTTTAAGAAAATGTAAAGGAAAATTGAAAAATATTTCAGCTTAGTTTATAGACAAATATTGAGATATAAAAACTATTACATTTCCTTACAAAAAAAACGCGCCGAGATATGTACCGCTTGGTGGCGAGGAAACAATATCATTTAAATGTAATTAATACAAAAATTACGTTAAATAAAATTATTTTAAAGCGTTAGTAAATAAGATGTTAGGTAAACTAGCGCGCCACAACGCGGCCTTCAGCCGCTATGTGGCCTGCCGCCTTGCATCGCTTCGCGTTTTGCGCATAAGGCACGACCGCCGACGCTCGCCATGCCGCCCGATGCTCTGAAAAAACATATATTTTGTATCTTTTTCGTATACAATTAAAAATGTTTTGGGCATGAATAACTTGAAAGTTTTATAATTATTTTAGTTTTTGACTCATGATTTTCAATATTGTTGTTTTTGGAATATAGACATTGATATGCAAATTTTAACGTGTATTCTTTTATCGCAACGATATTTATTTTAAATATAATTGAAAACCCATTATTATTTCGTAAGATTAAAAAAAAAAATTATCTTTTTATAGTTCTTTAATTCAAATTATACACGTGAAATTCTATGAAGTGGCCAAATTCGGAACTACCGTATTGGTGGAAAATGCATTGGTTTATATGTAATCTGTGACGTCACGCTTAACAAACCGAATTCCATCCTGTTCCTAAAGTTATGAATTTTGCGCAAAGATAGTTCATTACATAATTTAAGCAGAAACAGTATTAGTTTTATTATCAGCTAAGCAAAGCCGAACAGCTGTTCATTGGCTCTGTCGCAGCGAGGCAGCGAGCTCGACCACTGCGCATACGTTGTGCGCATCGATCTGGCGACCGGTCGGCGACATGCACACGCTGCAGCCTTCTGCCGTGTGTTTTGACGTTTTGATATAGCCTCCTGGCCTCTGCTAACCGCAATGTTTTGCTCTGTTTAACTTTTCGGCGATATAAGTGAGTGCGTAGTGAAAAACGGAAACGACGACGCGATGCAGCAGTGATATATGTAGTTTTAAAATCAGAACAGACGTGCTACTATGGTGCCTATATGTGTTTACAAGCAAACTCTGCTCATCACGATCCCGCTCGCGGATCAGCTGCTCGCGATTAGTGCTTTGTAAGACAGTGCAAAAAATATTCAAAAGTGATGCACCCACAATGGCACTGACGATGCAATGTGTGAGTGTCAGTTCATCAAGGAGTGCTACAGTATAGAAAGACATGTAGCTCCAACAAGAAACTTGAATTTTTGTTTGGAGGTTATCTTTTGTTTTTGTGACTACTCCTGCTGCTGCTCCTGCTGATTCTACTGTTGTGCTGATGTATATTTCTTGTCAAATGCTGTCTAGGTGACGATTTAGCATCACACAGTTCCACAAAAGTATTGCTGTGTTCTTGTGTTCATTATTTTGAAAACAGATATTTATTGTGTTATGTGCAGTGAAATCAGTGACTATGTGATTGTGTGATCTGTTTTTAGAGTTGAACCATTGTGTTGTAATTCTGATGTCTCCTACTGATAGCTATACGGCATTGGTATCAGAGGACAGAGAATTTAGTATTTATCGTTGCCAATTTGACCATGTAAGCACTACCATGGTGCTGATTCGCACTATCTGGGTGGTGTAGCTTGGCGTTGCTGGCTACTTCAAAACCCTCAAGGTGTCTCTGGAACTGATTCATACCATGTAAGTAGTGCAGACTGGGTTGTTGACTTCTGACACTACATCAAGATGACCTTGGAGCTAGATTTACTCTGTCTGCAGTGGTGCTGATTGGCGTCTCTGGGTACTTCAACATTATCTGCTCGTGCTGCTTGGTGTTTCTGGCTGATCTAACAATCTTCAAGCTATATTCGAACTATCTGGATGTCCTTGAGACGTTGCTATTTGCTTGAACCACCTGAAATTGACCATGGACCCATACTCTTGCTTTCTGACAGTCCTGGTTGGCGTAGCTGGCTGCTTAAACCATGTCGAGATGATCTTGGAGCTAGATTCATGCTTGCTGGGAGTATTGATTGATGTTCTTGGATACTTCAAACACTTTAATACGGCTCTGGAGATGGGTTTGTACTATTCTACATGGTAATATCCAAAAATTACAATGACTCGTACTGTATGTTTAATTAATATTGAATCTTTAATAGGTTTTGATTTAAAATACTTTATACATGTTCTAAGTTTTCTAAATAGATATCTTTTATTGCTTACGGGTATCTTAACAGTGATTATTATCAATATACTGCTAAGTTTTTTATTTGTAAATATAAACTATGCGAAAAAAGTTTGTAACATATTTTCCTGTATGTCTAGGTGTACGAGTAATGCTGAATTTTTTGGCATCATAGTCTACTACTGCATGCACAGGAGTACGACTGAAGATATTGGTGTCGGCATCTGAGCCATCAAAATGTTGGAGTTGGAAGAAAGCTTCATCAAGACTCCGGAATACTGCTTACTACTATTAACGGATCAGTTTTTTTATCAGGTGAGATCAGTGAGTTGAATAATTGTTTGTTGATATGAGTTTTTAATATGATTTCTTTTGTTTTTTAGTGTTTAAATCATACTGCAACTGGAGATATCATGGTCTGCTGGATGAGGAGCAGTAGGATCAAGGGCATTGGTCATATGCCTGATCATCGATAATAATGGAGCTTCGTTAGTGTGTAACTTTCAGGTACAATATTTTCTATATAATTTGAATGATTTCATGTAATTGATGTAATTTATATTTTTGCAGATGCCGTGCTTCTAAGATGCAGATCATAAATAGTTTTACTTTAAATATTATTTAGGTGCAGAGGTTTTTTTGGTTTTAATTTTATTCTTTTTTTTAGGTACAAAATAAAACGAAACAATGCCAAGCAGTTGCAGCAAGAAATTATACTTTGAAGAGAATATTATTATTTTGAAACAGAAGAATATTATTTTTATCATACGTGCACGAAAAAGGCCACTTTCCATGCATGTAAAATGAATGGAAAATCGAGTTTTTCTTAGCAGTGGGAAAAACTTACTCCCTTGGGAGGAAAATAATTTTTTCTCCCAAGGGAGTAGTTTTTTCCTCACTCTGCAGACTATCCGATATGTGTTTTTAAAACTTTCAAAATTTTCAAAACTTTCAAAATTTTCAAAACTTTCAAAATTTTTTAAAATTTTTTAAAATTTTTTAAATTTTTAAAATTTTAATACAAAATTGTTTTACTTTGAAAAGTCTTCGAATTTTCATTCCTTCCATATGCATGATAAGTGGCCTATTCGCACACTTATCATAAAAAGTACGGTGTGCAACAAGGGGGGAGTGGCTTTTTCAGACTCGGGTGATGTTTTGAGTACTCGTGTTCGTCTCGGTCGCCTACGGCGCCCTCGACTCCCACTCGTGCTCAAAACATCACCCACGCTAGAAAAAGCCAATTTTCCCCCCTAGTTGCACAATATACTATAATTAGCGTAGCCAAGATTTACATAGCCCGTTTTGATGTTTAAAAAATCCTTTCTAGAGTTGTTGTATGTCAAAAAGTGTTAAAATAATGTTTGCCACGGTAAACAGTTGTATTTTGAAAATGTTTACAACTTTTATATTTAACATTTTCATGTAAAACGTATATCCGCAAAGTTTTATGCCAAATAATTGTTTTTTTAGCTGTAAAAAGGCGATTTTGGGCTGTAAACTCGAGTTATAAGCATTTTTATGATTTGATGTTAATGGGAAAAAGTTGTATTTTTCAAAGATCTACAACTTTTCCATTTAACTTTTTTTGTAGAATGCTTAGAATTCGAGTTAGAGCCAAAAAACCGTTTTTACCGATTTTTGGAGGTGACCGCATTCCGCGTATACACGCAGGATCAAGCCCAAAATAGAACTGTCAGCTTACTATTATAGAAGGAGTTTACACACAAATTTTTAGATTGATTGACTAAAATCTCTCAGAGTTAATCGTGTAATACCAAAATTTTTATTGGAAATACACGTAAAAATCCATAAAATCTAAACAAATTGTACCCGCATTTCAAAACGACGTAGAGGATCGGGATAAAAAAAAAATAGTTTTTTGGCTTTTGCGAAAGGAGACTTGTCCTAAAATTTCAGCCCGATCGGTCGCATTTTTCGCACACGAAACTATAGGCACTTCCGTGTCGCGGTCGTGCCTAAAAAGGGAGGGTGATGTCTCTTGCAGATCAGTTTAACAATTAGCTCTGCGAGCTATGCGAAAGGAAGATAGGGGGAGAGAGGGAGAGAGAGAGCGAGAGAGAGAGAGAGATTTAATTATATATATATATATATATATATATATATAATTGAATTGAAATACTGTTATCCATCAAACAAAAAAAAAATACTTGATAGAATTATATATGAAGCAAAAACAATTATGATATTAAGCAATACATATTGTTGAAGGAAGCTACGTGCCAATGATTTGGCAGCGGTTTTTTTATTATACTTTGAATAACTTTATGTGAAAATTTTGTAATGTCATATGATTCAAGGACATGTTTTAATAAAATAACATTACATAATTTTTGCATAATGCAATTCATAATATAACCGTGATTTCATCGCCATTACCCCTACACACCACGGGAGTCGCCTCCATATTCCACCATCGACTCCACCTACTTCCTTCCTCCACCAAGTGGTACACTCTATCGAAGTAAATATCCGTTTAATTTTCTTTTAGTTGCTTCAAAATTTATCTATATACGTTGCATATCTTCCGTTAGAAAGACGTTTACTTATTCAGATAAATTCATCATCTAAATTCATTAAAATAATCTTCAATTTTAATTCAACGAGTGTATTTTTAAATAATCATAATAATGCCTTGATTCTATTAAGGCATTATTTTCTATTATCACACCATTTCATGCAATAAGACGAATTAATAAGTCTCGCTGATTATATTATGATTGTTTTGGCCTGTATACTGCAGTTTTTCTCTATATAATACATTTATTTAAATATTTACATAAAACCTAGAAATTTTGTGAACTAATGTAATCAATTACTTTTTTGAAAATGCATTATTGCATAAACAATATGCATTTAAAAAGGGCATGTCGAAGATACATTAAATAAAAAATTTACAACTCGGTAAATAATGATGGAAATGACTCCAGTTTTGCTACCCAGAGGTTTTCGAGGTCGCTGATCACGAGTATCGCGACGGCAACGGCCGTTGAGGTACCTGGTACCCAGGGTAGACAGTGTCAACGTCCTCTTCGCGAGTTTTACGGGTAATTCTGACATAGTGAGTCGAAACTCGTTAAATACAATTCGTACATCGTGCTAATGTTGTGAACTATATTATAGGCGCCAACTTAAACAAAAAAAAATCGACTTCAGTAGACAAAGTCTCTAGTCATGGTCACCAGAATCTGAATCTTTGTTATAATATATGAATAAAAAATGAAGACTAATATATTTCAATTTAGGTAAAAATGATGTAATGTTGATTCTAATTCCAGGATATGACGTTCATACTGTCTACCTTGGGCACCAGGTATCTTGGAGGCCGTTGCCGTCGCGATATTCGTGATCAGCGACCTCGAAAACCCCCGAGTAACGAGTTTCGATTCTCTATGTCACAATTTTTCGTAAAACTCTCGGAGATGACGCTGACGCGTCTACCCTGAGCACCAGGTACCTTGGAGGCCGTTGCTGTCACGATATTCGTAATCAGAGACCTCGAAAACCCCCGAGTTGCAAAACTGGAGTCATTTCCATCATTATTTACCGAGTTGTACATTTTTTATTTAATGTAATAAATGTATTTTTTGTATTTAATTTTTTATTTTCGATCTTCGAAATGCACTTTTCAAATGGATATTGTATATGCAATAATGCATTTTCAAAAAAGTAATCGATCACATTAGTTCACAAAATTTCTAGGAGATCTCACGAATCAAATGCAAAAAACCGCATTAAGAGCCGTCTTACTTCTAAAAAAAGCGATGGTTAGGCCGTTTTTGTGCTTTATTTCCTCGACTACATCTCGCGCGCGAACTCGCCCCAGTCGACCATATTCCGCGAATTCGCTTTTCGGCGAATATTATTTCCGAATTATTGAATTATTGAAAATTGTTCAGCACAACGTTGTTGAGAATACAATTTTTTCCCACTATAATTGTACTCGTCATATAACAGTAATAATTTCATAAAAAAGATAAATGATACTTACCTGCAAATTTATTTATTATCTTAACAATTATATGTATCAGCAAAACAAAATAAAAATCAATTTATAATGTCAAACGTGCAGATAAGCTTCAAGCCTAACGAAAAATAAATCGTAAACTTTTAATAATCTAAATAATTTATAAACAAAAATTAAAAAACTAGAAAAATTTTTTTGAAAGTGTACTGCGGTAATACGAGTGAAACCCAACAAATTAATCTCAAACAAAAATTATTTTCAGAACTCCTCTTTGCTCCTGGTATGCGAGATTCAAAAGACGAGTTTCTTCTAACAATATTATAAAGCGTTTCGTCCTAGACTGTTGGACTGGACTCCTCAGTAAGGATCCAACAGTCCTCCTTAGACGCTCTGCTGTAAGATATTACTACAGCCCAATATATGTAGGAGTCCCTCGACTACTTCAGTTGCGGGAAGTATCCTACCGGCATTTCTTTCAACCGTATGCCGAATTACAAAATATATATCTAACACTCGTGAATTTACAAAAAAATTTTTGAAAGTGTACTACGGTAATACGAGTGAAACCCAACAAATTAATCTCAAACAAAAATTATTGTCAGAACTCCTCTTTGCTCCTGGTATGCGAGATTCAAAAGACGAGTTTCTTCTAACAATATTATAAAGCGTTTCGTCCTAGACTGTTGGACTAGACTCCTCAGTAAGGATCCAACAGTCCTCCTTAGACGCTCTGCTGCAAGATGTTACTACAGCCCAATATATGTAGGAGTCCCTCGACTACTTCAGTTGCGGGAAGTATCCTACCGGCATTTCTTTCAACCATATGCCGAATTACAAAATATTTAACTAACACTCGTGAATTTACAAAAAATTTGTTTTTTTTTTTTGAAAGTGTACTACGGTAATACGAGTGAAACCCAACAAATTAATCTCAAACAAAAATTATTGTCAGAACTCCTCTTTTGTTTGAGATTAATTTGTTGGGTTTCACTCGTATTACCGTAGTACACTTTCAAAAAATTTTTTGTAAATTCACGAGTCTTAGATATATATTAAAAAATTAGCCAAATATAAATTAGACTTTGGGGTTTTATTTGCATAAAAATTGGAACAAAATGATATATTATAGTGTACTTAATTGTTGTAATTTTTTCATTTTTAATTAATAATAAGAAAAATTACATCAATAACTCAGACTAAAAAAAAAAATTTGTAGAGGATTTGAACCCCGGCAAAATGGTACGCGCGCCTTAACCAGCACAGCTATCGTTAACATGCTAGTAGAAAAACAAAAACTTGCATATGATCATCGGCCCCGCTTGGGGGTTTAGGGTTTGTTATAATAGAGTTTGGGGTTGTTCGTGATTATAGGGTTATTAAATTATTGTTTTTATTAAATTTCTTGTTGTGCGTTTGCTTTAACGCATATACAAGACCGCCGGCACCATGGATGCTCCGCCGCTCGCTCCGCCGGGACATGCGTACTACCCCCTCTCCGCCGCTAGCCGCTACCGCTAGATGCGTATAGTTCGGGCGAAGAACCGCGAGGCGGCGGTAGTTTACGACTGCATGTTGCCTTGTACGCTTTGCCCCATGCTCATCGGCAATCTCTCTACTAATCTCTGCTAATATCTCCGAGCGATTCGATGCCCATTTACCTAGTTCCATGCCAGCCGAAGCGAGCAATGGTACGAGCTGGTTCCTGATTTCAATTGATCTATCAGCCCTAGCGAAAGCATCGTCAACGTACATGTTGTTACGCAGTACTTATGCAGTGAGTGGAAACTCTCTACATCCCTCTTCTGCAAGTTGTAAAAAAGTGCGGATCGACAAATATGGAGCAGATTTGGTGCCGTAGGTAACGGTTAATAAAGGAAAATCTGCGATGGGCTTTAACCTGACGTCCCTCCAGACGATTCTCTGATAATCAACGTCGTCAGGATGAACTCGTATCTGTCTAAACTCCTTTACTATATCCGCCGTAAAGACAATTGCGAAACAACGCCAAATAGAAATGATGAGAGTCACGTCCAACTGGAGCTTCTGCCCAGTCAACAGTACATCGTTAAGCGAAACTTTCCCGTAAGATCCATTAAGGGGGCACACCACCTTTAAACTCTGAAAAATAAACTTCTTATAAATAATAACAAAAATAAATTATAATGGTTATATAATTTTTATACTAATATTAGGTTATATTACCTGTATTTTTACCATGGTAAATCCATATTAGCACCTACTTACCCATGGTGACTCTCAGTATACTGTTTTGAGCATTTTGGCACTCACCGTAGGATTCCATGTGACCACATGGTTTGATTGGGCTAAAATTTTAAGAGCATGCTTTGTACACTTATACTTTTGGTATGAATACAGGAATTTTGATTTGAATGCTTAGAAAATGTTTAACAATAAAAATACTTAATTTTTGGCCTTTTTTAACCTATTTATGCCACATTTTTTTTTCATAAAAGATTTTCTAAGTATTCAAATCAAAATTCATGTATTCATACCAAAAGCATAAGTGCACAAAGCATGCTCTTAAAGTTTTAGCCCGATAGAACTATGTTATCACATGGAATCCTCCGGACAGTACCAAAATACTTAAAACAGTATACGGAGAGTCACTATAGGTAAGTAGGTGCTAATATGGATTTACCATGGTAAAAATACAGGTAATATCGACGCCTGAGTGAAATATGGGCGTATCTCGGAACCCGCTCCGAGAAGGGCGTAACTCGGAAACCGCTCCGAGAAGGGCGTATCTTGGAAACCGGTCCGAGAAGGGCGCATCTCTGAACCCGCTCCGAGAAGGGCGCATCTCAAAACTCGGTCCGAGAAGGGCGTATCTCGGAACCCGCTTCGAGAAGGGCGCATCTTGGAAACCGATCCGAGAAGGGCGCATCTCAGAAACCGCTCCGAGAAGGGCGCATCTCAGTACCCGGTCCGAGAAGGGCGTATCTCGGGATCCGCTTCGAGACGGGCGTATTTCGGGAGCGGTTTTCTTTCCTCAAATTTTGTAGTGGCAGCCCTGCAAATATTTATAATGCGTTTTCTGCCAAATAAACGCAGTTAAAAATTCCGAAAAAATTTGAAGTCGACTCCAAGCTATCACGCGTTGTATATATTGAGTAACTATAATAAATGTCAAACAATACTCAATAGACCGACAGTTATTTTATATATTATTTAAAACGATATTTTTGTAATATAAAACTCACCTGCACCTGTTTGGGCGATGGCTCTCCCTACTGAAAAAATTGCGCGAAAATCGAGCGATTTTTTTTAGTAGGGCTACCAGCTCACGATACATTAGTAGATACATTAGGTTTAAGGGTATCATTTTGGATAATTTCATAAAAAAATATTGCACAAGACAAATATAGAAAGAAGGAAAAAAAAAATATATATATATGTTTTATATTGAATAATTTTATGTGCGACGCTGTGCCTCCCAACACAGGTGCGCAACACCTAGCGCCTCCGCGTGCACTAGGATTTCTTTATTCCGCGGGATTTTACACGCGATCGCCGACGTATGGGAGTACGCTGGAGAGAGGTGGGAAAACAGGAAAGAAGTCAAACACAAACAACACTTTATTCACTTTTCTGCACTTGTATTTCGCCAAGCCCTTCCCTACAACGTGGTGGCCTTAGCCGCCCACGCAAGGTAGCCACGCAGGGCCCGGAGATACTCGCTGACTCCGCACACACACACACTCTGCCACGCTATAGTCCTGAGGCTCTCACCTCTGAACGCAGCTGACCCTCTCTCTCTCCTCTCTCTCTCTCTTCTCTCTCTCACGTACACGCGCTAGTCCCGAGCCGTAGCGGTAACGTCACGCCAATTCTCCGTCTCTCTCGCACACACACAACGCCAGCCGCACGGCCGGCTCTCCCTCGTCTCGTTCCCCTCTCTCTCTCTCTCTCTCTCTCTCTCTCTCTCCTCTCTCTCTCTCTCGGTTCTTCGCTACTCCGCACGCAGGCTATGCCCGACGTTGACGGCAAGCCGTCCTTGCTGTAACACACGCACAGCGTCCCGCGCTTTCTTCGCGTCTTCGCTTTCTCTACACACACACACTCGCGAGCACTGGCTCGACGCCTCGCGCAGATGACGTCGTGGTGTGCGCCCGCACCACACACCGACACTCTCGTCCTCTCTCTCTCTTCTCTCTCTCTCTCTCTCTCTCACGTAGACTCGACGACGGCGGCCTTCCTCTCGTTCCGTCGTCCTTCCTCTCCTGCTTGCTCGACGGCGGATGGCGACGGGACGTAAAGGCTCTCCTGCCGACGTCCTTCCTCCCGTTCTGGCCCTTCCTCTCGTGCCTGCTCGACGGAAGATGGCAGCCGGGCGGTGAGGACTCTGGATTGCAGCAGTGGCGGCGCTGGATGGTCGTCTCCGGGATGGACTCCTTCCTGGGATGGCGGTCCAGGTCGTGATGCTGCTGCTGCTCTCCTCACACACACTCTCTCTCTCCACACACTCGCACACTTAACACTCGCGTGCGATTCTCTCTTTCGTCGACGTGTCGCGTCGACGGGATCCAGACGAGAACTGCCGAGTCACGCTGCGTTCGCGCGCTCGGCGACACTCTCCCGGCCGTTAGGGCCCGGCCGATAACGTAGTCCGATTGGCCAAGCGAGGCGCGAGACGGGCTGATTGGCTGCTCGTCTCGCGCCAGCTCGGACCGGCGAACTTCTTCCCAGAGCTTACGACGGCTGGCAATTTCCGCGAATTCCCGGGACGTAGCTCACGTCCGAGAAACGCGGGCTTCGCGCACGCCGACTGTCTCTTTCTCGGCCTTATGCGTTAAGGAGAATTTGTCGCGCAAAACAGCGACACACGTTTTGCGTGGCTGCGACGTTTGCAACGTCGCAAATGTACAAACAAATAATAATATTTATAACATGAGAAGAAAACAAAATAATACAATTTTTTTCAATTTAATTATTATATTTATAAAAATTCAGGCATGGCAACAAAATGAACTTATTTCATTACTAATTCATAAAATGAATGAAATTCTTGAGGAATCACTTTGTCAACGTAGCACATTTTTCGCAAATCATTTCTTTTCTCCTTGTCGAATAAGATTTTACTTTTGCTTACTTGTGTCAAAGGATATAACTTTCCGATGCATTTATTCGTCACAATTAAAATCGAATCCTTCGCTAAAAGGAGAGGAAAAAGTTGCAAGGCCACTATCTACCACGAAGCACACGAGTTCAACAAACACGGCGCCGAGTAAATCAGCTGACGCCAGCGAGCGCGCGCGCGCAGCAAACAAAGGCGAGTCCGCACGAAGCGAGGTGAGCGCGCGCGCGCACCAACCGAAAGGCCAGTCCGCACGAGCGTGAGATTCTACTAGTAACTCAGCGACGACGCGCCAGGCGGCGCGAGCGGCGCGCCGCGAACACACCTATATAAGGCGGTCCGCGCGGCATAGCGGGGCAGTTCTGCTCGAGTTGAGTTGAGCTTCTAGTTACCGAGAGGAACAGCTAGAGCTATATCGACGCCAACAACGTCGGCTCGTGAGCACACGTGACAACACTGTTGGCGAACCCGAAACTCCGAGTTGCCGTCGTGCGCACACGAGACAACCAGGAGTAGCCGAACAGCGCCGAGTCTCGTTTACGTGAGCACACGTAGCCGATACTCGACGTTGCCACCTGCTCCTGAACATCCATCCCAAGGGACTGTTTGTTTTCCCGGCCACCGTGCGCACACGGGGCTTCGAGAATAACTAAAACCCCGCCGACGATTCCCCAGGTCGTGCGCACACGTCCTGGTGAAGCACCGGCCAACTCCTGCTTGTCCAAAACCGACCACCCGCCGACCGCTCGGAATTCGCTTGGTCACTGTGAGCACACAGGACCAGGGGAAGAACGAGACGAGCGACCTCGATCCGTAGGGCCGTGCGCTCACGACTCCATGGACTCGAGGGAAACCTAACCTCCGAAAACCCGTCGTTAACCCGAACCCGTTTCACCGTCCGCAAACTCCGATACCGCGTCCGTAAAACCGATAACCGCACCGAAACCACGTAACTCCGGCTACGTCGTGTTAATGTACCGCAAACCGCTATAGTTTAAGCTAAACCGATTGTGAAGGCGAAATATTCTAAACCACCGCGATTTCGATTTCTATTACAGATGGAGACTCATATTTGAATTATCACCTTGTTAACTTAATTATTAGAATATATCTTTATTATTATTAATTTCATAAACAAGTCTCTTCAATTAACCTTTCCCCTAACCAAATCCTGGCGTCCGGCCGACTACTCAACACACGGGGAAAGTCGAACCGTTACATTATTAAGTATTAATATTAAGTATTTTATACTTATGTATTATTGAGTATTGTTTTAATTTTTTCATTAGGGAGAGCCATCGCTCAAACAGGTGCAGGTGAGTTTTATATTACAAAAATATCGTTTTAAATAATATATAAAATAACTGTCGGTCTATTGAGTATTGTTTGACATTTATTATAGTTACTCAATATATACGACGCGTGACAGCTTGGAGTCGACTCCAAATTTTTTCGGAATTTTTAACTGCAACGCATTATAAATATTTGCAGGGCTGCCACTACAAAATTTGAGGAAAGTAAACCGCTCCCGAAATACGCCCGTCTCGAAGCGGATCCCGAGATACGCCCTTCTCAGACCGGGTACTGAGATGCGCCCTTCTCGGAGCGGTTTCCGAGATCGGTTTCCAAGATGCGCCCTTCTCGAAGCGGGTTCCGAGATACGCCCTTCTCGGACCGAGTTCTGAGATGCGCCCTTCTCGAAGCGGGTTCAGAGATGCGTCCTTCTCGGACCGGTTTCCAAGATACGCCCTTCTCGGAGCGGTTTTCGAGATACGCCCTTCTCGGAGCGGGTTCCGAGATACGCCCATATTCCACTCAGGCGTCGATATAACCTAATATTAGTATAAATATTATATAACAATTATAATTTATTTTTGTTATTATTCATAAGAAGTTTATTTTTCAGACTTTAAAGGTGGTGTACCCCCTTAAACACTACTCTAAACTTTCCTTCAGGTACAGCCTCGACTGAATAAATCGGATGATGTGTAAAATAGAACACATTCTCCGAGCGATGAATGCTAGTCACTCTTTCCATGTGTCCTAACCTCAAATAGTCGCCCATGAATTTAGTATACGCTGCATTCAGCTTAACGTTCTGAGCTCGACGCTTCTCTGAGCGGAGCAAACAAGCGACAGCAACCTGCCTTGTATGTGCGAATGAAACTTCTTGGAGTTTTTCCGAGAATGGCAATCTAACCACAAATCTACCGTCACGATCCCTGTAAACGGTCGAGGTGAAATAGTCCTCACAGTATTGATCTTCTTTAGACAATACTCTAGAAAAACAAACTTCTTCGAAGCTCTAAACCTTTTCCAAAACAGAAGAGAGAAATGGCTCAACACGAGCATGACACACCTGAGACTCTGATTCAACGGACTATCCACCCGAGGAAACTCTACCTGTCAAAATCCAGCCCAAAACAGTAGACTGCTCATTCTTGCCTCCCACTCTCAAACCAGGTCGAATAATCGCTGCGTAGACGTCAGCGCTGAACACACAATCTATTTTCTGTGATTTAGCAAAATCAGGATCTGCAAGTTCTAGGTCTTTGATATGTTCCCATGGAACATGTTCTACTTCTTACCGTGGCATAACACCAGTCATCTTATTCAATACTAACGCCCTAAATTCAAAGCAGAAATCTACGTCCAGCCTGGACCGCAAGCATAGAGAAACCTCACCCTTGGACAATGCTTATGAGCCAGCTCCAATAACTCCAATAACGGAAATTGAGACTGGCTTAACTTTACTCGACAAACTTTGTACGATCCTTGAGGACACGAAAGAGACTTCAGCATACGGACCTACCAAACAGCGTGCAGGAACTGAATTACTATTAGTGGCTTGTAACAGAACCTTGGCTGTGGCCATCAGCCGAGTCTTGCCAACCACCGCCGTATGCACCTCAACGTCAGCGTTCGCCGCGTCATCGGAGTTCGATGTTTTATCCTTCTCTGTCCTCGAATCTTCCCCTGGCTTTTGCCTATTTATATGAAGCTTAGTATGGTGTTTGCCCTTACAAATGGCACAATGAAGATTAACATTGCAATCCGCAACGAAATGTCCCTTTCTCAAACAATTAATGCAAAGCCTAACTCGTTTGCAAAATTCAAAACGAGTAGACGTGCTCATCTAGCAAAATTTTTGGCAATCAGCCAGTTGGTGTGCACCTTTGCAGTCGACACACTTGAGCGACCCCTTGCTACCAGCCTTGCCTGAAGACGTGGCAGCTGCGTTAGCGGAAACTGATCCTTTCCTCAATGAGAGATCGGACCTTGAACTTTTACGATTATCTAACGTCGGAGAGTCTGGACAAATATCCAGCTTACTATCCAACGACTGAGAGCGAGATTCTATGAACGAGGTCAAACTACTAAAGGTGGGAAACCCATCGACCGATTCCTGCGAGATGCGCCAGCTTTTAGCTGTTTGCTCATCCATCTTCCTTTCCACCAAATACACCAACCAACTGTCCTATTGTTCGACTGGACATTTTACATCGTTGAAAACCTTCAATGCTACCTCAGCAGCGTCCAACAATCTTACCAATTCGTCAGTAGATTCCTCTTTTGCCGGTTTCAATTCGATAAGCATCTCCATATAGGTATGCATTTGCGCAATCGGATTATCGTACCGACGAACCAACTTGTTCCAGGCAACCTCGAAGCTAGATCCGGTAATCGCAAGACCTTTCAAACGGTGCGCCACCGCACCCTCCACCGAATGTAACAAATATTGCATTTTGAGTGCAGGATCAGTCATCTATTTTTCAAAAGTTTCAAAATTTTTCATCTATTTTTTAAAAGTTATTGATACACTTGTAAGTCTACTGAAATCATTCATTTGGAAATTTTCATTTTAAAGCTTTTGCTTTGAGAAAGGAAAGTGGACATGATGAATTAATGAAAAGTATTTTGATCGAAATATTGTATACCCAAGTGCATTGTTATTAGACCTGATAAATATGCAAATGTAACCTAGTATTAATGTTGCCGGAAAATAAAGTGCTTGATAAGTATTACTAACGTAGTATTATATAATACTTTAATAACTATATGTATAATTATCATGCAGACATTCTGTGAAAAAATAAATGCATACCTATACTGTTGATCAACACGAGACTCTTGATATTCAGATGCTATGAAAGAAGAAGATACTTTTTCTCTATTTTCTAATTTACTTTTGGTATTATCTGCATTTGAAAATTGTTGTTTAGCTTTTCGAGGTCCTCTTTCATGCTGTACCGCTACACAAAAAAATACTTTTATATTTTATATAAATTTCGTGTTTAAGAAATAATACAAAAACATAATGTTAAAAGGAAGTAAGTGAGTCCATAATATTTATTTATTTATTTATTTATTTATTTATTTATTTATTTATTTAGACCATATACATATGTCTTATAAAAAGACATCCTATAGAGACAAACTTAGTTGTCTGTACATAGGGATGGTCCCTATATAAAAAAGTCATGACCGGATGAAGTGAAGCCAAGAATGCGTCAATATGATTGGCTCGTGTAGTGCGCATGCGTCAAAAGTATCGTTAGAATTTTTTGATTTGTTTTTGATTTCTAAAATTGATCCTAATACAAAGAATCTAATATATTACTATAATACATATCAATAATTATTATTTGTGTATTTATAATATTCTATTGTAAATATTGTCATTGTTACAAAAAGAGACATGATGTGAACGTTGACACGAACTGAGTTGAGACATAACCTTAAAATTTTAAAAGGTAGTTGGTGACGAAACCGCGGCAATTTTGAAATTTACATGAGCGCGAAATGAATCATATATTGTAAAGTTTGATATATTTCCGTAATAGAAAACAACTATTAAAAATACCAATCAAGCATTTATATTTCATTTAATAAGTTAATTAATTAATATTTTACTACAGTGCGCGCAGCGCACTGCGCCAAGTCTAGTACATAAAAAAAATAACTTAGAATCTAAACTTAAAGACTCTTATTTCTAGTATTGCTTTTGCTATTTATATATTTATTTCTTAACGTAGCATAATGATAAGATATAGCTTCTAAATGGAATAATTGCTTTACTGTAAGTGGAGGGTCTTGAAGCTGAAAATTATTTTTGCTTATAATTTTCAATATTTTCCTCTGAATACCCTGTATTAGATAAACACAATTATTGTACGCTCCACCAAGCAATTATGCCATAATTGACTAAACTTGGTAAAAGGCATAGTATATCATAGTTAAAAGTTCTATAGTCCATTATTATCCTAATTTTGGCAAAGATAAAAACTAAGTATTTTTTTTTTTAACCAAATAATTACATGTTTATCCCATTTCATGTTATAATCAAAAATTAGACCTAGATATTTATAACTTTCTACTCTTTTTATCGTATTATTGCCTATCTCAATATTAAGTGAGACAGGAACACTATGGCAGTAAGCTACCATAAGCAATATATAACAGTTTTATTAACATTTAAAGATAATTTATTTACAGTAAGCCACTTTGCGACTTCCCTAAGATATTTGTTCATTTCTCTTGAGCTGACTCCAGTGTTATCATTAGCAATGATAACGGTGTCGTCAGCATAAGAAACGACAGTATCATCTTGGCATTCCCCAGTAGGTCATTAACGTATAAAATAAAAAATAACGGTCCTACGTATGTCCTTGGGGAACTCCGATGGGTATATCTTTGTATTCACTTTTCAAATTCTTTATTTTAACGCATTGTTTCCTACCAGAGAGGTAGCTGTTTATTAAATTTAAGGCACTGCCTCTTATTCATAATTCTCTAGTTTATCCAATAGTTTTTTGTGATCTACCGTATCAAATGCTTTAGCTAAGTCTAAGAAAGTAGTTTAATTGCTTCGATTTGTCGATTTTTTTATATATTATGTTGAGATATAATTTTAACGCATCCGTTGTGCCTCTATTTTTAAGCAAACAAATTGTTTTTCTGATATGATATTGCTTCCATTAGAAATAAATACAACCTATTAATACAAGATTTTCTCAAATATCTTTGCTAAGTTCGATAATTAGTGGTATCGGCCTATAGTTAGTCATACATGACCTGCACCAGCTTTGTAAATAGGAACTATGTCAGCTTGTTTAGAGCAGATGGCCAGGAGGCTTGTTGTATAGACGTATTAAAAATATGTTCTAATGGTTATCTATATAGTTAACTAGGAATTTGATCGTTTTTGCATTGATATTATCAACACCGTCCAGCCTTGTTTTTCAATGAATCTATAG
>CM053172.1:39757073-39813138 GCA_012977825.3 Pteromalus puparum
CAAAATGAATTGAAGACGAATTATCTATAGTAACCACATGAATGATTATTTTGCAAAATAGGATTAGACTGAGTAAACAAATCCCTAATACAGATACCGATCACCTACATACCAGATAAATAGCAAATCAATCTTTATATATCCTACCCTACAATTGTGTTGAGATTCGAAAAAACTATAATTGAATTGTCGCTAAGTTTTTGCAGATTTAACCAATATTTCAAGTATACAATATTTGAAGAGTCTCCAAATATACAGTGATTTTGACATTCCTATGCGTTACCAAGAATTTGTTTTACACTATGACAAATTCAGACTTGTATGTCATGACACTCCTGAATACAAGGCCACATAATTCTAAATGGATTCACCTGTCATAAAGAGTTTATTATAAAGTACTTACAATACACAGATCTATCAAGCAACCTCAATTAGCAAAGCATACTATGTATTTTTATATAAACAAAGCCATCAGCCTTATAATTTAACTTTCATTATAACAAGTTTTGTAGCCTTGCATTGATAAATATTGAGTGTATTGTAATCCGCAAGTTTTCATTTACAACAAATTAATAGATCGCTATTTCTTTTCCTAGAGCACCAATAAACACTTCTAAAGTGTCATCCAACATTTCATGAAGCTTCTTATGCCTACCATAAAAAAAGTCTTCTTGTCCAATTAATGACTTATTGAGCTTCTTAGATTTTCGACTTCACATTCAAAACTTGCCATGTCCCAGTGCTGGATAACTCTGATCACATTGTGAGCGACCTTCTGTCTGCTAACTTATTATCAATGTCTGAGGTGACAGTGCCGAAATACCAAGAAAGCTTAGCAACGCAAAGCCTACGCTCTGACGTTCTACTTTACCGAAATTCTGGCAAAGTAGGTTTCATATCCGTATAGTCGGTATAAATCAATATACTTCTCCGTTATCCTGATTGCAGAATTTCCGCATTCTTGGCTATCCGAATTGCCACTGTCATATTGATCTTTTTATTAAATTTTTCATATAAATTGTAAGTCACATTTAGCACATTATGACCTTATTTAATGCTTGAGACAATGACTACTGTTTTATATCACTACACATTACTTTGGCAAAACTGGCGTAGTTAGTACATCTTCCTACCGTTGTGCCCAAAGTGCTGACAGTTAAAGCATGTTTAACATACAATAATCATATACTCTGCAGTTCTGGATCCTATAAAATCTATCTCTGTTTCTCTAATGTTTGGTATAACCCCAGCAGGGAGACTTCCAATATCAACAGACTGCGATCCAGTTTACTGTTCTCTCGTATAATTCAAAACACACATTTTATATGATTTGAAAAGCACCAAAGTTCCTTTCAATTGATGTCATTCAATACAAGCCATTGTCCATTTTTTTCTAGTTATTAATCCTACAATCTTACTTAAGGATTTATAACTTGTTCTTTATTTACATCACATACCTCAGCAAGTTTACTTTTTGGTAATTTATGTGCTTTGGTGACACTTTCCTCATTCAATAAGTTTATGACTATTTCATCTTTTTTCTTGATAACATTCTTCGTTTGTATTGATTTATCCTTTATCAAATAGTGAGATACCTTTTTGTTTAATTCATCAATACTCTCATCATCTTTTTTTTTTAATATAATATTAGGAACACGTTTTGTCTTTAGGATAGTTTTGGTACTTGATATAGCTTCAGCAAAAGTTTTGCTTTTAATCGTCGGTATTTCATTTCTATTCTTATCTAATAACTCCTTTAATAATTGATTTTTATCTCTTAATTCTGTATTTATCTCCTTTAAAAAGGCATTTTCAAGTTTCAAGTTGGTATCCAATGATTCACTATTACTTTCTGTTAGAACATTTTGAAAGTCTTCTAGTATCTGTTTCCTAATTTCTTGTTTTTCAAAGTGCTTTACTTGAGCAATTACAATCCTCGCATCATTACTCAGCAATTTATTATCTACTTTTGAGGTTAGGTCTAGGTCCTCGTGTTCATGACAGATTCCTAGAACTTCACTCAATAGCACTGCTTTGTCATTTCTCACAAAATCACTAGTATAGTATACTTCTTCACAAATAATACACACTACTACTTTAACTTTTTTATTAGGATGATTTTTATAAGATTTGGTAGGATCACCACGCGGCAAGCCTCCGCTCGCCACGGCCATCTTGGGCATGATGGCCGATATATATTGTAACAAACTTTATTTGTTTGAATCTATTTAGGCTGGTATAATAAAAATTTGTGTGCTAAATCTTCAGTGTTTTCTCCGTGTGCTTATTGAAAAATATCATTGTGTCCGTATAATTTACTTAAAAAGAAATTATATTTTAAAAGGACAGAATCACCTTAAATGATCATAAAATGAAAAATTGATGATTTTAGGGACAGTTTGCTCAATCGCAACCCCAACGCTCAGTCAAGGCGTATGTGTATGGAGTAAAGCTGTTTGGAATCATTAATGACGGTGCGAAGAATATTTGAAGGTCTTCTTGTAGTGATTTCAATGTTTTCATTGTTAAGTTAAACTTATCAATTAATAGTACGTTATGCAACAAGAGGCGAAAGTAGCAGATTTTTCCCGCGGGTGGGTTTACTGCCAGAGCGAGTAGATTTTTCGCGAGAGTGCGAGTAATCGTCTGATGGAAAAATATTCTCGTGAAGGCAGTAATCACCCGAGGAAAAATCTACTTTCGCGCCGTGTTGCATATGTATTTTATTCCACTTTCGGCCGAAAGGCCACTATTTGAGCCTGAAAAGCGGGTTATTTACAATTTGTATATTAATTTATTTATTTACAAATTTATTAAATTGTTTAAAATTTTTTAAAATTTTGAGAATTTTTGAAATTTTTGAAAATTTTTGACTAATGATAACAAACAGGTATCAATACCTCCATGGTACACTGGCTTGCATTAAAAACTTTGTTATTTAAAAATATTATGATTATCAAAACTAATTTTAATTTTGGATATAAATACAAGTATAACAAAGTATGAACTTGTTAAATTTTTCTTTGCGACAAGATATTACACGAGCAACCGCCATTCATCCACTACATCCTTACGCTATTGACTTTCGTCGCTCGTCTCTGTAGTACCTCTTTGTAATTCTCTAGGTTCTACTCTTGTACACAGCTGTATACGGAGGATGAGAAGAGAGAGTTATGTAGATTGCAACCGCTATTGTAGATCTTATTTTACTACAGCTCGTTTGTTTTTGCATTATATTCTGGCGCGTATCCTCGATCGTTCTGGAGCTGTCACTTCCAAAGCCGGATTTGCCGCTGCCAATCCCGGTTTCCTCGAGCCACGCGCAGACCCTCTTGGATGTCGTCGAGTTTTGCCTTGGCTCGAGCGTAGCGTATAACAGGCTGGGCTAAGGAGTGGATGTGGGCGAGCACGTGGGTCTGGTCCTCGTGTTCGGGACCCTGGCACTGCTCGGGCGATGTCGGGAACTTCCTGAGCGCATAAGAATAGCGTTGTGAAGCATCCTTCAGTCGGGCCTTCCTATATATAACACGTTGCCGTCCTCCAACAGCTTGTTCAGCAGTATTTGAAAAATGTCTGGCTTTCCAGTAGCCATGGCGCAGATAGCTGGCCCAAGCTTCGTCCCTCGGCGTAGGAAACACTGTACCACCGGAATGTTGCGGGAACCCTCGAAGAAGAAAGAGCAATGTTGTTTATAACTGGTTAATTTCTACGCGAGCTCGATAATCCACGTCGGCGTCTCGTTCCATGAGAGACTGCACCGCGTTCAGCCTGCCGCGAACGCCAGCCCAAGCGAGAGCGGTGAGGCCCTCCTCGTCGGTGTCCTCGAGGACGGCGCCCTTATCCAGCAGCAGATCTATCAGATTCGTGTATTGTTACCTCCACGTCCGTCTCCGTGTTTCTCGAAAGCGAGCCTGCGATTCGAATTGTTGCGTTAAAAAATACAATCACTATGCGAAAGTCAATCAATGTGTAAAATATCTAACTTCGAGCAGTCTTTCAGCGGTCGCCGAGTGGCCTTTTCCGGTAGCGAGCATCAGGACCGAGAAGCCCTTGGCGTTGAGCATGGCGGGATCGGCACCTCATGCGAGCAGAGCCGAGACGGTGCAGGTTGAGCCGTTCAGGGTGTCCGGGTTTTCGACAATCACCTCCAGCATGTCCAGCGGGTACTCGACCATGAACTCGTGGCCTTGTGCCGCTGCGGTGACTACGACCTGCTACGCAGCCTCTTCTCTGCCGACAGCTGCACCTTCATCACTGCTGGGAACGAACCAGTCACAGGCCAGCAGGTATCCAACGACCGACAGGTGTCCATAACATGCGGCGTGTACAAAGAAGCATTATCTGGCCATGATAATACCTTGAACCTCTGCAGAAAGTCTGCCCAAGAAACGACGAAGTTGTTGTTCAGCGAGTTGACGGAGTAGAAAATTTCCGGCAGAGTCAACGGGTACAGCGCAGCGAGAGACACGCCCAGCAGAAGCTGCACCTTGTCGAACGAGGCCGCGGTCGGGAAGACCAGGTTGAAGTGCAGCAAGTAGATATGTGACAGCGACACCTGCAGAACCTTGTATCTGGCTGATTTGGCGACAAGTTAACCGCTTTTGAGCAGTTCGAGGGTGAGCTTGGCTAAGAAAAAGCTGCCGTTGGCCTGAGACAGCAGGTGTGTGGCAAACCGGGTCTGGGTGGCGGAATAGGAGGACTCGGCCTTGTCGTTGACGACTGCCGTGACGTTGGCCTGTATCGCTGAGCTTTGAGCCAGCCCGTAGTTGATATAGTCGGCCAGATCCCTGCTGAGGTTGACGCCAGTCGCGTCACTGTGGTTGCTGCTCTTGTCAAGGTATATCTTTGTGTAGGACAGCTGCTTCGTGCACCTGGACAACCGCTGCGTACCTCAATGACGAGCTTCAGCCAGCTTGGGAAGGTCGGCGCGTAGCGGGTGAGAAAGGAGGCTATCGGATCGCCTCGGTCCCGGACTGTGGTACTCTGCTTCGGTATGACCTGTGATTCGTATTCGTTGATAAGTGATCCATGTCAGTTATTTGGTAGTCAAAGAAAAATAAATAAAAACGATCCTCGTCATATTTAGAAGAAGGGTTCGATGATTCTTTGAAGAAGGGTAAGATCCGATTTGACGGTGCACTCCTTCTGCGACAGGTATTCCTGGAGGTGAATGAATTGCGGTCCTTGCGCCGTTTACTCTTGACGTTGTTGACGCTCCAGTCAACATCATCGTCGTAGTTGCTTATCACGTCACTGTAGGTCGTCAGGTCCTTGGAGTTATTGGCGATATGTCATGAGACTATGCGCGAATTGTTTCTGCCCATGCCCATGCACGAGCCCATGCATTTCTCCAGGTAGGTTGCGAAGTGACTCACAGCTACGCCCCAGTCGCAGTTTAGACTATTACATTTCTGGGATGTTTTGATCGGGCTGGCCAAACACATTCAAACTAGGAGATTCTGTAAATCAAAAATTTTGTATATACTTTTGTTTCACAATTAATCAAGATTTATTTTAAATTCTGCACTAGGCTAAAATTGAAGTAAGATTATATTACTTTGCGTTTGCAGCAAGTATCTCCAGCAGACAGACTAGTAAGAAGCACCTAATGCAGAATCTATTCCAGAGAGTTAGCGGAAGCTCACACTGAGCTCTGGTAATTCTATCGAGCGACACTGACCTCGGACCTCAGACGGTACGATGGCTGAACCGGACCGCTCGGATATGCAACCTGCCATGAACGCACCTAGACCAGGCTGGATCGCTGGATAGCATCTGCAGCTTAGGTTCTGTAGACGACGAAGGAGCCGAGCTGTTTCTTCTACCTGGATCTTCCACACGCACTTGCAAAGATTCACCTTCCATTCCTTTGCTGTCCATTGCATTCCTATCACAGTACCTATACAAATGTGAGAGTAAAGGCTAAGCTATAACTGATGTGCCGCTCGCGAACATAACCTTCGAAAGCACTGCTAGCGCGCCTATCTCTTTCTTGAATGTGCTTTTATAGATATATGAAAAATTTTTTAGATCTCGGCTAAAATTGATATACTAGTCCAATATACCCCCAAAAGAAGACAAAAAAATTCAGACCTCTAAGTACCCTCAGTTCCAAGTTATGGCAATATCAAAAATTCAGATTCTCTGAATTTTGGCTTTTACTGCCAACTTAAATGGCTTATAACTCAGAATAGAAGCATTTTAGTAAAACACTAATAAATACCTTTTATTTTGAAAATTTCCTGTAGAATTTATAAAAATGATTTTTATTACCTATATAGCATGTTTTGGATTAGTTTCCATGTGATTTAATACTAAAAATCAAATTCTGGCTATGCGCTACCAGATAAAAATTTATAACAAAGTTTTTTGCATTCCTTATCATAAAATCTGGAAATCTAGACTTGATTTGAGATCGGTCGAGCTTTCTAAGATAAATAATACACTTTTTAGTACTTAAGGGGGTCTCAAACCCATTTCTGCGATTTTACCGACCTTGCGGCCGGTAGTGCAGGTAGTGCTTATAATAACCTCTGGCGCCATCTGGCATCAACCACTACAAAAATTTGCAATATCGAAACTCACACTGCGTGTTGCCGTACACGCAGATTTGATATAACGAAAACTGCCGCTATACATAATGATCTGTATTTCGTATATACATCACACGTGTTTCGACTACACACATTTTTTACAATAAAATAACTGTGCATTTCGCATATACACGCGTGTTTCGAATACACGCTTTTCTTACGACAAAAAACTACTTTTGAGATGTGCTATTTTTTTCCCAGAAATGTGAAAATAATCAGTTTATTTATAAATGATGCATTGTATAAAGTTGAAACTTGGTATAAAAGCCCTTGTTATGTCTTTCAACAAATTTATACAGTTTAGTGACTTAAGCGTAACCAGAAGATCTAGTTTGTTCTAAATTGTCGCTTTTAGCGCAAGTGTTTTCGAACAAAGTAGATCATCTGATTGTAGTAAGTGCATCAAACTGCTGAAATATAGTGAAATACATTACGAGGGCTTATTATATTAAGTTTCAAGTGTATACAATGCACCACTTTTGAGATATGCAATTTTAGTCAAAGAAATTTAAAAAAAAATTTAGTTTATGTACAAGTGATGCAATGTTTAAACTTGAAACTTGGTATGCAAGCACCTGTTATATATTTCAACATATTTATACAGTATACTGACTTAAGTGTAACCAGAAGATCTAGTTCGTTCTAATTATACGCTTTTGGCGCAAGTGTTTTCAAACAAAATAGATCTTTTGGTTACACTTAAGTCACTAAACTGTATAAATATGTTGAAATACATAACACAGGCTTGTATATCAAGTTTCAAGTGTATATGTTACATGAGGTTTGAGATATACAATTTTTAACCACATAAGTCTTAAAAACTTAAATTTATATAGATGTGCTATGTCATCATATAGACTTGCGACAAAATTTTGGCCTGCAAAAAGCTTTGGAAGGAACAAGAAGCGTCAGAAGCTACTGCCGTATAAAAGGAGATGTACTAGTATAAGCAGCAAGTTGATCTTGGTCGAGGACCAGTAGGGAATCCTGAACATACAGCTGTTGCAGGAGTTGCTTGTATTGTAGCATCAGCAGTTGACCAAGCTCAAGTAGCAGCAGCAGCAAAAGTTGTATGAATATAAGCAGCAAAAGCTGCACACACAGCAGTCGCAGCAGTGGCCCCTGAATATGCAGCTGGAGTACACTGTGGACCAGTAACTCCAGCAGCACTGGACTCCGTACTAGTAACAGCAGACCCTGGTCGAGGACCTACTGTAGATCCTTGATGTACAGCTGTAGAATGTATACCAGCAACTTCCAACTTCAGGGTCGTCTACAGATGATTGCAACAGGTCAGCAAAGCTAACCAGGCCAGCAAACAGCGTGATTTCAGCTCCAGGGTTGTCTTCTGATGATTGAATCTGGTTCCAAGGTCATCCTCAGATGACTGAAGCCTCCAGCAACCCCACCCAGTAGCACCAGAGAGCGTGAACTTGGTTCCATGGTCGTCCTCAGATGTTCGAAGCCTCCAGCAACGCCAGCCAGTACCACCAGTGAGTGTGAACATGGTTCCAAGGTCCTCCTCAGCTGATTGAAGCCTTCAGCAACGCCAGCCATCACCACCAAAGAGCGTGAACCTGGTTTCAGAGTCGTCTTCAGATAACTGAAGCCTCTCGAAACGCCAAACAGCATCAGTAGCAGCAGACAGTTTTATCCAGCTCCAGAGTCATCTTGTTTGTAGCCGTCAATGCCAACCTACAATGCACAGACAGTGTAAATCAGCTATAGAGTCATCTATACATAATAAAACAACGTAATCACTGATTTCACTGCGCATAACACAATAAATACTTGTGAATTTTGAGTGTCGATGAATCTTCATCCAGACAGTATGTCGGAGGAAGGTATCAGCACAGCCGTAGAAGTAGCAGCACAAACAGTGATAGTCGATCCACATCTAGAATGCATCTTGAAAGTTGAATGCAGAAAAAAATTATAATATAATTAAATTACTTCTATTAAAATCTAATTTAATATGATCAAGTTATGCCAGTACACGAGTATCTAGGCGTATGAACTTATACACTTATATAAAATAGCTAATTATTGATAGAGATACGACTGCTGGACCTATTATATTGATGATATGGAATTTTTTATTTCTTTTTCTTAAATCCAATTATTGACGTTATATTCACTGTTTTTTTCAACCCCTATAATCTTACATTAGATGATAAGTTAAATCTAAGTACTTTATTATGGTACCTTGCTTAATAAATAGGAGTAATTACAGTCACTACCGTAGCAAGAGAAAAACTGGTTTAAAATACTTCCTAAAAACCACTGCCAATTCATTGGCACGTAGCTTCCTCCAACTTTATTTATAGTTCCAATAAATAAAATATTGTTTTAATATATAATGGTATGTTAATGCTTTTTTAAAATGTTTTTAAATGAATATTCTATACGTAAACTTAGAAAAATACGTAAGGTTTAACAAAAACAGTAATTTTCAGTTATACAGTGTATACAGGGTGAGAGACAAAAAATTTGAATCTTAATATCTTTTAAACTAATCAGTTTCACAAGCTGCAAAAAGAACTTAGCCGAAGTAAGGAAAACATCTCCATTTTCCCGAAATTTCATCTTAATAAAAGGATTAAAATTTTTACAGCAAGTAGATATTATCGTTTTCTATGATCATGATTTTTTTCAGAACGTTTGACCATTTAATTTTAAAGATGCATACCTTTTTATAATAAAAATAATTTTAAAGTCATATATACGTTTAGGCTACCTTATTTTCATTTAACTGTATTTATTTATCATTATTTGGCTATTTTTCAGTACTCTATCATTGATTGCAAGAAGACTAAGGCCTAACTCAAATCAGGATTTTACAGGCACATTTGCATTATAAAAAGGTATCTGCATGAATTTTTTGGTGGTCGTAGTCATAATCAAACCCTCAGATTTTCACATTTTAAGGTTTAAAATGTAAATAAGGTAACCTTAACATATAGATATGTGACTTTAAAAAGATTTTTATTAAAAAATTCAGAAAATGTAACAAAAAATAGTATCAGGATAGTTTTTGTTAAAAATGCATCCCTTATGAGCTACAAACCATTAAAAATAGGTAAAAAATGCAAAAATTGCTTAAACTCGAAGCCAAGTAAAGGGATCGTGCTGGAAATTTTTTTAGTAAGTCAGGGGCATCCTATAGAACATATATATAGAGTTTGAAGCAAAAAAATTTTTTTATCTTTGATTTTACAGAGAACCACCGAAATATATATATATATATACACATATATACAATTCGAATCATTTCTAGATTATGAACTGATTTTTACTTCAATAAATTATTCTTTTTGCTGATATTTATACTTGACAATTGCACTTGATCAATTACAATTTTTTGTTTAAAAAACTTAATTAATAAATTTAGACGTGCATGCAATTACGTATGATATATTGATGAGACTCCAAATCGAACTGTCAATCCAATTGAAAAATGTACAGTTATAACGTATGTACGTGACACCCCAACGAAATGGATAAATGTAAAAAATTGTGATAAATCATGTAAAAATGTGAATCATTGTAACGTAAATGTGTACAATTGTAAAAAACTAAAAAAAAGCAAATGTTGCAAAAGTTGTGAAACAAGAAAAAAATTAGTTTACAGAATATATTGCACTTTATTTCACATTGCTGCACATTGATAGAAACATTTTTCACGATTCTTCATAATTTCTTACAATTTTTTCTACATTATCTCACGTTTTCTGACATTTTTTCGTATTTTCTCACACTTTCTCACGTCTATATACTCACAGTTGCTCACAAATTGCACGTTAATACGTAATGTCTCACGTGTTTTCCCAATTTCTCATATTTTTACACGTCTCTATAATTTTTGTTCGTTTGCAACCCAAAAACTCACGTATTTTCAAAATTTTACATGTGAATACATAGTACCTCACATTTTTTTCCAATTTTTTGCATTTTCTCATATTTTTATACAACTAGAATTTTCTACGCATTAAAACCAAAAATCACAAATTCTTACAATTTTACACATTTATTAGCAGTTTCATACTTATTTTTATATTTATAAATCTTAAATTATTTCATGATTTAGTAATTTTTATCCAATGAATTTTTCAAAAAAGCAGATTTACATCACTTTCGCACAGATTCATCAAATAAAAAATTTTACATATTATTTCTTATGTTAAGAGATCGAGACTGTACAATCTTGTGCTTTTTATAATTTTATAATAATATAATATTGAGTGACAGAGAAATAATAGTAATTTTATTTTACAATTAATTAAGTAAATAAAAAAACCGCTGCCAATTCTTTGGCAAATCGTTTAAAATTTTAACAGCAGATAGCTTTGTTTATGATGAATTACCAAATAAAATTTTCAAGCATTTGACTGCATTGTTTTAGAGATGTAAGGAATCAGAAAATTTTCAGAAAAAAATTTAAACTTTGATATCTTAAGAACCATAGGGGTTTGAAAGCTGCGAAATAAACTTAGCCAGAACACATAAAATATCTACCTTTTTCCAAAATTTGAAGTGCAATAAAGCCTTTTTACGCCCGTAATCGAGGCACAAAAAAACTCTTTTTTTTTCCGTTTTCGATTTATTATTAAAAAACCGCTGCCAAGTCATTGGCACTTAGCTTCCTCCTATTCTACTAGTGGAAGATAATTACATGGGACAATCGATCGATCGATCACGTAGTTCCAGAATTATAACAGTATACGTACGCACGCATGCACGCACGCACGCACGCACACAGACAAAACCATCTGCACGGACATTTTATAAAACCATGAAAACTCTCAAAATATACTAAGCTTTAATTATCAAATTATATGGTTTAACAAAAATAATAATGTTCAGTCACACAGAGTATACAGGGTGAGAGTTGAAGAATTTGAATCTTAATATCTTTTAAACTAAAAGGTTTCATAAGCTACAAAAAGAACCTAGCCGAAGTGATCAAAAGATCAATCTTTTCCTAAATTTCAACTAAATTTAAACCTTTTTACTCCCGTAATCGTACGACATAAAAAAAACATTTTTTTTAGTTTTTGATTTTTATCTCAAAAACTAGTCGCCAAAATTGCTTAAAATTTTTACAACTAGTAGATATCGTTGTTTTTTATTGTCATGAATTTTTTCAAAACATTTAACTATTTATTTTTTGAGTTATATATGTTTATCGAAAAATTACCTTTTATATCATAAAAAATGAACAGATCAGTCAATCTAGAAAATCTTGCGGGAAAAAGTAGACAAATTTATGTTCTTTTAGATACACTATTGTTGAATATATTGTATAAATCATATCATTATAAAAAAGCAAAAATATTTTTTCAAAAATAGAAAAATGGCTATAATATGGCCATAAAATGGTCAGAATCATAAAACAAAAAATGTCCTAAATTCAGAATTAGAAAAAATATATGCATGTCAAATTTCATTACGACCCGTCGCATGGTTCCAAAATTATGGCGGTATACGCACACACACACACACACACACACACACACACACACACAGCCATCCACACGAACATTTTCTAAAAACGTATGATTCGTACTCCAAACACCTCCAAATGCGTTTCCACGAAGTATTAGCTAAATTGAAAATTTTACTATTACAAAGCTTCCTCTTGAGGAGGAAGCAAAATAAGTAGTTGAAAATTTTACTATTACAAAGCTTCCTCTTGAGGAGGAAGCAAAATAAGTAGTCAAATCACTAGAAATTTTGCCGGAATATAGTTTGACACGTGAACCATAAACATGATTTTTTCGTGAGGTTACGATGTTTAGTTTCAGAGATATGAATTAAAAAAAAAGTTTTTCATGTTATCTGCCGAACGGAGCGGTCGATCCCGAGGACCAAACGGGGTAAAGTAGGTCATTTTATTATCTTTCAAATGCATTTGAGCTGAATTGTTTGTAACAGTGGGATGGTTGAAAAAAACGCAAAATAGTGTTTTTCAAAAATCAAAAAACGGCCATAAAAAGAAAAATAGTTGAGAAAAGAAAAAAATAACTGTTATTCTTGAATTCAGAATCCAAAAATAAATATGCATGTTAAATTTTATTGATATTGACGAAGTAGTTTCAAAAATATTACGGTACACACACACACACACACACACACACACACACACATACACACACACACACACACACACACACACACACACACACATCCATACGGACATTTTCTAAAAACACGTAATTCGAACTTCAAACATCTCAAGACATGTCTCTATGAAGTTTTAGCAAAACTGAAAATTTTACTATTACAAAGCTTCCTCTAGGAGGAAGCAATAGGGAAACACGTGAAATTAAAAAAAAAAAAAAAAAATCGAGGATTTTGGATTTCTAGTTAAGGGAGATTTAAAAAATTATTTGTCTCAAACAAGAAATAAAAGGAACTTACAAGCGTCACTCTAATCTAGTAATGAAACAATTTCGTGACGTCAAATTGATCAGCTGTTCAATTCACACGCCACACGTGCTGGGAAATGTGCAGGTGTGGTTCTGGGTTTGTAAGCATTCAATAGTAATCATCAACCCTCGTACTCGAATTTATATGGGCACACATTTATCTCTAAAGATTAGTTTTCAGAACCGCTGACTGTTAAAATGTTGGCAGTTTTGTCAGATACAGTGTACAAGTACAGTATTTGTGTATACACGTGTGAATATACTTACGTACACAAAAGATACGATACGGTAATAGAAACAGAACAAGAGGGATAGTAAAGAAAATGATGGGGAAACTTCCCTTCATCACTTTAGTCTATGGTCTATCACTTTGGTCACGAAGGGGCATTTAATGCGTGGGAAAGTACATTATGATTTGCACATGTCACGTAACAGATTAAATATCACACCCCATGATGTGCTATAATATACCTATGTTAAAATAAAAAAAAAATTAGCATACATCAATGTTCATTCTTACAATTTAGGAATACGAAAGACCAAAGCAAGACAATATTTTAGATAATACGGAAAATGTGCCCAGTATGGAATGCCTTAGTTAAATTTGCTATTGCTTTCCATTACGGCCGCGAACGTTGTTTCAACTAAAGGATTTGCTTGCAGTTATAGGGGCCTTTGATGCTCTGTACGGTGACAATCTTAATTTTACGAAGTATCCGAATGGGAAGCGAAATTTTAAAAGCCAATTTTTTGGGACATCGAAAAAGTGTCGCATAGTATGGAACGCCATTGATATTTACGGTATGATTACGATACATATACACTCTTAACGTCTGAAAACCATAAAAATTGTTTGCTTTAAGTGAAGAAATTTCGTTTAATCCGGTTTATCTTTGTTTATCTTCGATTTTATCAATTTTTCCAAAAGGTATCAAAATTCATAGCACTTTATCTTTGAGCTTTCCTCAAAGCATTTCCGGACTAAGCAACGATTTATGAAGTGATAACTTCTTATGAGACGGTGAACCTACAATGTTTGTAACTTCTGGAATGTGTTATGGAATATATTACAGTAATATCTATAGATATACTAGTATATGTATAGGGCTCTTAGGCCTCGACTTGGAAGGTCCCCCTCTCCGCGCGCAAAACTATATATAGATTTACTCTCTTTCTCGGGACGCAGGAATAAGTATACATATAGCTATGCACTATTCGGACCACCTCTCTCTCCGGCGGACACTACAATACCTATAGATATACTCTCTTATGCATACTGCCGCATTACCTGTTATTACTTTGCTTACGCTTTTTACGATATTTTTCATAACATAGACCACTGTAAGGTCCCAATATTGGGACCTTGCATTGGTCTTAATACTTGATTAAAACTGAATAATAACAAACATATAAAATTCTCAGATTTAAACAATTTTATAATGTTTATTGTTAAAAAACTTCACAAGTCTTTTAATATTTGTATTACTAGCTGATAGCATAATTAAGGTTATTCGGATCTCAATTCGGATTATATTGATATTATTTATGGATACTCGGTCAGGCGCTAATTTTATTGTAAAGCAAATAAAAGATATCACTTATTACATTGCTTTACATGTTAAATGCTACTTTCAAGACCTCGTTATTGAAAAAAATCGTAGGCAGCGAAAACTTCCCAGTGCCAAAAAGATGCTCCTACTGTGCAAGTATATTATGCGAGAGGAGGTGCAAGCGGACATTTTGAAAATAAAACCAAGTACCTATACTGCAATATTCGATTTTAAGACGTTGAACCAGTTCAACAAAGAATAATTTCTATTCGCATCAATTTAAGTTATCACTTCTGCCGGGCGTCCCGAGACGCACACGTTTTTGGACTATTCTAAGCGTTTAAAAGCCTAACATTCAATAATCAAACAGTCAGCATGGCAACCCAACGCTGAAACACGTTCCATCCTGGGAAAACATGCCTCGTTCCATTCTAGGAAAAACGTTCATTTACGCTTGTGGGTATTCGGTGAAACAAGATATAGAGCTAACTCAGAACTTTTTCGTAAGTTCAAACTTTAAACTAAACCTCTATAGAGGTGAAAGTCATTGAACGCTAACAGCACAAAAATATTTTTAAAATATTTTTAAAATATTTTACATCACAAATGAAATGTTTCTGCAATCATTTCAAGCATATTTCTAAAATATTGTTACAATCTTATTTGTCCTAGGGTAAAAATATTTCTAAAAAGTATTGCAAAAAAATATTTTAATATCGTTTTAAAACATTTGCAAAATATTTTTAATATATTTTAAAATATTTTGTAATATTTTTAAAAGATTACAAAAATATTTCGTTGAAAAATCGCTGCCAAACCTCAGAGAAACATTTGTAAATATTTACAAAATCTATTAAAATATTTTGAAATATTTATCAAATATCGTATAATTATTTTTTAGTTCTTTTAGTAACAAATAGATATTTATAAAATATTTTAAAAATATTGGCATATAATATTTGAATGAAATATTTTTAAATATAAATACAAAATATTTTTAAAATATGTACCAAAATATTATGAGAATTTTATTTTTGCAAGGTTTCATGAACATTTTATTAATTTTTTTGGGACATGCAAGTTTCTGTATATCATATATTTATATATTTGAAATATTATATTTTGAAATATTTTATGGATATATATGTGAAAGAATTTAAGAATTAAAAAACCTTGACGCGGCGGGGATTTGAACCAGCGACCTTCTGCGTAACAGTCTGGCACTTACTCGTTACGCTATGGATGAACTTATGAATTACTCAAAAAAATGTTACTCATATACCACTATGATAATTTCGCAATTGTATACTTACCATCTACTTTTGTAAATTATTTATTCGAGTATATAAATTTAAAATACCATTTTTGGTATTAATAATATATCTCAAATATAAAATACGGTAACACAGATTTCTGTAATGTGTTAAATTTTTTTGCAAATTAATTGCCCCTTTGTAGCGTGATCTTTGGTTATTTTAATTTAAATGCGTTACATACTTCTTAAAAGGGTCACTATATTTCAAGAAATATAGATTATCGGTTTAAATTTATAAGGAATATTTAAAAAAAGGTGTAATGTGCGAGGCTAAGTAATTAACTTTTTTATTAACTTAAAATATTATAAAAATGTTTCTTAATATTTTATTGATATATTTCATTCAAACTTAATCCAAATATATATCTACAAAATATATCTAATATATTTCATTAATTAAGGAAATGTATTAAAAACCTTGTGATATTATTGGATCATTATGAAATATATAAAGAGGAAATATAATTTACAAAAGTTGTATAGTATATTTCGAAACAATTGCGCGGAGTTAGCGTTTCCCGCAAGCTTCGCTTGGCTGACAAAACACCTGTGCGAGGATCGTTTACTCCGTGCACATGTATCGAGTTGTATTTTCTTGACAAGTGGTGCGCTAAGAACGCGATTTTCACGGGGCTCGTTTTGCTTCCTCCTAAATGATGCACTGTATTTTGTGTAGCGTATGCAAAACAACACTATCGTATGTAGCAAAGGGATGTCTCGTGACATATTATTTGTTTCGCGCACTATATTCGCGACATATTATTTATCTCGACTTGAATAAAAAAAAAATAACCCTAAAATGTTTATAAAATATTTTGAAATATTTCTAAGAAAATATATTAAAATCTTGTAATTTTACATTTCTAAAAATGGTTTCGTGAATATTGCAAAATAATGCTGAGTAATATGAGTTGAAAAGATTATAAAAATGTATCAAAATATTTTATCAATATACGTTACCTCTAACAAATAAAAAAAGTATCTGCGTAATACTTATAAAATATTTTAAACTCTTGAGAAGAAAATGTATTAAAATCTCGTAATTAAATATTTATTCGAAATATATTACTAGCCTACTAAAATATATTTAAGAATCATTATTTAAAAATGTTTTTAATATTTTTTATAATAGTTTGTTGTGGACCAAAATAAAATGTTTCTTATAAATAATTATAAAATATAAAAAAATGTTTTTAAAAACATTGTATAATGATATATGTACACATTTTTAATGAAATATGAATGCAACATAATAAAATGTTTGACAAAAAATGTATCAAATTCTTGTAATTAAATATTTATTTAAAATATTTTACTAGCCTTTTGCAATATGTTCATAAAACATTATTTCACAATGTTTTCATATTTTTTATAACATTTTATTTTAATATTTTTAGTGAATGAGATTAAAACGTTTCTAAGCAATATTTACAAAATATTTATGAACGTTTTTTAGATATATTTTATAACGATTTATGCAAATATTTTAATCACATTTTTGTGCAACATTATGAAATGTTTGAAAGAGAATGTATCCAACTCTTGTAGTTAAATATTTATTTAAAATATTTTACTAGCGTTTTGCAATATGTTTATAAAACATTATTTTAAAATGTTTTTAACATTTTTTATAATATTTTATTGCAATATTTTTTGTGAACAAAATTAAAATGTTTCTAAGCAATATTTACAAAATATTTCTGAATGTTTTTTAGATATATTTTATAGCGATTTATGCAAATTTTTTGAAAAAATATTTGTGCAACATTATAAAATATTTTTCACAAAATATGTCCGAATCAAACGAAAATATATTTTAAAAAAATATTCCTAAAATATTTTTTAATATTTTTCTTACAATATTTACAATCACATATTTTAAAAATATTTTATAAATCTTTGGGTCATATATTTTTCGAAAATGTTTATGTCATACTTTTAAATTATCTTAAAAATGTTTCTAAAATATTTTATAATATACAAATCTTTTAAAATATTGTGTGCTATTAGATACTTGCCAACACTGATCTGCTAAGAAGCGGAAATTATCTCTTGACAGCTCCAAAAATGCGGAAAACCATATTTTCTAACAAACATTGTTTCCTTTTGCTCGAGCAGCATGGCCTCAAAGTATGATATTATAAACGATAAAATCTACAAACCTACCAGGCGCAAGTGCCGCAATCTCGCTGCAGAAGCTGGGAACTGATGGCATTTCATACTAGGCAATGTTTCATACTGGGAGTATCTTTCCTATTTTCTTGATCTTGATAAAATCTAGTTTTTTTTCCTAAAGTCTTGATATTTTCAAGACTATTATTTTAAAATTTTAACGACAGCAAATACAAAAACCGCTGCCAATTCTTTGGCACGTAGCTTTCTTCAACATTATGCATCGCTTTAATATCTAAATTGTTTTTACTTCATCTATGATTCTATAAAGTTTTTGTACTTTTTCGTTTGATGGATACAATTGTTTCGCATAAATTATATATACATAATCAGTGCGTAAGTAAACCACTGCCAATTCTTTGGCACGTAGCTTCCTTCAACCTTATGTATCGCTTTAATATCTAATTTGTTTTTACTTCATATATAATTCTATAAAGTTTTTATGCTTTTTCGTTTGATGGATAAACTTATTTCGAAATAATTATATTACATACTCAATGCGTAACTGAAAATATTGTTTTTAACGATTTGATAAAACAAAAAACAGAAAAAAACTAGCCAAGGTATAGATTAAAATCCATCAAATAGAAGCTAAGATCTAAGCGATGCAGTTTTCAGTTATATAGAGTATACAATATACAGGGTGAGAAAACGAAATTTTGAAGCTTAATATCTTTGAAACCATTTGGTTACATAAAGAAAGGGATTAAGGTGCTATACGCTAGGTAAGGACCGCCGACAGCGCCGCCTTCTTGGCATAATCGGGGTGTTGCTGGCAGCACACGGTATATCTATATACATCATCGATATAGATATACATAACTTTTGAAAGAGAAAAACAGTTAACGAAGGTTAAAAAGTACATAGAACGTTTCTTGATCTCCAACTTTTATTATTAGAACCACCAAATTGTCTAAACTATCGCCAAAAGCTTTAAAAAAACGAGTTGAATCTCCATCTGATTGCATGCAACTAACTGTATGCAACATATTTGCTGTATGCATATTTTTGAAAAATTTCAAAATTTTCAATTGCCGTAGACTACTTAAAATTAAAGTAGTCTATAGAATAACATTCGATAATCATGATGTTTTAACGAAAAGTTCAAAATTTAGTTTCCGAGATATAATGATAAGGATATAGTTCGCGGAACGTATCTAAAATCACCAGTGATCGAAAAATCGCCATGAATATACGCACATGCGTAACTGAAAATCTTATTTTTAACGAATTAATAAAACAAAAACAGCAAAAAACGAGTCTAAGTATAGATTAAAATCCATTAATGGAAACTGAAATCGAAGCGATACACCCCTATAGCACCCGATAATTTGGCAACATTGCCTCAACATTGCATTGCAAGACTGGCTAGATTCGGCAATATTGCTAGCGCGTAAAACAACATTGCTGCAACCATTAGGCAATGTTGTCACGCACCAAAATGTCCGCTTTTTCATTGCAAGGCTGGTTATCTCCCACAGAAATCCCAATATTTTGGGAACATTGCCTAAAGATTGCCCTACCAGATTGTGCAATGTTGCATGAAGCCTTATTAATATTCCTGCAACTATTTAGGGAACATTGCTACTAGATTGTGTAATATTTCACTAATATTGCGCTAACCTTAAAATATTTTCGCATCATTATAACAATTTTTATAATGACACATATTGGTCAAACAAAAATAGAAAAAAAACGAACCTAGGTATAGATTAAAATCCATATAGAAGCTGAGATCTAAGCAATGCAGTTTTCAGTTATATAGAGTATACAGGGTGAGAAAATGAAATTTTGAACCTTCATATATTTGAAACTAATTGGTTTCATGAACAGCTCAAAGAAAGGGATCAAGGTGCTTCATAATGCTAACTAAATGCAAAATTTTAAATTGATTATTGCCTTTTTACTCCAGTTATCGCATCACTAAAAAACGACTCATAGTATACAGGGTGATAAAACAAAATTTTGGAGCCTAATATTTTTGAAACTAACTGGTTTTATAAACAACCCAAATATAGAGATCCCAAAACATAGGGATTAAAGTGTTGTATAACGCTTGCTAAATCCAAAATATGAACTTGATTATTGTTTTTTTTTCCAGTTATCGCATCACGCAGAAATTTTTAATAATCATGTTTTTTAAAAAAAGATTCAACATTCAGTTTTCGAGTTTAAAAAATTGCGCTTTATGCGTATAATAAAAGAACGATGAACAATCATATAGATTTTCTGCAGTAAAAAGATAAATAATTTTATTCTTTTTCAGATACATATTAAGCAATTGACTTTCATCAACTTTTCCACTGACTTTATTAGAAAAAACTGAAATCTCAAAACTAAAAAATCGTTATGAAAAAAACAAAAAGAAAAACGGGTCCAGGAAATGTAAAAACGGACTTTTTTCCCACTATGTACTAGTAAAGACGAAGAAAATGAGACTTGGTGGGTTAAAATCCATTTAGTAGATGCTGAGATACAGGCGTATACGAACGAACGCACATACACAACACATACATCCGTACGGACATTTACCAAAAACACCATTTTTCAACTTTATCAAAACACACTTCCTACATATTTTAACACGATCTTCAAAAATTACTATTACAAAGCTTCCTTAGGAAGGAAGCAAAAAATATACCATTTTAAATATTTATTTTATGCTGTAAGGCAAAATTTTATTTCAAATTCATCTTAAACGCTTATTTAAATTGAATTGCTCAGGCTGTACTTGAAAGATACAATTATGCAGTATAAATTGTAATATATATTGTATTGTTTATACATTGCAGTATAAATGCCAATTCCAATTCAAATTTTGCGCCACAATAGCAGACAACAAGTAACCGATTTGCCTATAACAACGAAAATAATAAAAACAAAATAACGATAAATCTCAACTTAGTTGCCCTCCGTTATGTAATCATACCCTACCCTTTTACAAGGTTCAAAGTTTATGTAAAATTATGTATTATTATTTATGTAAATAACTGACAGAATAAAGTTTGAATAATGTCTCGGAATCAGGTAATTTTATTTCTTCAGATATGTACATATAAACTTCAAACTTTTTAAATGGTATACCATTAGATGATTACATGTTTGTTTTTATTATTTGTTATAAGCAAATTAGTTACTTCTGTAGTCTGTTATTTTATGGCACGGAATTTGGATTAATGTGGATTTTTATATCCCCTCAATATACACACCTCGAGATATGCAATATTTATACATATAACTCCAATAATATAAAAATGGTTTTAATTTTAATTAATACTTTAAAGATTAATAAGAGAGACTTAAAGCATTGTAAAATTGACTGCTAAACTTTTATACCCGAAAAATTCCAATAATTTTTTTAAGTCATATATACAAACAGCATGAAATATTTCAGAAATATTTATGTAATATTTCATGAAAGATTTAAAGTATTTTAAAAATATTTCTGTAATATTTCACAAAAGATTTTAAATATTTCTGAAATAACGATATGTCCGCCTGTAAAATATTGCAAAACTGTTTCATGAAATATTTCTAGTAATATTTCTGAATTTTTTAAAATGATTTTATGATAATGATGATTTTATGATTTTCTTTCTTTCAGAGACACGCGCCTCTGACAGACAGACAGATTTAGCCAGCTTAGAAGCAACACGCGAGTTTCGTTCTAGCAACTTGAAAGCCTGTGCCAAGGCTCGTGACTGGTGTGAGAGAGATCCAGCGCATCTACCCGCGTCCCTTCGCTGTTCCGAGAGGAAGGACGTCACGACTAGATTCACCCTCGTAAACAGGTGTGTAAGCGGCCAGTGATTGTGAGTGCATGTGCGATACGCTCTCCGCGAACGGAGAGCGCAAGGATTCTCGCCGGTGTCGAGAACGCGGCGTGGCAGCGGCCCGTCGGATAGCGCGCGAGTTAAGTGTACGTATAGCAGAGCGTACGTGTATTGGCAAGTAAGTAAAGGAATTAGGTATCGATTTTATGACGTTTATTGAACGTTCTTACAGCTTGGAAATCCGACAGAGACTGACTCGTTGCCGGTGCAAGAGCCTTTTTAAAAGGTCAGTAATTTTGTTTGTTTAATCTCTCTTCTATTGTTCTCCATGCGTGCTCGATGCGTGCTCCGCTGTTCGTGCCAACGTCCGAAAGCATAAACATCTTATTGTTGCAGGTTCCGAGAGCTGAGGCGATCGATACGGCATGTGGAAAGTGGTCGATATCAAGTGATGAATAAGCGACGACTACTACGGTTTATATAACTCGCGCGTATCGCGTTCAACGAATAAGCCGCATTAACAACGGCTCGCGTATCTCTCGTTTGTACTTAACTTCTTATAATAATAACGCCGTGAGAGCACGTGGTGGACACTAAAGCGACTTTGTCGCGAAGCTGCTACCCAGCAGCATTGATCGAGGGATACTGCAGCGTAGAGCCCGGCTCCGCATCACCGTGGGACGCAGTCCGCATTGCAAAATTAAGATAATTTCGATCCCCGTTTCAGTGGCGCCCAGTTAGTCGGTTGCTTTAAGAAGGAGCCCGCGTGATTTTCATCGCGCGTCGAAATTCCGCGGCAAGTACAGAAGGTCGCGCGAACGGCGTAAACAACCGAATTCCTGTGTTTACGCCGAGCTCGAGAGAAGCGTGCTCGAGCGACGTTCGAATATAACGAACGAATTGTGCACAAAAAGTCCGTGTACGAATAGTGGAGCTGTTTTCTTCCTGGTCGAAAAGGAAAACAGCTACCAATATCTACACGCTTCTAGGAAAACACGACTCGGAACAGCGTTGAGAAAAGCTGCCAATAGTATCACATGCTCTCCGAGTCGAATAAGTTTTGTCTATTGTCGGGATATTTGTGAAAACGCTCTCGTTAGGAGAGAGAGCGACAATAATTTTTCGTGACGATTCGTGCACGAGAAAAGCATTAGCGCTGGTGTAAGCTGTTCAGGTGTGTGAGTCTGAACAGCGCGAGGCAGTAAGCGACGACACGGGTGCGTGTAGTCGCAGCGAGCAGAGACACACATGTGCGAGAGAGATAGAGAGAGAGGGAGAGAAGGAGAAGGAGTGTGTGGCGCAGCGGCGCAGGGGTGAGAGCGTACGTGAGCGCTAGCGGTACTGAGTAGGAATATACGCGATTTCGCGCATTTTCAGGTACTGCAAGTAGACGAGGCGTCGACGCCGGCTATATGCGCGCAATTCCGCGAAAATTTTTTTCTTTTCTTTCGAGATTTTCGGGTTGAGTGTGTGCGTATATGACTGCAGCACAAACCGTGCAGAGTGAACGCGTGCGCTAGTGTGCACGTCAGGGGCTATTCGAGCTTACCTGACGTAATAAAAAATTTTTTTTTTTCCTTTCTCTCGTTCGTTGTAGCAACAAAAGTACAATCTAGGTCTGTCTAAAAGGTGTCTCTGCAACAACGCACTGCCTAAGTTTTGTAGCGAGAAAGCGTAAACGCTGATTAGCAGCGGAGTAAAATAAGGACACGAGCAAAATGGCGGAAGGTGTTGACAAAGCCATCGATAATTGGTGCCTCGGCATTGATGAAGATGAACTTCAAGAGGCTCTCGACGCCTTAGAACTTAGATCAGACGGCAGACGCATTCAGAGGATTGCGAGGTTACAAAAATGGCTGTTCGGAGAGTACTCCGCCGAAGACTTTAAAGCAAGTCACGACGTCTCGGAGGTCGTGGCGCGGGTTAAGAGAGAGGGGTTACGGACAACTTTCATAGAAGAGACATCGGAGCAGGTGTCATCACGCTCTATATATACGGGCGACTATGATGCAGATCACCCGCACCCGCTGAAGCTGTTGCGCAACGAGATAGAAGCGAACAGGATCGTGGTCACGCCGGCGTTTTCTACATTATATCCGCCGGCACCGAACGAAATAAATCAAGAACCCGGACCAAGTTAACAAGGGATGGAAGCCATGAACACGAGAGAGAGGTTTGACTTAGCGCAAAGGGGCCAGCGCACAGAGCATGACCCAGCGCAACCGCCAAGGCCAACAACCGTCCAGGAGCCGGCGCTGAGAGAGTCGCAAAATCACGCTCAACAGAACGTCCGTCAAATATGATTGAATTCTCGAATGTTTTGATACAATTACGCCAGCTACGACGACAACGATCGCCACGACGGCGACCGTAACGACAACGACGACGAGTACGCCTAATTACTCTATTGGAACCGGCGCAAGCAACGCCGTAACAGTCATCAGCGTCCATAACGAATGTCCAGTCGGAAGCGCAGCAACGACGAGCGCGAGCCTAGGCAATAGGCCACGACACGCCGCTCGTCGGATTATTGACCAACCACAAGCCTATGGATACGGTTGGGGCGCCCCTGTCGATAGTCGACACGCCCCACGCTACGACTGGCCAGAGCAGTCTACAGTAGCTCAGAGCGAGCAACTCAGCAGAAGCATAGCTGAGAATATTGAGACTATGAGAGCGCTAATGAACAAACTAGACGCCATGATGATGCAATGGCCGATCAACATAGCGTCAAGTACCCAGACGCCTCGGGCGAACGCTGCCAATTTGCAACCCCCGGCTATTGCTGGGAGGGGGAGGAACGCGGACGCAACAAACACGTCCGCGCAAGCTCGAGGCGATAGAAGTAATAACAACGATGGGTCACAGAATAATGGCAGCAGATCCATCGCTCTCTCGGCGGACAAATGGCGGATTAAGTTCACCGGAGACGCCTCCGTCAGTGTAGATAATTTTCTACAACGAATGGAAGGACGCAGGAGGTTAAACTACCTAACCGATTATCAGATGCTAGCGTCGCTTCAAGAAGTGTTAACCGATAACGCCTATGAATGGCTGCAGAATCGAATAGACGAACAAGGCGAATGGTCCAGCTGGGACGAGTTTAAGCAGTGCATAAAACCGTGGTATCACCCTACTCAGGGATACCAACAGAAGCTGCTGAGAGAGGCGATATCTCGGACGCAAGGAGTTGGCGAACCCGTGCGCGTATTCATCAATAACATCCAAGGAATTCTACGAAGGATGGAACCCAAGATGGATGTCAGCCAGCAGCTAGACATGATTTATCATAAAATGCTAGCCAGTTATAAGCACGGGTTACACAGAAGGGACTACAATTCCGTGGAAGAGTTGCTAGCTGCTGCCACTGAGGTAGAGGCCGTCTTGGCCTGTGAAGCCTCGTATCAAGCACCTCCGAAACCCGGAGTGGCGGTCGTCCCAGAGTGCTCCTTCAAGAAGGGACAGGTAGCGGCCCTAGAAATCGTACAGCTGGACGAAACGGCGTACGTAACCGTCGCCGCCCTGAATCAGATTCTCAGCGGAGCAAAGTTTACAGAGGAGACATCGAAGCCGAAACAGAATAGAGGTAACGCTGGAGGTAACGGAAAGAAACCGACCTCCCAGCGCAGACGTCCTGGACCTGGGAAGGATAAGAGTAGATCCCAACCTCAGAGACGCGAGAACCCAAAACGCGAGAACTCTAAATCTAAGTCTGACGCCAAAGGAGCGGGCCAGACTGAGAAGAAGGAGCCCGTTGTATGCTACACGTGCCAGGGCAAGGGCCATATTTCCCGAGACTGCCCCACTGGCAAGGGAAATGCCAACAAGGGGGAGTAGGCGAGGTCACTACCCCTCATACAAAGGTGCACGAGGATCCTCGAAGAAAGGATCGGCACGTAACGGAGGACGTGACCAGAAACTCGTGCGAGACCTCAGATGATTACGATCGCATGGTCGCATTACTATCCAGCGACTACACGAGCAACACGACTTCGCCGAATGAAGACGAATCGCGCTGGTGGGTCCAAGTGGGCATCGGCGGATTCAGAGTGAGGGCGCTGTATGACCCGGGCGCCGCCATGACAGTGATGGGGTCGCTGGGACTCCAAATCGCTAGCGCCTGTGGCCGCGTATTGCGACAACGCGATGGCCGTCAAGCACAATGTGCGAACGGTCAGACGTCTCCGATCGTAGGGTATGTGGACCTACCGTTCGACGTTGCAGGAGTGCAACGCGTCATAACCGTGGCAATCATGCCTGATGCCACGAACGAGTGCCTGGAAGGCACGAACTTTGGCCGATTGTTCGGCGCAGTCCACGATCCCAACGAGAACGTCCTGTATTTGAAGAAGGAACGCAAGATTGTTCAACTTCAAGTAGCTACGATAGCTACGTCAGGATCGCTAGGCATAGCAGCGGTTGGTCTTGCGTACGTCAGTGACGATGAACATGCGCAGATAAGGAGGATGCTGGATCGCGTCCTACCAAAAGCCAACCGTACGATCGGATGTACCCAACTGATCGAGCACGGGATAGACGTCGGGTCGGCGAGGCCGATCAAACAGAAATATTATCCTGTGTCTCCTAAGATCGAAGAAGAGATGTACCAGCAAGTTCGAGAGTTACTCGCGGCTGGAATCATAGAACCCTCGACAAGTGCTTGGTCAAGCTCGGTAGTGATGGTGCGCAAAGCGAATGGGCAATATCGCTTCTGCGTAGATTTCCGGAAAGTCAACGCACTATCTAAGGCTGACGCATATCCACTCCCTAACATGGATGATATCCTTCGTAAACTGCAGAAAGCGAAGTACATATCGACGTTGGATCTTAGCAGCGCTTACCATCAGATACCATTGAAGCCGGAGGCAAGACCTCTGACGGCCTTTACCGTTCCTGGATTAGGATTATTCCAATTCACGAGGATGCCATTTGGTTTAGCCTACGCCGGAGCGACGTTCCAACGGATGATCGATGAAGTGATCAGTCCTGAACTCCAGCCGTACGCATACTCGTATTTAGATGACATTATCATTGCGACAGAAACGTTCAAAGAACATATCCAGCAACTGGAGAAAGTGCTGAAGCGAGTAAATGCGGCAGGATTGACGATTAACCGGGACAAGAGTGTCTTTTGCCGGGAAGAAGTGAAATATCTCGGCGTGCTGGTTAATCATGATGGTTTTCGGCCAGATCCCGAAAAGATCGCGCCCATAGTGGCGTATCCAGCGCCGAAGAACCTTAAACAGCTGAGACGATTCTTGGGCATGGCGTCATGGTATCGTAAATTCTTGCAAGAATTTGCGATAGTCGCCGAACCTCTCCATCGTCTAACGAAGAAAGACAGGAGATACGAATGGAAAGAAGAACAGCAAGAAGCTTTTCTACGCGTGAAGGCGCTGATAGCGTCCGCGCCGATTCTCCATCGCCCGGATTTCAAATCGCAGTTCGTCGTGCAGACGGACGCCAGTGACACCGGCCTCGGCGCGGTACTTTTCCAACTGATCAATGGAGAAGAGCGAGTATTGGAATTCGCGAGCCGCACTATGTCGCAAGCCGAGAGGAATTACAGTGTCACCGAAAGAGAATGTCTCGCTGTCATCTGGGCTATCAGCAAATTTAGGCCTTACCTGGAAGGGTACCAGTTTAAGGTCATCACGGATCATAGTAGCTTACGGTGGTTATGTAGTTTGCATAATCCCACCGGACGCCTAGCGCGCTGGGCGCTAGAAATGCAAAGCCACATGTATACTGTGGAACATAGGAACAGGGTTGCAAAAATAACTAATTATACATTTTTTAATTGATGATTAAAAGATTTAATTATCAATCATATGGCCTATAATTAATAATTAAATCTTTTAATTATCAATCATATGGCCTATAATTAATAATTAAATCTTTTAATTATCAATCATATGGCCAATAATTAATAATTAAATCTTTTAATTATCAATCATATGGCCAATAATTAATAATTAAATCTTTTAATTATCAATCATATGGCCTATAATTAATAATTAAATCTTTTAATTATCAATCATATGGCCTATAATTAATAATTAAATCTTTTAATTATTAATCATATGGCCTATAATTAATAATTAAATCTTTTAATTATCAATTATATGACCGATAATTAATAATTAAATCTTTTAATTATTTATTATATGACCTATAATTAATAATTAAATCTTTTAATCATCAATCATATCCCCTATAATTAATAATTAAAATTTTTTATTTTTAATCATATGCCCTATAATTAATAATTAAAATTTTTAATTTTTAATTAATAATTAAAATTTTTAATTATTAATTATCAGTTATATGCTCTATAATTAAGAATAGCCAAGAAAGCTACATGATAAATTATGGATTTTACAAATAAATTTATATATTAATTTCGTGAAGGTTCATGAAAAAATTCTACTATGAAAATGTTATTTACAAATATTGTTTATTAATACTGTTAGCCTTACAAATGACCCTCTTTTCAAAGTGTGCATCCGTCAGTCTGTTAAATTTCGGTAAATTTAATAGAGTAGCATGAGAAAATAGCCTTTCTACTGGCGCAGAAGATGGCAAAGGTGTGTTGTATTTAAAAAACAAATTTTTAACCAGCGGAAACTCGTTTAATATTTCCATTTTTTTTTATGGATTTTGCAAATACCGCATCAATTCATTAACTGCTGGCTGTTGTGGCTGAAGTGATGAAATAGACAACATATTTGTAGAATTTGAAGTGAAATCATAAAAATCATCTTCTGATTCATCTACTTCAACCGAAGATGCATTTTTCTGGCTTTGATCTGCCATGAGAGCTTGTGTAAGACTTTGTATTTTAGTTTGAGTTTCGAGACTCAAACATGATGCCCAATAGAGCTTAAATTTCGGATGTAAAATTGCTGCTATGGCTGCAAACTTACCATTACCTTCTGCATTGAAGTAATCTTGAAATCTGTTTTCTAATTTTGAAATCATTTCGATGATTAATTGGGTCGAATGTATTATTATTATATCATCATCATCATTATCGATCAATGATTCCCATTTTTTTTTAGTGCCACTAAGGTTGGTATTGTGCAGCCATAATAGCATTCTTTTTCGCCCTGAAGCTTATCAATTGCTATGGCAAGTGGTCTAGACCATTTCAGATATTCTTCCAGGTATTCAAAATCTTCATAGCGAAAACGTATTTTCATCTGAAGAATATTAATGGCTTCATATGACATTAATTCTGTCTTTAATGCACAGATTTGTTTAATGCAATCATAAAGAGAGTTCCATCTCGTTTCCACTGGTCGCTTTAATGACACTTTCAAAAAATCAGTCAATGCTTCGCGTTTTTTCGGAGAATTCAAACATTTCCAAAGCTCCTTGCATTTACTGATAGAATTTTCATGGATTTCTTCAATTTCAGCATTATTTGCTATCACTTGTTGGGCATCAGTAGTAGCAAGAAGATTTAAAGTGTGACTAGCACAGCGCAGATGACGTGATAGTCGTCTGTGGCTTGTCAATGCACCTTCTAGAAATTCAATATCATCGTTGTCTAGTGAATCTCCGTAAAATTCAGAGTCATTCATATCATCGTCTTCCGCATTCTCTATTTTCATTAAAGCATCAGGGTCATTTTCATCAGCATTTGTTTGACCAGAATTTGATGGAAAATTTTCTCCTGGAGCTGATATTACATTAATGCTATCATCTACTATAGTATCTGAAATATATATACACATATATATATACATATTAATTGTATTAAAAACTGCTGTAAAAAAATATAAAAACTGCCATCTATAGCGCGCGCGTGCTTGTGTGTGTGTGTGTGTGTGTGTTTGTGGAATATTATAAATCAACCGAACTATTAAAGTTTTTTAAGTTTTTCAAGTTTGTGTTCGAGACAGTGTATCAATATAGTATATTACGATACGAGTGCGCGAAGTAGGTGATTTTCGCACGAGCGCAATTTGTCGCCCGAGCGAACCGAGGGTGACAAAAAAGCGAGTGTGATGATCACCTACGCGCACGAGTATCGTATACTATTTTTTGACACGAGTGTACGAATCTACGTTCTTAGCAGATGAGCGTGCGCGAAATTCAGAGTTTCGCGCACTAGTGTGAAAATCAGGCATTTCGCGCACGCTACACTGCTAGGAGAAATAGAATTTCGTACACAGAGTGTCAAAAAAGATATTATTATATTATTTTAAAGAAAAATTTTATAGATTGATGTACCTTTTTCAAAACATTCTGGATCATCGATGCCGAATTCTCGAAATGCCTTAACGAAGTTTGAGCCATTATCAGTTACGGTGGCCACAATTTTTTCACAGTTAAGTCCGAACGATGTGTGAATTTCTGCGATTAAAGTAGCTACGTTATCAAACGAATGGGTTCCGGGGAAACGGCGACAGGCTAAAGCAGCAGACTTTCTTTGAAAATTAGTTTTATCGATCTATAATAGATATATTATTAGTTTTAAACTTTCAAGAAATTTGTAAATATTTTGTATAATTAATTTATTTATTACCCAATGCGCAGTGACACCCAAAAATCTTCGTTTGGAACCACTCCATGCGTCAGCAGTTGTACACACCCATGTTGCACGTGACAAGGCATTACGTATTTGATTCACAGTATTGTCGTAAATTTCATTAATTTTTCTGCCAACTTTGAACCGCGTCATATGTTTTAGTGGCGTTGTTTGACCACATTTTAGTCTCATATCTATAAAAAACATTATTAATTTTTTATCAATTTATTATATAGCTCTCAAACTAAAAAACAACAATTTTTGGGCAACAACCCCTAATTTTTTATTAGGAAACTTGATATTAATAGTAATAATAATAAGAATTATAATAATAGTGAGAGGCAATTTAATTTTAATCAAGCACCATTCAATTTTCATGTGCTTCGTTTCCCAACACATCGCAAGCCTCCGTCGCTGATTAGCACCATTCGGAAGTAATACTAATAAGCGTCGTTAAAAAAAAAATATTAATAATCATACCATCAAAGATCTTCCGAAATCCGGGTTTTTCAACTAGATCAGCAGCAAGTTGATTTTCTAAGATACAGTTTGTTACGTTTTCCTCGAACTGACTTTGAGAAAAAACGCACGTTACTCGTCGAGTTCTATCTGTAGATACTTCTCGCTTTGCCCTCTTATATCGAATATAGTCGTCATGTTTATCGCTATGCTTTCTCTGTGCAATTAATTAAATTAAATTTCATTAAAAACGAATAATAAAGCATTTAAAAAAGAATTAAATATTTTTTACAATTCGTGCGTGAAAAAGGCCCTTTTCCGTGCATGAAAAACAAATAGAAAATCGAGTTTTTCCGCCCTAGGGAGGAAAAGCTTTCTACCCGCTGCCCGGGTATAGTCAGAATTTTGGAAATTATAATTATAAAACTTTAAAAATTTTGTAAAATTTTGAAAGTTTTGAAGTATTAATTATTTAATTTACAAAATATAATTTAATAAGGAAAAGTCTATCCTTCTATTAAAAATGTGATTGTTATAATTTATATAATTTATAATACTATAAATTTTATTTAAATAAACAATAGTTAAATGTTGATAATTTAAACAATAATAAAAAAATCTAAAAATCTAAAATTTTTCAGACTCGTATGATGTTTTGAGCAATTTTCCCCCCTAGTTGCAGAATGTACTATTTTAATTCAACAATAAACATTTATAAAGGCTTTAATAACTATTCTTACCTTTAAATGATTTGTAAAATTTGAGGAAACGTTGTACTGCCCTTGAATTTTACTATCACAAAACGAGCATTGTGCTGTTATGTGCTTGTCTGTAAAGTTGGACTGGCCAATAATTATATTAAAATATTTCCCATCAATCCAAGAGTACTGAGTGCATGCTTGAAAAAATTCTTTTTCTGCTGCAGGAAGATCATCTATTGATATATTTGGCGCGGTTTCTCCAGTTTGTGGATAACGACCACATCTTCTATTAAATGTAGAACTCATAGTACTAAGCTACATTTAAAAGAAATTAAATTAAATTAAATTAAAGTTTTGTGATTTCAGTTTTTGTCTAATAAAATCGTTGGAAAAGTTAATAAAAGTAAATTGCTTAATATGTACACAAAGAAGAAAAAAATTATCCATCTTTTTACCGCAAAAAATTTTTATTATCATATATTACGACTATATTCTACTTAATTTTTTTTCTCACCCTGTATACTATGAGTTGTTTTTTCTACGTGATACGATAACTGGAGTAAAAAGGCAATAATCAATTTAAAATTTTGGATTTAGTTAGCGTTATATAGCACCTTGATCTCTTTCTTTGGATTGTTTAGGATACTAGTTAGTTTGAAAGATCACCCTGTATACTCTACATAACTGAAAACTGCAAAAAAAAAACTTTTTTGCAAAAGAACAAACTTTGCCCTTTATTTAGCAATATAAGGTGAACATTTTAAAAAGATACATTCACGTATAACTTATACTACATGTCACTGTAATGTGTGTATGTATGTATGCGTGTTTGTGTGTGTGCATGCCTGCGTAAGTACGCATATGTGTGTACATACGTGCATTTGTATGTGCATGAATTTGGTAAATCTCGGAAACTAATAATCCAATTTTTTCAAATAAAAATTAATTTCTTTTATAATGTTTTATACTTTGTTTAGATAGTAACTAATCCGATTTGTAATGAATTTCTTAATTATGTACTTTTCAGTTTCTTTTTAAAAAGCATGTTTCAAACAATTTTATTTTTTTATAGTTTATGTTGTTGGTATTTATTTTTTTATTATTTGTTATACCATAATGATTATAAATTGATGATTCAAACTTTTAGAATTTCCGGTATATCGTAATAAACAAACATGTCTGTTAAAAAAAAAGAATTGTAGCTTACCTTTCTTCGTGTTATAACAAAATATTCCTAACAAAATATTTTCACTCACGTTACAAGCAAAATAAATTCAGTTAAAGATTTGTAGTATGTAAAACTTTTAGTATTGATAGTCTGACCATGAGCAGGGTCGAAAATCAACTAACGAAGTATTCATTATAGTTTACACGAGTAGTCCAAATCGATGTCACATATACAGTATTATGATGCTTTTCAAAACAAACCGAATCTGCCGGAAAGTCAAAGCTTAGTTATAACGTGAACTGTAGCTCTATAGAATTATAATACTCTTATGTTGTCGCCTTTCCACGATAAATTTTAGATTTTTACTGATCGGACAAAAAAGGGAAAAAATATATAATAACCAAATAGCTGCTTATTCATGTGGAACTCAAAATTATTTTTCAAATAATAATAAATCATCCGACTGTTCGAATTCTGAGTTCAAGTATACACGCGCGTATAATATTCGAACTTTTGGTTCGAGTATACCTATACTTGAACCAAAAGTTCGAAAATAGGATCGAATATTCTTTTGGGTCGAGTATAGGTATACTCGAACCAAAAGTTCAAATATCGTATTTAAGCTTTCATAACTGAAATATGATGTAAATAGAATCTCGCCAATGTAAATTGGATTGGCTATATTTTCTTTCTCGCTAAAACATAATTCGCCAAAAATGTCAGTTGACACTAAATGTTTTTACTCAGAATCTCTCGGTTTTCATAGAAAATTGCGATTCCGTCGTACTAGTAAATGAAAATTTTGAAAAATAGAATAATGTATTAGAAAATTTTGTGCATAAAATAGAGATTTATCAAAATCTTCTCTTATAAAGAATGCAAAAAATTACATTTGCTTAGCATAGAAAATAATTGTCCCGAAATAAATAGCAACAATATTTTATACATACAGATTTTTTTTATTTGTTACATATCAAATATAACTGGCAAACTTTCAAAACCTTTGTATAACAGTGCTTCATATTTAGACATTCTTTCTGGTATCTGTGTTAGCCAATTCTTGGTATATTCATATCTGCTTTTCAGTTTGCAGTATATGCGCATCAACTCCACACCTTAACAAAAGTATAGAATATTCATTAAAAAGTAAATCAAAAAATATTTTAATTATAAATTATAAGTTACTCTAAACCCTTCAAGGTTAAATATAATTATAAATATAATTTTCAGTACGATAATTGAAATAATAATAATCATTTTCCGGTAAATGTATATGTACACAAAACAACAAATATCTACCGTGCCGTTAAATAATTTGGCATATTGATTATCTTTCAGAATTTCAAACATCTATCAAATTCCTTTAACGTGAAATATACTTACGGCATTGAAAATTCGTATATTCTTCTTTTACAAGCAGTTGATTTGTAATGTCAATAAAAATACGAATTTTTTTGTCTCTCTTTATTTTATCGAGAGACACACCTCTCTCTAAATGAATATTTATTTGTTGCAATATTGCTGGAACAATTGCATGCTTAATTCTCCATCTCTCATCTTCCGTCAGTAGCACTCTTGGCACATTGTCGAATTCAGGCATCATCATGTTTATTTTTTTTCCAAGACTGATACTTGAAACTAATTGTGCGACAGTAATATACGGAAAGAAGTCCTCACGACTATAACCCATGCTGCCGAAAACATAAACAGAGTGTCACGCGACACTCGATAGCACGACCGGACGGCCTGATAGGCACCGCCATTTCGATTTTGATTCGATTTTTCTCTACGATTTTTATCAAGAGCGTTAAATCGGCTTTTTTTAGATCGAATGGGATTTTTCATTTATTTTAATTATTAATTATAGGGCATATAATTGATAATTAAAAGATTTAATTATTAATTATTGGTCATATAATTGATAATTAAATGATTTAATTATTAATTATTGAATTAATCAAATTAAAAAAGTAATTAATTAGTTGCAACTCTGCATAGGAAAGGCCTGCTCAACGCCGTACCTGACGCCTTATCGCGCATGTACGAGGAGGACGAAGTGCCAATTGAAGCCGTCGGATGGGCTGATGAAACCCAGGGCGAGGGGTACCGTAAGAAAGTCCATGACACACAGCGCGATCCGACGGAGGATCCGCTGTACAAGACGTATGGTGGACAGCTATACTTCTACAGCCCGGATGAGAAACTGCCGGCGTCGATGAACGACGAGACCGCATGGAAAATTGTCGTGCCTAAAGAAAAGCGAGCGGAAGTCTTGCGAGAATGCCACGACGCACCCACGGCAGGTCACCAAGGACGTGAGAAAACTTGTGCGCGCGTCGCAATGTATTATTACTGGCCCGGTATGTACACCGACGTCGCGGAGTATGATCGACAATGTTTCGTCTGTCAGCAGTGCAAAGTAGAACAACGCCCTCCAACTGGCCTGATGGGAAGGCGCATTATTACACGGCCATGGCAAATCATCGCAGGAGATGTCATGGGACCGAAGCCAAAGACCGCGAAGGGTAACGAGTATACCCTCGTATTCGAAGATTTGTTTACCCGCTGGGTGGAATGCGTCGCTATCAAGAAAGCGAACTCGAAGACAATCCTCTAGCAGCTCCACGAGCGGATCTTTCTGCGATATGGTGCGCCAGAGGTATTTCTGTCCGACAATGGCACGGAATTTAAAAACAAGGCCATTAATAAATACCTCGGGGACCACGGCGTTCGACACGAATTGACACCGCCGTACCACCCTCAAGCAAACCCGGTAGAAAGGGTCAACCGCATCTTGATTAATATGGTGCGAGCGCTCATCGAAGAAAGCTATAACACGTGGGATGAGCGACTGGGTGAAGTAGTATTCGGCTACAATACTGTGCCGCACTCAGCTACGGGGGTGAGCCCCACGATACTGATGTATGGGACTCAACCACGAAATCCTTCTACGGTTCGAAGAGAGCAAGAGGAAGCCGCAGAAGATGAGTTACAGCGACGCGCGATCGATGCTTGGCACGATCGAATGGGAGCTGATTTATCCCAACTGCGAATGGAAGCGTCACAGGGGACGCAGAACGCGCAAGAACGCCAGAAGCGTTTTATGACGCCAAACATAGGCCGGCGGCATACAAACTCGGAGATATCGTCATGCGACGCAACTTCATCCTATCTTCTGGAGCCGAGCAACGCTCGGCAAAACTAGCGCCACCATACGTTGGCCCGTACAGGATTGTCGAAGTACGCGGGACCAACACTTATCGACTGGTCGATGAGTGAGGCGAGCAAGTGGATCTTGCTCCAGCCGCGCAGTTAAAACCGTTTCATTCGCCGGCGACGGACGGAGAGCAACCGAAGATCGAAGAAGACGACAGCGCTCAACCGCCGAGGGATACGAGCAAACTTTCGGGTGCAAGCGACGCACCAACCCAAAACGAGCGAGACTCTGTCTGCGAACAGAGTGACCTGGCGTCCGAATCGAGCGAGGCCGCGATACGTCCGATACGAGCGAAGAAAACGCGCGTCGTCGTAACAAACCCTGCGACGAAGAAGAGAGGTCGACCAAAGAAAAAGGTCTATACTGCTCGGCGAGTAGTAAATACGCCCGCGACTCCAGAAGCGGAGGTCGTAGTGCCCAAAAGAAGACCTGGTCGTCCGAAGGGTTAGCGCAACTGCGTTTTGGCTACGACGGTTACTAACCCCTCGATTTTGCCGCGAAGAACACGCGCTCAAAAGAGCAGTGTACTATAGTTAGGGGATTTACTCTGCCTAGGTATGAATCCGGAGGAACTGCAGGCCGCGTTTAAACGCGTAATGGCTGCGATGGCCAGGGAGCAGGCCCAACCTCACGTGATTATCCGTGAGGTGGGCGAAGAAGAAGATCCCTGGAACCTGTTTCCCCCGGACGTAGAGCTGGAGCCCTACGAAGCGCCTGAGGACGAAGAAGAAGGGGCCCTACAGGTCGCACGCCGACCTAACGCCCCGGTGCCAAGTATCGGCGAGGCCGATCAGGCGTCACCGCCTGGCCTGCGTCGTCCGAAGGCTCCGCCTACGGCGTCCTGGGTAGGACGTCCCGTGTCAGCCCGCTTGGAGCGGGACTCGGCTGACGCAAGCGCTGGCACCACGCCAGTTCCGTCGCGAGACGCTCGCGCGGACGCCGCTGCGGGTGTAAAAAGCCCGCCAGCCAGCGCGAAGGCTAAGGGTGGACCTTCGCGCGAGGAAACGGCTGAGGCGGCGTGGTAGCGCCATCGCACTACACTGGTGGAGGCGCTAGAGGCTGCGCTAGATACGCGCCGTGTGGAGAGCGAAGCATATCGCCTCTACTCCAAGCTGGTGCGGCAACACGGCGACGCTTTCCGCCGTTGCGCCGGCGATTGGGCGCGCCTGCTCGAAGAAGGAAGAGCGTGAACGGAAACAGGCCGAGCAACAGCGCGCCCGGAAAGAGGCAGAGCGCGAGGTAGCGAGAGCAGAAGCTGCCCTCACCGAAGCGCGAGCACGCGCTCGTCAGCTGCGGACGCCTGGGAGAGCGGCGGCGCCAGACCAGGATCGGCGTCCACGCGCCAAGAGCGTCGTCAAAACCCCGCAGCCAGGGGCGACGGCGACTGTAGAACGCACCAGTGAAAAGTCGTGCTACGTGTGCGGACACCCGAACGTGTCCCGCAGCAACAAGTGCCCCGATGTAAGGCTATTTTTATTAGTAAATTGTAAATTATGTTTGAAGTCTTTACGGTGGATCAGTTGTGAAATATTATACGATATCAAGATTTTTAAGTTAAAAAATCAACTTTTTTGTTAACTCATAACTCATCATTTAGACTTGTAACTGAGTATACAACCCCTCTGAATAGCTCACATTGAACCTATGTAGTTTGATGACGTGTCAGTAAGCAGAAGGCGTCAATTGTTCCTTGATTTCGCATTTGACGAAGGTGCATCAGAGCTAAATATACCATGTGCTTTCGGAAAAAGCACCATTCTCTTACTGATGGATGGACTCTTAATGATGGATCAGTATTGAAATATTTGAACGTTACAATATTTTTAAGTTAAAAATTTGAATTTTCTAAACTGACCAATATTACTACAACATTAGTGTAATAATAATAATGGAGAAACAAAGTGTCTCATTATTGACTCACTTTGACCTTTATCAACACACTACACAGATTTGATGCAATAAAAAACAAACAAGCTACTTCACTGCTCATGCACAATACATCTATATCTTGCTTGACTTAGATGCTTATTAGAATAATAATAAGAATAACATAATACATGATTTCAGCTACGGATTTTGATTGTTCATGCTGAGAAGTGTGGGTGCTGGTGACGTTGGTTGAAAATCCAAGAAAATGATTCGTAGTGTGCTGAGTTGTTTTAGAGGTTAGTAACCTCAGGTTACCCGAGAACTCCAGAAGGTCAAGAAACTCCGACGATCTGCTAGCAGCGATTGGTCTTGATGTATTGTTTCTGCGTGATGGTGGACTGTTGTCTTCGAAATTATTCGCACTAGCACTGTTATCGTGAGTGAACTTGAAGCGTCCGTGAACTGCACCGTCTACCTCTGTAAAATCAGAGCGTCGAATGACGTGAGTCCGGGAAAAACGTATTGGAGATATCCGTATGTTCTTTTGTTCACTACAACTGCACATCGCACGTACACCCACTAGCACATTTTATCACGAAAACAAAAGATGATGAAGCGAATGGATCAGAAAAGTGACGATCCGATCGAGCTGCTCCAGCTCCGCGCTCGCGGCTGGATCCGCTCGCATCAGCTGCATCCCGGCAGTGACAGTGTTGCCAACCCAAATCACGAACAGGCAAGTTCATCACGCCGCGCCGTTTTTGGCGGTTATGTAGATGGCGCGAGATTTCATGAAATTTAAAAAAACTGAAATGTAAAACGCAAATAATTTGCATCTTATAAAAACAATATTTGAATAAAGACCTCATACATACTACGCAAACAGTAAGTAATATATTGACACAATTAAGTAAACTAAAAAAATCATAATTTAGGTTACGGTTAACTATTATTATTATTATCATTATTATTATTAATTTAATACATACATTTGGCCTATTGTAATGCTTACGATAGGGTTAAAATATAAATAAAGAAATGTTGGGGCTAATGATGTTTGTACTGAATATTGAAAACGATGAGGAAAGAGAAGCTCGACAAGTTGCTCGGAATGCGATGCAGCTACGGAGACAGCAAATAAGGGATACGTCTAATCCCTTTACATTCCCAGAGGAGACGTTTAGGAGGCACTATAGGTATACGTTATAGCTCTGTTATAAGAAATGTTATAAAAATATACAAAAATAATTTTTTCAGATTGACTCCAAGACTTGCGATGCAACTTTTTGAAATGCTCTTGCCAAATTTAACCATACATGAGCAGGAAATCGCACCTGAATTTCAATTTTCTGCGGTTGCAGTTCTGCGGTTCCTCGCAGATGGCTCCTATCAAAAAGGAGTTGGAAATGACTTCTACCAGCCGATGAGCCAGCCAACGTTTAGCAAGTATCTGCACATTGTTGTCGGTGCTATTAATCAATTGCAAAACAGATACATCAGGTTCCCCGCAACTCAAGAGGAGCGTTAACAAATATCGACAAGGTACATTTCAAATTTATAATATTTACTGTAATAGTGAAATCAAATGAACATGACAAGCGACAGTATACTGCTGTTTGATTGTACTTAAATGCACACAAATATAATTTGCTATAGTCACTTGTAATTTGTATTTTGCAATTTCACTACCTTATTTTAATTCCCACTTAATTTGTATCGTGAAAAATGCGCCAAAATTCTAATTATTCTAATACTATTCTAATCAAAGGGCTAAAGTTATTAAAAATTAATATTTGTAATGATGCAGATTTGAAGAAAGAATTGGATTTCCTGGTGTTATCGATTGCTCTCTAATTAAAATACATACTCCTAACAAGCATGAAGAGGCATATGTCAACAGAAGACAATACCACTCACTGAATGTCCAGTTGGTAAGTATAAAATAAATTAAATTCATTTTGCCTGATATTTTCTATAAATTAGTTAACTGAATGAACGTTATTTCTAGGTATGGGATATGGATAACAATATCCTAAATTTACGAATCGCAAGTGGGTCAACCAACGACCAGTTTTTATGGCGTAATAGCCAAATACGCAGAGATCTTTGGAATGTCAGGAATACTGGGAAAACATGCTACTTGATAGGTAAACACGATCATTAAATTCGTTAGTACTAAATTGAACAATATGTATAATAATTAATTTTAGGAGATGGAGGCTGTACGCTTTCTCCAATACTGTTGACTCCAGACAACACGGCAATTCCTGGAACTCCACAAATGGCATACTCCAATGCCCAGCGATCCACGCGATGCAAGATCGAGCAAACCATTGGCATTTTAAAAGGAACGTGAAGGTGTTTGTGCAATTTAAGAGGACTGCATTATAATGTATACACCTGAATTTGCCGCACAAATAATTCAGGCATGCGTAATTTTACATAATTACCGTAGAACAGATGGGTAATTTAACATTTTCTAAAACATTTATATTAAATTGTGTAAATAGTTTTGTAATTTTCATTAATTTTAGAATCCCTGTACCACAATTGCCTGTACCTAGGCAGCAATTTCAGGAGTCCAATAATGAATATGCTCTGGGTATAGAAGAGAGAAATGATATAATACGTCGTTTCTTTAATTAAATATACATTCGATACTACTGTTGCATCTGTCACTCACATCGGTCTGATTGCTCACAGCCAAATAAAGAGGGGCCTCGGCTTTTGTACATATCCGATGCGACGATATGAATTTTTGTGTAATCCCGGGATCGATCCTGCAGGATTTATGTATCACTGTAGACATATATAAAGCGCATAGCAATCGGATAGTCTGCTGCTGCTGCTAAGACCGCGACAATGCTTTTCATCGTCTCGTTTCACCTTGCGAAAAATGAAAAAGTAAAATCGAGAGAGTATAGAGCAGACCCACCATGAAAGCTCGAGATACAGTCGACAATATATTATAAGGACGAAAAAATGCTTTAAAAAATCAGTCTTCGAGAAGATGAGAGTCGGGCGCGCTCGATATCGTGCAGTCTGTGTATGATTAAAATATGCCGAATGAAAAATTAATCGCTCGTCGTTGTTGTCGCCACCTCGCAGTCCACTCGAACAGCGTCGTCACTGTACAGCACCACAACCGCGGCGAATCGCTGTCGTACGCATACGCACACACGCGAATCGGCCGCCGAGACGGGCCGCGCCAATCGACTTCTTAGGCGAAAAAGTCGGGCGGCGCCAGGGGCTTGAGCTCGATGTCCTGGTGCGCGGCCATGGCGAGCTCCTCGACCGTGCAGCAGGTCTCGGCGGGGGCCTTGTGCTACAAGTTGAGAGTCGTGGTGCCGATGTTGCTGATGAAGCTCGGGCAGGCGTTATCTGGCCTGTCGCCGCTCTGCAGCGAGAAGTGCCGGTAGGACATGAACTCGGGCGGATTGGGCGCGTGGGGCTGCTCGCGCTTGCCGTAGCGCGCTGCTTCTTCATCTTCATGTAGCCGAGGACGGAGATCAGCACGACGAAGACGACGAAGCCCATGCAGCTGCCAACGATGAGGCGAGTCGCCGAGTGAGGATGCTGGTGAGGCCGCCCCGGTCGCCCACTGCGCCCTCGCCCACTCTCGAGTTAGGCGCGTCAAGGGTGCGCACCTCTGTGCAGCGATTTATCGCCGAGTCCACCATGACCGGGTGGACCGAACTCTCGAGCAGGTCGTCCTGGCTCGCCGACGACGAGTTCCAAGTGTTCCAGGCGCTCATGTCCTCGGGCACCGGGTTGCCCCAGTTGCCCAGGCCCAGTACGCAGATTTAGATTTAGATTTAGATAATTTTTATTCCTGTACATTATGTTGTACAAAGTATTAATTACAGTAATAAGTAAAATAGCGATTCATTGATGAAAGGGTGATGAATGAGTGTGAGAGTAATGGAGGCGAGAAATGGGTGACGAATGCAGTTTGTGAATGTTATGTACTCTCTTGTGCGAGGAAGTAGCGCTTAGCTTGCGTTTTGAACTGGGTGATAGATCTATTGTCACGAAGATGAGATGGTAAGGAGTTCCAGAGGTATGAGGCGCTGATATGGAATGAGTTCCTCAGCGTTTCCGTGCCGAAGGGGGGGATGTCCAGGGCAGTCACCTCACCCCTCACAGGACGGAGTGCGACGTGGAAATCAAAGAAGGCCAAGATGTACGATGGTGTAGCAGTGTTGAATAGTTTTCTGAGAAAACAGGCCGCAAAGTACTTCCTACGCCCGGCGGTGGTGAGCCATTGCAGTTCACGTCTGTAGGGGGTGATGTGCTCGTCCCTCCTTACACCAAAGATGTAACGTATTCCTGTGTTCACCAGTCTCTGTAGTTTAGTGTCAAGTTCTTGAGTAAGGTCACAGTATACTAGAGAGCAGTAGTCTATGATGGGAAACAGCAGTGCTTGCACGAGATGTTTGCGCAGCTCTTGGTTGGTGCTCTTTCTGAAGAAGTACAGCCTATACATTAGTGAGTGAGCACGTTTACACAGTTGTGTGACGTGCTCTTTCCAGTTCAATTTAGAATCGAGCACCTCCCAGACTGTGCACAGACGATTGATATTCGACCTGGGCTCCCCCTATGTTGATAGAGGTGTTAGCGGCAGTTGGTAAAGCGTTAATGTAGTGGGGGGAAGCCAGGACGATCGCCTGTGTTTTAAGAACGTTTAGCTTTAGATGATTTTGTGCAGCTCAACCTGTAATCCTCTCGGCGTTAGCTGACATCTTCGAGGAACAAGAGTCGAGCTCCTCAAGGTGTCATTGGCTGTAGATTTGCAAGTCATCCGCGTAGATGAGATGAGATACGTCAGGGTCCTGGCAGAAACTAATGTCATTGATGTACAGGGAGAATAGCAGAGGACCCAAGACAGATCCCTGCGGTACTCCCATGTTGAGAGGGCGAAAGGTGGAAAGATCGCCGTCATTACCGACGACTGCCTGTTTTCTGCCTGTAATGTATGAGGCAACCCAGCGGATAACTTGCTTAGAGAAGCAGAAGTGTGTTAGCTTTCGGAAAAGTTTGACGTGACACACAGTGTCAAAGGCCTTACTGAAGTCGAAGAAAAGAAGAAGAGTTACCTTCTTGTTGTTAATGCCACGCCTGACCTCATCCGATAGCTTGAGTAGGCCGGACTGAGTGCTGTGGCCAGTGCGAAAACCAGTTTGTAAATCGTCCAGAAAAAGCCTGGACTCAAGGTACTCAGAGATTTGCTTATGCACCAGCTACTCCAGCGCCTTTGACAGAAAGCATAGAAGGGAGATCGGACGATAGTCAGTTAGGGATGTAGGTGAGCTAACTTTGTTTAGTGCGTGCACTAAAGACTTTTTCCAGTCAGAGGGGAAGCACGACTCGCTCAATGTCAGGTTAAAAATACGACAAAGAATGGGAGCGAGTACTGGCAGAGCCTTGTGAATGCCGTCGCTGCCTCTGGCCTGGGAGTCAAAGTGCGTTATCGCAGCTAAAACGTCCGATTCCGTAATCTCCCTAAAACCGAAATATTCAGGGAAGTTCAGACTCTCGAGGGTACGCAGATAATTCTCAACAGCAGGAGCTTGCGGGTTGTTGGAAATGCCGCTAAAATGCATATTGAGGTCTTCGTTTGAGAAGCGAGAAGGTGGTTTTAGCTTGGAGGATGTTATTCCAAGTTTCTCTAGCTCTCTCCAGATCTCGCAGACATCCGTCTGGGAGGACAGGCGTGAATGATAATAGTTCAGCCTAGCCTCCCCGACTTGTCTGTGAGCATCATCCCTGGCGAGTCTATAAAAAAATAGATCCAATGGGAGACGTGATCTGCGGAATCGCCTGTAGAGTCTGTCCCGTTCTTTCACAAGTTCACGAAGAGCCGTGGTGAACTACGGGTGAGGCTTCTGTCCAGGTGTCACTGTGCGTAATGGGGCGAGGTGATTTACAGCGTTAGTTAAGTTGGTATTGAATACAGCAATGCATTCGTCGAGTGATGAGGTGGCCAGGGATGACCAGTCACATGCCCCGAGGAGGTTCCTCAGCTTCTCGGCGCCGATGCCTTTGTAGTGTCTGTAGGTGTAGGTTTTAGGTATATGTCGTGGCATCTGTACGTCAAGAGTGGCCGTTATAAAGTCATGTCCGTTTATGAAGGGTGTGTCTGACTTCCAGTGTTCGAGCAGGCGATCCTGCTCGTCTATCAAGCAGAGGTCCAGCCAGGTGTCGGATTCCTGTTTATGGTGCGTGGCGCCATAAGGAACCGACTGTAGGGAGTTCTCCTCTATGAAGGCTTTGATGAACTTAGCATCTTCGGAAGAGGAGAGTTGATTAGCGTTGAAATCGCCCATGATCAGCTTGTTGGAGTAGCAGTGCGTATGTGTAGAGAGTTTCTCTATGAAATCATTGCCCTGAATGAAAGGGGCATGTGGAGGACGATAAACAACGCCGATAAAGATGGGAGATAATCCCTCAGCAGAAATCTCGCAGAAGAGATACTCCGGCTTCCCCGGCCTGCCAGACCATGTACCGTCAGATGATGCAATGATAGTAGCAGTCAAAGTGTTATGTATGTAGAGGGCCACACCTCCACCATTTCTATTTCTGTCCCGTCTATATAGTATATAGTCGTCAAGTAAAGGGATTGTTTTAACCTTTTCGTCTAGCCAGGTTTCAGTCACAGCTATTACGTGGAAGGAGGGACGAGTGGACAAAAAGAGCCTAACCGCCTTAATGTGACCCGTGAGGGAGTTAGCATTGAAGTGGCAGGCCCTTAAGCCCTTGGACAGAGTTACCTTGGAGACAGATAAGGATGTGGCCGATGATGTAGTAGATGATGCTGATGGTGGTGCAGGTGGAATGAGGTGAACTGTCTTCATTGGCTGATGTTGTCCGGCGGCCACTGAAACAAAAAATTTGTCAGGTCTTCGTCGCTGGTGATGGCGGTGGCCCTTTCCCTATCCTCTGTAGAACGGATGCAGACCGTTCCATCCCGCACATAGGATCTGCACCCATTCCACTTGGCCTCCAGTGTGGCCCTGACGCGAAGCTTATGAGTCTCTTGAGGAAGCATGTTCACGAGCCCGTGGCTCCGTCCTACCCCTCCGACGAGCTTCTGATGATCCCGCAGCCACTCCCACATCTCCTGCGACTCGCAGCCGCAATTCAACAGGTTCTCTGTGAAGCAACACCGAAATCAAATCGTTACGAGGATTGATATAAGCTGACATTGGTTCAGGAGAAGAAAAGTGCCATTGCCAAAGTCTTTTCGAGGCGGAATAAATTAACTACTCCCTCTGATTGAAGGACAAGGCCAGTATCTGCAGGGCTTTCAGGTCCTCCGAGAACTCCTCGAGCTTCTTAGGCGATTGTGGATCAGGTTGAGAATGCGCAAGTGCCCCAGTCCCTGGCGCCGCTGTCCAGGCTGTTCATGCCCAAATGAAGAGTCAGAAAGTTAGGCAGACTGTGGAAGACACTGAGCGAGACGCGCGATATGCTGTTCTGGCTGATGAAGAGGTATTGCAGAGCCGGGAAGGCTTTAAAGTCCTGCGACGTGAGTATGGTCAGGTTGGTACCGGATATCTGGATCTCTTGAAGCAGGAGATACGTGGACTCCGAGGGAACTTCGTGGATCTTGCTCAGAGGGTTTCTAGTGAGGTTCAACCACGTGAGTCCCGGGAGATTCTGGCCTGACAGAGCCATGGCGGAAATCTGGCGGAACTTGCGCGAAGAAATTGGCGGGCAGCGCGTTGAGATTGTTGCGGCTGAGGTCGACGGAGAACAGCCGCGTGAGGTTGGCCTGTGCGAATCCCGACATGGATTCGATCCTGTTGCTGCTCAAGTCCAATTCACGTACTTGAGTCCGGACAGCTTGGCGACAGCTTGCGGTAAGGTCTAAATTTTTCTATGGACCAGATAACACTGAGGCATTCCCTCTCTGTCACCGACAGCCTGCGCTCCGTAGCAGATAAGACGCGGCTCGCGAAGCAGATCATACGGTCTTCTCCCTCAATGCGTTGCAGAAGGACGCTTCCAAGTCCTGTATCGCTGGCATCACATTCTACTATGAATGGAGCGCTGAAGTCAGGCCTTGCTAAAACCGGAGCAGTTGCGATCAGAGCTTATACTTGCTCAAAAGCTACCTGTTGTTCGTCCTACCACTCGTATTTTACATTTTTGCGAGTGAGTGCAGTGAGCGGTTCGCATAGTGTAGCGAAGTCTTCTAGAAATTTACGGTACCACGAAGCCATCCCAATGAATCTGCGCAGTTGCTTTAAGTTCTTGGGAGCCGGGTACTCGACTATAGGCCGAACTCGTTCTGGATCTGTTTNTCACAAGTACGCCTAGGTAACGCACTTCAGACATGCATATTTTAAACTTCTTCCTGTTTATGGTGAGTCCAGCTTCGTTTATCCGTTTCAAGATTAACGTTAGCCATTTGACATGGTCTGAGAACGTGTCGGTTGCGATTATGATGTCGTCTAGAACTACACAAAAGCATACGGTTCCATTTCTGGCGTGGTCAGCGAGCATCTGAAACGTCGCTGGCCCTCCTGCGAGGCCATATGGCATCCTGACGAATTCAAATAATCCAAGTCCAGGTACAGTGAAGACTGTGACAGGGATGGATCGCTCTGTAAGGGGTATTTGCAAAAACGCTCCTGAGCAATCCAGCGCCGATATATATCTAGCATGCTGTATCTTCCGCAATATCATATCCATGTAGGGTAGCGGGTAAGCAGCTATTTTCGATACAGCGTTCACTTTTCGGTAATCGACGCAGAAACGAAAACTGCCGTCAGATTTTCGCACCATAACTACTGGACTAGACCAATTACTTTTGGATCTTCTAATTATGCCGGCACGGAGCATCTTATGCACTTGCTCGTGCATTTCGTCCTCTAAAATTTTCGAAACAGGGTAATACCGCTGTTTGATAGGGCGAGCACTGCAAACGTCGATATCGTGGTGTATCCATCCCGTGCAGCCCAACTGTTCACAGGCGGGATCGGGCAGCAGTTCTTTCATCAGATTGTCGATTTCTAGGCGCTGCTCATCGGTAATTGCTTCAATTCCGAGAGAGGCGAGCGATAAAAGCTCCTCAGCACGCATAGATGAGAGGACGGCCGGAACCTCAACATCTGTGCCTTTGAGCTGTAGCTTATTTGCTACAGGATCAAGCATCGCCGAAAATGCGCGAACGAAGTCGGCACCTAAAGTGCACTCAGTGTCGGCTTCATTCAAGATAAGAACGTCAATCGAATGAGTTACTCCACCGATGGTGAAGGGCAATTTAACGCTACCCATTATAGGTACCAAATGACCATCGACTGCTCTAGCCCCTGGGCCCACATGTGGTCTCACGCGCCTATTTAATGAGGCAGCGAGAGATATGCCGACGGGGCCAAGGACGGTGCGTGAAGCTCCGGTGTCGTAGAGTCCTCTTAATTTAAATTGGCCGACCTCCACGGCCAGCCACCAACGTGGAAACTTCTCAACTAAAGCGCTGGCAACAGTACCTCCATCGCAGAACGTCTCCACATCGGTCGAGCTACTCGTTGCTAGCGGTGAATCGCTCGCCGTGCCGTGAAGTGTTTGCGCTACTCCTGTTACGCTTTCAGCGTTGAAGGTCCGCGGTTGTTCTAGAGCGGTAGGGACCTTATCTACTCGCTCTCTTTCCCGTTTTTTGATTGCTCTTGGGCACATTCCGGGCAGGTGAGCTTAGTGTAACCAGGCCAGCTGCAATTCCAGCACAGGACGTTCTCACCGTCTGGCCCTGCCGGTTTATCCTTGTTTTTATCCGACTTGGGTGTAATTTCGTCTGTACGATCCCCTCTACGACGCCAGCCTCCTTTTCCTCGTTTATCTCCTCGACCGCGTTTGCCTCTGCGAGTCGGCGTCTGTTCGTCGTCGAACTGCTCCTTTTTCGGCGATGTCTCTGCTTCTCTGGAAGAGGTCTTTTTCGCTGAGGAGTCCTTTCCTGAACCAGACTTGGTGCGATTGGGAGAGTCGGGGTCTATGGATCTCTTCTTAAGGAACTTCTCGAAGTGCCTCTCCAATTCTGCCTCTGACATGGACAGCGCATTCGAGTTTACCGAGGAGATGCTGATCTGCTTACTCTTGAGTTTTTTGCCAGGCCTATATGCCGTTTCTGGTAGCACTGTTTGGTCTGCTGGAGGCGGTGGCCTCCATTGGCCATCTTCATCGTCCTCCACTTCTTGGGCTCTGTCGAGGAGTTCTTGAGTATTCGTTAAATTCCCGTAATATTTCTTCATCCTCTTTTTGAGCTTCGGAAGCATGTTATCGATGACCAGATTAAATTGTTCTTGCTGGCTCCATGGCTTTTCAAACCTATTTAAGATCATGAGGAGGGAGACAATGTAATCTATTACAGGCTCGTCAGCTCCTTGCGTGCGTAGATGAGCCTCGACTATCTGACTCCGCTTATTCCTTCTAGATTTGCTATAATTATTGAGAGCTGCCCTCTTGAAGTCTTGGTACGTTTGCCACGAGGGCCTCAAGGCACGATACCAAAACAGCGCAGGTGTCTCTAGCATGGGTAACAAGGAGTCTAGGAGTTCCTCGTCAGATATATTTTCTAATCGCTGGTTTGCCTCGACTTGCGCTAGGAATTCCTCAATGCTAATGCCTTTGTCGCCAGAGAATTTTAATTTCCATTCTCTAACTGTCCTCCCGAGATTCTTTGTTCTCGGATGGGAGTTGTCCAGAGTGTTCCAGGTGCTGCTTGGTGCAACTCCTGCGATTTGATTTGTCACTTGAGGACTCGGTTGCGAGAGCGAACTCATAGCTGTTTGAGGCCAAATCCCATCGTCGCAGCTCGAGCATACGGGCTTATTGTAGACGGTTACGGCCGGCCAGCAGAGGTTAGGATGCTGCGGGGCGTCTGCACGCAAAGAACTCAGCGCAGTAGCCGGTGTTCTTGTAAAAATGTTCGGCTGACTAGCTTTAGTCGTAGAGTGAAATATCGGAGCTTGTGCATTTAAAATTTTTTTCTCGTTCGAATACAGGTTATTGTACTGATTCGACATGTCGTAATAATTTAAGTCGAAGGTATCCTGAAATTGAACACTTTTTGTGCTGCGGTTAATTTTCTGACGTAGTGCGTCTTCCGTTGCTTGCTGTCGCGAGTATGATACTACATTGTGCAGTTGTACTCGGAGGTCTCGATTTAAATTTTCTAATTCGGCGATTTTCGACGATAGATTTTGGATTTCTTCTGTTTTTTCTGCGATGTATCCAGTTATTTCAGCTTCCTTTTTATTTAAGTCACGCTGTGCTATCCAGCCTTTTTCTAATTCTGTAGCTACTGATGCCGGGATAAACTCTACTTCTCCACTTGGCAGAACCGTGCGCACCATAGGTATACTCAACCTTGGATTTATTGCTGGTATGCTCTGCAGCGTTGCTGGTGTCACTGTAACTTGCGCGCTCAATGACCTGCTGAGGTGTGCACAAGTTGGTGGTGAGACTGTTGTAGTCGTTACTACTACAGTAGCAACAAGCGGTGCCGCGAAGCTGTTTGCACTCGTTGTCAGGAGCGACGGTTGTCGTGGTGCGTTAAAACTTACGCTATTGTGAGAGTCTATTATTTCTTGTCTCGAGTCCACTGGCATTATGAGAGACATATCTTCCCATCTTTCATGATCCTGTGGCGAGCTGGACGGTAGCTTCACGTTAGCGTGCATGCCGTCTTCAAGCGCTTCTTCTGCCTCCATTACTGTGAAAACGTCTTTCTTCAAATCTGCTGGAAAAGCAGGTGACTGCACAAAAGTCAAGCATACTTCGTCTCGCCTTTCGATATCTTCCTCCGTATTACTATCTTGTACGAAGTCTTCGGCAGTATAGTTGCCATGTAATCTTCATAGTAATCTGTTCGCTCGAATAGAGTACCATTCGTTTGTAGTTCTAAATGGTTTAGCGCATCGTTGGCTTCTACGCTCGACAAATTTTTAATCCAGCTTCTTAATCTAGTGTTACGTCCTGACTATCGATTTGTTGACAAACTGGGACGTAATGTATAGTGTAATGGCTAGGCTGAAAAGATTGTTAGTAATCGCGCCTATAACATTCTCACTGTTAGTATTAGGAAATGTTATTCACTTACTTTTGCGATGGAACTGGAATCTGGACAGCTGCTGGTCTTCCCCGTACCATGTTAGTAACGTATTTATATATTTGTAGGCTGTATTCACAAGGAAAGGAACTCTCGCAGGAAATAAATTTCAACACGAACACGAAATTGATATGAGAGAATAAGGAATTTATTCTGATTCTTGCGATATCGATATATTGATAATAATCACGAAATATAATTGAGAATTTCAAATAGGCGGATTAAATTTAAATAGGAAATGTATTTCGCGGCTAAGCGACGTTTCGATTTGCAATAATTGGGCCTATTGTCGAACGGCGCGACGTACGGAGTCCGCGATCTCGTACGAACTGACGATGACAGCCGTGCAAGGCATATTTAAAACTTCGCACCATTTCCAAATTTTGATTGTATATTTCGCAAGTTGAATCGCAGTCGTATTACAAAGTGATTGTCTTGCAGTTTTGCAAGCTCGACTCATGAGCGACGCTGGCACACTAAACCATTTTAGCTGCAATGAATGCTCAAAAATTGAGATTCAGCAGTTTGGTTTAATAAGGGTACGTCGTACGACGTAACACTAGCATTTACGCCTTCTTTAAAAATTGTAAGATCGGCTACAGACCAATTGGTTGCCATTTTTAAATAGTTTTAATTTATTTTATAATATCAAAAAAAAAAAAAAAAAACAAGACTGAATTTATTTGTCGAACGTACACTTACGCATTCAAGAACGCAACGCACACACAAAAAACAAATTCAAAATTCGAGAAGAAATAAAATTATAATCGAATAAATATGATAATAAATTATTACGATCAATTAAATGTGCGAGAAAAAAAATATTATAATAACAGAACACGTATGTTCTGTAGCACGCTTCGATTGACTTAGAAGTATATCGCATACGACGGCAATATAGTATATAGTCTCTCGCAGAATATTCCGTGACGTAATCAGCGTCGAAAATTCAAGTCGAAATATTCTAGAATTCTAACGTGTAAATCGTCTCAATGATAAAATTTCACAGCGCTAGAAAGTGTGCACTTTGTTTACGCTTCGCCGCTGCCTGACTCTTCCAAGGGTAAATACGGTAGGTCGCGCGCACACGTATATGGTACTGTGGGCGCTTGGAATTCGGACCTGGTAAACACACGTGTTCGCTCGGAAAATTCCTCTCGCGCTCGCGAAAACGCAGCAATTTATAGCTGAATAATTTGTTTTACAGTTTAATAATTAACCCGTAACGTTAGGGCGCCATATATAACGGGGTTCTTAATGCCCGTGTATAAATAATCGGTGTTTATGATCCAACAACGATAAAGAAGCGAGAGGATATAAAAGCAGCTAGATGCAGGCTTCTTGAAGGCTGTACGAAGCCTGGCCCGTAGCGCAGTTTGCTGTACGTGCACGTCCTCGTGTACGTGAGCCCGCGGAGGCGTCGTGAGTAATTTGGCTACGTAGCTAGTTCGCGAGATAAATTAAGAGTGAATCGCATGGGAATGGACAGAGTCAGGAGCAAAGTGACACAGACCGAGTCGTAGTAAAGTTTCTCTTTATGTAAAGACTGAAAATCAGTACAAAAGCAGCGCGGAGTAAGAGAGACGGAGCAGAGCAAATAATGCCGAGAGAGAGAGAGTATTGCGATCGGGCAGGTACTTACAGAAGTGCTTCGTGGAGCTCGGTAAATGCCTCGTGGCTTGGACCGGAGCGGCGCAGGACGGATGACCAGGGCCCGACGCTGGACAGCAGGACGGACGCCTCAAAGCCTCGTGTGTGGCCGGGGTGCAGCTAGAAGTCGAGCGGCAAACCAATGGACACGCGGTGCTGAACAGCAGCAGGATGATTCCAGCGACATACGAAGTTTCTGGTCAAGGACGTTGCAACAGTCCTCTCGAAGATGAACGCACGCACGCACGGATATCTCTCGCTTTAAAGTCAGCGTGGCCGCGGGAACAAGGAGACAGTATCGGCACGACTGTACTGTACGGCGGTAAGCTCCTCCGCGTGATCAGTGCAATCTTTCTCTCTCTCTCTCTCACTCTCTGCTCAGGTGAGTCTCACACGCGTGTCAGTTCGCTCCGTCATTGAAACGTGTTTTCGCCTGTTTTCTGACTGACTCCGTGTGAGTCTGTATATTTTTAGAATCTGGCCTCCCGCAGGCAACACGTGCCGGAGCAATACTGCATGGCTCCTTAAAAAAGAGCCAGGGAGACCGTGTAAAATTTGAGATGTCCTGGAGAGGTTAGGAACGCAGTCAAGAATTTTGGCAGGATTCGGCGGGATTCTGGTGGACTTTACATCTCGGCCGTTGGCACACCTGTTCCTTGGTGGTGACGTCAAGATTGGCGCGAAATTTAATCATCGCTTCACTAGACATCGCTATGGCACCAGCGGTTTGCTCTGTCTGCAGGGATGACTCGACGCCGCCAACAAGTACATGCCCGACCTGTCGTCTTCCGTGCCATACTCGCTGCTCAAGCAAGAAGATGAACGCGGTGTGCAAGAATTGTCGGGAGAAAGTGACGCCAGAGACGCTGGAGACACTCCCACCAGAGACCTCTACTTCTGCCGTGGCGACGCCTGCAACCAAGTCGGCCCAGCAGAGTGTCAAACCAGCACAGAGGAAGCCCTCCCGCCTCTTAGTAAATCTCAGGTGAGCGTTCGCGCCGGGCCAGTGCTCCGAAACAAGACAACAACACCTCGCGTCTCTCCCCTCCTGCAGACGCGGCGCGCGGCGTCGACGCCGTGTGCAAATACGCAATCAGGTGGTCGCGGTAACAGCAGCTCGGCGTACAACTCCCCTCTCCGCTCCAACATGAAGCAGACGCAGCGGGAGAACAGCGTACTATGCCGCAATACCTCTGCCAGGCGGGTCACTGACACCCAGGCGCCCGCCTTGCCGGGGCAGCAGGAAGATAGCCAGCAGAGCCTGAACGCACCTGTCGGGCGGGACACGGACTCGCAGGCGCTAGCTCCGCACACTCCGGCGTCGGCTGATGATTTATCTGCACAGGACACTGCGAATGTACAGAAGACTCGAGCAAAGGATGCGCCATTGGGAGACACCAGCCTTCTAGGTGTCTCTAATATTTTAATCCCTGTGAGCACGATGGAGCTTTTCTTTCAGCGGTTTGACATGCTCCAGGATCAGCTTGATGGGCTGAGGGCTCTCGTGAGCAGGGGTTCGGTGCCACGTGGCGTCTCCTCCGCCCTAGTAGAAGGGGGCGCCACAGTCGGCACGGAGGAACTGAATACCCGTATCTCTGCTCTCGAGACCCAGCTAGCTAATAACATCAGCGCGTTTAATAAATTGCTCGACGCCAACAGGCTGCTCCTGGACGAGAATAGTACTCTTAAGGACGAGTTGCAACAAACGCAACAGTTACTTAAAAAGCTCCATTGTGCTCGCCAGGACCTTGACACGGACTCGACGCCGGTTTCAAACTGCGGACCGATGCTAGCCTCGAGTCCTAATAATAATAATAATTCTCCTAATAAAAATAATAATACATTATTCCTGAGCGTGAGGCCACCAGGGCAGCGGGAGTACGAACATGCTCCTCTCCTCGGATGGCATCTACTGGCAACAGCGCGGGGTCGGGGGGTGGCGGTGCTGAGGGTTGCGAGGTCATTATTAATGGGCTAATACAGGATGGTAACAATATCAACGAGAAAATCTCGAACATGGCGGCCTTCGCGCTGCTCAGCACCGTCCTTCCCGCCCTGCAGAAGAGCGACATCGCGAGTGCTCGTGTTCTGCGCGTGCGTAGGCTAGACAGGGCTCAGGGTAACAGCACTATCGCAACAAAATCGGCGACGTCTCGAGCTGTGCTGCCATCACTCGTGGTCAAGCTTGCGAGCCCGGGCTTGGTCAGGGAAATTATGCGAGCGAAAAGCGCGTACGCTAACAATTTCCTGACCACAAACGACATCAAGCCCGGTATTCTAGACCAGGAGGCTGCTGCCTGCTTGACCGGACATACAGTTTTTATAAATGAAATGTTGTCCCAGGAAAAATTCTTGCTGTTTAAAAACTTAAGGCCCATTGCACAGGGACTGGGCTTCAAATATGTGTGGCATGCGGGCGGCAGGTTCTTGGCTAGGCGTAAGGGGGGCGAGCGCGCGCACGTGTTCGCATCTGCTGCCGATTTTCAGGCCATTCTTACGGCATGCCAGGCCGGCTCGGAACAACAGCGACGACTGAACGCACGCACAACTGTCTCAGATAAGGACGAAAAGACGGACGCTACCTCAAATAACGGACGTGAGTCGGATCTGGCGGGCAATTCGGCTGCAGCTGTGCGGGCATCGTTGCCATCATTGGCGACTGTATCATCGGCATCAACATCCATACAGTCGTCGTCATCGTCATCATCGTCATCATCGTCTTCATCTGCGCCCTCTATTTGACTCGCGAGGCCCCTTGACAACGCGCTGGGTGCTGGGAGTAGCTTGAGGGCGGGCTTTCTCAATGTGAACTCGCTCAGGGCTCGCATTGGGATCGTCCGTATTTTTCTGGTAGAGCGTGCCTCGTATGACATTTTTGGCTTCGCGGAGACATGGCTGGGTCCGATTGTGGATGACAGCCTAGTTAGCATCGGGGGATATTCCATCGTTAGGCAGGACCGAAATGTTAACGGAGGTGGCGTCGCCTTATTTGTACGCAACGGACTGAAAGTTAAAAAACTTGTATCTTCTGACACTATGGGTCCAGGGAAACCTGGAATCCCTGAATATCTTTTTTGCAGCGTACAAAGGGGCGACTCACCTCCGGTGCTTCTCGGCGTTATTTACAGGCCCCCGAAAATCTCAATGCAAAAGAACTCGGACCTTTTTGATGTATTGCGGGACTTATGCGGCGAATACAGTCATAAGATCATAATGGGTGATCTGAACTCGGACTTACTGTCTGACTCAGACGACGCTGCTACCATCAAGCGACTGTCTGATGAGTTATCTCTTCAGATCATCCAGCATGGTCCCACGCATCATCACACATCATCGTCTCACACGTGGATTGACCTTATCATGACTGACGAAAATGACGTAATCCTGGACTCTAGGAATGAGTGGCTGCCTAGTTTCGGCAAGCATTGCGTTGTAACGGTTCGACTTTCCCTGTGTGTTGAGTAGTCGGCCGGATGCCAGGATTTGGTTAGGGGAAAGGTTAATTGAAGAGACTTGTTTATGCAATTAATAATAATAAAGATATATTCTAATAATAAAGTTAACAAGGTGATAATTCAAATATGAGTCTCCATCTGTAACGGAAATCGAAATCGCGGTGGTTTAGAATATTTCGCCTTCACAATCGGTTTAGCTTAATCTATAGCGGATTACAGTACATTAACACGACGTAGTCGGAGTTACGTGGTTTCGGTGCGGTTATCGGTTTTACGGACGCGGTATCGGAGTTTCGGACGGTCAAACGGGTTCCGGTTAACGACGGGTTTTCGGAGGTTAGGTTTCCCTCGAGTCCATGGAGTCGTGAGCGCACGGCCCTACGGATCGAGGTCGCTCGTCTCGTTCTTCTCCTGATCCTGTGTGCTCACAGTGACCAGGCGAATCCCGAGCGGTCGGCGGGTGGTCGGTTTTGTACAGGCAGGAGTTGGCCGGTGCTTCACCAGGACGTGTGCGCACGACCTGGGGAATCGTCGGCGGGGCTTTAGTTATTTTCTCAGCCCCGTGTGCGCACGGTGGCCGGGAGAACAACCAGTCCCTTGGGATGGATGTTGAGGAGCAGGTGGCAACGTCGAGTATCGGCTACGTGTGCTCACGTAAACGAGACTCGGCGCTGTTCGGCTACTCCTGGTTGTCTCTTGTGTGCACGACAGCAACTCGAAGTTTCGGGTTCGCCAACACTGTCGTCACGTGTGCTCATGAGCCGACGTTGTTGGTGTCGGTCTAGCTCTAGCTGTTCCTCTCGGTAACGTGTGCGCACGATGCCGCTAGGAGTTCAGCTCGAGTAGAAAGATACTGGCCTCGCTAATGCCGCGCGGCCGCGCCTTATATGGTGCGTTCGCGGCGCGCCGCTCGCGCCGCCTGGCGGCGTCGCGCCGGCTGAGTTACTAGTAGAACATCTCGGGAGCTCGTGCGGACTGGCTTTCGGTTGGTGCGCCGTCGGCGCTCGCTGGCGTCAGCTGGTTTACTCGGCGCCTGTGTTTTGTTGATCTCGTGTGCGAGGCGAGACTTG
>CM053172.1:39844369-39855581 GCA_012977825.3 Pteromalus puparum
TCCCTGTTTACTTCTTCACAAAGTTCTAGATTACAGCGTTTTTTGCTCGATTTTATTGCTTTACGTAGCCTTCTTCGTGCCAGCCGGTATCGCTCCTCCAAGTTTCCTCGATTGCTCTGGGCTCTTTGAGCGAGTCTGCGTGCTCGATGGCATTTCTTGCGCAGTTCAGCAATTTCACTTGTCCACCAGTATGTTTCCTTATGCCCTTTTTTCGTTTGTTCGGATCGTGTCATGGATGCATTACACGCCTCTGTAACGAGGTCCATAAGAGAGTCGGCCATGGAGTTGGGTGTATCCGCATTGAGCCCTTCCCCTTCCATCATGACCTCAAAAGCTTCCCGATCTAGTGATTTGGCGTTCCATTTACGCATATTATACGTCTTCGGCCTACTCGCAGTCGCTATTTCGTACAATATAGCCCGGTGGTCACTGTGCGTATATTGATCGCTTACTTTCCACTTCTGCAGGTATGTGCTTAGATCGTCGCTTGCAAAGGTCAGATCAATTATTGAGGTTTGTTCGCCTCTAACGAACGTTGGTTCAGAGCCCTTGTTCATTAGACAGACCTCGAGTCTTGTTAGACTTTCAAGAAGTATTTTTCCTCTGTTGTTAGTTGAGGTACTCCCCCAGATGATGGACCACGCATTGAAGTCTCCGGCAATAATTAGGGGCCTTTTATTGGCTGCTTCATCCACTACTCTGGAAAGTAGCATTGCGAACTGGGCTTCTGTAAGACTTGGAGGAGCATACACGCTAAAGATGTATATTCCCCTCACTTTTACCCAGGTATATAGCTCTCTTAGGTCGTGTGGTCGTTCCTGTACATGGGTATTCGCACTAACCCAGATTGCTGCCCTGCTGCTGCAATCGGTGAACCATTGTTGTGTGGCGTCCCTATCTTTGTACTGCTCCGAGATGATAGCAACATCTATGGAAGATTCGCGGACGGTCTGTTCCAGGAGATCCTGTGCAACTTCGCAATGGTTTAGGTTGAGCTGCAGAAGTCTCATCCTCTAAACTTTTTAATGTACTCCTGGGTAAACGGGCATGCATAGCTGTATGATGCATGCTTCGTCTGGGATTTTCCGGCCTCTTGGCACAGCAGGCAGCATGGATCCTTGTTGCACAACATGGCTTCGTGCTCTGAGCCACCACAGCGTCTGCAGGCTTTTGACCTGTCTGTCCCTCCGCACTTGGCTGCAGTGTGACCTATTTGCCAACATCTATAACAGCGCCTTATTTCTATTTTTCTCCGGACTCGGCAGTTCACCCATCCAATACGGACTCTGCCTTCCCTTATCAGATTTGCCGCCGAGTTAAGTGGAGCACTTACGACTGCTATCTGCGTTCCTGCATAGGCTGGTCGTAGGGATCTTACTAATATCGATCTAGATGGCCCATCCTTGATGTGTTCGGATATGATCTCCCGAACTTCTTCCTCTGTAGTGACTTCGTCGATGTCTCTGATCTCCAGAGTGATTTGCTGAGACCTTGTCATAGCCGATGCCTTCTCTTTTACTTTTCCCTCCACTTTGAGGGCCAGTTCTTGCGCTTTCGTGCTTTTGCTATCCAGCTCCAGGATCAGCGCACCCCCCGCATTTCTTCTTATTTTTGTGACCTCTTTTTTGAGGTCAACTAGCTCCGGGTCACTTTTGATATCCTTTAAGATATCCGCGTAGGACACACCGTCTTTGGCCCTTATCACAATGGAGTTTGGTCTGGCCCTACTTGGAGGCTTCCTCTCCCAGGGGATCTTTTCTCTCCCTTTCTTCTTCCTTGCGACCTTGCGCCACTCTCCTTCTTTCGACCCCCTTTTGTCGGTATTTTCCTCCTGTTCTGTTGCCCCTCCAGCGACTTGCCGGCTCTGTGGTTGGGTCTTTTTTACTTTTTGCGGTTGGGGGGTAATCGCAACCTTCCTAGTGCCGTCCTGTTCTTTTTTACTGCGCAGACTCGGAGTGGTTTGCGTAGTCTTTCCCTCCAATCCTGGTCGTTGACTCTGTTGCAGATTGTCATCGGCCGTGCACACCGTTCTGTATATGGCCCTTATACTACGAGCAAGATCCTTTATCGGCTTGTGGACATTGTGTTTGTCCCTTACAAAATCGATAAGCTCATCGATTCTAGCGCCCAGACGGTCGAGCTGGTCTTGCTTGCGTAGAACGCAACTGTTCCAGTTAGATTCCCCTGACGCAGCTCCTAATGCAGTGGTAGATACTGAATCCAGACTGGGTATTACCTCCATACTGGTGTCGTGAGTTATGTGGCCACTCCCGGCCCAAAATCACATGGCCAGCGCCGGCGTCACCGGGGCTTTCACTCCGATTTCGAACGTGTGTGGGATGGCTTTGTCTAGCTTGACGCCGACTTGGGATAATTTTGTTAGTTTAACTTCACTAATCGCATAATTGTTTATATTCGGCAGGTGTCGATTCCCCGTAAGCTGGTTTTCGTCCTGCCTCTGTGTGTTTAATGTCCACGATACCCTCTCACAGAGTTTGTGGAGCGTCCCCTCTATGCCGCCGGACCCTGGGGGAGATGGTCCAAGAGGGAGATACATCAGCAAACTCACGCCACTGTGTGTGTGTGTGTGTGTGTGTGTGTGTGTGTGTGTGTGTGTGTGTGTGTGTGTGTGTGTGTGACTTTAAAAGTATTTTTATTGGAAAATTAAAAAAATTTACCAAAAAATAGTATCAGGGTAGTTTTAGTTAAAAATGCATCCATTATTAGCTACAAATCATTGAAAATAGGCAAAAAATGCAAAAATCACATAAAATACCAACTTTGACCAGATATAACTCGAAGACAAGTGAAGGGATTGCGCTGAAATTTTTTTTGGGAGTCAGGGGCATCCTATAGGGCATCATATATATAGAGTTTGGACCAAACAAAAATTTATCATCTTCGATTTGACAGAGAACCACCCATATATATTCTCTCTATATTATAAAAAAAGTTTCGCCACCGCCGCCAGTTCAGTAATTTCCCCCCTCAATTCTCCCCCTCAATTTTCCCTCTCAATTTTCCCCCTCAATTTTCCCCCGCAATTTTCCCCCTCAATTCTCCTCCTCAATTCTTCCCCTCCCTTATTATTTGCACGACTTTATATTCAATTCAATCAAAAACCATTTTAATTTCGATGTTTCACATCTACCATTTTAGGCGATATTTTGATTACGGATACGTAAAGACTCACGCGAAAAGTTTCGCGCCGCCGTGGCCGCCCTGCTGGTTCAGAACATAAACAAACAGAACGGAACGGCTAGAATCTGATAACTTCTAGCCGTTCCGAACTGACTAGCATAAATCCGCTGTCACGCCTATCCGTGGCCTAAACAGTCCATTTTTGCACCGTGCAGATCTTTTTTGCACAGTGCAATCAGCACGGTGCATTATTGGACTATTTATGTCACGGATAGGCGGGACATAAATGCGGATTTATGCCACACAGTGCTATAAAAAAAGTTTTTGTGTACTTAATAAGAGTACACATGTGGCTTGAAATATTAATAACTTATTGTTTAATTATTGAGACTAAAACGTACTCGGACTATGCATGCTTGGGGAGAAATAATGTATACACAGGATTTTACAATAAATCACTATTTATTGAACACTTCAAGCTAATCATCTACTGATGATGATACAAACGTAGTCAAGCTAATATAGATAATAGTATAATTAGTATAACCAAGTAATCGAACTGACAAGCTAAAACGCGTGTTGACCGCTCGAGTGCACAAGGCGAAGTGAGCGCTGCCGTCGCGGCCGTCTCGCGGCATAGAGAGGGATGCGTTAAGTCGCGTAGCTCTGCGTTGGGCCTGCCGTCTCTACCAAGCAGACATCTGCTCGCTTATGTTCTAGAAGCTTCTAGGCCGGACAGATCATGACGTCATCAGCACACCTATAAGGATCAGTAAAGTAGAACACTGCAACCAGGTGTGCATTTACAGAAGGAGGTGGGTAGGGAGGACACTCCGGATAGCCTACTCCTGCGGTCGCGAGCATAAATCTTTCGGCGTGAGTCGCGCGGTGGCGAGATAGCGCGGACCAGGTTACACCTGTTGTTTTCTTTGCGAGTGAATATACGCATCTTCTTACTGCAATATTGGGATTTGACACCGGGGCGGAGACCATAGCTATAGATAACCAACATGGCGCCGCCTGGCCAGAGATTAACACAGAGTCAAATGGAGCAGAGTTCGTTTTCTGACAAAAAAATAATTTCTATGCCAAGTATTTGCGAATAATAGTAAAGTATCGACAAATGGAAATATTATACGTTGTATTCATCGCACATAAAGCGGGCCCAGGTGAAAAAGATCTAAATATGTACTTAAACGCCAGAGGATAACCTCACTTTTTTCGTAAAAAATACCTTGCTTGCAAAAAAAATCACAATTTCTTACGAAATCCAACGATCTTCCTTTAATTATACTCCGTTGGTAATGTTTAAAATAATTTTTTATGCATAAACAGATCTTGTTTTTTGGATTGCCGAAACTTCTGCTTGTTTACATAAAAACTAAGATTTTAATTCTTGTTTTCTATGGGCTCCCACAATTTCCCACTGCACAAAAATTGTTAACAGTAATTATTAGAACATTTTCTACATTGTGTAAACTTTCTCACGTCCACTTCACTTATATTATTAATAAAAATGACAATTTTATCTTAAATTCCTATGCTAAGCAATGCTTTCGCCTGGCCACGTTTACTTCCACTACTCGCCACGAGAGGTCGGGGCAAGTGTGTCAAATCCCAATAGCTGTTGAGTATTATTGAGAGCTCTCTCTCTCTCTCTCTCTCTCTCTCTCTCTCTCTCTCTCTCTCTCTCTCTCTCTCTCTCTCTCTCATATACAAATCATATGCATAGCTAGTACGCTGCATTTTGGCAGCGCGCTGACGTCAGCAGTCGGCGAGCATGCATCTTTCGCGGCGAGATAGCGAGCGATCGGATTACATGCGTTGTTTTCCGATTTTTAATGAATTAGCTCGATGACTTTGTATCGCAGCGGCTAATATCAAAAGGCTTCTAGTTTCACGCTTGTTTTTAAGACGATTTATTTTTTCTATGAATTATTGCGTATATTAAATATAGCTACATGTTGATCATGATCATGTACAACCAGTCAGAGGTGTCAGATTGCTCTAGAAAATTTGCCTGTAATGTTTGGCTCATGTAGGATATTTATATGTAAGATGATTAATTTTCTATGAATTATTTTTTTCTGCACACTAAGTGCGTATAACTTGTTTATTAGAAATAATACACTAGCTTCCAACGCTATATAAAGGGTTAGACTTGTTACTTTGATTTAGTATGAAACCCTACTTTACCCAATACAATAAGCAAACGTCAACGTTTTTCTAGAAGCTTACACGCTTCTATCACGCTCACCTACATTCAGAGGAAGTTGAAAAACCGATAAAGCTTACTACTACAAATTTTATTATGCTTAAGAAAGAAGGGACCCTTAAAATATACGTTATATTGGCTACTGAATTCATTATAAAAAAAAGCAGATGAAGAAGTAACTGAAATAAAATATTTTAATACGAAAGCTGATGCAATTTTATCGACATCTGACTTAAAGCAATGGTGGAAAAGAAATTTTCAAGAGTCCATTCAACGAGACATAGAAGAATTCCAAGAACGTGACTCAGGATAGACATTGCGTGAAATTTTAAATTTAAACCTGCACATAAACAAATATAATCCAATGCGTCCAAGCTCTTTCATAGATTTACCTGAATTTATAAAACGAAAAATAGCGTGTGTTAATGTACAGAGTTTTGATGATGCTTGTTTCAAATGGGCCATACTATCAGCACTGCATCCTGCTCATCATTCAGATCGTGTATCAGAGTACATAAAATACGAAAACGAATTGAATTTTGATGGAATAGAGTTTCCAGTTATGCCAAAACAAGCGTCTAAATTTGAAAAACAAAATGCTATTTCTATCAATCAAGTGGCGCGGTAGCGCGCCCGTGACACTATTTACTTCCATATTGGTGTTCGGATTTTTCATGATACAGAAAAAATGCTTATCTTGTTCGTGAGTTTTTTTGGCTTATTAGTATCCTTTCTAAGCTAAACTATGATTTCCAATGAAAATGTTAGTAAATAAGCCGTTATTTTGAATAATAAACGAGTGTATACATCGTGAATGCTCGGAACAGTTTCTCTAAATTCTCCAGTCTCCAGTGCGTTAGGACCGTGAAGTTGGCTTTCAAAGTGGTAGGAGCATGAAGTTGGCCGCACAAGCTATGTGTAATACAGTTGGGTATCGCTTTCCCACAGTTTTCTATATGCTGCGCTGAGTAAATGTATTTACATTGTCTGCTGTCTTACGGGGTGGCCGATGACGAGGTCTAGATGGTGCACTCCGTGGTTTTTGGTGTCTAGGTAAGAAAATCATATGGGGACGGCATCTTGGTGTACGGGGTGGCCGATGAGGAGGTCTAGGTGGTGCGCTCCGTGGTTTTTGGTGTCTTATAGGTGTAGAAATCATTCGAGGGTAGTGCATCAGAACAATCAGTGATTTCATGTTAGTGATACAAATTTTTCAAAAAAGCCTTATATTTTATTTTTAGGACAAATATTAAATACTCAAAATAATTTACTCAAAAGGACTGAAATCTCTGTATATTTGTCATCGATGTCTACGTTATTTTTCGGATCAAGATAAATTAGCCCTGCATAAAGAAGATAGTGCTCATATTAAAGACTGCTGTATAAAATTGCCTAGACTGCATGATCGATTTTCTTTTCCAGGAAGAATAGAACTTTTACCACTAAATAAGGAGCGCTTTATTTCTTTTACTACGCATATTGATGGCTGTGATATCAAGCTCAGATTCATTGACTCTTTTCGTTTCTTGGCAGCATCTTTAGATAAGCTATCATCATACCTACAAGAAATGAATATTCTCAAGCATGAATTTAGTCAAGATCAGCAGTATTCACCTCTGACTCAAGAAAAATTTGAATTGCTTAAAAGAAAAGGAATTTTTCCATATGAATATTTGGATTGTGAGGAAAAACTGTCGGATACGGAAATTCCATAAAAATATAAATTTTACAGCAGCTTGCATGCCAGTGAAATTTCCGATGAAGAATATGAGCATGCAATAAAAATGTTTGGAAAACATTTAATATTACAACTTTAGGAGAATATTCTGATTTATATTTGAAAACGGATGTATTGCTGTTGGCTGAAGTTTTCGAGAATTTTCGTAACTCTTGTCTTTCAGCATATAGCCTAGACCCTGCGCATTACTACATAACACCTGGATTAACATGGGATGCTATGCTCAAGTACACGAAGGTTCAACTGGAACTGCTAACTGATATAGATCAGATAATGTTTATTGAACGCGGTATAAGAGGTGGCGTGAGTCAGTGCTGTAATCGCTACGCTCTTGCGAATAATAAGTATATGGTTGATTATGATCCGGAAAAGGAATCAAAACACCTCATGTATTTCGATGCAAATAACCTCTATGGATGGGCTCTTCAACAGCCATTGCCTTACGCAGATTTTCAATGGGTCGATGTAAACACTGATTTCAATGTGGCAGATGATTCTGAATTCGGCAATATTCTCGAAGTTGATTTAGCATATCCACAGCATTTGCATGATCCGCATAAAGACTTACCATTCTGCCCTGAGCACAAGAAACCACCAGGCTCTAAATTTGAAAAACTCTGGTGTTTTTGCGGTCACAGGCTTCAAGCGAAACCTGCATTTTTATTGTGAATTAGAATTCGTTAAATTGAAATTTTCCTACCTAATGTGAGTCGCAAAAGGTAGACTAGATTCGAAAAGAACGAACATTAAAAAAACCAAGATCATACAACTTATAAGATGAAAGATAATAAAATTGTATCTTTTATTACATTTTATTTGATTGCGTATATATTTTAATTATGCTCAAAATAAACAAATGTCAGAACGTTGAATTAATGATCTTTGTTAAATCGAAATTTATTAAACAAATGTATTTAGCTAAAAATAACGCATGCTGCCAAACTAATATTATAAACATTCTCGCAACGCAAAAAAAATAACAGGGAAACGACTCACAAGATGGCGATTAATATGATTTGACGCTCGAGTTAGCTCGAACGATAATGACGTGATCGGACAGAAAACACGATTGTTTCGCCATTGAATCGTCTAATATAATGCGATTAATTAACGTGATGTGGCTTCGATATCCATATTGTACGAGATCATTGCGAAACGAAAACGATTGACTTAGTGTTCGAGTCAATGTGGTCGGTCGGAAACACGATTGTTTCGCCAGAACGATGCATCGAGATTACCTGGTATCGACGAACAAAACCGCGTCCCGACGCTTGGCGCGACAACGTACCTCTCAACACCCCTCCGTCAGAATCGCTTCCGGCCGGCTGACGAAGACGCAATGGACGTTGAAGTCGTTCCACCAAGTCGAGGTTTCCGGGCATCGATCCATCCACCGTTGCGTTGGTCCAAACCAGGAGTCTCTCTGTCGATCGAGCCTTTAGATGAGGTGATGACGTCATGTGATAAGCGTGTCTGCCTCTTTTTTTTTTTTTAATCTCCAGGAACGATATAGCAGTGATATGTGAAAAGGAGTGTGTCTTCTTCTCCAGTCAACCACGTTCTGCCAGACCTCGTCGCTTTTCTGCCGCCAGAAGCGTCGAGAGCCTACTCGCGTTTGTTTTTTTCTTTTTGGCGCTGTCATCGCGTCGTCTTCCCCCGATTCCGTCACGACCGACCGCGGGTTACGCCGCTCACTTCGTGTACTATCTCTCGCTCCCTTCTATCTGTCCTCACCGAGCGCACGCTCAATTACGATGGATAGGTACTGACCCTTTGTGGTCCAACATCTTGACAACTGTAGATACAAAGTCACGCTATGTTCTCCACTACAGAAATTTGAAACAGGCTCTCAAAAATGGACTACAGCTTACAAAAATTCACAGAATTTTGAAATTCAAGCAAAGCCCTTGGCTCAAAGCATACGTTGATCTGAACAGCAAGTTGAGACAAGAAGCTAAAAATGATTTTGAGAAGAATCTCTACAAATTAATGAATAATGCTGTGTTTGGAAAGACAATGGAAAATGTACGAAAAAGAGTTAATGTCAAGCTGGTGAAATACTGGGAAGGTAGATATGGTGCAGGGCTCTCATTTCTAGACCAGAATTTCATAGTCGTACCATCCTGGATGAGAACCTTGCACTCATTAAACTCAAACAAACTGAAGTACTCATGAACAAGCCAATCTATGTAGGACTCTGTGTATTAGATTTATCGAAAACTCTAATGTATGACTTCCATTATAATTATATAAAACAGGAGTATGGTGAAAAATGTAAACTGCTCTATACAGTTACTGACAGTTTTCTCTATGAAATTGGCTGTGAAGATATTTATAAATTAATGAAACGAGATATTCAGAATTTTGACACTTCAGACTATCCAGCTAATAATATTTTTGGATTCCCTCGTGTCAATAAAAAGATTGTTGGTCTAATGAAAGATGAATGTTGCGAACAAATCATGACAGAATTCGTGGGACTTCGCAGCAAAATGTATAGTGTACGCATAAACGCAGAAGATCGCATAAAAAAATTAGAGGTGTGAAAAGCAGTGTTGATAAGACAATTGACTTTTGACGATTATGTTGAGTGTTTAAAAGATTATTCTACGCAGTATAGACAGCAATGCATCATAAGATCGAGAGCTCATAGAGTGCCAACTGTTAAACAAACGAAGCTAGCATTAAGCCCCTACGATGACAAGCGGTATTTAATTCCAGGAAAAACGGATACGCTTCCTTGGGGGCATTATCAAATACCAAAGGATGATGTATAAAAATGTCATAAATATTGTAAAATAAATTTATTTTCATATAGCCATTACAAATCTGATTTATTTATCCAACTATTATGTGTATTATCGAATCCTGACCATTTTACATAAAACTGATTTGCACGCTTTTTCAAAACTTTCTCCACAAGATGAATATCTGGATATTTGCCTTTGAGAAGTTCCTGCTCATAGAAACCGCCAGCAATGGGTTGATCTTGATAGTCTTTCAGCTTGTACGTCAGCACTGGATACGTTGGCACAACTTGATCAATGGTGAAAATCTCTGTCGACCAGTTGGGTGCATAACCCTTCTCAAATACTTGTTTCATTTTGCTCACTCGCACCTTATCTCCAACCTTAAATTTCGATTTTTTTCTGCTTTCTTGGCGACAGAAACGTTTAAGGACTTTAGCTTCATTCTCCATACTAACATATATAATTGCCCCGTAAACTAAATTGTATCCACATTTTGTTCTTGAGTGTACGATTAAATATTTTTTCATGAGGCTTTCAAACGAGGAGTTGTAAAATTCTTTACCTCGATCGGTATGCAAGTTCTTTGGCACACGACCCTGATCTAGAACAGACTTCATTGCTGCTGCAACTTCTTTGCCAGTTTTCTGCTTTAAAGGTACGGCCCAAGCGTACTTTTAAAAGACATCGATAACCGTCGGCAGGTACTTGTAGCCTTTGTTCTCTTGTGCATAAGACTGCATCTCCACGAGTTCAGCTTGCCAGGTCTCATCCAAGCCACGCANACAGTTGTTAAATGTAAAAATATAATGTACAGTACAAATGTAAGGAGGCGTATTGAGAATATAGTACATTTGACTGTATGTATAGTATAGTTCGCGCTAGAATGAGTGAGCGCGTTAACGAGTGTGTGAGGGAGCGCACACATGTAGGTATCCCCTCTCGCGTATGGTNAAACCGAGAGACGCCGGAAACGAAGAAAATTAAAGAGGAAGATTCTGAACACGAAGGAACGTTCGAGAATCAACTAGAAATTGAAGAGAATTCTGAAATAGAAGAGAAAATATAGTTTCAAGGAGACGAAATGGAGAAGAAAGAATTACCGGTGTTCGATGGAGAGGATTACAACACGTGGAAGAAGAGAATAACGATGTTTCTAAAATTAAAANTTGCTATACCGGTGTTTGATGGAGAGGATTACAACATGTGGAAGAAGAGAATAACGATGTTTCTAAAATTAAAAAAGTGTCATGAAGTAATAGACAAAGAAAAGCCCTCAACAGGAGCAAGCGAAACATGGGATGATAATGACTTGAAGGCCATTAACATAATTTATTGTGCTATTTCGAATAAGTAATTAGAGTTCGTGTG
>CM053172.1:39871302-39881875 GCA_012977825.3 Pteromalus puparum
CAGCGGCGGCTCCGAGAACGTCGTATCTCAGCGATGGCTCCGAGAAGGTCGTACTCCAGACGCGATTTTTTGTCTTCCAATTTTATAGTGGCAGCACTGCGCGAGTTTAAAATACGACTTTACAAGGCATAAAATGTGCGTAAAAATTTCTGAAAAAATCAGAAATACTTATTTTTCATTGCCTTTGCTTATAGTATAAAAACTTATACCATTAAGCGAATCGAATTTGGTACAGCCGCAGTGCAGCCACGGTATAGCCATGGTGCTGCTACGGTACAACCACGATAAAGTCGCTGTATAGCTGTGTATAGCTGTATAGCCGAGGTGACGCCGAGGGTTACGCCGAGGTTCAGGACTCGTCGAATCCTTGCGAACGCCGACTCCGAAAGGTTAATTTAGAACGCGGAACGCGGAATAATACTGATATTCCCTGGATGTGGCCATAAATGGTGTTATTATCCTTATGGTACTTCCATTTTATGGCCACATAAAATACTTATATTCCCTGGTAGCAAATGGCCGATAAGTTCTGGCCCGTCCCCTAGTGACTCGGTAGATCTGAAACCCAGAATCTGCCGAGAAATATGCGTGATTTCTACTCTGGAACCGGGTAGCAGAAGTCCCGTCAATTTTTCGCGCATGCGCGTACGGTTATTATTATGTTTGAGATAGCATTTTGTGAATTAAAATGCACTGACTGATCCTGATGGCCTTGAGTGGCGATTATAACATCAGCCTCATCCAAGACCAGCCCAGACTATGCTCCCTCTTGCCATTTCTTCTCCTCTAACTGCAAATTTTAACTTGAATCTGGGCGGAACTTTGACATCCTGGGTGCAACTCTCTGATGTTTGTATCGCCAACTGATTCGTGGGAGAAGGACATAAAATGTTTGTTTGCAGTTGGTACAGATAATTCTTTTATTTACATGTTTGTTATTATGTTTGCGTTTTTTGAAATCGTTGGTAATATTTACAATTAGAATGTCATTGAGGCGGGTATCTGTTGAAAATATTGTAAGAAAATGAGAAAGAGAACTACCACGAGAAAGATGAAACAAAAAACTAATACAATAATGAGCACAGACGTCAGAATCGATGCTCTGCAGCTGTTGGATGTTCCAATCGTAGAGACTGCAATTTTGTCTAAGTCGATCTAAGTAGTCCATAGCTGTCAAAGTAAACTCCTTGTCCTGTGGTGTCGATGAAAATCGCAACCCAATGTGAGCCAGGCTTTGTGCTGTCATCTGTGTTAACCACAATTGCACACGGCTTCTCCAGGACGAATGGTATTTGGTCTGCAGGGAAAACACCCACTGTCGTCGCTGGAAGGTTTTTGAGTGCGCGTAGAATCTGCAGAGAGTTCATCGCTGACGTTGTCGTAGTGATTCTCCTCAGCTGGTCTGTATTCCCCACTACTAGCGCCGCTGACAGTCGTGGTGGCGGGGGACACTGGTGCCGTGGATTCACAGGATATGTTTAGAGTTTTTAATTTTTCACAAGCTTCGTCTACTTTATCTAGGCCCGTGTATTTCTTTTTACTATCTGGAATGTCTTTTGAGTATTGATGGGTATTGGTATGAACTTCGACGGGGACCTGTAGAGTCTTCATGATCCACAGGCGTAGTTTGTATACGTAGCCGAGAGCACAAGTGAAATATTCGCGTTTTTTTCCGTGAAAGAAGCAGTAGTGTTCGTTTACGCGTGGTAGATTTTTGAAAGATGGGCAGCTGAAATCTTCCAAGTTGATTATGTGTCGGCCGAGAACGTTTTCTAGTAGCTTTTGTTTTTGAGCACCGCGCACATATATTCGTAGTGCATTACTAGCCACTTCACGAAGCACTTTGTATACACGATCCATGTCCGCCTCACCGTCGAACCATTCGATGCCATGGTGGTAGCACGACAGATATGTGTTTGTGGCGAGTATGCCTTTTTGTATAATGTCACAATCGTATGACGGTGGTTTTATGATCCAGTGTGCGATGAAATTGCAGTCAAGTCCCAATACGGCAACCTCCTTGGGTAGAAAGCTTCCGTTTTTGTCGTGAAATGCTTGTATATCTATTACATAGTCTGTTTTCTCCATGATGACTAGAGTGCGAGTGCGCTGGGGGCGAGAGTTGCGAGCGGACTGTCGTATGGTGTTGCGGAGGCTGCAGGCCCTTCCGTTTTTTTCCACTTCTCTCTCTCTTTCGAGGGCTATCTCCCTCTCCCTCTTTCTAGGGAGCCGCTGTGTGTGTGTATGTGTGTGTGTGTGTGTGTGTGTGTGTGTGTGGGTGAGTTTACGAGTTATAGTCTATGACGACTTGCCTTGCTGCACCTATTTCTAAAACGTTGTCAAATTCTGAATATAGTATGCAGTTTATAGTTTTAGTTAATGCTTTTTCGAAGCGAACTTCGATTCTGATGGATCCGTTTTTCACGAGATTCCAGTGTCCGGCGTAATGAGCTGATAGATCAGGTGTGAGATCGAATGCAAAAAGACAATAGCCGTCGGCGTATTCTTTGCGGTCGATATCGTTGCCTTCGTTCATGTAATGTATGCCAGTGCCTGAGAATAATGTGCGATAGGCTTCGACGTACATGGGTGCGTTCTTGTCAAATTTTGGCTGCAGTGGCTTGCTCTGTATTTGAGTGCCGTCGACATAGAGGGATAGAAAATTGATGGAAAAGTTTTGAAAATTGAATGGGTTTTTTGTCTTGTCTCCGTTGAAAGCTTTGTTGTCGACAAAGCCAAGAATGATTCTCTTGGGTAATTGGCCGAGTATGACATTTTCTAAAGAATCTCCGATTATGCCACTGTGCATGGTGAAGGTTTTTACTTCTACACGCGTGATGGGGTATTTGGCTGTGGCCGTTGACAATGTCTTGGCGTGTGCTATGAGAACGGCTGGTGAAATTTTTACACGGCGTACGAGGAGTGTAGCTTCGGCTATATGCACAGAATACTCTGTGGTTGATGCGTTCATGAGACAGAATGCGTCTTTCGACCGTACGAGTCTTAGACGAACTTCTACACCGTTTATAAGAAATCTATCTTGATTCATTATATCGCAGTGAAGATGTCCGAGAAGATCATATTGTTTACCGCCCGCTAGACATGCCTGTCTTTCCACGAGGCCTGTATTTTTCTTATTATCACCGCCGGGCTGTTCGTCCATAGAGCCCGCCACATCGCCCGCCCATAGTGCGGTGGTTAGATGAGAATTTTTGGCAGCGGGGCCGTAATTAAGAAGAGTTTCCAAGTATGCTCTATAGGGATATGCGTTATTGGGCGGTGAGACAAGTTTTTGATTTAAATAAACATCAACTTGGTTGAATATCGAGTGCAAAAAGTTGTTTACTGGAGCCACAAATTTGTCGGTCGCCTCTGTCAGCGGTGTTATTTGCACATTGACTTTTATCATAGTATGTGCGAGATCTAAATAATCCTCGTTTTGAGAATTTATGCAAAACTCTATGGGACTCTCGTCGCTCAACGACGACACGGGTTTGTAAGATACCCATCTGCTTGATTCTATGGCCGTTTGTGTAGGAGGTAGGGAAAACAAGTCGAGCTCTGTTTTGAGGCACGCTTCCGAGTGACTGTGCAAAAACGACATTTTAACGTTAGAATGTTAGCCAAAAATATCTCGTGATTTTTTACTTTTTCTTGCCTTCTTCTTAGACTTTCTTTTCTTTGACAGTTTTTTCTTCAAGCGTTTAACTGGCTTTGCACGACGTCTACGTAGACTCTTCTTCTTTGTCTTGCGTTTCTTGGATTTTGTACCGCCAGTAGATGAACGGCGTTTCTTTCTCCGTGACACGGTGTGTCGAGGCCCAAGCGCGAGACGAGACTGAGCAGGTCGTTTAGCGTGCAGATGATTATAGCCAGAGCCTTCCATGATTTTTGACAGCTTCTCTGTTGCTTTTCTCTTGAGGTTATGTCCTGATTCGTTGAGACGTGTTTTGAGTGAGTCCTTAAACGTCATGTTGTTTTCACCGACGTCTTCGAGTATATTAACACCAGCCCGTAAAGCTTCCTTACCAACGGCTCGAGCGCCTTTTGCAAGAAACGGTAAAGCACTGCGGAATATTCCAGAAAACCACGAGCCCAAACCATGACCACGCATCCGAGGCGAGCCGACGTAGACGTGATTTACACCACGGCCCCCGCGGCCCGTTTGATAATCGTAAACGGTGTAAAAACTCATTTTGTAGAAAAATCACTTAGTCTGCTCTCTTAAAATGCAGTGCTATGGTCAGCGTTCCAAACTCGAATGGTATGGGTTTGCCGAGTTGATCTCTTATATCTATGTCGATTGTTTGAAATCTATTTACGAGCATAGGCACATGGTGAACTGGCGCAAAATTTTTCACGACGGTGGTTCCAAAATCGAATTTTCGGGCTTCTATATTGACTATCCGCAAAAGTGGTGCGTGTGTGTCACCGACGATACTGGGCTCGCAGAGATTAGAGTAGACAAATAGTTGATCTGGCACGGCTCTTGCAAAACTTGCAGGCTGTGTGCCTACGAGACGTAGTTGATAATTATCTATTTGTTCGCGCGTCTCTGTGGGATTTACACCAAACTCAAAGCCGAGTATGCGCTGGACAGCAGGCGACAAATCGGGTGATCTGCACAGCTTTACAAGATTATTTTTCGCGAGAAAGCCTATAGATACAAAGCCGCCTCGTTCGTTGTAGAACAATTTCATGCATAGTTCCTTTCTACCGGGTAGTGTCAATGCGTCGTTTATTGTGTCAACGAGACATTGCATAGTAGTGTATGTACCATGTTGAAAGTATCGGGGTGTTTCATCATCATTGCCATACTTGAGAATGCAGTCCTCGTGGCGTAGATGAAATGTTGTGCATGGAATGTGTATTTCTGAAATACCAACTAACCATCGCCCGTAAAGTTCAATTTCTTTGGGCAGTCGTGTCGAAAAGCTTGTAGTTGTGTTATTAGGATAGTACTTTGCACTGCTGTTGCTCGGGAGAAAGATGGTAAATTCCGTTTGATTCATTGTTTTTAAATATTCTTCAAATCTGCAGCTGATATCCAAGAGTTGAATTTTTCGGGATAACCGACCCAGCTGACGAGATACTGTTTTTTCTTGCCTTTGCCTTTGGTGCGTAAAATTTTATCAATTTTAAATTCTTGCTCTTTGACTCGTTTCTTGTGCACAGCAGACAGTTCTTCGGGATAGAAAAACCCCTCAATTTCTTCCCCTTGTAAGTCGCACAGTTTGTAGATAAATAGAGCTTGTCTTTTTAAAACATTTGTAATTTTAAACACTTCTTCACTCCATGATTTTTCAGCACCTTTTTCAAAAATATTCTTTTCTCGACTAATGCGCACATACATGCCAGTCTTGTATTTCGGTCTTTTACGAAGAGGCTGTCTCCGCATAGCGCGTTTAACTAAATTTTTTCGCGCTTTGTGCGCGTTATATATGGTCACACTTGCTGGCTCCATTTTAATCGTAGAGTGCGGTGTTTTATTGTAAGCGTCAACCAATAGCTGTAAAACGTCAATGTATCGTTTTGTATTTTTATGTGTAAAATATCTGTACATGCGTTCTTTGAGCGTTCTGTTGAATCGTTCAACAACAGCGGCTTTCACATCAGGGTTGCTTACAACACGAAAATAAATATCGTTATCTTTGAGTAACTTCTGAAAAGTGCTACCGACAAATTCCTTTCCACGGTCTGTCTGTAGTATGTGTGGTTTCCGGAGACTGGTGTCGAGAATTTTTTTAAACGCTGTTGAAACTGCGTGTGTTGTTTTATCGCGTAGGGGCTGAACCCAGACAAACTTGGATAGAACGTCAATCACCACTAAAATATAGCCAAAATTGTCATTGTACGACTTTAAAGATGTGAGCTGGATGAGATCGGCTTCCCAAACATGATCTATGCCATTCACGTTGTAGAATAATCGCGGAAATTTTCGTCGAATAGCTTTGTGAAGAGTGTAGGTATCGTGTTTTGTGAGCCACTTTTTGATCTTGTCTGCAGAAAATTTATCTTTATTTTCACGAATAAGATTCCTAGCTCCGGAATAGCTGGCTGCATGTCGGGGGTCAAAGTATTGTTTTTCCAAACGTTGATTCATAGTGCTTTTAGCCATTTTTTAGGTGATTTTTTAGGTGTCGAGGTATACACGGTAGTGGCGCGCCTTCTCCTTGTAATTTTACTAGAGCCAAGTAATGCAGTATCGTCCTTGGTAGAATCAAAACCTCCGCTATCATGCTCGTCCTCGTCGCCGTCGATGGCTGATGCAAATTCAGACTTTGACTTTCCGAGATTAGCGATTGTTTGATTACTGTAACTGTCTAATTTACTCCAGTCTTTACTCGTAGATGCAGCACCACCGATGCTCCAGAGTTCCGTATTGCCAATAAACTCTTTAGGCACGTTGAGAGCACGGAGCAATCTTGCAAATTCTTTTCTTCCAGTGGCTTTGTATTTTTTTCTAGATCGTGCGGCTTCGTTGACCAAATCTATAATGTTTGAATTGTGAATTTTTTCACCGTCAATGTATACTGTACCGCGAGCATCCCAAAATATACGCTCAGTGTGTGATTTTAAATGGTTTAATAATAGCTGTGTGCTTTTTTTGAAAAGTTTTGGAACGCTTTGTACAATTAAATCGTCTTGCATGGGTTCCGAGTGTAGAGGATTTTTTTCACTAGATGTTGCCCGTGGTTTACGTTTTTCTTCCATAAAGAATAAGTATCGACGCAAAGCACTAAGGTACTGTGTTAAACGATCTTGATCATTTGTATATGTTGTTGAGTCGAGAATTTTTTTCATCTCATCATCCAGACGACTGAGATTGTCACCGATAGTTTGACTAGTCCCGAGGCTTGGTGTACTTGGTGCATTGTCGAGGTCTCTTGTCACAGCATTACTGCTGCTGCTGCTGCTGCTGCTGCTCGTAGCTGGTTGCGGCTCTCGTTGCATTCTATCTAGCTGATCTTTGGATATAAGAACCATTTTTTTGATGCTCGACATTTTTTTTTGCGTAAAATTGATAATACACCCTCCAGTATAGGTTGTAGAAGAAACGGTAGAAAACTTCCGCCTTTTTGAACAATGACACGTTTTTTACTTTTCCAAGAATTTTTACGACTCTTTGCAGCCAATTTTCTTAAAATTTGTTTATGTTTTTTAAGCTTCTTCTTTTGATGGTTTTTTAACGAGACTGTTCCGTAAAGGACGTTTAACGCGCACTCGCAAATATACTTGATTAATTTTTCGTCAGCCGATTTTAAGAGAGCTATACGCTGATTTTTGTCAGAATGTCTAAGAGCATCCAAGAGAGCGATATATTTTTTTTCAAACGGTAGTTTTTTCCGACTCGTGCTATCCGAGCCAGCTGATGCGTGCTTCGGCATGGCTGAGGGGCGACTAAAGAATACCAGAGCAGCATTCTTCTTTTTAACCGACGACGACGACGACGAAAGCCACGAGCTTATTACATAGAGTGTTCCCAAGCGCTGGTGGTGTACTTTGGCAAGTAAATATATTGATATTCATCGTCTGGAAAAATACACGTTCTAAATCTAAACTCATCCGCTGTGCTCTGTTTACAGTCAATCATCAAGTAGCCAAACGGTTTTGTTGTAGCATCCTGATACGCCTCTTTGACAAATTTTGGATCTTCAGGATAGACTTGTCGGGCTAGATGTTGAATCTGTGCACGATCGCGTGGATTTTTGAATAAGACAATATACGATGCATTGAGGCTAATGTCTCGAGCATATGCGCCTTTGTGGAACAGATTTTGTGTGATGAAAAAGACAGATATGTTCTTGTGGTGTGAGCCTTTAGTAAAGAGATCGACAATAACGTGATTCGAGGCTTCGCGCATCATATCGTCGATTATCAAGAGTTTTTTCAGGTGCGGATCGTTTGAGTAATCCTCGGCTTTAGGCAAACCTTCTCGAAACTCTATAGTCTTGCCGTTTCTTAGCAATTTCTCACTTTTGTAGCCATCCTGCCACTCGGCGTAATAAAATAAGATTCTGTCAAATGTCACATCTGCCATTTCATCGATAAAATGTAAAAAGCGCTTTATAAACGAAGATTTTCCACACGATGTTGGTCCGCATATCATGCTTGTCCAAGGATGTGTCCAACGAGTATCCATGATGATGATGATGATGATGCTGACGGGATAAGCACACAATAACAACTAAATTTGTTTAAAAAAAAAACGAGCATATTATTCAGCTGCGGGCGGCGGCGGCGGCGGCGGCGGCGGCGGGGTGGTAAGCTAATTTACCGGCTGCTTACAAGAGCTTGTATCGGCGGGGGTAGTTAGCTTACAACAACGACCGCTAGTCCCCAATGCAGCGCTGTTAGCTACGGGGCCCCGCACGTGCGCCGTTCTAGCCTAATAGCTTTCCCCCTTGCGCAGAAATGTGTGTGTGTGTGTGTGTATCTAGCGGAAAGACTCCTCCCTCCCTAGACTGCGCCACTTGACTCGAACCCCCGCATTTGTCACAGTGGACCAGCAGTGCGTTGCTAGCTGTATTGCGAGTGAGAAGCAGTAAAGTGAAAATATCCGTTATAAAGTGTAATATTTCAAAATGAGTGTTGGTATTTGGCCTCGAGATATCGATGCGCTCCTATCGCAAACCAAGGATTTACGCATCACCCGCTTCAACACCCCCTCATCGTTTTATGTACAACTAGTTGAGGAGGATGTTTTATACAAGCAGCTCGAAAAAGCCATGCTGGATTATTATAAAACAGCTTCTGGCCCAAAATTACTTCTAAAGGAGCTACAGGTAATACTGAAAACAGTAAATTTTTTGTAAAAACATGGTGTATGTAAAACTAATTTTATTTTTTTATTACAGCCAGGCACAGTCATTTCTCTGGTTGAGCGACGTAAACGCACACGATGCGTCGTCACGGAAAATCGGTACGCAGGTTATAGGCTGTATCGGCGAGCGTGTCAAGATCTGGATACTGGGGTGCGGTACAAATTGACAGAAGAGCACGAAGACCGTGGAATCTACGTTTTGGAGGCCAATTTTCGGGTGTTACCACCGCGATCAATCGTATGTGGTTTAGACTACATTACCCCACACCAACGTCCGGACGGCTGCTATTGGACAAAAATGGCATGTAGCTATTTTAGACTCGAGACGTTAGGCTGCAATATTCGCGGAAATTTTACAAACAAGGGTTTTCTGAAAAACTCGGCCTATGTCTATCTCAAGAGTTTCGGTCCTAAAGAGAATGTAATTCATGTTAATACGGCACTCGTATTTTTTAACGTCGCAAAGTATGCAGAGTCGGGACTGAGACATCCGATATTAATGTACGATAAACCCGGTAAAGTTATAAATCAGCCGCAAACTACTATTTATTAAAAAACATGTAATTTTGCATATTGCTATAATGATAATAAATATTTAAATAAAAACTTGTAATAAGGACACAAATAAATATAATTTTATTTATTTTAATTTTCATTAAAAATTTATTTAAACTTATAACTAAGAATACACAATATTTATTTATTTATAATTATATCTAGTGTGGGTATGTGGTATACATGCATGGATACGGAATGGATTATGGGATAAGTAAATAAAACGTAAAACAATCATAATTTAGATGTATATAAATACTTTATTTATTTAAAATCTTTTATAATTTTTGTTTTGTGGAAAAGAGTTGGTGTTGGTTGAAAATTTTTCAGTTATTTGTTTCCAGGTAGATTTTTTTTCTTCTTTTTTCGGTTGATCAAAACGGGTATAACCCCCGTTTTTTTGATTACTGTTGCTGCTCTGATGTTTCCATCCATCTTGAGTAGAAAAGTGACTGAGAGTAAAAATCCTTAGAACCCTCTTAAATATTAGTGATGCGCATGTCTTCTAAGGGATGTATGTGGGAGTAGGTTTGTAGAAAATTTAACGTGTGTGTATATTTACATTTATTTAATGCTGATATAAGCAAGATGTATACATTATTTAACAGATTATATATTGAATACGTGTTAGTGATGAGTACGCATGTGTTTTTGGTTTACATGATTGTTCACATTGAGTATACATATAATTTTCTTATTCTTAAAAATTTTAAGTATACGCTTGTACACAGTTACGCAGAGCTTGTCGTTTTTTACGGCGTTGGAGGAAAAAAGAGTACAAAAGTGCTCAATAAAATAACCACTAGACATATAAAACAAAAATCGACACAATAGTGACCGCACACATTGGTGTCGATACTTTACAGTTGTTGTATGTTCCAGTCGTAGATGTTACAGTTTCTTCCCAGTCTATCAATATGATACGGTATGGCTGGCGGGAGTCCATAGCCGTCAAAGAAGATTTCGGTGGCATCTGTGTCGGCGTATACGGCTACCCAGTGTGGGCCTTGCTTGCTGCTTTCGTCTATGTTGAATACAAGATACTTCTCCCACACAACCGGGATCTGATCCGCTAGAAATACTCCCACCGTTCACTAGTCTTCTTCATAATGATTCTCAGCCTAAAGAGCATTAGCAACCACAGCCTCGACAGCGAGAGCCGCTCGATATTCGTTATTCATTCGATATTCGTTC
>CM053172.1:39897794-39948445 GCA_012977825.3 Pteromalus puparum
CCAAAAACCACGGAGCGCACTACCTAGACCTCGTCATCGGCCAGACTGTACACGTAGACACCGCTCTTGAACTATTTCTACACCTAGACACTAAAAACCATGAAGCGCACCTNAAGTTCCTTTTATATTATGTATGTAAAAGAATTCATCTTTTAAGGTGATTTGAATATTGCCGCCATACTGACGGAAAACAAATATACCGATCGAGAGGTAAGAGTAGAAGAGGACAGAAGATAGGGAGAAATTAGCACATGGTGTCAATCAGCAGTAGGGAAGACAATATTAAAAGAATTATTTTATAAACCCACAATTATTAGCTTCAATTGTTGTTTCCTGTTTTTACAGGTATAATCTATTATTAATTGATAGAATTATTTTATTATTTTATATTATAGGAAATAAAAGAAAATCCGGTTTTGACAGAGCAACACAATCGAGTTATTTATTGATATAAATCCTATCAAAAATAAAATTTGGATGAATATTCATTATATGTATAAAATAAGAGTCATAATTAAATAAATTAACTGCGTTGGAGAGTAATTAAATGAAATAAACGAAGAATGATAAACAAGTACAAATCACGCACACGAACACAGCTGACACTCACGCGGCTTGGCTTTAAGACGGCAGTAATATGTGCATACACATAACGCGCTATAGGCTTGTAGCGTCGTATGATATTTACTATTCTGCAGTCGTACGCTGTAGCCTGTGTGTAAGAGATTTAGAATTAGATTTAGATTTTGATATGATTTATTTATGTACATTATGTTGTACATCTATTGAAATAGAATACAGAGTAGAAGTATAACAATTTTGTGTAAGTGTGCTAGTATGTAGAATGTGGAAATGGAATGAGATGAGATGAATGTATTAAAATTATAAAAAATTAACTTCACAAAAAGTAAAAGGTTATAGGCGAGTTTGATATATTCCGCGAAGGAATAACAGAATAAAAAAGAACTGAGATCAATCAAACAAAGTCAAGTTTATTATATTTAATCATAATGAAGCAACAAAATTATTTTTGGTCAATAAAGGGTTTACTTAAGTTAAAGTTAAGTTATATAATAATCAATTAAGAAAACTCTCAAGATACTTACTTCGTAACTTGCCATGTCCGTTTCATTGTACATACATACTTTTGGTACTTTTATGACGTTCTAAAACATAAAAAGAAAATTTTAGTTGTTTACCAATAAACAAAATGAAACGGTTACGGCAAGTTACGAAGTAAGTATCTTGAGAGTTTTCCTAATTTATTATTATATAACTTAACTTTAACTTAAATAAACCCTTTATTAACCAAAAATAATTTTGTTGCTTCATTATAATTAAACATAATAAACTTGAGTTTGTTTGATTGATCTCAGTTCTTTTTTATCTGTTATTTCGTTGCGGAATATATCAAGCTCGCATATAACATTTTACTTTTTGTGAAGTTAATTTTTTTTAGAGATTTCAGTCCTTTTAAGTAAATTCTTTTGAATATTTAATATTTGTCCTAAAAATAAAATATAAGACTTTTTTGTAAAATTTTTATTACTAACATGAAATCACTGATTGTTCTGATGCACTACCCTCGAATGATTTCTACACCTATAAGACACCAGAAACCACGGAGTGCACAACCTAGATCTCGTCATCGTCCATCCTGTACACGTAGACACCGCCCTTGAACTATTTCTACACCTAGTCACCAAAAACCACGGAGCGCACCACCTAGACCTTGTCATCGGCCACCCTGTACACGTAGACACCGCTCTTGAACTAATTCTACACCTAGACACTAAAAACCATGAAGCGCACCTCCTAGACCTCGTCATCGGCCAGCCTGTACATCTAGACCCCGTCCTCGTATGATTTTTACACCTAGACACCAAAAACCACGGAGCGCACCACCTAGACCTCGTCATCGGCCATCCTGTACACGTAGACACCGCCCTTGAACTATTTTTACACCTAGACACCAAAAACCACGGAGCGCACTACCTAGACTTCGTCATCGGCCAGCATGTACATCTAGACCCCGTCCTCCTATGATTTTTACACCTAGACACCAAAAACCACCGAGCGCACCATCTATACCTCGTCATCGGTCACCCTGTACACGTAGACACGACCCTTGAACTATTTTTACACCTAGACACCAAAAACCACGCAGCGCACCACCTATACCTCGGCATCGGCCACCCTGTACACGTAGACACCACCCTTGAACTGATTCTACACCTAGACAAGAAAAACCACAGAGCGCAACACCTAGACCTCGTCATCGGCCAGCCTGTACATCTAGACCCCGTCCTCGTATGATTTTTACACCTAGACACCAAAAACCACGGAGCGCACCACCTAGACCTCGTCATCGGCCACTCTGTACACGTAGACACCGCCCTTAAACTATTTTTACACCTAGACACCAAAAACCACGGAGCGCACTACCTAGACCTCGTCATCGGCCAGACTGTACATCTAGACACCGTCCTCGTATGATTTATACACCTAGACACCAAAAACCACGCAGCGCACCACCTAGACCTCGTCATCGGCCAGCCTATACATCTAGACCCCGTCCTCANCCTATAAGACAACAAAAACCACGGCGCGCACCACCTAGACCTTCTCATCGGTCACCCTGTACATCTAGACCCCATCCTCGTATGATTTTTACACCTAGACACCAAAAACCACGCAGCGCACCACCTATACCTCGTCATCGGCCACCCTGTACACGTAGACACCGCCCTTGAACTATTTCTACACCTAGACAACAAAAACCACGGAGCGCACCACCTAGACCTCGTCATCGACCACCCTGTATACGTAGACACCGCCCTTGTATTATTTTTACACCTAGACACCAAAAACCACGGAGCGCACTACCTAGACCTCGTCATCGGCCAGCCTGTACATTTAGACCCCGTCCTCCTATGATTTTTACACCTAGACACCAAAAACCACGGAGCGCACCATCTATACCTCGTCATCGGCCACCCTGTACACGTAGACACCGCCCTTGAACTTTTTCTACACCTAGACAACACAAACCACGGAGCGCACCACCTAGACCTCGTCATCGGTCACTCTGTACACGTAGACACCGCCCTTGAACTATTTTTACACCAAGACACCAAAAACCACGGAGCGCACTACCTAGACCTCGTCATCGGCCAGCCTGTACATCTAGACACCGTCCTCGTATGATTTTTACACCTAGACACCAAAAACCACGGAGCGCACCACCTAGACCTCGTCATCGGCCACCCTGTACACGTAGACACCGCCATTGAACTATGACACCAAGAACCACGCAGCGCACCACCTATACCTCGTCATCGGCCACCCTGTTCACGTAGACACCGCCCTTGATTTATTTTTACACCTAGACACCAAAAACCACGCAGCTCACCACCTATACCTCGTCATCGGCCACCCTGTACACGTAGACACCGCCCTTGAACTATTTCTACACCTAGACACCAAAAACCACGGAGCGCACCACCTAGACCTCGTCATCGGCCACCCTGTACACGTAGACACCGCCCTTGAACTATTTCTACACGTACACACCAAAAACAACGGAGCGCACCACCTAAACCTCGTCATCGGCCAGCCTATACATCTAGACGCCGTCCTCGTATGATTGTTGCACCTAGACACCAAAAACCACGGAGCGCACCACCTAGACCTCGTCATCGGCCAGCCTATACATCTAGACTCCGTCCTCGTATGATTTTTACACCTAGACACCAAAAACCACGGAGCGCACCACCTAGACCTCGTCATCGGCCACCCTGTACACGTAGACACCGCTCTTGAACTATTTCTACACCTAGACACCAAAAACAACGGAGCGCACCACCTAGACCTCGTCATCGGCCAGCCTATACATCTAGACCCCGTCCTCGTATGATTGTTGCACCTAGACACCAAAAACCACGGAGCGCACCACCTAGACCTCGTCATCGGCCAGCCTGTACATCTAGACCCCGTCCTCATATGATTTTTACACCTAGACACCAAAAACCACGGAGCGCACCACCTAGACCTCGTCATCGGCCACCCTGTACACGTAGACACCGCCCTTGAACTATAACACCAAGAACCACGCAGCGCACCACCTAGACCTCGTCATCGGCCAGCCTGTACATCTAGACCCCGTCCTCATATGATTTTTACACCTAGACACCAAAAACCACGGAGCGCACCACCTAGACCTCGTCATCGGCCACCCTGTACACGTAGACACCGCCCTTGAACTATTTTTACACCTAGACACCAAAAACCAAGGAGCGCACCATCTAGACCTCGTCATTTGCCACTTCGTAAGACAGCAGATAATGTAAATACATTTACTCAGCGCAGCATATAGAAAACTGTGGGAAAGCGATACCCAACTGTATTACACATAGCTTGTGCGGCCAACTTTATGCTTTGAAAGCCAACTTCACGGTCCTAACGCATTGGAGACTGGAGAATTTAGAGAAACTTTTCCGAGCATTCGCGGTGTATACACTCGTTTATTATTAAAAATAACGGCTTATTTGCCAAAATTTTCGTTGGAAATCATAGTTTAGCTTAAAAAGGATACTAATAAGCCAAAAAAAATTCACGAACAGTAATGATAAGCATTTTTTTCTGTATCATGAAAAATCCGAGCACCAATATAGAAGTAAATAGTGTCGCGGGCGCCGCGGCTCCGTCTGCTTCTCAAACTTGCCTTCGTGGCGCTACCGCGCTACTTGATTATAGTTTAGAAGTATGATAATTATCGTCGGATTTTAAGTTTTTAAGCAAATATGCATAAACTGTTTTGTATCATTAAATTTATACTCTACGCGTAAATTGCAGTAGAATGTTTGCTAGTGTGTGTAAATTGCTACTACTAGATTTTACACATGTATTCATAATTCTACGCAGGAGTCTCGCCAGAGCGCTCGAAGCGTCAACACGTGTTTATATACACGAGCTACCGATCGCTTTTCGATACACCTAATCTTCATACCCACGTGTGAAAAGTGCTTCCCAAGTGACTGTGTTCGTTCATATATTGTGGGTTTTTTCCCCCTCAATTAACCAAATCACATCATGTTGAGTGCTTCTACTTCTGGGGGCACCCAACCACAGTTCCCACAACAAAATGCAACGCAAAATACCTCACCTCCTATCAAAGTCTCATACTCAGCTGCGGCTCAGACCGAAATCTGCCCTTCGAGAAACCAAGCCATAGTAATCGACGCTATCGATGGCATCACCATTCGTGACTACGCACTTGCCATTGGACAAATAATTGGACCCTCTAACATGATCTTTATCTCAAGAATGTCTCAAAACAGGGTCTGCATCTATTTGAACTCTGAATCTAAGGCCGACGAGCTGGTCAACACCCATAAACGTGTCATCATAAACAGTACCCAATTAGAAATTAGACATCTCAACAACAAATCCAAACGCATCTTAATCTCTAACGTTCAATCTGCCATTCCAAACGCTGCAATAGAAGCTATTCTAGCTCAACTTAACGTAAATCCTAAATCAAAAATCACCCGTATCAAAACCGAATTAAACGACATCGGCGACACCCACCTTCTCAGTCACAGAAGACAGGTCTACATAGACCTTGCAGATATAGTAAAAATTCCACAATCCTCTCAACTAGTTCATGAAGACATAAAATACTGGATCTACTTCTCGTGTGAAAGAAGAAGGCCACACAGCTAAATACTGCAAAAACACCAGTGAACAAATCAGCCAGCCTAGGCTGAATTCCACGAATCCTTCGTCAAATCAAAACAACCTTGGAATTCAAGCCTTACCAATGGATACTTACGCTTCTACCAGTGCAAACAACAAGAAAGTAGACGAAGCCACCGAAGAAGATCCAAAAAATCCTACATTCATAAACTCTAACCGCAAACGCCAGGCAGAAAGCTCAAATTCTAAATCCACACGATAGCACTCTAAAGACATTGGAAAATGAAAACGACGCAGTCAAACCTACCACTGAAAAAAATTTTAAATTCAAACCGCCAAAAAAGAAATCGAAATCCACTGAGCCTGTCACAATTAACGAAACAACCTCTCAATTACAACCAGCTGTAAACTACTTCACTGCAGAAAACATTACTCCGATCATCGACTTCAAAACCACAGCAAAGCATTCATCAATCTTTTGTCAAATCCAACCTGCAAGCCGTTGCTGATTATCTATCACTCTCGATAAAAAATATATCGACTATGCTCAAAAGCATACATCATTTCATCACCGAAAACAAGCTTAAACATCGAATCACTCGAATCCTACAAAAAATAGACGACCCAGATGATGAAACGAGCACTGCATCGTCCATCGATGAAGAGGTCCTTACTATCAAAGAGAATTTCCATAAAATTCCGCTTCCAACATGGCGGGGGTCGCAAGCCTCCCGATAAGCGTCCTGATTTACTTGTGTGTCATCTTGAGGAAAAAGTGGAAACTGCAGTGTGCATAATCTGTGATGAGGCTTATCACATAAACTGCCTCAACCAGATATCAGGCAAAGTTAAATACCTCGGAAAACATCTTATAGTTTGCCCCGAGCACAGTGTGAAAAACATAACCTCGAAATTTGAAGAGAAAAGCCTGACCGAACCAGCAAGGATACTGATTGCCCAGATTAAATCTAAAACGTCTGAGGAAATAAGAGGAGATCTATTAGCCGAGGCTGAAGGTATGACTTTTGATCTACTTGGCAAAGAATCGACTGTAAATGATAGTGAGATGCGATCTTTGAAAACAGAGGTTACATTATTGAAAAGACTAGTTGAGGAACTAACTGAGAAAAACGATCTACTCAAAAAAAAGATACAAAGAAACTCGAATCAAGCTACGTTTAACACCTTCTCCTACAAAGACGCTGTTAAACAACCAAAACCTTTGCAAAAAAAAATACCCAAGATCAAGGTACAAAAAAGTGGAGACTGCCAAGTTGATATTATATAGTCAGTAACAAACTGTCTAACAGCACAAAAAAACACACAAGCCAGGAATATCTACAAAAATAAGAAGGATGAAGTGATTATTAGTTGTGCAAGTGTAGATAGTGCAGAACTAATAGAAAGTGTACTTAAAGATAAACTAAAAGGTCTCTGCAGTGTAAAAAAAGATGAACTGAATAACCCGAAAATAAAAATTGTCGGAATAGATAATTACACAAATATGAATATGGAGGAAATCGAATTGGATATTAATACTAGAAATTTTAGTGATTTTACGAGGAAAGGTAAAGTACTTCACATGTACATAAGTAAATTCAGCAAACAAAGCACAGTTTTAATGGGAGTACCTGCCGAAATATACAAATAAAAAAAAAAAAAAAAAAAATGGGTGGCTTTTTCGAACTCGAAAGTTCATGGCCTCACAACGTATCGTGTCGTGTTTCTAGATGAATTTTAGCGTTCGAAAGTTTCCAGGGTAGGCTCATCACACCTACGCCTTTCTCAAACCCGGTGTCGTGAGTAAGATTTCCATCGGATCTGAAAAAACAGATCGCCCTGATGGGGGCTCGAACCCACGACCCCTTGACCGGGAGGCAGGTGGTTTACCACGGAGCCATCGCCGGTCTTGAAATATACAAATACATAAGAGAAAATAAAAATAGAGTTTTGGTTGGCTACCAAAACTAAAACCTATGACCTAATAAACATTAGCCACTGTAACAAGTGTGGCAGGTTTCAACATAATGAGAAAAAATGTACAAATGAAGTGGTATGCTTGAAATGTGCTGAAAACCATAAAACTAGTGAATGTACCAGTGAAACTATTAAGTGTGTAAACTGTGCATTTAGTAATAATAGGTACTCCACTAAACTAGAAATAAATCATGCAGCGTATGACGCTAACCTCTGTTCTATCCTGAAAAAGAAAATCGCAAAGTTCATTGACTCAACGGACTATTCGTTGAGCCCTACAGTACCATCACTCGACACAGTCTACAATAGTAGAAAGTCTACAAAACAGCATGTACCGACAGCTGATAACAGGGTTCCAGGAGAACCAAGTACGATACACCCACCTAGGGAAAAGAATGCTACACAGGAACAGATAAAAGGCAAAAATCAGAATACGAGGACTCTCACAAGAAACCAGCTAGCGATCCAAAGACAGAAGCAACAACTAGATCTGTACACTACTTCACCGACGTCAAACAAAGAAAAGAAAAACAAAGATAGGTAAAAATGGCCACATTTGATATCATAGACAAGATCCGAAAAGATTATTTCCAAAAAGAAAAAACATGTAGTAGTGTTGATAGTTTTTAAAAAATTTGTAGCAGTAAAAATGATACGATTATGCATATAAATATTAGAAGTATGAATGCTAATTTTGACAAAATTAAATTACTAATTGATAGTTTGGATACAAAGCCATCTATTGTTATATGCACGGAAACTTTTCAACTGATTAATTACAGAATATATGAATTGAAAGGATCTGACTATGAATACAAGTGTTATTATAACCATAGTTCGATTAACAAAAACGACGGCGTAATAGTACTAGTAAATATTAATTTAGAACAAAACACTGAGGTGATCGAAACTGGTAGGATTAAGTTTGTAAATACGAGTATTAAACTAAGTAACCAACGTAACCTTGAGGTGTCAGCGTTCTATAGGTCACACGGGATTCCGAAATCTGAATTTATTCTAGAGATAAATGAATTTCTAATTGCGAATAAATGTGTTAAAAATAACCTAGTAATAGGTGATTTTAACATCGATTTACTAGAACATGATAGCCTTAGCCAGGAATTCCTATGTAATTTCCTAGAAAAAGGGCACACCCCCGAGTTTCTTGGTATCACTAAGCCGCCGATCGGAGTCGCGAAGGGTTCCTGTATTGACAATATTTTTATCAAAACAAATAATTTAATAACAACTACATATAAAATAAAACTTTCAATAACAGATCACTACCCATTATTTATAGCATTAGACAAGATTAAGAAAAAAATAAAACAACCGGAAACTTTTGTAAATTATAAAAAATTAATAATTATTGCCAGGAATAAAAACTGGAGTGAAATATTGTCGATAGAGGATCCTAACTTGGCGACGGATGTGCTAATTAATAAGATTAAAAACTGTATAGACATAGCTACCACAAAGAAAAGAAAGAGCAAGCAAGGTGGAAGAAAGAGTTGAAAAGAAAAGCCTGACCAAGGATCACAAGTGCAATAATAAAATCATGTGAAACTAAAGAGTTTTTGTATGATCTATGGCAACAGGATATAAGCAATGAACAACTTAAATTACAGTACAAAAAATATGTTAAAATACTAGACAAAGTTATAAAAGACGCAAAAATCAAATATGAACAAAAACAAGTACAAAATAATATCAATAACCCAAAAAAGCTCTGGGAAGTCATCAATAGTAAAATCGGCAACAAGAAATCCTGTGAAACCATAAATCATACAAAAATTAGTGATAGAAAAATAACGGATAAAACAGAAATTGCAAATAATATAAACAGATTTTTCAGTGAAATAGGTCGAGAGTTAAGTGGACGCATTAAGAAACCGGATAATGCGGAACTCAAACTACCGGCCATGAATCCAAATACAATATTCATTAAACCCACGAACACGAGTGAAGTAGTATCGGTAATCAATACACTAAAAATTAGGAGTGGGGGAGTTGATGGGATTAACTCTAAGACGTTAAAATTAATAAGCAGCTACATATCTGAAGCTCTAACTTATATTATAAACCTAAGCATTTGAACAGGTATATGGCCTAATGCACTCAAGAAGGCAGAAATTGTCCCAATCTACAAATCTGGCAAAAAAAGTAATATCAATAACTATAGACTTATTTCACTGATATCAAACGTTGCAAAAATATTTGAAAAAATATTACACATTAGACTATATGATTTTGTAAATGAATCCAACATAATCTCTTGTAATGTACGTCGATAATCTGTCTGATAACTCCTCGTGTCCCCGTAGCTTGCGAGCTGGAGGAGGATAGGTCGCGAGGTGGGGCATGCGATCGGAGCGGGTCTGTGGCTCTGATTCGCAAAAGGCAAGAGCAGATTTTGAAAGGCTCTCATAGAGAAAGGTGTCTCCCTTAGAAATAGGCCGAAGCGCAGGGATCCCGCGGTACAAAGGGAGCACCAAGAGAAGCCAGCTCGATTAGACAAGAGACGAGCCTATTTATCGATAAAAAAGAATCCTCGCTAGTATTCACGAGGATCGGCAACTGCAACTACGACCTCAATTGCCGTTATTGCTTCGCAACGCCCAGAACATTTTACCAACGACGAGATTTCGGAAGCCAAGTTCACCGCTACTGCCTCTTGCTTATGCTTCTTCGTGCTACTGCTTCTGCCACAGGACCGGAAGACGAATATTCAACAAGAAGAGAGTGTGTGTGAGGTATGAGTGTAGCGCCGAATTTATTTTCTTTAACTTTGTAATTGAGAGTATTGTTATTATCTTAGCGAGTAAAATTCCGTCAAGCGGATCCATCGCCAAGCTGAACCCGTCTTATTTTTTTTTTTAATAAATGTTCTTGCTCCATAGTTGAGCATATTTCACATACATTTTATTGTGTCTTATTATTATTTATATAACAATTGGCGCCCAACGTGGGGCTTGGTTCTGGATGCGCAAAATTTCGCTCGATAAATACCTAGATTAAGTAGAATATAAGTATAGAATAACGATAAATCTTTTGTTTATAGTTAGTACATAAGTAAGCGTAGAAATATATATAAAAGTAGACATTTAGTCAGGTAATATCTGGTCAATAAGCCAATCTATATAGAAACAAGCAAACAAATTGTGATTTCGATTTTAACTCCGTATAAGCAATATTTCTTGTTATTAATTAACCAAAATGAACGGATATCGCGTAGGATCGTTGCCGGAGGTATGGAACGATGCGCCCGAGCAAGGCCTTCATTTTCTCGTGGAGCGTTTACAAATGCGAATCGAAGGATTGGAAATGGAGGTTCGCGCGTTAAACCGGCAGCTATTGAGTTCGCGTGTAAAGGAGGAGAACGCGTGGACGAGTAATCTGCTTCGCGAGATGTCACTGCTAAGCTTTTCGGGAGAGTCGTGGGAGGATCCGGGTGAATATTTATACGATATTGAGCAGTATCTCATGATAAAGAAAATACCCGAGGAATACCAGGCAAAAATAATAGAAAGAACGCTAAAAAAAAGAGCGTATTCCTGGTTTCAAGCCGTGAAAAGAACTTTGAACGGTTTTCGCGAATTCACCGAGTGTTTCCGGCAGGCGTATCTCACTCAGGAGAAGCTTGATCGCGCGATTGAGGCATGGCGCGCGCAGAAGTACAGAGAGGGTAGCCTTCTCCACTATTTTTATCTTAGAGTGTGCGAATCCAATAAGTTTATGCCCCCTTACACCAAATACCAGCGAAATCGCGTAATTATGAGTCAATTACCGCGAGACGTTCAAATCGCCATGATCGGGAAAGATCTCGGAAACACACAAGAGATCGTTGAATCATTAACCCGTGCAGACGAAACGCGCCCGCGTGATGTGTCAAATGAGCAAAAATACTCTCAAAACAGACCCGGATACCGAGAAGAACGGCGCGAGACGAGTAACGGCCCAAATGATCGGTATAAACACATGAGTCATTCGAATTCTAGCAATAACAACCGAAACGATAACAATAAACAGAGCGATCAGTACGTGCGCGACAGGCATAATTATGAGCGCGGTCCCAATAAGGATATGAATTGGCGATCAAACAAACAGAATAATAATAACAATAACAACAGTTATACTCGGAGAAGCATCGCGGCTGTAGAGATCGGAACAGAGGAGCCTGATGAGTCGCGCGGAGCGGTCGATGCGATAGTGGAAATGCCCGGCGAGGTGCGGGAGAACGATACGGAAGAGTCGGAAAACGGAAGCGTGGTTCGCGAATAATAGGTCCTGTCGCGAGCTGCGATGTCGAGATGCAGGACCTCGCGTACGATGTGTTGAACGGTTATAATGGCGAGGGTAACGAGAAGAAAAGCGTAACTCGAAGCCCGCGAATGCTCGTTACAGTGGACAAAACGCCTTTTGAATGTCTGGTCGATACCGGAAGCAATGCGACGATGATCTCCCAGACAGCTTTCGATCGAGTTAAGGGCGCGCCAAATGTACAGATCTTGCCGGTAGCAAATACGTATCTTACCGGTGCTTTCGGGAAATGCTTTGGCAAAATCAAAAAACAAATTTATTTGAAAATAAAGATTCAGGAGATGCAGATCGATACGGTCTTACTCGTGGCAGGGGAATTAGTGTTCGACATAATTCTCGGAATAGATTGGCTCGCGGAAAATAAAGTCATCGTAAACGGTGAAGAAAAGACCATCACGATAAATGGTACGCCTATCAGTAATAAAATGCGTGAGTTTTTCGGTTCAAACTCCTGGTTCGCGTGAGAATCCGAGGATCGAAAGGCACGTCGAATGCTCGACGCTTTCCTACAGTTGTGGATCCATCCCCGACCCGGAGCAGGAGGATGTGAGTCTTTCAACGGGAGTGGGGAATGGTCACTGCTTTATCGCACTGTCGGACGATTTCGAGCAGGAGTTATGTAAAGCCCTGAAGGAGTGTCAACACCTCAGTGATTATCAAAAAGAGAGAGTGCGAGACTTGTTGAGAGAATATGCCGACGTTTTTTCGAATAAGCCCGGTAAGATGAAAAATTTTGAGTACGAACTAAAATTAAAATGCGAAGATCCCAAAATTTGCTGGACATATCCGATTCCTCTGGCGCATAAGCCGGCTTTTCTCAACGAAATTGATCGGTTGTGCGAACTCGGCATTATAAAAAGAGCTTCGAGCTCAATTTGCAATCCAATACGCGTTGTCATAAAGAAGACAGAAAACTGTCGCCGGTCTTGGAGTCCGACGTTGAAAGGCCGCCTCGAGTCGATGAGATAATCCAAGATAACGCCGGGCGACAGTATTTCACGACCACCGATTTAACCGAGGGGTACTATCAAATACCTTTGAGCGAAGCGTCTCAAAAGTATACCGCATTTATAGTCGAGGGGAAGACTTACGTGTTTTGTCGCGTTCCTTTTGGCCTCTCCGTGTCCGGATCGGTGTTTGTGCGCGCGTTGTCAACAATTTTTAATGAAAAAGATCGCCGAGAGTTTTTAACACTGTACGTCGATGACGCATTCATAAGATCGCATACTTTTGATGAGCATCTTCGGCATCTTCGGTATTTTTTTTCAAGGCTTCGCGAATACGGTCTGACTTTGAAATTGAGTAAGACCCGGCTCTGCTGCCGGGAGGTTCCGTTTCTGGGGTTTATAATTAGCTCCGACGGGGTGAGACCTAACCCGGATAAAGTTCAGGCAATTCTCGATATGCCGGAACCGCGAAGTAAAAAAGAGTTGCAGCAATGCATTGGAATGTGCAACTATTATCGCGTTTTTTCGATTAAATACTCCGCGTTTATCGACCCTTTTCGTGCGCTGCTCAGTAGTAAAAACAAATTTATATGGACGGATGAACGCACTGAAGCTTTCCGGGATTTAAAACAACAATTTGCAGAACACGAAATGCTACAACATTATGACGCGGATAAGACGTTCTGTTTACAGACCGACGGGAGTAAACAAGGCGTGAGCGGTGTATTATACCAATACGATAACAATAACGACATGCGAATAATTGCTCTCGTTAGCCGATGTCTGACTGCCTACGAGTCGAATTATTCGGCATGCGAATTGGAGCTCCTCGCGATTGTTTTCTCCGTTACCAAGCTTAGATATTATCTCGCCGGCCGAAAGTTTACTATTAAAACAGATCATAACGCGCTTACTTTTTTATTAAAAACGTCACACCACACCTCGCGTTTAATGAGGTGGACATGCATAATGCAACAATTCGCATATGATATTGAGCATTGCCGAGGCAAGGACAATATCATTGCGGATTATTTTAGCCGAATCTCGCCAAATAAAAATGATCGTGTGAACGGAAGAGACAGTAATTCAAGCAACGTCAACTATATAATTAATACCATCGCCGCAGTTCGTTTAATAACCACGTATTGTGTCTTATTATTATTTATATAACACTCTGAACACCAATTTGGCTTCGTAAAGAAAAAGGGTACAAAAAATGCGCTTAATTATTTAATGAACACACTGTACAACAATATAGATAAGAGTATTCCTACTCTAGTCACTTTTCTTGACCTGGCAAAGGCTTTTGATACAGTAGATCACAGTCTCTTGCTAGAGAAATTATACTGCATGGGAATTGGGGGGCCAGCTCTGACCCTGCTCACTAGTTATCTTAGTAACAGATACCAAAGTGTAAAAATTTGTGAATGTGTACTTGGTCTTGGTACTTGGCCCACTTTTGTTTATCCTATACATAAATGATATACTCCAAGAGATACCTATGGAAGCTATTTTGTCGTATGCTGACGACACTGCTATAATTGCAACAGGAGATTGTTGGGAAAAAGCACAAGATAATATGAATAACTACCTGTCACACATTCACAAATGGCTTGCGGTAAATAAGTTATCATTAAATGTTGATAAGACTGTATGTATGACGTTCGGCAGCTATGTCGGCAGCGTGCCTAACCAAATAGATATAAAAATACTAGATCAAAAATAAACAAGGGTTGAGAACTACAAATATCTGGGCATAGTAATAGACTACAATCTTAAATGGGGCATGTATATGTTAAATATTATTAAGAAAACTAAATATCTAGTGTATATCTTTTACAAAATTGCGAAAACAATGTCAACTGAAACTTTGATGTTAATTTATTATGCCTTTTTTCATACTATCATGAGTTATGGTATAATTGCTTGGGGTGGAGCCTATAAAAACAACAGAGATCTAATACAAAAAATACAGAGAAAAATCCTAAAAATTATAAACAAAAATAATTTTGTCACGCAAAATATTCCTCTCAATCGAGCAACTGTTTACACTCGAGGCCTTAAAGATATACTATAATGATCTCAAAAACCAATACCTCAAATCATCTAGTGTTACGAGAAATAAAAGTATTATTGTACCGATCAATAAAAAAAGAATTAGTTTCCCCGGCCACCGTGAGCACATGGGGCTAAGGAAATAGCTAAAGCCCCGCCGACGATTCCCCAGGTCGTGCGCACACATCCTGGTGAGACATCGGCCAACTCCTGCCCGTGCGAAACCAACCACCCGCCGACCTCTCGAGTTTCGCCTGGTCACTGTGAGGACACAAGACTAGGAGAAGAACGAGACGAGCGACCTCGATCCGTAGAGCCGTGCGCTCACGACTCCATGGACTCAAGGGAAACCTAACCTCCGAAAACCCGTCGTTAACCCGAACCCGTTTCACCGTCCGAAACTCCGATACCGCGTCTGTAAAATCGATAACCGCACCGAAACCACGTAGCTCCGGCAACGTCGTGTTAATGTACCCTTAACTGCACTAGTTTAAGCCAGACCGATTGTAAAGGCAAAATATTCTAAACAAACCGCGATCTCGATTTCCGTTACAAATGGAGACTAATAATTGAACGATCAACTTGTTATCTTAATTACTAGAATATATCTATTTTGTTATTAATTACATAAACAGTCTCTTCAATTAACCTTTCCCCTAACCAAATCCTGGCGTCCGGCCGACTACTCAACACACGGGGAAAGTCGAATCGTTACAACTTGACAACGATTTTGATATCTTTTTATCCAAAAGTTTTTCCACTTCAATTGCAAATGTAAAATACGAAATTGTGCAAAAGTCAATAGTCGATGTACTCACTTATGCTACGCCAAGAAAAGAAAAACTTCAATGCTCCTAACATTAAACAGAACTTGATAAAATAAAAAGACTCCGCCGCGCAGCTCTCAAAAAATGGCAATTTACTCTCAATGTATACGACTTAATCGAATACAATCGCCTCTGCGCGCTCTTTAAACGAACCATAAAAAAGAAAAAGAAAGAGGACATTGTCAAATTTGCTGAAACTATTGACATTCGCACCGACCCCAACTACGTCTGGGACAAATGTAAAATCTTAAAAACAAATGGACTAAAACTACTAAACTCTCCACCACTCAACACCTCCAAACACTAACTCAATCTGAAATCGCATTCGACAAAATCAGTCCCCCCTGGATTCAAAATAATCCTCTCGATCTTCTTCTCTGCCTCGAAAATAATTTCCTCAGCTCTTACTTCACCTTTGCAGAAATTAACATGGCTCTTAACGATAAAAACCCAAATTCAGCCCCAGGCATAGACGGTATAGATTTTGAAATCCTACAAAAACTTCCCAACAAACACAAACTAATTCTTCAATGAAATGTTTGCGACAAACAGCTACCCTGAAAGCTGGAAACACTCCTACATTCACCTCATCACCAAATCAGACGGCTGCAGCCTCCGCTCTATTGCTCTCACTCCATGCATCTGCAAGCTTTTTGAGACCCTCATTAAAAACAGGCTCCAGTAATGGGCAACAAAAATAATCTTCTTCCCGAGAGCCAATACGGCTTTCGCAAAGGAAAATCCTGTGAAAACAACCTAACGAACAGTACCCTACTAATCAAGGAATCTTTTCGAGATAGAGCTGAAGTAATTGCTGCGTTTCTGGATGCCCAAGGTGCCTTCGACAACGTTTGCATCGCCATCCTACTCTAAAAGCTAGCCAGCATTGGCTGCCCAAGCAATCTCATATCGCTTGTCCATTTTTTAATGCATAAGCAATTCATCCACTCAGACACGCTAACTCAAGGTCCGAGAGAGGTTTTCAAGGGTGTCTCCCAAGGTGATGTACTTAGCCCACTTCTGTATATCTCATATGTTTCCGACATAGCCAATGGTCTCTCTACATCCGTTCTTATCTCTCAATTTGCCGATGACATCGCATTATACATAAGATTCCGATCCCTAAAAAGAGGCATCAGCCTCATCGAAAAAGCAATTGAAAAAATAGATCTCAGTCTCCACTACCTAGGCCTCCAACTAGCCCCAAACAAAACTAAAATAGTACATTTCAATCACAAAAGAATCAAGCCAGGTAGCATTGAAATTAAAGTAAAAAACCTCTCGATCAAATCCAGCCCAACAGTCCGCTTTCTTGGGATCACCTATGACTATCAGCTTTCTTTCTCTGCACAAATACATGAAATTATCAACAAATTCTCCAACGCCTTAATCATTCAGCAGCAGCAACAGTCGAATAAGTACAAGCAGGAAAAGCTGCACACAGCAGTCGCAGCAGTGGCCCCTGAATGTGCAGCTGAAGTACGTCCTGGACCAGTAACCCCAGCAGCACTGGACTCTGTACTAGTAACAGCAGTAGTTGATCCTGGTCGAGGATCTGCAGTAGATCCTTGACGTACAGCTGTAGAGCGTATACCAGCAACTTCCAACTCCATGGTCGTGTACAAATAATTGAAAAAAGCCAGCAACGCTAACCAGCCCATTTACTCTCGTCAGCTAGATTTTCAACTGTCATTTCGGACCTCAATGATTACATTGGGTAAGAAATATATACTATGTAAAATCTAGTTTTGCTTGCTTTTGTTGTTTTGAAAAGTTTTGGTTTCCTAAATTTCCGATTTTCTCTGGAGATGGGCATTAAATGCGCTTGAAACGTAAAAAATAAACAAGCCTTCGCTTATATGTTGGTGTTAATCATTTACGTCTACCTAAAGAAAAAATTTTCTATTGCTCAATAAAACTAGTTGTTATTTTTGTATGCTTTATCTAAATCACAGTGAATTCAAATTATTCTACAAGAGCTAATAACTTCCAGTTCACTTTAAACCCTATGTACAATTAAAATATTAGAACCCTTTTTTTCGGAGCGCAAATCTCTCGAGTTGATCGAAGCGGATATTTGCGGCCACGTTTTGAATGCCGAGAGGCTCGTATGTGGACGAAGAAAATGCGAGAAGTAAAGAGGTGAACGATAGTTTATAAGGAAAAAAAATAAACTTTATAGCTCGTCTAGTGTGAATACACGCGTGGGTGTGACTGCCCTAACAACAATTGAATGCAATGTTGAGAAACTAAAGAGGTGTGTGTGTGTGTGGTAACACGTTTGCGACTAAGAGCTTGTTTCTTGGAAGAGCTCGTGATGGAGGCAAGCCAGAACAGAGAGTGAGCGCCGTTGCGCACACTGGTTTTGTTGACCTTGGTAGCAATAGTGGGGGTACCTCTATTGTCGCGATATTGTTCGCGCAGGATCTCTGGGTGGCCTGACGGTCACTCTCGAAGGTCGTGTATGAAACAACTTGTAAGCGCGCGTAGATTTAAACGGCCCGAACATACCGCCTGCCTCGTTGAAAGCTCAACGAAAACGGCTTTAACGAAGCCAAATACAGAATAAGAAGCTACGAAATGAAAATAAATTACTAGAATAAGAATAAAATTAAAAAAAACTGAAGCTACTGGACGCGAGAGTGTGGGTGTGAGGCTCTACAGTGTGCATGTGCGTGTATCTGTTGGGTTCTTGAGTGTGTCTTCTACTTTTGAGTCGTAGACTCTCTTGAAGGCGATCGAGCCGCCAGCCAGCTAGTCTTGGAATGCAATATTGAGGCAATGTTACGAAAATATCGGGTGCTATAGGGGTAGTTGTGGTCCTCCGTGCAGAGTGGCTCGATGGGCGCCACGGAAGAACAGCTCTGCCAGGTGACTATTCCTCGGTATAATTACTAGATGTTTCTCCTCCTTGCTCAAGAACGAGTATTGCAATCGACCACCTACTCTCAGCAGGCCAGTTGAGTCCAGGAAAGACAGCAAGCGCCGAAGGGGGTTGGCACGGTGTACAGGTTTCTGGAAGTAGTGTGCTTGGACAGCTACGATGAGGCGACGGCGCGTGCTGTCCAGCTCCTCAGCCCCCAGCATTAAAGGAGATCGATGCGCAGCTGGCAGACGGTAGTTTGCCCTCCACTTGAAAACAAAAGAAATGACTGGAACTGCTCAGCGTATAAAAGAGAAACGAGCTAAGACCGTTTCTATTCCCTCTTTAGAAACAGCAACATAAGGAAGGAGGCCGTCGCATATTGTTCAAAATCGACCTTTTTTTCAAAATCAAAGAACTTCCGATTGAAACAACCAATCAAAGTAAAATTTCTTGAGCGTCAAGTTCACCAGTTCTAGAATATAGGAAAACTATAGGGGAAGCGTCAGATTGACATCCTAACCTCAAAATCAAGTCTAAAGGTTCTCGTTTTTCGGAAAAATACGGTTTTTTGATGCCGCAAAGTCGTAATCAATTTTCTTTTAATGCCTTAGAACTACATTTTGTGTAATAATAATAATAATAACTTTAATTGTTTCGCCAGACTTTTGGCGTTTACAAAATATTTACAGTAATGTACATTTTCCTTTGCTTTTATTGATCTTATTTATCACTAATTGTGTGTTTGTGAGTTGTTTTGCGTGTGTATTTTGGTTATGTTTTTGTGCGCTGGTGTGTGTGTTCTTTAGCTGTATGTGAGTATTCGTTAGTGCGTGCGTGTGTGGACGGAGTCGTCTGCTGCCTTTACTATCCTCTCTCTCTCTCTTTCTCTCTCTCTCTCTCTCTCTCTCTCTCTCTCTCTCTCTCTCTCTCGGAATCTCTCGGAATCTCTCCCGGCAATTGCCAGTCTCCGAAGGGAGCTGCTGAAGATCAAGCAGCAGCAGGGGAACAACAACAACAACGTCGTTGTTCTGACAGGGCTGCGCTACACGAGGGAAACATCCATTGACCTGCTGGCCTTCGCTGTGGTGTCTGCCCTTGACCCCACGGTCCTCAAAAGGGACATAGCCGGGGCAAGGATCATGGGAAGAGTGAATGAGGCCGCTGACACCCAGGCTACTGACAGCAGACTTCCACCGATTGCTGTCACCCTCTCTTCTCATGCTCTCGCTCGCTCAACCATCAGAGCGAAGATAAAGAAGGGCAAGCTGCACACGGCGGAGCTCGACGTAGGTATCCTGGAGGAGGCAAAGGCCCCAAACCATCAGGGGCTAATCAACGTCAACGAGCTGCTTCCTCCAGAGATACATAAACTGCGCGTCAGGACCAGACAGGAGGTCAAGAGTAGGCCCGGATGGAGGTCCTACGTCAGGGACGGTACAATCTTCGTCCGGTCCCCCAACAACTCGGACAGGGCCACCATCGTCAGCAGTGAGGAAGACCTGGACGCTTTTTTAGCCAGGATCCCTCCAGCCAGCACCAACAGCAGCAGCAACAACAACAACAACAGCACCATCATCCACTGAAGACGACGCTCTCACACACTCACATCATTCGTCCTTCGCCACCATCATCGTCATCTAAATCAACATCAACATCATCCAAGGTAACTCTGTCCGAGGGACTAAGGGCCTGCCATTTCAATGCTAACTCTCTCACGGGTCACATTGAGATGGTAAGGCTCTTTTTGTCTACTCGTCCCTTCTTTCACGTAATTGCTGTAACTGAGACCTGGTTAGACGACAAAATCAAAACCATCCCTTTACTGGACAACTACATTCTACTCAGACGAGACAGAAACCGGAATGGTGGAGGTGTGGCCCTCTACATACACAACTCTCTCACAGCTAAAATCATCACTTCATCCGACGGCACTTGGTTGGGCAGGCCAGGGAAGCCTGAGTATCTCTTCTGTGAGGTCTCAGCGAGGGGAGTTAACCCTATCTTTGTCGGCGTTGTTTATCGACCACCCCATGCCCCTTTCATCCAGGGCAGTGACTTTATGGAAAAACTAACCACGCACATGCACTGTTACTCTACTAAACTTGTCATGGGTGATTTCAACGCTGATCAGCTCTCCTCTTCTGAGGATGCCAATTTCATCAGGTCATTCATAGATGAGAACTCACTTCTGTCGGTTCCCTATGGTGCAACGCACCACAAACAGGACTCCGACACCTGGCTTGACCTCTGCTTAATTGACGAGCAGGATCGCCTTCTCGCACACTGGAAGACCGACACTCCATTTATTAACGGACATGATCTTATAACGGCCACACTCGACGTACAGATGCCACTTCACGTACCTCAAACTTACTCTTACAGAAACTACAAAGGCATCTGCGCCGAGAAGCTAAGGGACTTCTTGGGTGCGTGCGACTGGTCATTGCTCGCTACATCATCACTTGACGACTACATCACACTGTTGAACGCTAACTTGACTAACGCCATAAATCATCTCGCCCCATTACGAACAGTGACCCCACGAAAGAAACGTCACCCGTGGTTCACCACGGCTCTTCGTGACCTAGTGAAAGAGCGGGACAGACTCTATCGACGTTTTTACAGATCGCGTCTCCCCTCAGACCTACTAATCTATAGATTAGTTAGGGATGACGCTCATCGGCAGGTCGAGGATGCCAGGCTGAATTATTACTATTCACGCTTGGCGTCTCTGACTGACGCCGGTGAGATCTGGAGAGAGCTACAGAGACTTGGAATCACCACCTCCAGGGAATCACCTCCCTCTCGTTTCTCTACTGAAGACCTCAACAGGCACTTTAGCGGAATTTCCACCGATCCGCTGGCCCCTGACGTTGCGGACTATCTGCTAGGGCTCGAGAGTCTGAACACCCCCGCACACTTTAACTTCAGGGAGATAACGGAATCGGACGTTTTAGCTGCGATAATGCACTTTGACTCCCAGGCAAGAGGCAGCGATGGCATTCCACAGGGCATAATTCAGAAGGCATTGCCAGTACTCGCTCCCTTTCTCTGTAGAATTTTCAACCTGTCCCTGAGCGAGTCATGCTTCCCCTCTGTCTGGAAAAAGTCTCTAGTGCATGCGCTAAACAAAGTCAGTTCCCCAACATCTCTTACTGACTATCGTCCGATCTCCCTTTTATGTTTTCTGTCAAAGGCACTGGAATGGCTGGTACACAAACAAATATCTGAATATCTGGAATCGAGGCTCTGCCTTGATGATCTACAAACCGGTTTTCGCTCCGGACACAGTACTCAGTCAGGCCTGATAAAGTTGACCGACGATATCAGGCTAGGGATAAACAAAAAGATGGTTACACTTCTCCTCCTCTTCGATTTCAGTAAGGCGTTTGATACTGTGTGTCACGTCAAACTTCTCTCTAAACTAACCTCCTTCGGTTTCTCGAAACAGGTCATCCGCTGGCTTGCTTCATACCTTACGGGCAGAGAGCAGGCTGTCATTGGTGATAAGGGCGAGCTCTCCACCTTTCGCCCTCTCAACACGGGAGTCCCACAGGGGTCCGTCCTGGGCCCCCTGCTATTCTCGTTATACATCAATGACATCGGCTTCTGCCTTGACTCAGACACCTATCACCTCATTTATGCGGATGACCTCCAGATCTACTGTCAATGCCCCCTCGAGGAGCTGGACTCCTGTTCCGTTAGGATGACAGCTAATGCCGAGAGGATTTCAGGCTGGGCAGCACAAAATTTCCTGAAGTTAAACGCCAGCAAAACTCAGGCGATCGTCCTGGGCTCCCCATACTACATAAACGCTTTACCAACTGTAGCTAACACCTACATAAACATAGGAGGAGTCCGGGTCGAGTATCAATCATCCGTGCGCAGTCTCGGGTTATTGCTAGATTCGAAGCTAACCTGGAAAGAGCATGTCAAGCAAATATGTAAACGTGCTCACTCTTTAATGTATCGTCTAAACTTCTTTCGAAAAAGCACTAACCTTAGACTGCGCAAACATCTTGTGCAGGCTCTCCTGTTTCCCATCATTGACTATTGCTCACTGGTATACTGCGACTTGACTAAAGAACTAGACCTCAAACTACAGAGACTGGTAAATACAGGAATTCGTTACATCTATGGTGTAAGAAGGGATGAGCACATCACTCCTTACAGGCGTGAGCTCGGCTGGCTCACCACCGCCGGACGTAGGAAGTACTTCATGGCTTGTTTTCTAAGAAAACTATTTAATACTGCTGTACCATCCTACATCTTAGCCTATTTTAACTTCCACGTCGCCCTCCGCCCAGTGAGGGGTGAAGTGAGTCCTCTAGACATCCCCCCCTTCGCCACAGAGACGCTGAGGAAATCATTCCACATCAGCGCCTCATATCTCTGGAATTCCCTACCATCTCACTTACGTAACAATAGCTCAATTTCTTGTTTCAAGGCGCAGGCTAGACAATACTTTTTCGCTCAAGAAGAACCGAATGGAAACAACTGAGCTCGCAACATTCTCTCACACACTTTCACAAACAATAGTAACTATCACACAAACACCTCATGCATAACTTTTCGCTATCTCATCTCACCACCATTATTTAACATACTTCATATCATCTATCGCTCAAACCTATAATTAATCTGTAAATATTTTCTATAATATTATTTGTACAACATAATGTACAGCAATAAACACATAAAATCTAAAATCTAAAATCTCTCTCTCTCTCTCTCTCTGTCTCTCTCTCTCTCTCTCTCTCTCTCTCTCGCTCTCTCTAGTCACACACGTGACTACTACGATCATAGACGAAAACAGTGACACTGCTACTCAACGCAACGGACCTGAGCCGGGTCTGGCAATCTCGGCGGCAGCCTCGCCATCACCATCATCGTCGTCATCAGCATCAACATCCTCATTATCATCCACTCCCTCATCTTGACTGGCGAGGCCTTTAGACAATGGGTCAGGTATTGGGAGTAGCCTTAGGGCGGGTTTTGTAAATGTAAATTCCATCAGGGCCCGCATTGAGACGATTCGTGCCTTTCTGGATGAGCGCTCCTCGTATGAGGTCTTTGGCTTTGCGGAAACATGGCTGGGTCCGATTGAGGATGACAGCCTCATTAGCATAGGAGGATACTCCGTCATAAGGCAAGACCGAAATGTAAACGGGGGTGACGTCGCCCTCTTTGTACGCAACGGTCACAAAATTAAAAAGCTTGCCTCCTCTAACACCATGGGACCAGGTAAACCTGGCATTCCCGAGTATCTATTCTGTAGCGTGCAACGGGGCGAATCTCCCCCCGTGTTGGTCGGAATTATATACCGGCCCCCGAAGATTCTTATGCAAAAGGACTCTGACCTCTTCGATGTTATGCGGGACCTATGTAGCGAGTTTAGCCATAAGATCATCATGGGCGATCTGAACGCTGACCTTCAGTCTGATTCAGATGACGCTGCTACCATCAAGCGTTTATCTGAGGAGTTATCTCTTCAGATAATTAGACATGGTCCCACACATCATACCTCATCATCTCACACATGGATTGATCTTATCATGACTGACGAAAACGACGCGATCCTGGACTCGACTAATGAGTGGGTGCCCAGTCTCGGCAAGCATTGTGTCATTGATGTCTCTCTTGACATCTACTCTCCCACTTCTGGGAGAAGCTCCTTTTCTTACCGAGACTACAGGAGTATAGATTCTCTTACTCTTTGTGACCTCTTGTCTTGCTGCGACTGGACAGCCATGAACTCCATCGAGGCCGATCTGGGGGGTGCTCTAAGCGCCCTTAATAATAATTTAAAAATCGCGATCGATGACTTGGCACCTATAAAGACGGTTTGCCCGCGTAAAAAGTATGCTCCTTGGTCTGGTCAGGAGTTGAGGTCACTCATCGACAAGCGGAATGCCACACTCAGGCGCTATGAGCGCACGGGAAGGGCGGAGCTGTTCGATGAGGTTCTTAGACTCACAAATGAGGTCGACATGCGTTCTGCTCAAGAGCGTGATTCCTTCCACCGTCAACAACTCTCGGACGCTCTTGACGAGAATAAAAACATCTGGAAGGTGATGCGTCATCTCGGCCTCTTGCCTGGGCGAAAGGAGGAGGAGTTTTTCGGTTTCACGCCGGATGAGCTGAACGAGCACTTCGCTGGAGTATCGGCGTCATCCCTCGAAAACATAAATGATGCAATGGACACTATTTTAACAGCAAGCGAGGAGGGTTTCTCCTTCAGCCCCGTTGGTATGAGCGACGTTGTCCTCGCCATATCACATTTTTCCTCGCAAGCGAGGGGTGTCGACGGTGTTCCTTGCGGGGTGGTCGTCAAGGCTCTCCCAATTATTGGCGAATATATTTTAAATTTGTTTAACTGCTCCTTCGCTCAGGGGATCTTTCCGAGTATCTGGAAGCGGGCACAGTTGATTGCCCTAAGGAAGACCAGTGCTCCGTCTGACGTCACTGACTTTCGGCCGATTGCTCTGCTCTGCTTCCTCTCAAAGGTACTCGAGAAGATCGCTCACACCCAGATCACGGAGTACCTTAGTAAAAATCAGTTACTGGATCCCTTCCAGGCCGGCTTTCGAAAACACCACAGTACCCAAACAGCGTTACTCAAACTGACCGACGACATACGCATGGCCATTGACAAAAAGAAGGTGACTCTTATGCTGCTCTTCGATTTCAGCAAGGCCTTCGACACCATCTCACCTTCTAAACTACTATCTAAACTGCAACGGCTCGGGTTCTCACGGGCGGCACTCCTGTGGATTAAATCTTATTTACAGGGACGATCCCAGATGGTAATTTCCAATAAAAATGGAAACTCGGAATGGCTAGAAACCAACCTGGGAGTTCCACAGGGTTCTGTCCTGGGACCTCTGCTGTTCAGTCTCTACGTCAATGACCTGCAAAATTTACTCGACGGTAACATTAAACATCTGTTTTACGCGGACGACCTTCAAATTTATCTGCACACCACCAAGGATAAATTTCATGAGGGCGTGGCTCGGCTGGCAGAAGCGGCGCGGCTGGTCGCTGACTGGGCGGGGAGCTCCGATCTGCGACTCAACCCTGGCAAGACTAAGTCCATCTTTTTCGGTTCCATGAGAAATGTTAATGACATTAAATCATGGAACCCGCCAGGTGTTCCGTTGCCGGGCGGAGTGATCGTCCCTTTCAGTGAGACGGTCGTGAGTCTCGGTGTTGTACTCGATAGTAAACTTACTTGGAAACCGCAAGTGGATTCAATCACGAAAAAAGTCAACAAAGCCCTGTACAGCTTGCGGTTCATTAGGGGCTGTACCACCGAGACTCTCCGCAGAAGGCTAGTCGAGACACTAATACAACCACATTTGGACTACTGTGCTGTGACCATCCTGGACGCGTCGAATGAACAACGTGTACGGATACAGAGACTGAGCAATTCATGTGTGAGGTTCATCTTTGGAGTTAGGAGGGATGAGCATATCAGTCCCTACCGGAGGCGTCTAGAATGGCTGCGCACCGATTCCAGAAGGCTATACTTTGAAGCCATTCTTTTATACAAGATTTTACGGATCGGTGAACCTAAATATCTGGCTTCATTTTTCAGTAAGCACAAGCCGAGGCCCTCCGGTAGGGGAGTTCCTCAAGAACTGAGCATACCTGCGGTGAGTACTGAAACCGGGGCAAGAGCCTTTCAAGTCCAGGGTGCTCGTTTCTGGAACTCTCTCCCTTCTGCTCTGCGCAATCTCCCATCACTCGCGTCATTTAGAGGGGCACTGCGACGGCACCTGCTGGAGATTGACTCGTAGTTGCTCTGAGCACGCTGGCACTGCGTATCGTACTCTAGTATATTTTACTCTAGTCTGACTTAGCCTTTAGGCAGTATTATTCTTTTCTCAATGCGTAATTGAGATTGTAATCGTGAGATGTAGATAGGTCTTTGACCAAACTTAATTCAATAAGTAAAAATATTGGTTTTATTGTGATCTCAAAATGTGATATTATGTATATGTGTATGTGTGTTTACGTATGAGCTTTTCTTTATGTATGACGAGCAATTGACCATATTTGTTTTTAACTATTCCAAAGACTATAATATTAAGAATCAAAACTTATAATATTTAAAAAAAAAAGAAGAAAAAACTCTGTGATAACTCATAATTCTGTATTATTTTTGCTGTGAGCAAATAAAGGCTTATCTTATCTTATCTTATCTCTGACGAAAATAAAAAGATGTCAATACTGCATAAGTAAAAAATCTGTTTTCTTTAAATGCAATACATACAGGAGTCACCTTTTTAAAAATCATAATAATACTAAATGTATTTATAAAAATGGCACTTCCTCTTCTTCAGAGCAAATAAGTTCAAAACGGTTGTAAATTTTACGTCGAAAAATATAAAAGATATCGTGCACTCTTTAAAAAGGCGTTATTGTGATGCCTTTCAATCCAACGCAAGTACTTCAACTAATAGTTCTAATAAGCATCCGAAAATTCCTACATTACATAAATACGTAAATTGTGATATTGACACTTTTTAAAGATATTTGTAAAGATATTTTGCACACAGAAATTTGCAAGACTCTACTGTGCTTGATCTTAGTTCGAAGTTCGTTATCAATAAATCATCAATGATTGAATCTGCAAAAAATGATAATGCTTCTTATACTGAATGTAATCAATTTGTTAACGAATGTACCATGAGTCAACTAAATGATTTTCAAATGAGTAACATTCAAACAAAAAATAATAAATCGGACGTTGTAAGAAATAATCTATCTGAAATCGAAAAAATTTCGATTTTAGATTGCGATGACGATGACGATTTGGAGGAAATACCAAATTCTTTAATAGTTTATGCGTTGAATTGTGAAGTTGACGTTGCTAGTAAAAGAAATGGAACTGATGATTCAGATTCCATGAAAACTTTAGCAAAAATATATGTAAAATTAGCAGTTAAAAAATTTGCAACCAAACCAGTTCTACAAGGCGTTAAGAGTGGATTATACTCTGCATTTGATTCATGCCAAATAAAATTTTGCGAATCTTTATCTTCTTTGAATGTTGAAAACAGCGGAGTTATTAGACAAACTTTGAATAATAGTTTTAAGAGTTTTATAAATTCATACAACCCGAAAACTGGTATTCTAAGAAGTACTCATATGAGAAAAAAATATTATACGGAAGAATTTAATTACGTTCAACCAATTCGAGTAGCTATTTTAGACAATGACGAGAGTGAAACGCAATATTTTTGTAGTTACGTTCCAATACTAGAAACTATCAAATCATTATTAATGAATGACAACGTTCGACCGTTTTGTATTAATCCACGCAAGAGTACTAACAGTAACAGTTTATTTGATGTAAAGGGTGGAAATGTTATGAAAAATAGTAACTTTTTTAACAATAAAAACATTGTACAAATAGGCTTTTATCAGGACGCGTTTGAAATATGCAATCCACTTGGAGCTTCTAAATCGAAATTTAAAATGATCGATATTTATATGATTTTATTGAACTTACCACCTTTTCTAAGATCCAAAACTAATAATATAAAGTTAGTAATGTTAGTTAATAATAAATACGTTTCTAAATTTGATGAGTCTGATTTAGTAATCTTCCGTTACAGCAACTTTAATCTTAACCTGAACGCGATGCCGCCTCGATCATAGTCAACAAAAACTCGGCCATGTGCCTCATATGTCATCGGTGTAGCCGAGTTCGCCGCAGCCGCTTTGACGGACAGCAAGCGATGCTTCGACTTCGCGCTCAAGACCGAACAACAGCTATATAGCGGCTCCTGGGCAGTGCGGCGGGACGTGACTTTGACAACGATTCCATCCAGTATAAGCACGAGGAGGAGCCGACACTTCTCCAGGAGATCGGCAGTGCCGAAAACGTTCAGCATCAAGCTCAGCGTACCCACGACATCTCGCAACAAGTCCAAGCTTACTGGTACTGACGCCCGCCAGCATCACGTGAAGGTCACCGATAGCGTACCTCCCGACATAAATTTGTATCTGTATAAGTAAGCGCTAAGCGCTCGCTAGCAATTTATGAAGGAGATTGTTACAAACACGACGTGAACGTGAATGATGGGTACGCAGAGAGTACACACAGCAGCGTGATCGGCACCCCTGGCTCACATCGATGGACTGCAAACTATGATTTGCTGGACTGCGACATACAGAGAGCGAGTCGACAGCGTGCATAATGCGCGGATAATCTAAGCTCGACTTAAACTTTGCCAAGTTTCCGCTAGTAAAGTTCGACGAATATCCTGTCGACGCAATTCTAACCTCAACGACCATTTTGGCTTGCACCAGAACCATACACAAAGACCACAGAAATTGCTCTAATAGATAAGATCTTGACTGTACTCGTCTTCCACGACCTCATAACGCTTGTTTCCCCGAAATGAACCGAAAACTACGAGGTCCTCTTCTTCCACAACTCAAGAACGAGTTCAAGAAATGCGACTATAAAAATGACGAGGACGTCGAGGACGATAAGCCAAAACTTGCGTGGATCGTTGCAGACACGACGTGTGAATTTAGTATGAAGATGTAAAATATCCACACAAGCGCGCTGGATCAGAGACCAGTGCAGGACCACTGGCTGTAACAAAGATGGACTAGACACTGAACATCGACAAATCGCACCATCAGAACACACTAGACTGCGATATCAAGATCAAGACTGATAGTGTGTTCGGTGGGCACTTTTAGCTCGTCTTCAACTTCACGAGCTCTCTCCACTTATCCTCTAAGACGAATCTGTCGGTTGCAAGTACGGCTTCCATGGCTAGTCTTTCGACTTGTATTTCGACATTCCTCCGGAGTCAAAAATAAACTACAAGATCTTCCTTCTTTCGTTACAGCTGTTTCAACCTCGTCATAGAAGTGATTGAGACGAGGAAGTTGAGCGATTTTTAGGGTCCTAATCGAAAGTTATAACAAAATTTTCTAAATAATTCCACACTGTGCGCATCTCCTATCGCCGCATCTTAAGAAGACGAGGATAACTCAGATTTCTAACAAAAAGTAGTACAGCTCTATATTTTACCGTCTGCCTTACAAAAATGACTTTACTAAAAAAAAAGAGCAAAAAATTTGAGTTGTGCTAATCTTTGTTGAAAATCAGAATTGTGCTAGTTTTCGTAAAAAGCGACAATATTAAGTAACAGCCTCTTAAGAAATTGTTTGGGTCCAAAATATTTCTTTATAGGTTTATTTGAAACTTATTAAAAGGTTATGAAATCAGTTCAAAGAAAACACCTTTTACAAGGTAAAATGTTGGCAACTATAAGTTTTGTGTCCATCCTCATTAATCAGCTGTATCTTAGTATTATAATTATGATTTCTCCTCTAGAAAGATATGAAATCCTTTAAGAAATTGTCTAATGTTTATAGCTTACAGAAGTTTTTCTGTATTTTTATCAATATAATCTAATGAATGTAGTGAAATCAGTTTTAAAAATGTCAAGTGTTAACTAGCACGCCACGTGCGGCCTTACGGCCGTGGTGACTTGCCACCTTGCAACGCTTCACGATGCAAGGCACGCAAAACGCTCGCGCTTGGCGTTTTGCGCATAAGGCACGACCGCTGACGTTCGCGCTTCGCGCTCCCTGTCTGACCTTACTACTTAATCTAATTATTAGAAAAAAAATCAATGAAAAAACATTGATTATTCATCTTTTTGTCGTATACAATTAAAAAATGTGTTGGCCATACATAGCTTCAAAGTTTTTACAAATATTTTAGTTTTTGACTTATGATTTTCAATATTGTTGATTTTCGAATAGACATTCATATAGATTTTGACATGTATTCTCTTATTGCAACGAAATAATTAAAAACCCTTTTTTATTCCGTAAGATTAGAAAAAATTATCTTTTTATAGTACTTGAATTCAAATTATACACGCGAAATTTCATAAGGTGGCCAAATTCGGAACTATCCTATTGGTGGAAAATACATTGATTTATATGTGAGCTGTGACTGTGACGTCACGCTTAACTAACCGAATTCCATCCCGTTCCTAAAATCGTGAATTTTGTGCAAAGATAGTTTATTACATAATTTGAACAGAAAAAGTATTAGTTTTATTATCAGCTAAGCAAAGCTGAACAGCTGTTCGTTGGCTCTGTCGAAGCGAGGCAGCAAGCTCGACCACTGCGCATACATTGTGCGCATCGATCTGGCGACCGGTCGGCAACATGCACACGCTGCAGCCGTCTCCCGTGTGTGTTTTGACGTTTTGAAGCTGCCTCCCGGCCTCCGCTAACCGCAATGTTTTGCTCTGTTTAACTTTTCGGCGATATAAGTGAGTACGTAGTGAAAAAACGGAAACAACGACGTGATGCAGCAATGTTATATGTAGTTTAAAAATCAGAACAGAAGTGCTGCTATGGTGCCTATACGTGTTTACAAGCAACATCGGCTCACCGCGATCCCGCTCGCGGAATAGCTGCTCGCGGTTGTTGCTTTGTAAGACAGTGCAAAAGGTATTCAAAAGTGATGCACCCGGAATGGCACCGACCATGCGATGTGTGAGCAGTGTGAGTGTCAGTTCATGAAGGAGTGCTGCAGTATAGGAAGACATGTAGCTGCAACAAGAAACTTGAGTTTTTGTTTGGAGGTTGCCCTTGTTTTTTGAATTGGAGTACTCCTGCGAATGCTGCTCCTGCTTTCTATTGATGTGCTGATACATTCTTCTTGCAAGATGATGCTTGGATGAAGATTCACTATCGCTTAAGATCTACGACTGGTTTTCCTTTGTTCTATTTCCTGTGTTCATTATGTTTATATCTATTGTGATATCTATTGTGTTATGTGCAGTATTATCAGTGTAATTTTGTGATCTGTTTTTTAGAGTTGTAATTCCGATGCCTCCCAAGATCACCCTGGACTGGATTCAATATCTCTCTCTCTCTCTCTCTCTCTCTCTCTCTCTCTCTGGTGGTGCTGGTTGGCGTTTCTAGGTACTTCAACAGCCTCAATACGACTCTGGAGCTGGATTTATGGTATCTGATCGTGTTGCTTGGCATCTCTGGCTGATGTCATCACCAGGAGACAACCTTAGAATTTAACCTTATTTCTACTATCCGGCAGTCCTGTTTGGCGTTGCCAGCTGATTGGATCCTTGAGACGATCTTGCAACTGAATTGATGCTGTCTTGGAGTATTGGTTGGCGTTCTTGGATACTTCAACTATTTTAATACATATCTGGATATGGATTTATAAAATCCGACAAGGTAATTTTCAAAATATTAGAATAAACTTGAACTGTATGTTATATTGATAATATATCTTCAATAAGATTTAACTTGAAACGCTTTGTCCCATACGATAAAATCAGTAAACAGATTTCTTATTGCTCGCGGATACCTTTTCAGTGTTCATGATGATCATCTTCTGTTTGTAAATGTAAACTATGTGACTGAAAAATATTGTTTGACGGTACCCCTATAGCAACCGATAATTTGGCAACATTGCCTCAACAGTGCATTGCAAGACTAGCTAGATTTGGCAATATTGCCAGAGCTTAGAACAACATTGCTGCAACCATAAGGCAATGTTGCCACGCACCAAAATGTCCGCTTTTTCATTGCAAAGTTGGTTATCTCCCACATAGGTCCCAATATTTTGGGAACATTGCCTAAAGATTCCATTACCAGATTTTGCAATATTGCACGGAACCTTATTAATGTTGCTTCAACTATTCAAGGAACATTGCTACTAGATTGTACAATATTTAATTAATATTGCGATAACCTTAAACTATTTTCGCATCATTATAAAAATGTTTATACTAATACGGAAATAATTTAAAGTTATCGCAATATAATTTAAATATTGCACAATCTAGTAGCAATGTTCCCAAAATAGTTGCACAATATTAATGAGGATTCGTGCAATATTGCGACAACTAGGAATGCAATCTTCAGGCAATGTTCCCAAAATATTGGGACCTGTGTAGGAGACAACCAACCTTGCAATGAAAAAGCGGACATTTTGGTGCGTGGCAACATTGCTTAATGGTTGCAGCAATGTTATTCTAAGCTCTGGCAATATTGCCGAATCTAGCTAGTCTTGCAATGAAATGTGGAGGCAATAATGCCAAAATATCAGGTGCTATAGGGGTATTCATACTTAAAAGCTGCTTTGTTTTAAATTTGTATGCAGAGATCAGTGGTCTGAATCTCTCAATAATTATTTATGAGTTTGATTTTGTAATATTTTTCTGTATGTCTATGTGTATAAAAACTTCTGCATTTGTTGGATTATGGTCTACTGCTTCTATCGGAGTCGACCTAAGGATACTGATGGTGTTGATAACTGAGCTATCAAAATCTTGGATCATGTATTTTAGAGGCTGATTTTTCTTTAATAGATAATTAAATTATACAGTCATTGTTTTCTAGTTGTATTAATTGAATTCTATTTTTCTTGTAGGTGAAAAAAAACAATTTAACATGGAAGGACTCAAGAGGATTTTCAAGAGGACTTTAAAGATAGTTAACAGAAAATTCAAGATTTTATCAAGATTGAATTTAGTAACAGGGTTTCATTTAGAAAATGTATTATAACAGCATAGTTTAGAGGAACGTGTCAGGCTTCTCAGAGCAGGCTGAGATATCGAATCTCACACATTTTTCGCACTGGGTCAGATGGGGCATGTTGCAGCGAAGTTATTATTGAATTTATGTATCAAAAAGTCGCTTCTAGGAATGTTATATGTCAAATAGTGTTAAAAAATATCTTTGCCACAGTAGAAAGTTGTATTTTAAAAATGTTTACAACTTTTACATTTAACATTTTTGTGTAAAACGTAAATCCGCAAAGTTTTATGGCGAATAATTGGTTCTTTAGCTGTAAAAAATCGATTTTGGGCTGTAAACTCGAGTTATAAGCATTTTCATAATTTGATGTTTATGGGAAAAAGTTGTATTTTTTAAAGATCTACAACTTTTCTATTTAAGTTTTTTTTGTAGAATGCTTAGAATTTGATTTACAGCCAAAAAACCGCTTTTAGCGATTTTTGGAGGTGACCGCATTCTGCGTATACGTGCAGGATCAAGCCCAAAATTAATATGGCACCTTACTGTTATAAGGGGAGTATGCACACAAATTTTTAACTCGATTTACTAAAGTCTCTAAGAGATAATCGAGTAAGTAGGAAATTTTATTCAAAAATACGCGTAAAAATCGAACAATTTGTGCCCGCATTTCAAAACGACGTAGAGGATCGGTATAAAAAAAAGTAGTTTTTTCGTTTGTGCAAGAGGAGACTTCTCCTAAAATTTCAGCCCGATCCATCGATAATTGCGTGAGATATCGCATCTCACACTTTTTTCGCACACAAAACTATAAGGCACTTCCGTGTAGCGGTCATGCCTAAAAATCAGCACACTGACGAAAACCATTACTTACTCCAAGAAAAATCAATCTTACTATAACTTCAAAATGAAGATCCGCTTTGTTTCATGATTCTCCCACATCTAATCTGAATTTTCTAAAACTAATCCGAATCATTTCGTGCAAAGAAATTAGCAAAATCATAAATATAAAAAATTCGACAACATGATGATAGTCAAGCTCTTTAGATAAAAATAAAAAATTTTGTAATTTTAATTAACAGATTCACACCTTACAAGTAATAATGTTTCATCGATAGACTATAAGACAACGGGACGGCAAGTAAGCATTAAAAGAATAATTTTGAAAAGTACAACCATCTTATTTTTTTATAAAGTAGTCAGCAGATTCTAGTTTTAACCTGCACTGACAAAAATCATTTCTTACTCCAAGAAGAAGTAGTGTCACTATAGTTGCAAGATGAAAATCCGCTTTGTGTTTAAATGATTTTTTTATATACTTAGGAGGAACTTACTTGAATTTTTTATATTTATGATTTTGCAAATTTCTTTGCACGAAATGATTCGGATTAGTTTTAGAAAATTCAGATTAGATGTGGGAGAATCGTGAAACACAAAGCGGATCTTCATTTTGACTTTTTAGTAAGATTGATTCTTCTTGGAGTAAGTAATGATTTTCGTCAGTGTGCTGATTTTTACCACTTGACATTTTTTAAACTGATTTCACTACATTCATTAGCTTATATTGATAAAAATACAGAAAAACTTCTATAATCTTTATATACGTATTCTTATCTGCAGCTTTATTTTACTTGAATTTCATGTGCTCGTGACTATTCTGGGACGTGGTTTTGTTTATATTCAATATTGCTTTTAAACGCATTTTCAAGCATTTAGGAGGTTATGTGATCGGAAAAACAATAAATTATTTATGTGGCTTCAGTAAATACGTTTAAAAAAATTTCCTTATGTCCTTTAGTTTTATAATTATAGACTTTTAGGTTAAAATTTTTCAAGCACAGGGCATATTTTTTCGAGAGCTCATCATCTTCAAGCACAACTTACATCTATCTTTACATCATCGAACGCCACGAAGCGCGTTACCGAGATTTCGTTTTTTTCTCTGCCAGACGCCTGGACATCGTCTACCGGAGTCTCAGGTGACAGGCTCATAATCTTCAAGCACAACTTACATATGTGTATTAAAAGCTGGTATGCTAGTAAATAACAGTGCTCCTCTTCTTTAAGACCTGGATAAGCTATCCATAAGCCAAGGCTTCCGTTCATTGCGTGACGATTTTGTATCCAAGCATTTGTAAATCATTGACCAACATTGTCTAATTGGCTTTCTAATGATAAATGGTTGGCTTACGTTTCTACCAATGTTGTTCTGTATAAATAAGAGTGTGATTTGTATCTTTAAAATTTAAAGGGATTATTATATTCTGTTTCATGTATTTGTATGAAATCATAGAATAGAAATGTATGTTCATTATTGTGTAAGAAAGAAACAAACCGATTGCCCCATGCGAAAGTACACATACCGTTAATTGAAATATTAAATTCGGGAAACTCCCGCCAGTGCTGTCACAGGTTAATGGGGAACTTGCATGAAAAAATCTTTTAGGTCCATCATGTAGAATATCGAAAAATAATCTACACGTATTTTTTCTTTTTTCAATCATACAATTATTGACAAAGGTACTGCGGGTTGAAATATCGTGTGACGTCACTGAATCCGACGATATAAATAGACTATACACAGTCCGAATCAGTGACGTCATACATTTCAACTCTCTACATCTTTGTTAATAATCGTTTAATTGAAAAAAGAAAAAATACGTATCGATTATTTTTCGATACTCTACATGACGGGCCTAATGAATTTTTTCATGCGAGTTTCCCATTGGAGATATCCAGAACCGACAAGCATGCGCTGGATGCGAGTGGCTGCGTTTTGATATTGAGCGCATGCGCGTCGGCCCCAGTTAACAAGCGGCCGGCACTGGCAAAAATTTCCGGAATTCATAGTTTGAATTAACCGTGTGTGTAATATTAGAACTTATTACAAAATAAGTATTAACAGTGGTTTAGAGGTAATAGCTGAATGGCAGTATTGGAGGGTAATTAAGGAGAAAGAATTTAGGGACAGTAATTGAGGGACAGTAATTGAGGGGCACTAATTAAGGAGCACAATTTCTGAATCGGCAGCGGCGAAACTTTTTTGATAATATAGAGAGACTACACAATCTATAATAAAGAATTCTATTATCTACATTTGAGACCATATGCATTAAGGGGGAAAATTGAGGGGGGAAATTGTGGGGGGAAATAGAGGGGGGGAAATTGAGGGGGAAAATATCTGAACCAGCGGCGGCGGCGGCGGAAAAACTTTTTTTATAATATAGAGAGATTCTGTACGTGTGAGGCCGGTTTTTCGATGCTATTTTGTAATATTTTAAGATGGCTTTTCGATAACAAATATGTAGGAGAACCTATAGTAGATATTATCGGGCGTAATGAGATCTTTTTTGTAAATTTTTTGTAAACCGTAGCATCTTGGCAGTGTGGTATCAATTTGAGTAAATTTAGTTTCTCCATATTTCTTTCCAAAGAAGCAATTATTGAAAAACTTTTTGGCTTTGTTTTGTATTTTTAACAATGAATTCTTCGCTATTATAGTGTACATATTTTTATCAGCTGGTTGTAGTTCCATTTTTTCGATATATTCAGACCTATTCATCGCGACCGTAACATTACCTTCGTCGGCCAAAGTAAACATGATGTTTGGGTTGTTTGTGATAAATATTTTTATTTCTTTTAATTTGTTTTCTAAAATCTTGTCCTCTATTTTGTGTATTGTTTTGTGACTGGGTTGTGTCATTTTCTCAAATTATGTGTAGCAAATATTGTTAGCAGTGTTTTTCGGTAAGTTATTGTAAGAGATCATGCTTTCTATGTTTTTTATACATTGTATAATCGTTGATTCATCGAGTTTGTTTTTTAGATTGAATTTCATGCCTAACGCTGTTACGAATATAACATTAGTAGGTATCTCAGTATCGGTTAAATTTTTTAACTATTTTTCGGTTAATTTGGTTGTAATTTGTTTATACTGATTTTATGTTCTTAGAATGTTCTGTTGTAAATACTATCGAGTTTATCACGGTGGTTCGTGTTATTTGAATCTAGCTTCGTGAAAATATTGCAAATAACGTTCGGTGGTATAAGTTGTTGTAAAGAATTTTTCAGTTTATCAGATTCTAATTTTAAATAATTTATGTGTATGCAGATATCTTTAATCTCTAGATTTAAGATTTTACATCGAAAGTTTGAGATAAGTTTGTGGTATTAAATGGTCAAGGTAACTTGCAATGTTTGTGATGTATCGAAGCTGCGTGTCCTATGTTCTGCAGCGGAGCACGTACTGTCGTTGAGATCTGGCGTTGGTCAGGTCTTGTTGTACAGATGCCCATTTCTTCAGTAGTTGCTGGGCTTCATGTCCATAATTCCTCCCGATGTTGGCAAAGAAGGAGTCATCTTCAAAATTTGGTTCTATCCCTCGGTATTACTCCAAATATTTGTGGTGGCTATATCGGTCTACCATCGCATCAAATGCTCCGCCGAGACAATCAACAAACAATAATGTAATTCGAAATATTGTTAGCCTACCATTCATTAGCGAATTTTATGAACAAACCAGCATTGCATTTAGTCCAGGATAATTAGGCTCGAAAACAGTCAGATGTGGCTGTAACGGGTATCAACAAAGTTTTTGGCGGAATTCGCTCAGAAATAATATATATATATATATATATATATACACACATATATACATATATACACACACAGACACACATATATATATATAATAAAAACAAAACTTCATCGTTTTGATGCCGCGGGAGAGGATAGGTTAGTCTTTGGCAGCGCGTGCGCGTTTTCCACCCACGCGCTGAATTCACATGTAAATGTAATTGCGTTTCTACGCATCGCGCTATCTCTTTCTAGCTGCGCGTCTCCACGGCTTCGCGAGCGGCACGAGTACTCGCACGAGGCAGTATACTCACGAAGATCTACCAGACCACAGCTTTCTCCTTTACACTTTAGCCACGCCATTTTTCCACGTGCCAGTGAACGAGAGGAAGAAAGCTATCCAGTACAACGTCGCAGCTTCAGAGGCTCTCCGTTGTCTCTCCATTTTATAGTATACCGAACATTTGCGTTTTCTTTTTATTTGTACTAATCTCTGCACCCGGAGATATCCTCGTGACTGATCCGGGGAAATCCATCTGATTCTCGGAAGGATTTCAGCACCTTACCACTAACACGCCACCGACGGGTTACAAAAATATAGTTACAAATATAGTTATATTACCATGGGAAAACCGACTGGGCAAGCTCAGTCGGTTTTCCCATGGTCGCATTCGCGTAAACTCGACTAACTAACAATAAATCACAACTAACTCTTTGTGCCACTAACACGTGCGAGCACAAAGCCTCATCCAATAAGTGTTCTCTTTATGCGATTTCCCCACTGTGCAGCATAGCGAACTACAACGAATCAATCAGGCTTTTTTTTGTTCCCCTTTCTCTGCATTTAAAATGTTGTGTTTTTTTTTTATTTAGCAGAAACCCTTGCTTTTTCCATAAGTCTTGTTTGAAAGCCTTGTTCATAGGTGATCTCCGAACCTGTGTCGCGAGCAGGAAAAATCAAGAGGTCGTAGAATCACTGACTTTCATCCAACGTAAATAATCCTCTTTTATCATCATCTAATGTAAATTTAATTGTAGTATCACTAGATTTAGCAATAGACAATTCAATTCGGTTCCCCATTCATTGCAAGATATCTGATTATTTCTTAATTAACATTCATCTCATCATTCTAACGATTATATCTCGATTTCTTCTAGACAGGTTTTATACATATTTTCAAATATTCGTTTCTTAAAATTTTCCTTGTTGTCATAAATTTGCCTATGTCGGAATTTACAGTATCTACGAATCGCCGCATTTATGTATTGCTGTCATTGATTTTCTTCGAATTTGTTGTATTCGTTTACTACATCGTATTCTTATTTCTACATAGATGAATAAATAAATAGGGGAAATATCGCCAAGATCTATATAAATAAATATATGAATTGTGTTGCAGTTATTCACCTTATCCCGCAATCCGACTCAGTACCTTGTATCTCAAAAAAATTTCGACAATGTCTTTAATTTAATATTTCTTGTGTTATTAAGTGATTCATTGTTTTTGCACTTACAAAACAATATTAGTTTAAATTACATTAATCAATTATTCATAAATAACTTTGACAATTTTCTTTATAAAAGTAAAATTATTCAATAAGTAATACACAAGAAAATATAATTCGTTGCAAGGCTTCTTTCCACTTTCTTCTTTGGGCAATAAATTCCTCTTAGTTGTGACAGACTGTTTTTCAAAATGGGTTGAAGCTTTTCCTCTCTCAAATATGAGAACAAAAACAATTGCTGAAGTTTTCGTTGATCAGATTGTTTGTAGGTATGGGGTACCTTTAGAAGTAAATACTGATCAAGGAACGAATTTTTATTCAAAATTGATTAAAAATTTGTCTGAATTGTTAGGAATCAAGAAGACAAGAACAACACCATTACACTCACAGTCGAATGGATAAGTAGAAAGATAACACCAAACACTTCTACACTATCTCACAAAATACATATATGACAATCAGAAAGACTGGGATCGTTGGGTTTCATCATTTTTGTTAGCTTACAGGACTTCCAAACATGCGACGACCGGAGCTACTCCAGCTGAGATGTACACCAGTTTTGATCTGAGGCTTCCTTTGGACTTGATTCGAGGGTGTCTACCAGAGGAGGTTGAGATTGAAGGAGACGGGGACTACGTACACAGGCTTAGGAGGAAATTCAGCGAGATCCATAAAATGGCACGAGACCGAATCAACTTACAATCGGAAAAGACGAAATCTTGGTACGACAAACGAGCTCTCAACGTTGAATATTCCCAAGGCCAAAAAGTTTGGTTCTTTAACCCTCGAAAAACCAAAGTAAAAGCACCAAAACTACAGTCAAATTGGGAAGGACCTTGGGAAGTTGTAAGGAAAATCAATGACGTCGTTTATTGTATTCATCGTTCACCAAGACACAAACCCAAGATAGTCAACATCAATCGTCTTGGGACTTACACTGAGAGAGACACCCGATAATGAAGACTGCTCTGCTCACGGTTCTTTTGAGCTGTGGTTTTTTTTCCGTGGGCGTGAAGGTGCCCCTATAGCACCCGATAATTTGGCAACATTGCCTCAACATTGCATTGCAAGACTGGCTAGATTCGGCAATATTGCTAGCGCGTAGAACAACATTGCTGCAACCATTAGGCAATGTTGTCACGCACCAAAATGTCCGCTTTTTCATTGCGAGGCTGGTTATCTCCCACAGAGATCCCAATATTTTGGGAACATTGCCTGAAGATTGCGTTACCAGATTGTGCAATATTGCATGAAGCCTTATTAATATTCCTGCAACTATTTAAGAAACATTGCTACTAGATTGTGTAATATTTAACTAATATTGCGCTAACCTTAAAATATTTTCGCATCATTATAACAATTTTTATAATGAGGTGTACTCGGCTTTCCTTTCATTATACGCGCTGCCGTGCGATCATCTCCCATTCTTGCCACGTGCCCTGCCCATCTTAGTCTCTGTGCTTTAATTATTCTGGTCATATTCGGTGACGTGTATAAATTGTGTAGCTCGTCATTGTGCAGTTTCCTCCACTCCCCGGTTTCTTCATCTTTCTTTGGCCCGTATATTTTCCGCAAAACCTCATTTTCGAACACCCTAAAACGTTTTTCTTCCGCCTTAGTAAGCGCCCAAGTTTCGCACCCGTACAGGATTACCGGCATTATTATAGTCCTATATATCCTTACTTTTACATTTCTAGACAACAGTTTTGATTTTAGTAATCTATTCAAGGCGTAGAAGCAAGCATTACCCGAATGAAGTCTCTTGTTAATCTCGGTTTTAATTTCGTTTCGATCATGTATGGTTGTGCCTAAATATCTGAATTCGCTAACCTTTTCAAAAGTATAATTTCCGACTCTAAGATCACCCTCACCTTCGCAAATGCCCAATTTATCCATGATCATATATTTCGTTTTCGATTCGCTCACCTCTAACCACGTGTCCTCAGCCGCATTTATGAGAATTTCGGCGTTTCTCGCTGCACCGTTATCCCCTAGTATGTGCAAGTCATCCGCATATCCTAGAATTTGTGTTTTTCCGTTAAGGGTTGCACCTAGCCCGCTAGTCTGCATTTTTCTAACAAAATATTCTGGCGTTAAGTTAAAGAGTACCGTAGAGAGACCGTCACCTTGTTTCAAACCGTTGCGTATCATGAATGATTCGGATACGTTACCGCCTACTCGGACCTTTCCCGTGCTTCCTTTCAGACATGTTTGAATTAATTTCACGAGTTTTTTTGGTATTCCGAGGAGCACAAGGATTTGATACATTTTGCTTCGTTTGATAGATTCGTACGCTTTTTTAAAGTCTATAAATAGCTGGTATATTGTTTCGCAATGTTCCCATTTTTTCTCTAACAACTGTCTTATAGTAAACATTTGATCGCTCGTCGACCTGTTACGCCGGAATCCACCCCCGTACTTAAGTAGTTCAGCTGGTATAGAATCGTTTCCCGCGGCCTTATTGTTTTTTAGTTTTTTGATCGCGGCTTCTACTTCTTTGTAGGTCGGATCTTCCATATGGAGTTCCGCAGTGTGGATTTCGTCTCCCGTTTCCTCGCAGTTTTCATGTACGTTTAGTAACTTATCAAAATATCCTTTCCACAGCTTTAGCAGTTCGCACTCTTCGTCAAACCATGGTTTGCTCTTTGGCTTTTTCTTTTTACCTAGCACTTTCTTCGCGGCCTCTTTTACCATTCTTTCGAAGGCCCCCCATAGACTGTTCGGGTCGTCATCTACGTCCGTCGGTGCATCTGTGTCCTCGAGAACCTGAAACCAGTTACTTATTTCTACTTGATACTAAATTCGATCTACCCCGTTTCGCAGCTTTTTAATGTCGAAGGTTTCTACTTCGTTCGCCCGTTTACTATTTTGCCCTACTACTAATTTGGCTCTTAATTTGGCCACTACTAGAAAATGATCCGAGTCGCAATGCGTCCCCCTATAGGTTCTTACGTCAAGTACATTCGTGTGGCGCCTCTTATCGATAAGGAAGTGATCGATTTGATTTTGCGTGGCTCCGTCCGGCGATGTCCACGTTGCTTTGTTTATATCCTTGTGCTTAAACCTCGTAGTCTTTATTATAAGATCTTTTGCCGCCGCGAAATTTATGACTCTAATACCGTTATGGTTGCTGGTCTCGTGCAAACTTTCCTTGCCTATAGTGGGCCTAAACGTTTCCTCTTTCCCTATTTTAGCGTTGAAATCCCCTACTACTATTTTGGTGTCGTAAGACGCGAATCGATCGATTAATTGTTCCAATGCTTCGTAGTAAAGATCCTTGACCTCTTCCTCTTTGTCCTCCGTAGGACAGTGTACGTTAATAACCACGTAATTATACCACGCTCCTTAGATGATGATATACGAGAATCNCTGTCCCGATCGCAGGTGAGTCAACCGTTCTAGAGGTGATAACCCCCATACCTCTCTAGAACTAAGTATGAGAGCTTTCCGACTTTGATGAGAACGGAGTCAACTCATCGTCGGACACACTCCGGAATCATGGCTATACGATGCAGTCATCAAACTGGACGACACCTACGGCTGCTATGGAAACACTGTTGGAACATTCTCCACTATGCAAGGTAATTAGGGCAAATGCGCGCATAGCGTTCTGCAGATTAGTAAAATCAACGAGCTGTATGGACTTAAAGGACGCAGCACTTCTGAAACAAGTAATACTGCTAATGGAAGAGAGAGGTTGCGACAGAATAGCGAAAAGAATTTATTTCTCCAAAATTGTTCTCGATCGTGATCCCAGAAAGGAAAGAATGGAAGACAGGTTCACACGAGCTCCTCAAAAACATCGTAGTGCGGTTCACTGACGGCTCAAAAAACGAGAACGGCATAGGGATAGCAGGGCAGCTCTCATGGCGTTAGACAGTATCAGTATCTTCTCAAGAGTGGTAACAAAATGCAGACAGACGCTGGAATAGCTGGCGGAACATAAGGTGGTGAAACTAGTGTGAGTACCAGGGAACTACGGCTAACTGCATCCACCTGCGGTTTTCACATTAAGTTCAAATCTATGATCACTTCGTAACTAATTACAGTATCGACAAATGAAACAAACACACTCGTCTGCATCTTGATATCAGGCAAGTTCAATCCCTGTGGTTGATTTATATTATGCTCTTATCCAAAATGATGGCCTTCTTTTTGCCAGTATTGAGGTGCAGAGCATTGCGTAAAGCCCAATCCGACACAGCCCGCGCTGCCACTGACATGCGATCTACACCCTTACGAAGATCAGCTCTTGTCACTTGGGCGTGCCGAAAACCGGTCTAGAGAGGATCAAGTATGTTCTTTGAGGCAATAGTCCTTAATAGTTTAAGGTGTATAAAATATCAAAATTGTCTAGCATATAACTTACCATCTTTATTCATGCATACATCAAAACATTTTTTTAAACGGCAAGCTCGACATTGATTTCGATGTGTCTTATCAATAGGACAGCATCCCTTTAGTATACCTTGTGCCTTACATGTGTATTCTCTATTGCTGTGGATACTTCGTTTGAAAAATCCTGAACACCCTAATAACATAAAAAATATTTTTATACATATTGACATTTAAAACTACCACCGCGGAAGTAGTGACGCCAGTGAAAGTCATCCCTGGCAGACATCTTTGTTTTTTTCAAGGCGTCTATGTACCTTTATATATCAACGATGGTGTCGACGAGGGTTGTCCACCAGATGCATACATGTTCTACGTGTTGTATCTGACTCCCAAAAAAAATTTCAGCGTGATTTCTTCACTTGGGTTCCTTTCCTTCACTAAAACTACCCTGATCCTTTTTTGTAAAATTCTATAAATTTTGAAATAAAAATACTTTTAAAGTCATATATATGGGTCATTCCTACAAATTTCGTCAAATAGGTGTCGAGGGGGGTGGGGGGGGGGTCACCCAATCAGCCCGCTGATTTTTTGTGTTAAAGTACATTAGAAAAAATAACTATTCCTAAAATTTCAGCCCCCTAAGTGCCTACTATAGCTCTCGTAATAAATTATTGAATTTTCGAAAATCGTGAAAAAATGGCTATTTAAAAAAATTTTCACAGGGTTACCTAGTCAATTTTTTTAAGCCAAACAATAGGGATCTTCTCATTATAACATCAGCTTTCTGGCAAAAAATTCCAAGAACTTCAGACTTAAAGGGGCCTTTTCTGTAGAGCAAAACGTAAACACTAATTTTTTGGATTTTTAGCGTATCTTCGATCGTATGCCATTGTTTTGTTTTGCAGTCGATTTGAGCTCTTGAACTATTGAAACCTTCGTCTTGGAAAAACCTTTAATTTCTCTTTTAGAGAGCTCGAATTCATTATTCCAATAAAAAGATATAGACCTTGGAAGACAGCCTAGTTTTCCAAAATCGCCATATGGGCACCCCTATATCTCAGGTCTATCTTCCTCAATCTAGCTCAAATTTTCGGGAAAAAATACTCGAATTTTGGGTCTTTTTGAGCAAAAAAATTTTTGTAAGTTTTTGTCTCAGAAAAACCTTTAATTTCTTTTTTAGTGAGCTCATTTTCATTGGTTGAAGCCAAAGTTACAGCCCTTACAAGGCAGCCTAGTTTTCTAAAATCGTGACGTTTTCGCCCCTGTATCTCAAGACTTTTTTCCCCAATTAAGCTGAATTTTTTACGAAAAATAGACAAAAAATAGTTGAAAGATAAGTCGTTAATTATGTTTTATAATTAAGGTTCCGGCATGTTTACGAAGTTCGGAAAGATGGAGCTTTCAAGGCTTCTGTGCATTACATTTCGCATTATAGTGTGTATGTGTGTGTTTGTTTGTTTGTTTTTTTTTATTTTTGTATGTGGCGTAGTCAGAGCAAGCTCTGCACAAGTGGCCCTCCGACAGCGAGACCCCACAGGCACCATTGTTAAACAATACTTTCGTTGGGCTCGTTAATTAGCCTAGTTGGCTTCTTCTTTAGGGTTTGACATTTCCATACATCCCTCATCCACCAAAGTGATTAGGGATTAAGGATCAAACTCGTATTCTTCTTTCTGCATCATTCATTTATCTGCTTCTTGCAGCATCGTCCAGTCGTATACTTCGTGCAGCATCGTCCGGTCATCCTCTGGATAGACTCAAGCCCGATACCTACGTTCCTCTGCATCGGGTGAGGGAGTCTGGGCTCCAACTCAGTTACCTACGCTCCTCTGCATCGGTCTGAGGAGCACTTAAAGGTACTCAACCGTAGCTCCTACGTTCCTCTGCATCGGGCAGGGGAGTGAGAGCTCAACTTTGTGACCTACGTTCCTCTGCATCAGTCCAAGGAGCATTTCGTCTTTACGGCTCAGTGTTCTTCATATAGCATATATTACTCGGCTGTTTCGCCTTGTCTTTCCCTTCTCTTTTCTTCGTCATTTCTAACTTTCTTGAGGATGGTCCTTACGTAGTTGTTTACTACGCACCAACCATCCTCCGACGTCAGCGTAGCTGTCATCATTAACTCAGGTGTCACTCTGGTCTGGAGGTAGCACTCGAGTACTTCTCATTCACTTTCGTATCGCGAACAGTCACAGAAGACATGCTCTGCATCTTCGCTAGTTTCCAAGCAGACTGGGCAGTTCGGACTGTCGTCAAGTTTAAACCGGTGTAGGTACGACCGAAAGCATCCATGCCCGGTCAGAAACTGCGTGAGGTAGTAGTTAACCTCCCCATGTGTTCTTCCAATCCAGTCTTCTATCCTTGGTATAAGTCGATGAGTTCATCGCCCCTTATCACTAGCTTCTCATCTTGTTTGCCATTCTTCTTTCTTAAAGCATCCCAGATCTCATTCTGGCTTTTGTTATTCGTTCGTCTCCTAGCTTCGAATACGTCCTTCCTTTCCAGTGCTAAAAGGTCAGTGGGCGGCATGCCTGCTATAATGCAGACCGCATCGTCCGATACCGTACGGTAAGCGGACGCCACTCTTAGTGCACTTTGCCCGTACACGGTAGTTAATTTTCGTGCATACGATTTCACCCGCATCGCCTCTGCCCAAATTGGGGCTCCATATAGCATGATCGACGTGGTCACACTGGCTAAGAGTAACCTTCGCTTCTGAGTTGGCCCTCCTACATTTGGCATCAATCGTGATAAGGCACCGCCAACTTTTGCTGCTTTATCACTATTTCCAGATGTTGTTTAAAACTTAGTCTTGCATCTATGGTGATGCCCATGTATTTGATGGTTGGTTGAGAAGCGATCTCATGTCCATCCACCGTCAGTGTAATTTCCTCTATCTTCTTCATACTAGTGATACGAATAACTTCCGTTTTGTGACTGGCTAGTTCCAGACCCATTTCTGTAAGCCATTCGTGCATTATACGGGTAGCTTCTTCAGCTATGTTAGTCACCTCTTCTTTATGTTTCGCTACTACCACTACTGCTATGTCGTCAGCGAATCCCACGACTGTTGCTCCTTCCGGTAATTGTAGCCTTAGTATCCCGTTGTACATGATGTTCCATGTCGGTGGGCCACGTACTGACCCTCGGGGGATGCCTCCTGTAACTTTATATGCCTTGGTACCGTCCTCAGTGGGATATAATAGGATTCTGTCCTACAAGTAGTCGGACATCATCCTTCTTATATATAAGGGCACATCCTGCTTCCGGAGTACTTCATGTATATTACTCCATTTGGCCGAATTAAATGCATTTCTGACATCCAATGTAATAATGGCGCAGTATTTATTTTTTCCTCCCTCCCATCTTTTCCCCTCTATCGCTGTTTTCGCAGTGTCGACTACTAAGCTAACTGCATCCAGGGTTGAACGATTCTTCCTGAAGCCGTATTGATGTTCTGCTAATCCACCTTTTCCTTACCTCTCGATAAGCTCATCCACTTAAGAAAGACGTACTTTTTTCTTCTATTTTTCTTAGCTCTTTCAACGCCTTCGCGAGGCCCGTTTTAATCGGCCCGTGCACGTTGGTTCTACCCTCGGCGTACTCGATTGTTCCCCTGATTGTATCCTTCAGGGCCGTTGGGAACCCCAATGTCGATGGTTCTGGCGCTTTTAGTAGGTCCTGCTTAATATTCGCTTTCATTTTCTTTTTCGCCTTGTCTCCCCTACACACGTGCGCCGTTTAAGCCGTTCCGCCAGCAGGGCCCTGTCCCGGACGCCATCCGGCACTACTACAGCCAAGAAGATTTTCGCCGGTCGATAGGGCAGCTTGATCCTGTTGGCTAGCGCCAGCAACCCAGTTTTCGAGCTGTACCCTCCGTGCTCAGGCTTAAGAGCCCAGCCCGGGAGACTGCGCAGGGCGCAAGCGGCCAAGAGAGACGTCAGTCAGTCCGCCCGGTCGTACGGCGCACCGTAGCTTGGGCACCTCAGGATCGCAATTCCTGTGGAGCCTGTAGACCAAAGTCCACGGCACTCCCGATAAGGTCCCAGAGACAGTCCTCTAGTCGCACACGAGGCGACTTTTGTACTGCCCTGCTTGCTCGGGCAGTCCGGATACGCCAACCCCCGTAGGAAGCGATCTCCCGCCCTGGACGTGTGTGTGTAGGTGTGTGTGTGGCTGGGTGCGTATGTGTGGGTGTGTGTGTGGCTGGGTGCGTATATGTGTGTGTGTATGTGCGTGTGTCTGGGTGTGTATGTGTGTGTGTGTGGGTGTGTATGTGTGTGTGTCTGGGTGTGTGTATGTGTGTGTGTGTGTGTTAACACTACCTTATTTGTATTTTAATCCTGAAATGTGAAAATCTTAATGTCCGATCTGTCCTCTGATCACCTTAATAAAGTAAAAAGATACATTTTTATGGTAAAAAAGTAACTGTGAAGTTTCAGAATGGGTCTGACCTTCTAGGCATAGGTATAAAAGTTAAATATTCATTTTCATCACTTTTTAATTAAAATCATACCATGGTATGTTGCTACGAGCCAAGCCCAGCTCCGGTAGTGGTAAACTAGTTGCTGTGCCTACTTGTACTTAAAGCTAGTTGCGTAACTTTGTTAGTATCGATAGACATAAAATCTACTAGGTTATTATAAGTCTCAAATATGTCCATAAGACTATACTTATTAACTATTATATCACGTTTCTCTTCTACATAACTTCTAGTAGAAGGTCAGACTTATTCTTAAACTTTACAGCTAGTTTTGTTGAAGTCCAGATCAAATATTTAGATTTACATACTTTTAAGTCTAAAATGCAGATGAGGTAGCCTTAACACACACTCATATACATATAGGGCTTTGAAAGTATTTTGATTAAAAATTTCACAAAAAAATGTCTCGGTAGTTTTAGTTAAAAATGCATCCCTTATGAGCTACAAATCATTAAAAATAGGCAAAAAATGCAAAAATTGCTAGAAACCTCAACTTTAACCAGCTATAAATCAAAGCCAACTAAATGAATCGCGCTGAAATCGTTTATGGAAGTCAGGTACAACGTGTAGAACATATATATATATATATATATACTAGGGCCCCCCCCCCTGCTCGCTTCGCTCGCCAACCCCACGTTCGTCGTAGTAAAAACTTTAATTTTAGTTAGCTCGCAATGTGCGTGAAAGCGTATATGCGTGGACTACAATAGGCTGTGTACGCGCTGATAACAATACTTCAAAAAATAAAACCAAAATTTTAGAAGTGCGAATTGTGTAAAATCAATTCTTATCCTCTCTTTCCTCGCTTATGCACGCCTTCATTATATATCATAGCTCGTAGCTACTGCCAAAAATTAACCGCGCGTGCGCATGTGTTTTGGATTATCCTTTTTGAAGAGGTTAACCGCTTTTTAACATTGAACGCTTTTCAACGCGTTTTAGATTTTATATTGCAGCCGCCACCGCCGATTACACATTGATAATTTTGCTCGATACGCTCGATGCGCAACGCCAGCCCGAGCAGTTTTTTTCGCTCTACTCGCGCGCATAATCATTTGCAAATTGACGGTATTAAGGTCGTTGGAAAACGCACCCATTGCTGTGTATGCATCAGCTTTTTATAACGAATCATAGGCGCCAGCTATTTGCTGTAGCTGAGCTAACGCGCTAAACGTATACGGGATTGTATATCGCATTTGTTGAACTTACCGGTACAAGAAAAGAAAAATTATTATTCTATATTGATTACGAGCTACTGCTGAATTTAGTGTAATCTAAACGCTTGTATAATGTCGAGATTTTTAGGGTTGATATATGATTGTATCGGCGCATGTGTTTTGGATTTTCCTTTCCAAGGAGTTAAAATGATAGTGCACGCGTAAACAATACATTTCTTTCTTTCTGTGTTTGTAGAGAAAAAAATTTACCTACAAGAGCTCAAATACGTCTTAATTGTTCAGTATTGATGTGTCGCAATAAATCGGTCGTTGCAAAAGTTACGCTGTTTCAAATTTTACAACAACCTGCGTGCACGCGCCTATTGTCGTATAGATTGCGATTCTACCGATAGGATAATGTAAGAGGCAGAACTGTTATCCACGTTAAAAACCAAACTTTAAAACTACTTAAAAAACATCTTAAGGTAATATTTCGAGATCAAACCAATGCATCTCTTAATTAATTTAAATACATTATAGATCTTATCAACGTGTAGACGAATCTTAGCAACTCTTTGAACGACGTCATCGATCGTATTCCATCATTATTCCTATACGTATATATAGGAATAATGATGGAATACTATATACTATATGACCATATTCCTATCATGTCGTGATCAAATCTGATCCGCAACCACATGTCATACAGCGGGTAAAGAAGCTTGTATGTTTTGATCCTAAACTCTTCGATAATTTTAGGATAACTTACGTCAGAAGTCATTACGTCTATCGGCTTGTTTAATAGATTGTAATACGAAGTACCTTCGAGCTCATGAATTGGCACAGCCCTTTCATAATAATTCAAAATCGGTTGTTCCCTTTGTATTAATGAGATCGCTTTCTTGTCGAAAGGAGTTTTATTACAACACGCAAATCCCATGACTTCTTCTTATAAAAGCTCCCAATTTTGCTAACCCTTGTGAAACCACTTAGAAGTAAATTCCATTTCCTTGAACATCTTGAGTTTCACGATCTTAAAAATCGTCTGCCTGTCTGCGAGAAGATGTTAATGAAAAAATATAGATAAGGAAAGACTTTTGTGATATTGAATTGTCGGGTATTGAATTGACCGTTAATGCACATAACAGCTTCTGCTCATTGAATATCAACTTATTTGTCTTTGCTACATACACGGCTAATACCTGTATTATAAACAACGAATTGTTTGCCTACTCTCTGGTCATACTGATTTGTAATAATATTTCAAATATTTCGTTTGATCTAGCTACGACGAAGAAAAACTATTCTTATTTTTGCTTAAATTGTGAACTGTATCTTTATATA
>CM053172.1:39948457-40024760 GCA_012977825.3 Pteromalus puparum
CCAAGTGAGCCAGAATCCGTACGGTCTCTGGCTCACCCCCTCCTCTCTCTGAGCCAGAAACCGTAAGTGAGCTAGAATGCCTATAGTGTTCTCTACTGGTTCTTTTTTTTTAATTTTTTTTTTAATTTTTTTTTTAATTTTTTTTTAATTTTTTATTTTTATTACAAATGTTTGCATGACTGATAGAATAATTTTATAAGTTTGACGGTGTGAAGTGCACAGGCAGTCTTGTAGATTGGATTATGGTTTGTGCAAACTGTGACGCAATTGAAAGATGGTTTCGATGGATAGCCATACTGTTGGATGTTGTAGACGGGAAATTTGAATCGTTGAAGCCATTTCTGTTTCAATGCGTCTATGACAAAAATTTTTGTTGCATCGTGTAAAGCGTCACGAAGCAAGTTTCCAATTTGGCAGTAGTCATGTCCATCGGTTTTCCACTTCATGCCATGATAATTATGTTTAAGCCAGTTGTTTTCCCTTTGCATTTTGTCAGAGAGTTTTTTCCATGAGAAGGGATTTTTGAATATTAGAACAACAGGATCACTACTACTACTATCGTTGAGAGGAATGATTGCAATTTCCTTTAGAATATAATCTCCTTCGGTTTGCTTGAAACCAGTCATGTCTACTGCATACTCCATATTTTTATGCAGCCTAGACGAGTTTCTTGACATCCCCACTGATGGGATTGTACTGAACGATACGATCGTGTAAGATCATGCAGTAGGCTGAAGTGTTGGCAGGAAAATCTTTTTTAGCCTCAAACTCTAGACGTACATCGACAGGAGCGCTCTTGAGAGATTCGTTTTGTCGTGAACAGTCAATAACTATGAGCGGTTCATTCTTGATGAACATAGGCTTTGTCAGCATCGGCATTGGATCTCTACCATAGTATGATTTTTGAAAATTAGCATACATATCATAGAGAATCGCATACTGATTTTTATATATGTCGAGATTCATATTGTTGTATGGATAATATTGTGAATTTAAGAAAAGTTTTACATTACTTATCTCCCAATGATCAAATCTACTGGCATTTGCAGTTCTTACAGCTTTTCTCTTTGTTTGTAGTCCGAGAATTACAAAACGAGGTTTCTCCAGTTGATTTGAAGTTTTCACTGTCCAGACGTGTTTATTCGTGCTTGGGAGAAGAGGATATTCAAATATCTCCCAAGAACGAAAACACATAGAGATGGGATTATCTTTACCAATGAAATTCAATAGCTGAATTTTTTGTTTATCAGATGCAATGACATATGGCATTAACCATTCTATTTTCGTTATTTTTATTTCACAATCTTCATAAGTAGTTGCACCAGCTGACATAGTTCCTTCCTGGATTATTGCGTTCAAGTCGCTTCACGATCTTGTAAGAATGAGCTCATGCTTCATTTTAACTATAATTTTTTTATAGTCTTCTGCAAAGCCCATGATCATCTCAGTGGAATCGCAACGTCAAAGTTTCCCTTTTCATCGACAAACGATTTGTCGTCCTCTTCATTGCCAAGCCAGCCTGCATTTTCTAGCATGTTATTCTGATTCGAATTAAATGAAGTCCATCCTTTCATGATAGTGCTCAAACCAACATTTTTACTTTTATCTATCTCCACAGCATTAATTTCATAACGAATTTCATCAAACAGATGACAAATGCCATTGTTCACGAATTTAGTTTTAGCTGGTGCTGTTGAACCACTTTTGAGTTTCAATTTTCCACATACATGGATAGAACTACGTGATGGCAAGAGACATAGATCTTGATGTTGGATAGAAATACGAATCTCATCACATCACTATTATCAAAGCTTAATGATGAGTATGGTTGATGGGCGTGTACCTCGCAATGAGCAATAGACTCATCGAATACGACACCTGATTGAATGCTTAGAATTTCGTCCATTTTTCTGGAAGCAGCAAAGAATTATACACGTGAATTTTTTCCACGAACTTTTAGTCCTAGGCTTTTCAGAAACTGAATGCTCTTCCGTGTTAACGGTTTGAGTTTCTTCGGTCGACTGATGACTCGTTGACATGGTGGCTGACTTATATATGTTCCAGAATTGTAAACGATACCCATTATACAGATTTGATGTGAAGTCTAATAGTGATTTCCTCTCCTCGAAAATTCACCAAATTTCCATTCTGATCTACAATTCGAATTTGTAGATGGTCTATGCACTTGACACTGAGTGGTAGATATATCACATGAGACGGAACTTCTAAGATTTTGTATCCTGGAGGCACTCTGGGAAAGAACTCATGGATTGTATGAACTTTTTTATTATTGATATAAGCACCTGCAGTAATATTGCACTCAACTCTGAGTGCATTGATTCTCAATATTTTTACAGGTAAATCAGAGCTGTGTTGTATGTTCTCTTTGAGAATGCGAGGAGCAAAGCCAAGGAGACGACCTATGGAATCGTGAGGTCTGAGATCTATCAGATGACTGCAGTGAATTTCACTTCTGAGAGTATTGTTGTTAGCTTTCAAAGAAAATTCAATTCCTTTGGATTTCAAAGTTTCTTGTAAAAATTGATTGATAGCATCAATCTCATAACTGCCAGTAGGGATTGTAATAATATCTTTTTTGCTCAAATGAAGTTTATTATTTGATAGGTCGACATTGGGAATAGAGTTAAATGTTAAAAGTTCAACTAATCCCAAGACAAAATTCTTATGCTGTGGTAGTTCAATCGAAGGAAAATATTGTGCTTCTAAGACAGATGAGTTTCCTGAGAGACTTAGAGTGAAGCTATCTTCCATGACTGATCGGACGATAATGAATCCATTCGTCTGCGAGCACCTCTTTTATAGTCTCCCAGCCAGGAAGTAGAGACAAAGATGGCCACATATGAATGAGTCAAAATTTTGATATCTTTTGTAATTGTATTTCACTTCTTTCACGTTAAAATACATCATGAGATCCTTGGGAGGTTTGAGATCACCAAAACTATCAAAATAAAGCACTTCAGAACCTTGCTTGCGATAACAAACCCAGTGAGTACCTCTATTTTGATAGTCATCCAAGTTAACCACTGCAGATTCATTATACCATGGACCATTGGGAGGCAGATTATTTCTCATGAAAACACCTCGGAAATCTGAGATTTTCATCATATGAGCATATTTTTTTAGATCGTAGTCAGTCAGTGGACGATTCGGCAAAGTTAAATCGAAGTTTTTTTTTTTTTTTTCACTTGATTGCCACGACCGATATGAGGTGACATGAATAATCCCATTCCAGTTTTATAGGGCTTAAGATGGAGTCCTTTGCCTAAAGCAATAGCTTCCATGGTCTTATTATGCCTCTTACTCTCTTCATGATTTTTCTGCGCGGCTTTAGCATCATTAACAGCTTTAGCTATTCCAGCAGCACCTCCTGCTAGAGCACCAGTTGCACTGAGTCCTGCAAATAGTGGAATGAGAAAAGGAAGAACTCCTCCAATTTTCGATGGAAGCGGTAGAACTCGAGGAATGATAACTTTTTTCTTTCCTCCTGCACTCTTAACAGTTTGACGTGCACCCTTCAAGGCTGATTGAATAACCTTGCGAGAAGATTTACTTGCAGTCATTGATTTTTTAGCCGCAGTCACTAACTTATTAAATTTCAGTCCCATTCCAGTTTTTCCTTTTAATTTCATAGCACTGTTAACCGCCAAAGCAAATGCTTTTTCAGCAAGACTAGCATCTTTGGCTCTGACACGTTGCGAAGCTTTATCAGCAAGCTTCTTGTCAGCTGCTCTACGATCTCCGTTTTTATCAGAGTATGCTATGTCATGTTCTTTACACGCCTGATCTAGCGGATTAATTCCAGGATCTCCTCTTTTCATTCGCTTTTTCAATTTGGTTCCGGGACCGCAGTATTGATATCCGGGAAGATGCATTTCAAAGGGTAAGTTATTGATAACTTTATCAAGCAGTCCATTGCCTTTCGGCCCTTTCTGAGATTTGTGAATGATCATCTCTCTTCGAGTGTTGATTTACAACTGACGATCAAGGTATAAAACAAGCGTTTATATTTCAAGAGCTCAATGTTGAATCTGACTCTGTTACGTGAACATGGATTTTACTGAGCAGACTGTCAAACTCCCCGTCGGGAACTTCGATTTTGGAAAAGAGAAGAAAAAGAAGCGACATGGTGAATTACTGCCAGATAGTATACGAGCAGTATTCTGCGGACCATCAAATTGTGGAAAAACAAATAGTTTATTGGCTTTAATTACACATCCCAATGGTCTTAGGTTCGAAAATTTGTACGTATACTCAAAATCCTTGAATCAGCCAAAGTATCAATTTCTCAAGAATGTCTTGGAGCCGATTGAAGGAGTATCATATCTTCCGTTCAGTGAGCATGAATCCGTAGTATCTCCAGATGAAGCACTTCCAAATTCAATTATGATATTTGATGATGTCGCTTGTGAGAAGCAGGATAACGTCCGAGCATTTTTCTGCATGGGGAGACATAAAAGTGTAGACAGTTTCTATCTATGTCAATCATATGCCCATATAGGAAAACATCTCATTAGAGATAATGTTAATTTACTAGTGATTTATCGTCAAGATGATGTGAATCTTAAGCATATCTATGAGGATCATGTGAACACCGATTTAACTTTCAATGAATTTTGAAATCTTTGCTCAGAGTGTTGGAAGAATGATAAGTATGGATTCATTGTTATTGACAAAGATAGAGCGATGAATGAGGGTCGATACAGAAAAGGATTTGACTGTTTTGCAATAAAAACGGAATTATGAGTGTAAAATTTACAGTACAGTTGTAGACATCATCTTGTCAGCATGTCAGACTTCAAGGAAGAGAAGAATATTCTCAGCGGCTCTTGCGAGCTCGTGAGGCTATTAAAAGAAAATACACTCTATTAAAACATGAAAAAGATAATTTTGAAAAAGTCAACGGTGATACTCTGAAACCAGTCATCACACCACTCGAGAAACTTGTTGACATGAAAAGTGAAAGCCTACAGCAGCAGCATCCATCTAATCACATTTTGGATACACACAAAAGTAAAAAATGAGAAAACGAATAAGAATTGACAGATCAAGTATGCTAAACGATCTAAATAATAATAATAATTAAAGTTTATTCATCAATGATGATGATGATGATGATAATTTTGAGTCAATGACTGGCACAATAATCAATTCTTCATTTAAATTTATGAGTGGAAAAAAATGAATCATCGGAAGACTTCTTGCCATTGCTGAATAAAAGCCGCAAAACAATTGATAATATATATGGAGTGCGGAAAGTTGATGGAGTGTATATGATAGGTGATTCAGAAATTGAATTTGATGATAAATATGTCATAGTCAGAGGTGAAAGTTATCCTAAGAGTAGTGGACTAATGGAATTGCTATTTAAAAAATATCCGGATGAACTTCTTTTGAGTTCATCAGATCGTGAAAATTATCGCAAGATCCTGGAAACAACAAATGCTCATCGGAAAAAATACAGCAAAAATGAATCCTTGCGAGGTTCGAGGAGTAATAAATTTAAGAATGTCTTGGCACCAATGTTCCGTAGCACTCCAAATAAAAACAACATCAGCAGCAGTGGCAGAGGACTTATACCTAAATATAAAATAGCTAAGAAAAATTCTTCTATAGATCTCGTCTACTGGGATGATCCAAATGAGCTTATCGATCGACTCAGATTATTGATTGCCGAACGATCTGCTGGAAATAACAATCACGTCAATGAAATCCAATCAATTATTGAGGAATTACATGAAGCTGGGCATATATATTAATCCACAGCTCTCTTATTTGGATCAGTAGCATCACGAGTCTCGATGTGTTTGGAAGAAAACTTGAGGGCTCGCAAGTGAGTCGCAGACCTCCAGGCAATGGTTTCAATTTGACATCAGACGGTGATTTTGATTTAGAAAATAAGCAGCTTTGCAATCTAGGAGCCCCGTGTGATCCAAACGATGCAATCACCGTGCATTCACTGAAAGTTATCCTACAAACTGAAATAAATTATATAGCTTCTAAACTTGCTGGAATAAGTAAAGTTATAGATGAATATAAGCAGGAAGTTGAAAAACATCAAGTGGAAGTGGCTGAAAAACTGAAATATCTCTATAGAACAACTCAACGTAATTCCGCTGGTGTTAATTATATCATTGAAGAATTGAATAGACAATTAAAAGATCATATAGAAGAATTTCCAGAGGATTATCATCCGCTATAGACGATAAAGATGGAACGTCAAAGAGTAGCTGAAGAGCTGCATAAGCCAGCACGTCGTCGGTACAAGAGAAGAAAATATGTCATACGTGGTATAGATGAGACTTGGCAAGCTGATCTTGTTGAAATGATACCTTACTCTGATGAGAACAAAGGATTTCATTACTTACTCACTGTCATAGATATATTTTCAAAGTATGCATGGGCCGTCCCCGTCAAGTCGAAGAGTGGTAATGATGTTACTGCAGCTATGAAGTCGATATTGAAACAAGGACGAGTACCGAAGAATCTACAAACTGACCAAGGAAAAGAATTTTACAATTCAAGTTTTCAGAAACTCATGAAGAAGCATAAGATAAACTTATACTCTTCACATAGTAATCTTCATGCTAGTATATGCGAGCGTTTTAATAGAACATTAAAAAATGCAATGTGGTTAGAGTTTAGCAAACAAGGAAGCTATAAATGGTTGGATATTCTACCTGACTTGGTCGAAGCTTACAATTCGAGAAAACATCGTACAATAGGGATTGAGCCTATAAAAGTTACGCAAGCAAATGAGAAAGAGATCAAGAGACGATTTCCAATTGAAATGCTACCAGCGAAAAAACCGAAATTTAAAGTAGGAGATAAAGTACGAATAAGTAAAATAAAAAATATTTTTGAAAAGGGCTACACACCGAACTGGTCAACTGAAATTTTCACGATAACGCGAGTTGTAAAAACAAATCCGATAACTTACCACCTCAAAGATTATTATGATAAACCCGTCTCCGGCGGCTTTTATGAAACGGAAATTCATAAAACTATGTATCCTGAAATTTATCTTGTAGAAAAAGTTTTAAAGAAAAATGGTAAACGCGTATTTGTTAAATGGTTAGGATTTAGTGACGAACATAATAGTTGGATAAATAAAGATGAAATTCTTTGATATAACTCTGTGACTGTAAATGGATAAGGAATTAGGTTGTAGTCAATAAAAAAGCAAATAGTATTATGTTTATTTAAATAAATTTATTTGTGTATTATTATGTACAAGTTATTGAAAATATATATTCTTTTGTAAAAAAACATTTTGTGTACTATTTATTGAGTGCTACTTTCGAACTTGAAAGAACTTCCACCCTGATATTTAAAAAATAAACAGAGATTGTTTGCAGTGCCGCAAAGTGAGTTGAATAACGCTTCCTCTTTTAGCATTACAGATGAAATCTTCTCTGGCAAGAAGACTTGAAAACTGTTATCAAGTTCGGCAACAATCTTCATACCGTATCTTGTCTTGACCTGTTTCAGTGCTGTCACCATGTACTGATGATTTTTTTCCAAGTCTGTCGCCTTTTTCCTGGGCAAGAACTCTTGCTCAGCAATCTTATTGAGTGCAGATAGATCCATTCTGGAAAAAGTAAAATAAGAATATATGTTAGTGGAAAAATGTCACATTGGTGAAAATTGAGGGAGAACTAAGAAATAGAACTTACTTATTGTGGGGGTTAGGTGAGTCTTGGTCTCTTTGCACAAGGTTGGTTGTTCGCTTCGATTTCTCGAATGTGCTCCTCGCCATCGTCCGTCCGTTCATATAGCCCGTTTCCCACAAAAATTTCTTCCCCTTCCATAGCCTCCAGTAATATATCCCTTCTCTCTCCTTGTTCAGATCCTATCATGTCCAATGCTGGGTCCCATTCGTGCATAAACTCCTCTAAGACGTCATACTCAATCACGATTGGTTCACCTCCACCATCATAAAGTGTCATCCCCACCCGCGATGCATTTTCATTGGTTGCTTCATTCCCCCTCTCACTTTCTCCCTCTCTTGTTTGTCCTTCAGCTTTACCATTAGCTGCATTGTATCCCCTCTCTTCCACCATCCCCTCCTCTGTATCCCCCTCCACTTGCATTGCAGCTTGCGCCATCTGTTCTTCCATAATTCTGTAATGTCCCCAGGGCAAAGTGTCTGTACTATGAGGCAATAAGAATCTTTTATCATCGTGTGGACTTAGAGCAATTTTTTCCTATTTTTCAGTATGCACAATGTGTAATTTTGAACGAATATTGCACTGCTCACGTTTTATAATAACAAGATCTTGAAGGCATCTTCGATAATCTTTGAACGTGATTGATTTCTTCACACCACTAGATTTTATACCTTTGGCTTTTTTCACTGTCGCGGCTCCATCAATCAAAATACTGTACATTTTGCTTCTTAAACCAATGAATTCTGTCATAATCTTGCCACAGCATTCGTCTTTCATCAATCCAGGAACTTTTTTATTAACACGTGGAATTCCAAACTGATTATTTTCATCATAATCAGAAGTATCAAATTTATGTATATCTTCTTTCATTATTTGATACATATCTATATCCTGAACTTCATATATTAAACTATCTGTGTCCGTATAAAGGCGTTTGCATTTTTCTCCAACTCGCTGCTTCATATAAGAATAATGAAAATCGTATACTAATGTTTTTGACAAATCTAAAATAGAGAGACCAACGTATATTGGTTTCTTGATTGTAATACTTGTCCTCTTCAGCTGTATAGCAACCAAATTTTCATCAAATATTGCACAACTGTGAAAATTTGGTAGAGCTATGCGTGCTTCTGCTCCATATCTGCCTGTAAATTTATTTACTAATCGCACATCTACACGTTTCCGCTCTCGTTCGATACACTTTCCATACACAGCGTTAATTAGCAATTTGTAGAAGAGCTTTTCAAACTCATTCTTTGCATGCTTTCTCTTCTCCGTGTTAAATTCAACATATGGTTTGAGCCACGCCCTCTGCTCAAAACTCAATATCCTATGTACCTTTTTCAATCGAAGTCCATTATCTAATACCTGCTTAAGTGCTCGATAATGAATGACATACCTTTTCTTGTCATTCACAGTTGTGAGAAGTTTCTTCTGCTTTGAGCCAGGTGGTGCAAGATGCTCCGCGCAAAAAGGTAAATCCCTATGATCATCATGTATTTCTTCAGGATACTCCAAGTCAACTTCAGCAAAATAGCCTATATCAGAGTCTGGTGGTGTATTGAAAAAATTTGGATTCGTCTCATATTCAATCCATTTGAATTTTCCAACTGGTAAAGGCTGTACCATTGCCCACCCATAAAGATTGTTAATATCGAAATATAAGAGAGTCTTTGTTTTCTGTTCCTTATCGTAAGAAGGACCCATATATGGATTGTTCGCCTTAGCATGCCGATTACAACATTGACTTATTCCACCTCGAATGCCTGATTCAATAAACATTAGCATGTCAATGTCTGTAAGAAGTTCCAATTCTACCTTTGTCATTTTAAGAGCTGCTGAAAATGTTAGTCCAGGAGTCGTGTAAAAGTGTGCTGGACATAAACCATAGGCTTTAAGAGATGTTTCTCGAAAACTTTCGAAAACGTCAGCCAATAGTAAAACATCGGTTTTCAGATAAAGATCTGAATACTCTCCCAACGTTCTAATATTAAACTTATTCCAAACTTGAACAGCATGCTTATAGTCTTCTTCAGCAATATGAGAATCGGTTAGTTTATTATAAAAATCATTCTTTTCTGGCAATTTTGTAGTCGTCAACTTATCTAATCCATTTACAAAATCATATGGAAATATACCTTTTCGTCGAAGGAGATCTATTTTTTCATCTGTAAGTCCATCTGATCGAAATTCCTTTACTGCTATCGGCACATTTTCCAGATATGATGCAAGTTTCTCCAATGATGAAGGCAGAAAACGCCAAGAATCTATGAATCTAAAACTAATGTCACAGTCATCTATATACTTCGTGAATGAAATATATTTTTCCTTATTATGAGGTATTAGAGTGACTCGTCCTTTCATCAACGTAGAACTAGCAATCTCTTTTAAAATGAAATGAGTATCGTGATTTAGGTTATAAAAAAACACAGGAATGAATCTTGTATCCTTATAATTCAAGTTGCATGAATTATGAGCTGCACCTCTGTAACTAAAAAAGAAAATCTATCTTAGAATCAGGAAATTCATTTACTATATTTCGAATATAATCGAAAAGACAACTTACCGCCCCGTGAGATGACAGTGATCTCGTACTGCAAGTTCTTCAGCACGTAATGGTTTTCGACATATATGACAATTTGTTGATCTCCTAAAAGATATTTCCTCCAAATCTGTGAGTCTCATTGGTTTTGGATTCTTGAAGAGTTCATCAATTTTTTCACCAACTGATTTTAATTCTCGAACAAACCATTTAGCAGCTGTCTCATCTTCTTCATTTTTTCTTCTGTATAATCTATAGCCAGATAAGCTGTCGTTAAAGCTGCATTTTATGTAGTACCCGATGCTGTATGCTTCATGTAGTTGGAAAGCATTTTCATTCTCAGTAAATATTCGAAATCTTCAATAAACATTCGAAATCCGCATAAATAACAAAAGGCACTTTTTCACTCTTACTATTATAATCTTCAAATTTGAGAATATTATTCTTAGGTAAATTTATTCGACAGTTATTCATATTTTTACAGTTATTTTCATGAACTTCTAATCTTTCTTCACTATAGAATATTTGTAAACACCTTTTACAGTGATAAGATTTGATGTTGGCTTTAGACAGTTGAGAACTCAGAAGACGAGACATGCTTTTGATCCAGACGTAATGATATTTAGGCATAATACCATCATCATCGGCACGGATATTTTCTTCATGCTCGTCTATATAAAAATCTTGAATGATAAGTAAGTTTACGTTTTTCCTTCTTCTCTGACGTAATATGACAAGGTGATACTTCGAATTTGTGAGCTACTTTCTAAGCATGTATACATTTACTGAAATATTATTCAGTTTTTCAAATTTCGGTACACTTTTGAGTTTTACTGGGAATTCTATGTCAGCAAAATTTAATTCATTTTCATGCAATCGATACTGATTGACTCTACAGGCATTTTTTTTACTTGGATATAATGCTGAAAGAATAGCATACTTGAAACACTGATCGTCATTGTTATGAACGTTAACACATGCTTTTTTATTTTCAATAAACTTTGGCAGAGGAATGTATGAACTGCCCTTGAGTGGCGAATATTTTTTCATATTTATACATAAACTTATAATACTCTTCAGAGTCCAGCCAGAATCCTTTTCTTGAAATTCTTCTAGCTGTGAAAGGATGGGATCTTTGATATTATCTGTGAACCATTTCTCTAAATCTGTTGCCAAGTATACTGCAGCACTTTCACTTGTAAAATATTTTATGTCTGTAGTTTCTTCTCCATTTTTCTGCATCGAACATTCTGCAATAAAGTCTGAATTTATTTTCACAGCATTATATTCTTTTAAGCATGCCTCTGTTTTAACTTTGAAGAGCTTTTGTGCATCATTCAGGAAACTCAGAATGTCTACATGTTTTATATTTACAACTACGCCAGTCCTAATTCGATTTTGAAAGGCTGATTGAACATCGCGGCACTCAACTCTAGCTTCTGATTCCTCAGCTTGCAGACTACCTCCTCGATGAAGATTATGTTCAAATTCCACTTGCACGCATGAAAGATGCGTCAAACAAGTTTGGCATTTCTGTTTCTCTCCTTTGGTGAGATTAGATTTTGAAGTTTTTTCATTTAATTCATTTATGGTCGACTGACACATATCTAGCCAATAATGTATGTCAGCACTACTCATTTGATCTACATTTTATGCTGTATCGCGAAGCACTTGAACAAGACGTTCAAATAGATCAATCGAAGCCATCTTTACTGACTTTTTTTTTCACTAGAGTATCACTTGTTATCCTTCACAAAAATTTATCTTTAAAAAAAAACTGGCACAGTTGAGACTGGAAAAGCAGACTGTACTCGTCCAAAAGAGATTCCACTCTTTTAAAGCTAAAATCGACATAAGTAGAGGTGGAAAATCTCAGTAACTGACCAATGGCAAAGATGAAGAGCTCGTTGATGAGGAGAGGAGGAAGATTTTCTAGAGAAGGGATGAATTTTCTTTTTTCCATCCAACCAAAAATCGTCTTTCAGTCAAAATCAATGAGAGCTATGCATTTTCGGGTTATCCAATCCTAGAATAGTGTGAGGCGGAGTTTCATATTATATATCCAGGATGCTAGAACCTTACGAGATCACTTCTCGTTTAACTGCCTACAAAGCTGGAAAATGGCAAGAGCACGTGACTACGATTTGTTATTTAAAAATACGATATTGCAATGTGGAGAAAAACAAGCGTATGTTTGTGATATTCAAGGATTCCAAAGAATCGCAGAAGATACTTTTATTTTTAAAGAAATCAGTTTCCTCAATTTAAGGAAAACTGCCTTACCGACCGCATATCTTTTCAAACCTCCCATGTCATGGGAAGAACTTACAGAAGAGGAAAAATGCATGACTCAATGGTTAGAAAAGAGTCATCATGGAATAGCGTGGAACTCTGGCGATATTCCGTATCATCGTCTCCATCGAATTTTACAAATCTGCACACAAGGAGTAGAGAAAATATTTGTGAAAGGAGAGCAGAAAGCCCAATGGATGAAAAATATATTACCAAATATGTTAAGCATACTATTTAAAACTTTTTTGTTACTTTTTGTTACTTATTCATACTTTTATACTTTTCGATTAATTATTTTCTTACTTTATTTGCAGATCCATTTCAAATGTTGAAGACTTTGGCTGTCCACCTCTTGAAGAAGTATTAAGTGAAAACCAGTACTTCTGCTTTAACCATGCCCTCTGCATACGGAGGAAACCAATGTGTGCCATTCACAATGTCGTATCGATACGATCGTGGCTGTTAAATTATTTAGAATCTACATATGGTCAAGATGAAACAGATAATACTTTTAAAAAAAAGAATAATGTATGCACATGTTTGTACTGGAAATAAAGAACCATTAAAAAAAAAAAGTAATATTTAATTTTTTTTATACATCCTAAGAAATAGTTAATGTAATTAATTGAAAAAGAAAATATTTATAACTGAAAATTATAACTGGAAATTACTGTTTTGTCAAACCTTGCGGAACTTAATGCTATAGGCTGCATATTTTTCTGAGTTTTAAAAAAACACTAACATACTACTATATATTAAAACAATATTTATTGGAACTATAAATTATAATGAAGGACAATGTCTAGTGGATTGATAATTTCTATTTATTTATAATATCACATTAAATTTAACAATATTTTATTTATTGGAACCATAAATTATGATGAAGGACAATTTCTATTTATTAATAATATCACATTAAATTTTTCAAATGTACTGTTAAGATTAAATTACAAAAATTAATTTACAATCAAAAATTAATACATATTTTACATTATTTTTTCGGGTTTTTAAATTTTGATATGTCGATTGGATCGAGAATAATTTCGTCGTCAATTATTCTCGGAACATTTTGTCCACCGGACTGTTGTGGCTGTTGTTGCTGCTGTTGTTGCTGCTGTTGTTGCTGCTGTTGTTTCTCCTGTTGTTGCTGCTGTTGTTGCTGCTGTTGTTGCTGCGTGCCACTGCTTGGTTTTTTCAAACTCAGCAGGCCACGGCTTGTCGGCATCTTCTTGTTAACATTGGCTTCCGCTGGAAAAAAAATTTAAAAAAATCAATTATTATTATTAATAAGTGAGAGGAATATTATTATTATGAATTTAAAAAAAACAACTTACCATTCAATTTAGCCTTTTTTGGAATAGGCTTCAGGCTTCTGATGATCCTAACTGAGTTGCATGACTCGCAACTCGATGAGGTACCGCTGGAGCTCGAGCTAGAGCTAGAGCTCGAGCTTGAAGAAGAGCTCGATCGCGAGCTCCTCGAACTTGACCTCTTTGGAGGGCGGCTGGGGCGAGTACTCTCCATAGGTGATGCGGCAGCCCTTGAAGTTGCACATGTCGATGTGCTAGCCCTCGGACTCGCACATGTCGATGTGCCGGGTCTTGGACTTGCTGACGACGTACTAGGCCTCGCTGATGACGACGGGCTCAGCCTCGCTGATGACGACGTACTCGCCATCGCTGATGACGACGTACTCGGTCTCGCTGATGACGACGTACTCGACCTCGCTGATGACAACGTACTCGGCCTCGCTGATGATGACGTACTCGACCTCGCTGATGACGACGTACTCGGTCTCGATGATGACGACGTACTCGGTCTCGGACTTGATGTGCACGCTGCAGTGGACCGGTTCTCTCGGCTTGGTGTAGAACCTCCCGGCCTCACACCGTTATATAACTGCTGAATAGCAGTAAGAGGTGGAAGAGACGGCACTAAAAATTAATTAAAAAATAAAAAAATAAATAAAAAAATCATTCTCTAGCNAAATCATTCTCTAGTTACAAAAGAAAAACTTATAATAATTGAATTCACTTACGTGAGTCTATTGCGTCCATGGCCCAGGAGACATGCTCCAACAACATCAAGAGTGATGGAGCGTTGGAGATCACCCATCGTATCCTATCCTGCATCGCCCCGATGCTATCCCTGCTGCTGCTTCCTCTGCTGCTGCTGCTGCTGCTGCTGCTGGAACTCTTCTTCGATGCCATTGTTTTTTCTTCGATTGACTGGTAAATGAGACCGAAAAAACTGAACTGACGAACTGTAGCCAAAGATGGGCTATTTATTGCGAACAACAGCAGCTTCCCATTCCACAGCATTTTTCCAAAGTCGTGTGATTGGTGCATAAAGTTTTCTCTCCCAAATTTTCAAGAACACACCTCCTCACATCTCTTGAGGGTGAAAAGCCTTACGATTCGTGAAAAGCAATGTCCCTCTCCAATTTTGAAAGAACATGTGTCCGCCTCCCTTTAGTATACTCCCTTGTTTTGACCGTGAAATATTTTTATCTTATCGCGCGAGAAAAAGATCTTAGGCAAAGAGATTTTTCTCTTATCGCGCGAGAAAAAGATCTTGGGAATATGTCCACCTCCCTATAGTATACTTGCTTGTTTTGACTGTGATAGATTTTCCTCTTATCGCGCGATAAAAAAGATCTTGGGAAAAGTATACTCGCTTGTTTTGACTGAGAGAGATTTTTCCTCTTATCGCGCGAGAAAAAGATCTTGGGAAAATGTCCACCTCCCTATAGTATACTCGCTTGTTTTGACTGAGAGAGATTTTTCCTCTTATTGCGCGAGAAAAAGATCTTAGGCAAAGAGATTTTTCTCTTATCGCGCGAGAAAAAGATCTTGGGAAAATGTCGCCCTCCCACTTGGGAAAAAATTTCCACTGCGTAAAGGCCTAGAGAGAACATCTGTGCGAGGGTTATCGTCTATACCTACGCGAGGACCGCATGGAAAGTGTAAGGGATAGTATCTACACAATCTGTAGGCGTAGTCAGTGGAATATATTATCTCGGTCGAAGAAACAGCTGACGCTAGAACTATGGTTAATTAGAGATTAAGAAGAAGAGATTAGGAAATACGGAGGAGGGGCATGAACCCGCCACTAATTTATTTTTAGGACACGGAGAAGGGATCAAGTGGCAAAAGAGTCGAAATTCATATAGATTATTTTCCCTCTCTATCGCGCTCAGGGCCCGTTTTGACCGTGAGTGATTTTTCTCTTATCGCGCGATAATAAAGATCTTGAAAAAATGTCCACCTCCCTTGCTTTGGCCGTGAGAGATGTTTCTCTTATCGCGCGATAAAAAAGATCTTGGGAAAATGTCCACCTCCCGTGCTTTGACCGTGAGATATTGTCCTCTTGTCGCGCGATAAAAAAGATCTTGGGTAAATGTCCATAGGGAGATAGGAAATACGGAGGAGGGGCATGAACCCGCCACTAATTTATTTTCCCTCTCTATCCGAGTAGCGCGCTCAGGGCCCGTTCGCTCCCTCTATCTATAGTGCTCTGGAGAAGGGGTGATGCAGGAAAAAGAGGAGGACACATTGGATTGGACAGAAGGAATACGGAGGAGTTGCATAAACCCACCACTAATTTATTTTTAGGCTGCAGAGAAGGGAAGAATGGGACTTATACACACTACGGTTACTGGCTCACTCTGAGAGTGGGGAGAATTCTCAATCGCTAGGCGAGGGAAGGGAGGGATCGACAATCCCTCCATCTAAAATACACAGCACGGGTTTTGGCTCACTTGGAGAGAAGAGGGGGTGAGCTAGAACCCGTGTGAGCCAGTATGCCTATAGCCTATCTACTAAAAATTATTCTTATTTTTGCTTAAATTGTGAACTGTATCTTTATATACTTATTCTTATCTGCAGCTTTATTTTACTTGAATTTCATGTGCTCGTGACTATTCTGGGACGTGGTTTTGTTTATTTTCATTATTGCTTTTAAACGTATTTTCAAGCATTTGGGAGGTTATGTGATCGGAAAAACAATATATTATTTATGTGGCTTCAGTAAATACGCTTTAAAAATTTGCCGTATGTCTTTTAGTTTTATAATTATAGAATTTTAGGTTAAAATTTTGCAAGCACAGGACATATTTTGTCGAGAGTTCATCATCTTCGAGCACAACTTACATCTATCTTTACATCGAAAGCCACGTAGCGCGTTACCGAGATTTTGTTTTTTTCTCTGCCAGACACCTGGACATCGTCTACCGGAGTCCCAGGTGACAGGCTTATAATCTTCAAGCACAACTTACATCTGTGTATTAAAAGCTGGAATGCTAGTAAATAACAGAGTGCTCCTCTTCTTTAAGACCTTGATAAGCTATCCATAAACCAAGGCTTCCATTCATTGCGTGACGATTTTGTATCCAAGCGTTTGTAAATCATTGACCAACATTGTCCAATTGGCTTTCTAATGGTAAATGGTTGGCTTACGTTTCTACCAATGTTGTTCTGTATAAATATGAATGTGAATTGTATCTTTAAAATTTAAAGGGATTATTATATTCTGTTTCATGTATTTGTATGAAATCTTAGAATAGAAATGGATGTTCATTATTGTGTAAGAAGGAAACAAGCCGATTACCCCATGCAAAAGTACACATACCGTTGATTGAAAGTTTTAATTCGGGAAACTCCCGCCAGTGCTGGTCACAGGTTAATGGGAAACTTGCATGAAAAAATCTATTAGGTCCGTCATGTCGAATATTGAAAAATAATCAACACGTATTTTTTCTTCTTTCAATCAAACGATTATTGACAAAGGTACAGCGGGTTGAAATATCGTGTGACGTCACTGAATCGGACGATATAGATATACTATACACAGTCCGAATCAGTAACGTCATAGGTTTCAACTCTCTACATCTTTGTTAATAATCGTTTAATTGAAAAAAGAGAAAATATGTGTCAATTATTTTTCGATATTCTACCTGATGGACCTGATGAATTTTTTCATGCAAGTTCTCTTGATATAGAGCGCATGCGCGTCGGCCCCAGTTAACAAGTGGCCGGAACTGGCAAAAATTTCCGGAATTCAAAGTTTGAATTAACCGTGTGTGTAATATTAGAACTTATTACAGAATAAGTATTATCAGTGGTTTAGAGCTAATAGCTGAACGGCAATATTGGAGGGTAATTAAGGAGCAAGAATTAAGGGGCAGTAATTGAGAGGCAGTAATTGAGGGGCACTAATTAAGGAGCACAATTCTTGAATCGGCAGCAGCGAAACTTATTTGGTAATATAGAGAGACTACAGAATCTATAGTAAAGAATTCTAAAATCTACATTTGAGACGATACGCATTGAGAGGGAAAATTGAGGGGGAAAATTGAGGGGGAAAATTGAGGGGGAAAATTGAGGGGGATTAATTGAGGGGGATTAATTGAGGGGGAAAAAAATCTGAACCGGCGGCGGCGGCGAAACTTTTTTTATAATATAGAGAGATATATACAGTTCGGGCGAAAATGAAAAATTTCCATCTTTCTTCGCAGAGTAGTACTCATATATAACCTATAGCTTCGGATAAAAAGGAAATTAATTCACTTTTCTTGTTTTCGAGAAAGAAGAATTTTCATGTTCGAACTTTTCTATAAGATAATGACAAGTTGGCAATATTATTTAAAATGTATTCTACATATATATATATATATATATATATATGGGAGTCCTAGAAATAACGCTTATACACACATATATATATGTATATATGTATGTATATATTCAATCTATTTAACATCTTAGAAATTGATTTATAGACTTATGTGTTAGATCAATTTAGCTTTAGGCCTATTATAGTTATGAATCTTTGCGTTTAAATTGTGGAGATTATTGCACGTCACCGGGAAATAATGCTGAATAAATCACGCATGTAGAATGAGATTAACTTTATTGCACGTCACCGTAACCATTCACTGTAACTGAAGCTAAGTGTAAATATACTTTATAATGGGCTATGATTGAAATGAAATAGAGCCGCCTATGTATATATCATATGTTATGAATAAAACTTCTTAAAAAAATTCTTTAAAACATTACGATTCATTATTTATAAATATTACCAGCATTTAACTTATCTGGACCACATCTTACAGACTCTTTTTGTCACATTTATTATCTATACATTTATATATATAGGGTATATATACAGCATATATACGCATATATATATATATATATAGGGTATATATACAGCATATATACGCATATATATATATATATAGGGTATATATACAGCATATATACGCATATGGGTGATTCTGCTGTATTTGGCTCAAAACGGGCACACAAATGTTCTATACTAAAATCGACTATTTTTAACTTGCCGGACGGTTATTCTAACTGAAATTACATACAAATCAAGTCCCTAAAGCTAAACCACAACATATTACTTTTATAAAAAGTTATGTGAAGAATCCATATTTGACTAGGTTACGGAACTGACATTTTTGTAATTCGCGCTACTATAACTCCAGTAAATTTTAATTTAACTCTGTAAAAAAAAAATTAAATCGTCTAAGATATATATATATATATATNAAAAAGAGAGATATTTATTTAATTTTGTGATAGAAAATATATGCAACATTACACGCAATATTTTCGCATTTAATATCTTATTGAATATATTTATTTTTGTTAAAATGAACTAAAGTTTATTATTGTGATGAATACACTCCACTACCTCGTATCCCGGACCTGTAATATATTTATTATTATATTTATTTAATTTATTAATGATATTCAAAATCATAATAAAATCACTTTATTTGCCCTGCCGTCACAATTACGACGCAGAGCAGTAAATGTGCACGACTTTTATAAATAAAAATCAATAACTTTTATTTCAATAGAAGCACCCAGGACCAAGAAAAGTCGTGACCGTTTCATGATATGTGCAAAGTTGAAATTGAACAGTTAACTAAACCTAAGATAAAAATAGTTGGGATAGACAACTACGAAGAAATGGATGTTAAAAAAATTGAAGCAGATATTAACAACAGGAACTTTAAGAATCTCAACTCAAAGTGTCAGGTATTACATATGTACACAAGCAAGAGAAACAACATGGACACAGTTATTGCTGAAGTACCTGCTGAACTTTACAAGCTCATTAGAGAGAACAACAACAAAATATTTGTGGGATATCAGAACGGCGAGGTCTTTGATCTCATTGATACAAAACCATGTTTTAATTGTGGAAGGTTTGGTCACAATGGATTCAAATGCAAAAATGATAAGGTATGCCTAAATTGTGCTGAAAAACATGATACTTTAACGTGTTCAAATCACATAGCTAAATGCATAAATTGCATATAGAGTAACAGTAAATTTAACACAAAGATCAATATTAATAATCGTGCTACAGATTTTAACACGTGTCAAATTTTAAGAAACAAGGTTAAGAAACAAATAGACATGACTGATGATCCTATCAAACCTACATTACTGACTTGGGATAATGTGGGTAATTCTGAACATCGACCTAGGATAAATCAAATGAACAAACCCATTCATCAGAGGACAACAAGGAACTCGCAGACGAATCTACACAAAAGCCCCGCCTGCATATTACCACAGCAATCAACTAGACACGCAACATAATGGAGCAACATCTTGATTTTATAGAAGAAATCCAAAAAGAAGTAATTCAAGAAGAAAAATCTTTTAGTGATGTTAAGGCTCTCAACAGATATATAAATAAAAATGATAGTTTAATACTTTATGTAAATATAAGAAGCCTAAATGCAAATCATAGCAAATTAAATATTTTTGTTGAGAGTCTTAAGATCAAACCTTACATAATTATATGCACTGAGACCTGGAATATAGTCAATAGCCAAGAATTTGTACTATCTGGTTACAAAATTTATTACAATAACAGTAGGATAAATAAATCGGATGGTGTAGTCGTATACATAAAGGAAAATGTCAATGAGTCAACCAAAATAATTGAATATGGGAATATTAAAATGTTAAGGGGGTCTCAAACCCAATTTTTACCGACCGAGTCGATAGAAATAAATACGGTGAATTATCAAAAACCAAGACATAGTTGCCCTTCGTCTCGGAATCATCTACCACAATGCAAAGTTTCAAGTCAATATTTAAATGCGTTAACAAATGGCATTTGAACAAAAACCAGTAGCTACAGGTGCATGTTGAAAATTTCGTTCAAATGCCATTTTTATATGCGTTCACAGATCGACTTGAAACATTGCACATAGATATAAAATGATGAGAGAAAGGGCAACTATGTCTTGGTTTTCCATAATTTGAAAAAAAAAATAAATAGTTTTATTATCATCTAAGCGACGCCGAACAGGTATTCGTTGCTCTGTCCGCGGCTCTGGCGAAGTGAGTACGACGACTGCGCATACATTGTGCGCGTCGATCTGGGGACCTACTGGCGTCTGCGGCAACACGTTCACGCAGCCGCCACTCGCCAGCCGTGCCTTGTATTTTGACGTTTTGAAGCTGCATCCCGGCCTTTGCTCGTTCGATTCAACTTCAAGTTATTCAAACGTATTAATTGTATAAGTGCAGCACGTCGACGCGATACAGCAGTGTTAGTGTGCTAATCAAAAGCGCATATATTTTCAAGCAGCCTCCGCTCAGCGCGATCTCGCTCGCGGATCTGCTGCTCACGGCGAGACTCGCCAGTGCTTCGTTTACTTCTAATGCAGTGCGAGAAGTATATAAAAGTGATGCTCCGGAATATCAGCTACGATGCAGTGTGTGAGTGTCAGTCCGTCAAGGAGTGCTGCAGTAGAGGAAAATACGCAACTCCAGCAAGAAACTTGACTTTTTGCGCTTGGAGGTTATCCCTTGTTTTGGTGTCTGCTTCTGTTGCTGCTGCTGGTGCTCTTGCTGCTTCCACTTCTGCGTATACATTCAACTTTCAAGATGCATTCTAGATGTGGATCGACTATCACTGTTTGTGCTGCTACTTCTACGGCTGTGCTGATACCTTCCTTCGACATACTGTCTTGATGAAGATTCGTCAACACTCAAAATTCACAAGTATTTCTTGTGTTATGTGCAGTGAAATCAGTGATTACGTTGTTTTATTATGTGTAGATGACTCTATAGCTGATTTACACTGTCTGTGCATTATAGGTTGGCATTGACGGCTACAAACAAGATGACTCTGGAGCTGGACAAAAACTGTCTGCTGCTACTGATGCTGGTTGGCGTTTCGAGAGGCTGCAGTTATCTGGAGACGACTCTGAAACCATGTTCACGCTCTTTGGTGGTGATGGCTGGCGTTGCTGAAGGCTTCAATCAGCTGAGGAGGACCTTGAAACCATGCTCACAATCACTGGTGGTACTGGCTGGCGTTGCTGGAGGCTTCGAACATCTGAGGACGACCATGGAACCAAGTTCACGCTCTCTGGTGCTACTGGGTGGGGTTGCTGGAGGCTTCAGTCATCTGAGGATGACCTTGGAACCAGATTCACGCTGTTTGTTGGACAGGTTAGCGTTGCAGGCCCATTTCAATCATCAGAAGACAACCCTGGAGCTGAAATCACGCTGTTTGCTGGCCTGGTTAGCTTTGCTGACCTGTTTCAATCATCTGTAGACGACCCTGAAGTTGGAAGTTGCTAGTATATATTCTACAGCTGTACATCAAGGATCTACAGTAGGTCCTCGACCAGGGTCTGCTGTTACTAGTACGGAGTCCAGTGCTGCTGGAGTTACTGGTCCACAGTGTACTCCAGCTGCATATTCAGGGGCCACTGCTGCGACTGCTGTGTGTGCAGCTTTTGCTGCTTATATTCATACAACTTTTGCTGCTGCTGCTACTCGAGCTTGGTCAACTGCTGCTGCTGCTATACAAGCAACTCCTGCAACAGCTGTATGTTCAGGATTCCCTACTGGTCCTCGAACAAGATCAACTTGCTGCTTATACTAGTACATCTCCTTTTATACGGCTAATTAAGTAGCTTCTAACGCTTCTTGTTCCTTCCAAAGCTTTGTGCAGGCCAAAATTTTGTCGCAAGTCTATATGATGATTTAGCATATCTATATAAATTTAAGTTTTTAAGATTTGTGTGGTTAAAAATTGTATATCTCAAACCTCACGTAACATATACACTTAAAACTTGATAATTTTTTCAAATTTCTGGGAAAAAAATTGCACATCTCAAAAGTAGTTTTTTGTCATAAGAAAAGCGTGTATTCGAAACACGTGTGTATATGCGAAATACACGTAATTATTTATTAATTTTTATAATGTAAAAAGCGTGTTTTCAAAACACGCGTGTATATGCGAATTGCACAGTTATTTTATTGTAAAAAATGCGTGTAGTCGAAACACGTGTGATGTATATACGAAATACATATCATTATGTATAGGCATTTTTCGTTATATCAAATCTGCGTGTACGGCAACACGCAATGTGAGTTTCGATATTGCAAATTTTTGTAGTGGTTGGCGCCAGAGGTTATTATAAGCACTACCTGCACTACCGGCCGCAAGGTCGGTAAAATCGCAGAAATGGGTTTGAGACCCCCTTAAACACTCAAATCTATTTAAATAATAATAGTACGCTAGATATATCAGCTGTATATAGATCACATGATCTTAGTTGTCATGAATTTATCTTTAACATGAAAAAACATCTATAAAACACTAGGAACTGTTAAAATCACCTGATCATTGGTGATTTTAATATAAACATCATGGAAGAAAATAAAATCAGCCTCGAGTTTTTAAATATTTTTCTGGAAAAAGGATTTTTCCCGGGATTTAGAAATACGACTAGACCATCTGATAATGGGAGCAAAGGGACATGCATTGACAATATTTTTATTAAAAATAACTCAGTTAAAATTAAAACTTTTAAACTTGAAGTGCCTATAACTGATCATTATGCTCTTTTTGCTGTTCTAAATAAAATTCCTAAAGTCACTAAAAATAATGATAGATATTTTTATAACTACAAAAAACTAGTAAGAATAGCGAATACAAAAGAATGGTATATTATAGAATCAATGCGTGATCCTAATGATGCCATTAACTTACTTATTAAGGAAATCCAGGATTGCTTGAAGATGTCCAAATATTCATTAAGATAAGAATGGAAAGAATGGATTACGAAAGCAATCATGGTATCATGTGATAAAAAGGAACAATTGTATAGGAATATGAAAAACAATCCTGACAATGATAGCTATAGATTAATATATAAGAATTATACCAAACAACTAGATAAAATAATAAAGCTAGCCAAAATTAAGTATGACAAGGAAGAGATTGAAAGAAATATAAATAATCCAAAGAAATTATGGAGAACTATTAATAATAAAATTGGAAAAAGAGATATTAAAAGGGATACAATTAAACAAATTACCTTGAAGGATGGCAGTTTAACCAAGAATACAAAAGAAATTACAAACTCAATGAACACCTTTTTCTGTGATATAGGAAGAAATCTGAGCGATAAAATAGTTACACCTACAAATGCTAAAATTAAAATGCCTCCAATGAACAACAATTCCATATTTATAAATCCAATAAGCAACATTGAAATTCAAGAAATAATTTATAATATGAAACTAAAAAATGGAGGAATAGATGAAATCAATACTAAAACTTTAAAAGTGATGTCTCCCTATATCACAGAATCCTTAAAAAATATCTTCAATCACTGTATTGAGGAAACTATATGGCCAGATGCCTTAAAGGTTGCAGAGGTTGTGCCCATATATAAGTCAGGAAAGAAAACTGAAGTATCTAACTATAGACCTATATCTCTAATTTCAAATATAGCAAAAATCTTTGAAAGGTTAATATACAATAGAATCTATGACTTCATTTTTGTAAACAACATTCTTGCTACTAACCAATTTGGCTTTATTAAAAACAAAGGGACTACCGATGCACTAAGCTACATAACGAGTAAAATCTATGAAAATCTCGATAAAAGCAAACCAATAGCCGTTACATTCCTTGACCTAGCGAAGGCTTTTGATACTGTTCATAAGCTATTATTAAACTATTATGATACTGATCATAAGCTATTATTAAACAAATTATACAATTACGGGATTAGAGGCAATGCATACAATCTAATTAAAAGCTACTTAAGTGGAAGGAAACAAAGAGTCAGAATTGGAAATGTTGAAAGCGAATTCATGACGATAAACACTGGTGTTCCTCAAGGAACTATTCTAGGACCTCTACTATTTATTTTATATACTAATGATCTCTTAATAGATATGTCGAACAAAGCCATTGCCTATGCGGATGATACAGCAATTGTATCGTCTGCTAATACCTGGAGTGATGTAGAGAGTGCTATGAATAGATATTTAAGTGAAGTAGCCACATGGTTGGCGCTAAATAAATTATCGGTAAATATACAAAAGACAGTATATATAACCTTTGGCCTATATAACAATTACTGTGATAGTGTTCCTAAAGAGTTTGATATAAAAATTAATGGTGATAAGGTAACCAGAGTAGACTGTTGTAAATACTTAGGGATAAATATTGATTTCAATTTAAAATGGGATAAACATATTGAGTGCATAATAAAAAAGACCAAATATCTTACTTTTATCTTATATAAAATGTCCAAGTATATGCAGTCAGACACGCTGATGATGGTATACCATGCATTCTTCCACAGTGTCATCAGTTATGATAACATTGCATGGGGAGGTGCTTACAAAACTATTTTGTCTCTCTTACAGAAACTACAGAATAGAATACTAAGAATAGTTAATAAAAACGAATTTCTACAAGAAAACCCATTAAGAGTAACTCAAATTTTTGCGTACTAGTGCCTGAAATATCACTACAATAAACTCAGTAATGAATACTACAAGTCTGTAAGCGTAACCAGGCATAGGAGTATCCCGATTCCTATAGCGAAAAAAGCAGTTAGCAACAATAACAATTATTACCAGGCACTGCCAGGTAAAAGTATATAATCAGCTATCAAACGATCTTAAACTACTAGACTTGAAAAAATTGTCGAAACGAAAGCTACTTAAGAACTGGATAAGACGCAATATCTAAGGCTGGCATTTATGTATAACAACATTGTAAATGTTTACTTTGTAAGATATAAGTAGGGCAAGTTGGAGTATGAGTAGGCCATAGGGCACTTATACCCAATGTATGTGTGAATGCTAGTGTGAAAGTTTTGAGTATGGCCGGAGGTTATTGCTGTGCTTATGTAAAGACCCTATTTGCTATTAAATGCGGGCTGCGCGAGTTCTACAAATAATTATTTAATCCGCGGAAACTAGCATTAGCTCGAGAGCCTTAATTGTTACTAGGTATATTGTCTCGGACAAGTGAATCTTAATATTGTTGTAAACGCGGACAAGTGAATCTTAGTATGTCCGAGGTGTAAGCGGACAATTGTCTCTGTGTGCGGACATTGGATTTGTCCCACTGTTGAGTTGCGGACAAAGGGTAGTCGCGTTGTTAGTTGCAGATGTTGGAACGTCCGTGACTATGTTGCTCTCTCTTACCTTGGTTGTTCTGGTTCGGTTTATGGCAGGATTTAGCGTATATTATTTATTACTGTTATCTATTATGAAATAATGAATGGTCGCTCNTATGATGGTGATTATTTGTATTATCTATTTATATGGTCGCTTATAAGTAATTAGGACTTACAATAAAGATCGTCCTGCGCACTTGGAATGGTTCTAATCACTCGTCGTGGCAGATACTGGTCGTTATAGCTACACGTTTTCACGTGGCAGTATAGATTTAGATTGGTCAGCTGCTATCTCTAACGCTGGAGATTCCACTCGACGGTCCCTTTAGTACGGACGCCTCTCTACGGTCTGTCAACTGTATTTCTTAGGGCTCTCCGGTGGTTGCTGTGCCAAGGGACGGATTTAGCACGCTCCCAAGGTGTTGGACGGATTTAGCACGCTCCTAACACTAACACTAGCAAACACCGCCGCTACACCAGAGAAATCAGGCTCTGCCGTACTACCGATCGGTACTGACTTAAAAGGCGCTGCGTGGATCGACCCCGTAGCTTATAAAGCCTCGGTGTCGATACACGCAGTTGTAATAATTTTAAATACGCGGCATCTCGCGACCAATCAGGATCTGCCACTGCGAGGATACGCGTACGTGGGTGTTGTAATTAACCGCGCGTGAGGAGTGCTGACACAGAGGTCAAGACACTCGCTCTGACTTTCGGCGCTCGGTATAATATGTTGAAATCAGATGCGCTCTCTGTACGCTGTCTCTGCGTGCACACACTGTTGCAGGCTTGCAGGCTAATGTATAGTGTAATAATGTAGTGATATAAACGTTGGACATTACACCTCCCCCCCCCCAGAATATTGCTGTCCTCGGCAATGAAGCTGGCGCAAAAATAAAAAAAATGTCGCATGTTCCTTTACAATGTTTAACTAATATAAAAATAACGCTCCCTATTATGGGCGTGTAATACAATTTTAAATTTAAAAATATTTATTTACTTAAAAGAAAAAAAAATTTTTTTCATACGCAATACTTTATAATAATTTAAATAATCTAATAATTTATACCACTGATATTGATTGACATGGGACTCGCTGGCTAGAGTTGATCTGCTCAATTCTTACTTTGGACCGTCCTAGGATTTTATTAGTTTTTAAGATGACCTTTTTATTTTACAAATTCTACACTCGTAGAGTATCCTCTTCGCGCATCTGCCGTTTGCCCAGTTGGTCTGACAAACAACACATAATAGCCAAGGTAGTTCATGGAGTCCCTCGCCTTTTTACCAGCAGTCGTCTTTGCATTCAGTGGTGCCTGAGGTATAGTCGAGTGTTGGGCTGTTTTTATGTCCGATCTTATCAACGGGACTCTTGCTTTCTTTATTTTCGGTGCCTCCTCTTTCTGCTTTCTCCGTTGTTCTCTTTTTCTAATTCTATCCTTTTCTCTTCTTCTCTCTCTATCTTCATCTGACTCGATAATTTTTGAGGACTTCTTCTTTTTATCTTTGGCTATTTTTGATGTTCGTCTTGATTTAGCACTCTCTATGTCCGGTTTTATATAGGAATTCAATCCCTCTTGTCGCTGGGCTCTTCCAAAACCAGGTTATCCAGTCAATAAAGATATTCTCTGGTATGGAAAGGTTTACTTGTGTAGCCGCCATGATCAACCGGTTCTCGACTTTGGGCTTCTTCCTCTTAGGTTCCTCCTCTAATCGCGTAAGCTTTAGGATGACATCCTTGCACCGTTTTTTTCTTGATTGCTCCAAGTTGGCGATGTTTGTATCCGATTCGCTCAGCTTGTCCTCGTTTGTCAATACACATGTTGTTATCGTGACTTGCAAATTTGGCAGACGCAGTGTACTCGCCGAACTCATATGACTATCCCCCTCCGCTGCACCAAATTGCATCACATGTGCACTTGAACTAGGCAGGACTGATGATGTGTCCCGCTCCGCTGCAAGCGCCTGTACGCGCGGACTCAGCGGACTGTCCCCCACCGCTGCACACGCCTGTGCGCGCGGACTCAGCGGACTCTGCGGACACGGCGGACTCACTAAATCGTCCTGCGATACTTGTAATCCAAAATCACATGTATTTACACTTTTTACTTGTTTTATTTTTGAAACGTACAATTTACACTGCAATGATTTATTTGTATGCTCTGGTAATGGCGTTGTTATTGTTTCGCCTGCACTATTAACAGCACAATTATTTAACTTGTAGTCCGCCCACTCTTTCTAATACCGGTCTTCTGCTCTTTCAACAAATAGTTGAGCCCTTTTAATTGCTCAAGGGCTCCTAACAACACTTTTTCTGCTACTTGTACTGCTTCCATAATTTTCTTTATTACCTTTTCTGGCTGTGTATGATATCGTACTGTTCGTTGTGGCGCATACGACGACTCGCGAGCGTATTTCTGCTGAGCACGTCATTTTTGCTGAGCTCGCGTTTTGGAGTTCGATGCACTATCGTCGTGGCTTTGCTGTGTGTTGTACTGTAGGTGTTTAGTGCTGAACTTTTCTTTCTAATCCCAACAATTCGGGGAGATGGCAGCACGTCCTAGTTTATCGACCATTCTGATCTACTTGTTAGTTTTGCATGTATATATTTTCATATGTATGTGTATATTTATTTTGTAATAATATTTAGTTTACTTGTGTTTTGAGTTACCTTACTTTGGCAAAAAAAAAAATTAATTTTTATCCCACTACCTAATGCGTGACAGTAGTATGATCTGATACGTCCAAGATGTCACGTTTGTCTGCGAGGTAAGTCGCAAGGACTGTCCGCGTGTGTACGTATATATAAAAAAAAATTACATCCGTCAGTACAAGGAATTTCCTTGGATTGGCAATGGTCTTACATAGCAATTCAAGGAGTCTACGCTGGAATTTCTCCCTCTTTCTGCTAATTGGTGGTTGGATCCTGACGCTTCCTGAGTTTGGTAGACTGCCAGCTGTGTACAACTTGGTGTTCTAGTAGGTGGTATGTGTACAACTGCTTCTGAAGTTGAAGACTGAGGTGTTTTAAACTGTGTTGTTATCTCTTCTATTTTGTAAGCTGTGTTCTTGGGCTCATAAGTCAAAAGAGGTCTGACTGTTGGCAATTCTAGAATTTCGTCCTTAGTGTGTTCAACTGTCCTGGTCTTTTTCTTGTGACTATTTTTGCTTTTTCGGACGCAAAAACTGCATCTTCTTATAGGACAACAGTACTTGTATAGAATTATTATTATAATTATTATAATTACCGGGCTTATTGCTGCCGAGGAGATGTATGACGTATACAGGTACTTATTCCTCTTTTGGGCTGCAATCTCGGTAAACTTATCTTCGAGTTGCTGAAGCGTGATAGCACCTTCACTTTCTGCCCATCTGCGAATTTGTTGTTTTTCCGCGTTTGTAATGTCAGGGACCTCGTTAAAAGAGTCGTACCCCTTCATGATGCTGTCAGTTAAAAATGTTAGGTTAAATTTGAGTCCTGAATTATACAGGTAAGTCTCGTTTCTCTGTAAAGTATTTACGCCATATAGTATATTTTGGCTAGTGTGACCATAACACTGTCCACGTAGCGTAAGTATACCTGTCCCACTTATAGTCAATTCAGCCTTACGTTCATCATTACACATGATACGCATTTGGATCGGTTTAACGACCGAATACAGCCATTCGTCGGTACTGCTGAGTTTGTTCCAGTAGAGAGTGGACTTTGTAGATATTGCAAGCTTACATGTTCTCAGCGTAGCTGGCGTTGGTCTCGCTAGTAGTGCGAACTCGCACGGACTATTTTCATTGTCTATGATGAACGGTAAAGATGGTGGGCACATAGTTACTTTTTGATATGTTTTGAAAACGTCAATATACTCTTTTGACGCTAATAAATAATTTTGTATGTCATGTGACACTATTAAATGCGAAAATTGTGGGACTAATGTCACATAGGACGTCAAATTAGCCATGATTTCTTGGAGAATCGGTAATGGGTGTATTTTATACTGTGAATATCTTGCTTTATCTGAAAGTGGGAACTCTAATATCAATACCAATTTTCCTCCGACTGTGCTCACACTGATTTTTGACATAGCGTGTAACATCTCTATTGTTACGGTGCTATGCTCCCACAGTAAAGTATGTCCGTTTATTGTTTTGAGTATAGATTGAAGTTGCTCGTGTGTGAATAACAGTGGGTGTAAGTGACCTTGCGTAGCTGTTTCTATGGTGTTCACCAGGGTTTTATACGAGTTGATACTATGCTCTAACGATTGATCAAATTGATAAACCCACTTTAGTAAAGTCTGGACAGTTACTGTTCGGTTAGCAAAGGTATCAAGTTGGTTTGTCCTGTTTGCTAACCTTAAAAATAGCAAGTGTTGCTCGTGTAATGTTCTCTGAGCATCATCTAATTTTTCGTGCAATGATTCTAGGTTAGATCTTACTATGTGAGTTTGCTTGGCGATTAATGTTGACATATTAGTTGTCCTCTCATATAATTTGTCTACGTCCTGATTCAGTTGTTCTCTGTCTCCTGCGTCCATAGTTCCGAACAGTTGTCGGCTTGTCCAACCAATAAACTCGAACGGAGCCCAACGCTTAGCTAAGGCGTGGGTGTATGGAGTAAAGCTGTTGTCTGGAATAACTGATGATGGTGCAAAGAATATGTGTAGGTCCTCTTTTAGTGATTTCAATGTTTTTATTGCTAAGTTAAACTTATCAATTGAGATAAATTCATTGCATTATTGTTTACTTAGCTAATCTCTACAAGTGGTAATCATTTTAAACATCTGTTTCTCTCTCCAAGTTATTGGGTCTTCCCATTTGCTGAAATCCAGTGTGACAATTATTCTCCATTTTACTCTCTCGATCTTCACTTCTCCCATATATTCGTAGTATATTCCTGGATTTTGCGTTAGTGATGTTAGCTTGTAGTAAGTTGGACTGTCCTCATCCTTGCCTTGGGATAATGGTACCCATGAGAGCATAAGGAGTACCGCCAATGAAACTGTCCGGACCATAATTCTGTAATAAAAGATAACGGAGTTTTACTGAGGGTTTATTTATAAAATTTCTCTAGTTTGTCCTTGTGTTTTACTATTAATTTTCCATTTGTTGATTCAACTATTACATTATTATTCTCCCTGATTTCTTTTACTATAAACTGGCCATTGTAATATTTATCTAATTTTCCATATCTAGGCTCTTAGAGTACTCTTACTTCATCTCCTACTTCTATTTTTAGAGGTCTTGCCTTTTTATCATAATATTCTTTGTTTCTGTGTTTAGAATTTATTAAGTTACTTCTGGCTACTGTTTGCATTTCTTTTAAACATTCAGTTAACTCTTGAATGTAAGCGTTGTATGTTTCTAATTCAAATTCATCTGGCAATCTATTCGGGGCTCTGGCCGGGCGTCCGTAAGTACTAGTTCAAATGGTGTATAGCCTGTAGAGGCGTGGACTGAGGTGTTGTACTCGTGCATCGCGAATGGTACTACCTTGTCCCAATCTTGTTTGGTAACCGCTTTGTTCCTTAAGAAATCCGCGAGGACTGCGTGACTTCTCTCCAGGGATCCATTAGATTGCGGATGGTAAGCTGTTGTCGTATTCAGTTTGAACTAATAGATATCCGACAGCTCTAATAATAGTTTATTTTGAAAGCTTCTACCTCTATCGCTTAAAATGATCCGAGGTACTTCATATTGTGCAAACAAATACCTAGTTAAGGCATCTGCAATGGTGATAGCTTTTATATTTGGAATTGGTACAGCTATGCAGAATTTCGAGAATTGACACTGCATAGTGAGAATATGCATATTCCCTTCAGTAGTTTTACATAGCGGTCCCACTGTATCAATGGCTACCTTATGGAAAACTTCTGAAGGCGTATCAGTGATCACCATGGGTTCTCGGATTTTTATTCTGACCAATTTTTGTTCTTGACATTTTTCGCATCTGCGGACATAGTCATGTATATCCGTCTTCATTCCTTTCCACTGATACCTCTCACGGACGCGTCTGTATGTCTTACCCATTCCTCTGTGTCCGCCAAATAGGCTGTTATGGTAATCCTCTAAAATAGCTAGACGATACTCAGGAGCTAGTACTCTGCATGTACCATAACAGAATGTTATTGCTATTTTAACGTTGTTAAATACTTCTTTAAATTTCTGTACTAAAGCTCTCCTAGGCAATATGTCAATAAGTTCACCTGTTCTAGCTATTCTGAAGGAACGTAGTTTCTTTTCTGATAGGAGATCTTTTAATGTGTCTAAGCACTTGTTTAAGTCACTGGGTTTTACGTCGTCTCCGAATTTTTCTGTTAGATACAAGCTGAAAACGTATCGTTTACGGTTGATGGTAATTATTACATCTCCCACTTCGGCTTTGGCTTTCATTAAATCTTCTCGATAAATTGCTTCTATATCCGCAAGTAGTTTATTAGTACCAGTGGACAGATTCAAGTCCTTGAACACGAAGTGAACTATGTTGTCTTTCAAGTAAGTTACACACTCCCTCATGCTCAATAATTTCAATCCGGTCTGAATGACAATCGGCTCTACTATACAGGGCAACGGTGCTGTAGCTGGAAATCGTTTGTCTTTATTGTGTAAAGTTGGCACTATATCCTGTTTAGTCGCGGAACGATCGCTGTCTACTGCTGACTTTACTTCTTCTTCAGCGTCGGTGTGCGTAGGTCTCGGATTTTTTTCTTCTACTGCTTTAGTTGGACTTCTCTGGAAGACTAGTTGTTCGTCCTCGGACTCTTCTTCGCTGTCCTCTTGTTCTATCGTTGATAAATTTTTCCATGAAGGGGCTTCCGTCATTTCCCCATGCCAAGCAGTAGAGCAGGCTTTAGCATTTTTCAAAGGTGATTTAGAACGGATTGGACAAGCGTGCTTCTCTGCATATTCCAGCATCCATTCTCTCAAGGTACTACTTGGTAATGACCTATTCTTATCAGGTTTCTGTAGGTCTTCTGGAAATCCGTCCGCTGATTTAGACGGTGATGGAGAGAGAGACTTAGCTTTTCGCTCTGGTACGAAACTGGATGCATTCTCAATGTTCCATTCATCGTCTATAAAGTTTTCGTCCGCTAAGTCGTCCTGCATTATAGTTTCCGGATGTTGCTCCAAGTAGTTGTCCCAACAAAGCGAAGACTTTCGGTTAAGCGTTGTTTCCTCGACCTTCTCGTCCATCGAACCCAACTCCTCTGCGCTTACATCTCTCGTCCGAGTGGTACTATTTTTTTCAATATGTAACAACTCCTCTAACTCCTCCTCGTTGCATACGTGACCCGGTACGGACTTTCTCATGGTTGAATGTAATTGAGGGTTTAGTATTTCCCCTTCACTGCTGGAAGATGACGAGTCTTTTATAGGTGTTTTTAATATGCTTTTCGTTGGCTTTGTTTGTGCTGGTACAACAGCTTTTTTTCTTATAGGATTATCCTGTAACACTTCCTCAACTTCGCTTTCTCCCAGGCTTTTACCCGAATTTGGTACCTCTTCCGAATCACAGTCACTTTCCGATTCTAAATTGTTTCTGCTAAGACTTGGGAGAATAGACCTATTACTTAGCGGTATAGGTGGTGCGTCCGATGTATCGTTACTGTTGTCCTCAGTTAGTTTCACGTCTGTAGACTGCTCTCCACTCGCGGACGAGAACTCTGTCACAGTCGCCTCCGGCTCGGAAAAGGCCACAGTCTTCACGGTATCCATTTTTCGTTGTCTCAGCCTCTTTGCAATCGTACTTCCTTCTAGATCTGCTTGTCCACCCTCCATACCCTTAGGAATGGGCGGTGCGGCCTTTCTTGAACTCGGTTTTGGTTCCTGCTTGTTTTTGCTTATTCCTTGATTTTCATTCGACTGATTTTTGCTCCGATTTTGCCTCACCAACGATGTTTTAGTTGGTCTCGGTCTTATCGGCATTATTCTCACCTCCCCTCCCTAGTTTTTGCTTTCCTTTTCTGATTTTTCCTGGTCGTGCTTTTCTGGACAATGCGTCCGCATCGATATTCAATCGTCCGGGTTCATACTTGAAAGTATAGTAGTAATTCCGCAACCGCATTCTCCATCTGTTAAGTCGACTAACGGGATCTTTTAAGGAGTCCATCCAAGTTAGGGGTTCATGGTCTCCAAACACCGTAAAATGTCTGCCGTACAAATAGTGCCTAAAATAATCCACCGCTTCTACCATTGCCAGATATTCTTTTTCAGTCGTCGAATAGTTCTTCTCTGCTTTATTCAGAGAGCGGGACATATAGGCTACTGGGTGGTCTTCCCCCGGTTCTCCTTGACTGAGCACTGCTCCTATAGCTCCTTCGCTAGCATCTGTGGTTAATATAAACGGCAATTTCGACATCCACTGAGGCTAGCACTGGCGCCTGACACAGAGCTTGTTTTAGAACTTCAAAACTCTGATCTTGATCGGATGTCCACTCCCACTTCTTATTCTTTTGTAAAAGAGAATTAAGAGGTCGAGCTTTCTCCGCAAAATTTTCGATGAAGCGTCTATAATATCCTGCTAGTCCGAGAAATTGTCGGATCTCGGTTTGGTTTGTCGGTTTTGGAAAATTCTTGACTGCCGAAATTTTACTGGGATCCGGTCTTACTCCATAACAATCTATTATATGACCCAAATATATTATCTCGGGTGTCAAGAACTGGCATTTGTCTATCTGTAGGCGTAATCCTGCCTCGGATAGTCTGTCGAACACTTTATTGATTTTCGCTTCGTGCTCTTCCAAGATATTTGCATAAATTATGATGTCATCTAGAAAAACGTACATTTCTACACCCTGTAAACCCGATAAAACGCAGTCCATTAAACGTTGAAACGTCGGGGGTGCGTTGGTAAGACCAAATGGCATGCATACGTACTCAAAATGGCCGTACTTGGTGTTGAAGGCAGTCTTTTGGATGTCCTCTGGTTCTAGCTCTATCTGGTGAAAACCCATAGCTAGGTCAAAAACCGAAAAATACTTCGCACTGCCAATTTGTTCCAGAATCTCTACGATGTTAGGTAGCGGGTATGCGTCCTTTATCGTTTTTGCATTTAGTTTCCGATAGTCAATCACTAGTCTATATTTCCGTTTACCGTCCGGTCCCGGTTTCTTAGGAACAATTCTGCAAGGACTGCAGAACGGACTGTTGGAACGTCTAATGACATCTGCGTCCAATAATTTCTGTAGTTGGTTGAACAACTCGTCTTCTTGTCCTGTCGGTCCTCTCTTATATTTGACTCGGACTGGTTCCTCGTCCGTCGTCCGAATTTTATGTCTTACGCAGGATGTTCTTGGTGCTGGATCTCCAGGCAAATAAAACAAATATGAATATTTTTTCACTATCCGCTGTATTTGTCTCAACTCGTGCCTCTTATGATATGTTTTTTTACTTTGTCCATAATAAACTTTACTCTCTCTTCTTTATTGTTCGGGACCTCTCCTTCTAGTGGAAAGTCTAAAAAATCGTCATCATCGCTTAAATCAAACGCTTCAAGATATAGTGTTGCGGTGAAACTTCTATTCCTACAGGATCTTCTCTGGTGTTAATTGCCATAGTGTAGCCATAACCATTTTCGTTAGTTACTGCAGCTTCTCCCAGATATACTCCGGGAATCGTCTTGAGTAGTCTTAAATAGGCCTGTCCGCTTACAGAGTCTTCCGTAGCTGGAATTTTTACCGGGACTTTGGCTCTTGGAGGCAGCTTAAAGATTGAATGGTTTAGCTGGCATCTCCAATACCTTAGGATCTATGGCTTCATCCTCGTACGGGAACTTGTAGTTATCCCGTTGGGCCGGCATGCTTTTAGTAGGTTGTCCTGCAGAACTTAGCGGTCCGTATTTTATGTCGGCGTCTATTTGATTGTCGGGAAATGTTTTATGTACGAAAGGTACCGGTGTTCTAGGATGGCTTTCGGTAATTAGCACTTCATCGCCGAACATAATATTCACCTTTTCGCCATAGAGAAATGGATTTCCCAATATAACGTCTTCGTGTAGTGAAGTATTGGAGGGTAACACGTGAAAAATATGTTTCTTGCCCATGATTGTCAATTTTACAGTACCCAGCGTATCAAATCCTTGATAAGATATTCCCATGATGTTTCTAAACTCGTCACGTTCTATTACAACCTCCGGTCGTAACGAGCTATGTTTAACGGCATTAATTTCGGCTCCTGTATCAACAATGCACAGAGCTTCTGGTACCGCTAATTGATCAATCACCAGTGTTACTGTTGGTGTTCTCTTGACTCTTGTCGTGAGTCGTCTAATTTGTGTTGGCCGTCCGCCGCCTGGTTTGTCCTCGGGCTGACTGGACGCTGTTGTTGTCCTGGAGAGCTCATCGTCGCGTCCTTCCGAAGAGCTTCCTCCCAGTTTAAATGATTTTTGTCACCGCGTAACGGCGACCCTGATCTTGTCCTATCGACTCTCATCTCCTTACCTTTATCATCAAACGGCGGCCATTCCCGTTGGATCCCATAACCCTGCATCTGTCCTGACATAGGATACTGCATGTATGGGTTATTATATGGGTAAGCAAACGGTGGATTACCCGGAAGATAATAGTAGAAAGGCAGTGGGGGCATATACGGGTATGGACTCGTTATTTGCGGATATGGATGTCCATACTGTCCATGGTCCGCAGTCATTTGGGGGTATCCCCGAGCTGGTGAAACTGACCTACTGGGTGACTGAGTTGGTGTCCGCTTCAAGATACTTATTGGACCCGTGGGTTCTGGAGCTTTCGAATAACTTAGTTGAGGTGGAGCATTTATTCTCCCATTCTCGATAACAGTTTTCAGGAAATATGTATCATTTGGATTATAGGTGTAAGCCAGTTCGTCTCTTCTATGAGTGGTCTCGTGGAAATTTACCTTCTTGGCCCCTGTGTCTGCATCTTCATCGAACCCTCTGTTGGCCGAGGTCGGTGTTTGTAAGAAATGGGGAATATTTTCTCTTTCCCTTGGTCTCTGGTCAGGGTTACAATACACGTAGTGTACTCTCGGGTACACGTAGCTATCTCCAGTCATTTTTATCCTGGCTTTCTCGTAGTTCAAGGCCGTGTTGTAGGCGGCTCGGAGAGTTTGAGGAGCTGAATCCACCATTCCTGTCCTCCAGCCATCCGGCAATCCATTTACAAACGACTCTAGCGCTAGCAACTCAAGGTGAGGTTTCTGATCCACAGCTGCTTGTATTGCTGTCAATCCTTCTTTCACAGCGGCATTAGCCGAGTTTATCAGCAAATTCAGGCGGCCATAAAACTGTCGGACGTTCTCTCCTTTCCTCATAGTGGCTGATTGTATTTCTTTTAGGTAATACCCGTATGATTTAGTAGGTGCGAGGCAATCCTTTAAGTGTGTCTTGAGATCTTCTAACGTATTGAACGTATTGCCATCTAACATTTGCCTTGCCTTGCCTTTTAATCTTGATATTACAAATCTTAATTACTGTGGTTCCTGTTCTGGTGGTAGTAAAGTAAAGCCATTATCCACATCCTGCAGGAACTCCTTTAGATGCATGTTTGTCCCATCATACTCGGGGATGTGCATGACTGCTCTGGCTATATTCTGAGTTTGATTGGCCTCTAGGACGCTGTGGGACACGTCCAACATTTGTTTGTCCCGTTCCGCCTGCTGTACGCGGTAAAATTAGTCGAGGGCTGTTACCCTTTTGCTGACATCCTCTATAGCCAGAATCTCCTCCCGTGTTTGGTTTAAGTCGGACATTGTGAATAAGCTGTAGCTCAAATAAGTTATACAAAAATTTCATAAAAAAAATATTTTTTTTTTTTTCAAAATTAAATTCTAGTCTAAGAATCTAAAATCCTTTAAATGCTTCTAAATTTCCTCTAAATATTTCTAAGACTTCTAAATTCTAGTCTAATTGTTGCTCTAGTAACAATGGCTAGTTCCCCACAAGGGATGCCATTTTGTAAAGACCGTATTTGCTATTAAATGCGGGCTGCGCGAGTTCTACAAATAGTTATTTAATTCGCGGAAACTAGCATTAGCTCGAGAGCCTTAATTGTTACTAGATATATTGTCTCGGACAAGTGAATCTTAATATTGTCGTAAACGCGGACAAGTGAATCTTAGTATGTCCGAGGTGTAAGCGGACAATTGTCTCTGTGTGCGGACGTTGGATTTGTCCCACTGTTGTGTTGCGGACAAAGGGTAGTCGCGTTGTTAGTTGCAGATATTGGAACGTCCGTGACTATGTTGCTCTCTCTTACCTTGGTTGTTCTGGTTCGGTTTATGGCAGGATTTAGGATATATTATTTATTACTGTTATCTATTATGAAATAATGAACTCTAGGTTTATTTGAATTGTTATGGTTGTTTATTGCCAAATACTAGAACACAGGAGTTTACCGCAGACACAGATGTTATTGTTTAACTAATAATGGTTGGTTTTATTATGTTGGTGATTATTCGTATTATCTATTTATATGGTCGCTTATAAGTAATTAGGACTTACAATAAAGATCGTCCTGCGCACTTGGAATGGTTCTAATCACTCGTCGTGGCAGATACTGGTCGTTATAGCTACACGCTTTCAAGTGGCAGTATATATTTAGGTTGGTCAGCTGCTCTTGCTAACGCTGGAGATTCCACTCGACGGTCCCTTTAGTACGGACGCCTCTCTACGGTCTGTCAACTGTATTTCTTAGAGCTCTCCGGTGGTTGCTGTGCCAAGGGACGGATTTAGCACGCTCCCAAGGTGTTGGACGGATTTAGCACGCTCTTAACACTAACACTAGCAAACACCGCAGCTACACCAGAGAAATCAGGCTCTGCCGTACTACCGATCGGTACTGACTTAAAAGGCGCTGCGTGGATCGATCCCGTAGCTTATAAAGCCTCGGTGTCGATACACGCAGTTGTAATAATTTTAAATACGCGGCATCTCGCGACCAATCAGGATCTGCCACTGCGAGGATACGCGTACGTGGGTGTTGTAATTAACCGCGCGTGAGGAGTGCTGACACAGAGGTCAAGACACTCGCTCTGATTTTCGGCGCTCGGTATAATATGTTGAAATCAGATGCGCTCTCTGTACGCTGTCTCTACGTGCACACACTGTTGCAGGCTTGCAGGCTAATGTATAGTGTAATAATGTAGTGATATAAACGTGGGACATTACACTTATGTGCAGCTAAACTAACCGGCATATGTTTAGTTTAGTATTTCCATTTCCCAGACCTGCGAACAAGAAATTGTTTTCCTCTGCGGGATTCACGGCACTACAGCGGGTTATTGCAAAATAACTGCTGCATTGTAGTTGCCTGTGAAGGTACTTGTAAGGAGCTATGTATAATATGTATTATTATATGTAAATTTTCCTTGTTACTCTGGATTAAATAAAATAAATAAATAAAAATTGCGACGTGTAGAGTAGCTACACGTCGTACACGAGAAATCGCGTCATATTTCGGCCCGAGGAGTTGGCAACAGTGCGAATACTGTGCAACTCTCGGCGCCGTTGAATAAACAAATAACAGCTCTGCTGCAGTGAACCGCACTGCAGCAGAGCATAACAATAAATAACGCGGAAGCACGACACTGAACCAGGAACACACGAGAGCTGCGGAGCTCCTAACCTCTCCTGTCAGCGGACAGGAGAGACGTCGACTCTGCACTGGCCACGCAGCAGACGACGCCGTCGCGCCGCGCCGAGGTGAGTCAGCTGGACCTTGCGGGCGCTGCTGTACCGGTACAGCCAGGAGAATCGCGGAACACCGACACCAGGAGTCGCAAAGACACGTAGAGAGCGAGGCCTGGAGCACGCGCGAATGAACACGAGGCGTGAATGACGCGCGCGCACCGGAGCCGCGCATCACCTGCCGTACGGCCGCAGCGGGAGAGAGAGAGATAGCGAGAGCCGCTCGAAGAGAGCACGAGACTCCGCGCCGCGGAGAGGGAGACGCGCGCAGGAGAGAGAGAGAGAGAGAGAGCTCGGCGAGAACGAAGCTGGCTAGTGGGGGACTCGCGCGTACACCACTAGCCACACCGCTGATAGCGACATGTCGCCGCGCGCGAGGCCGTCCCGTGCACCGCGCGACGCCCAGTAACAATGGGATCGCGACCGGCCGCGCTCCCGTTTTTCGTAATTGGCGCGTTCGTCGTGTGTTTGATGCACGAAGTGCTCGCGTCTCGGAAGTCGTTATAGAGGGCGCAACGAGTCGTCCTTTTCCGAGACGCGCTGAGCATCGCGTCGCGAGGAGACTTCCTCCTCGTTCACTTGGTTTGCTGCTCTCAACCGCGTCGGGCGTCCCTCCTTTACAAATTAGCTGCAGTGCCGTTACCTTAAATTCGCGAGCGAGTTGGAGTCAGTAGTTCAGCGCGAGAGTCTATTAGTTGTTTTCTCTTTTGGGTTTCGACCGTAATTCGTACGTGCTCAAGGAGATATTGAGAGTAAGTCCTCGCGCCGACAGATTTGGTTATGCTAAATGTTCTAACCAGTTATTAGAGACGCCGTTGAGGTCAATGAGAACCCCGGCTTTTCACTGATTAACAAAACCGCGGTTGTTGCATGGTTGGCGCTACCCTTGAGGCAAAGTTTCGGGTTTTCGACTGGTACGTGGCAGCAGAGCAGACGGCGGTTGCGATTATAATTTCGCGAATATTTCAGGAGTTGATCGACATGAGCAGGCCCACAGCAGAGCAGTATTCGTGGAGGTGAATTCCGCTAACGGTACGGGATCGCCATCTTGGTGACGCCGCGTCCTTCCGACCGACGCCACCGCCATTTTGATAATAAGCGTGGATGCGCTGCTAAAGTTACGTTAAATACGGAGATTCGCGATTAACTTGAAAGCACGTTAGTATAATTAATTGCGCCTTGATTTTCGAACGAGAGTAGACCGTGGTCAATTACATATTATTAGAATAACCGAGTCATAGTGTTTGGAACAGAAATTATTATTGCTGACGCGAGCATATTTAAAGAATACTTCGTATTTTAATATTAATTCTAATAATCATTTAATAATCTAACGAGTAGCGAGTATCGATTGGAAAATAGCGATCGAAGCGAGATTGTAGTCGAGCCAGTCTTGGCGGAAGTTCGTACAATATAATTTACTTATTTCAGCATTACAATTGATTGTGTTTTTACTGACTACACCCTCTGCCACGCCAGGCTAATTCCTGTTTTTAGACATATCGTGTGTCCCCCTCTAGATGTAAGAGTCCTAGCGAGTATATAGACCGAAGTATTATTGAGATTCCGACGATTGCGAAGCTACGGGATTAGCTTTAAAAAGCGCAACGTCACAAAATAAATAAATAAATTGAATTTATTAAACTTGACTTCGTTTGATTGATCTCAGTTCTTTTTTATTGGTCATTTTATTTCGGAATATATCAAAGTCGCATTACTTTTTTACTTTTTTAGGAGTAAATTTTTTAAGAGATAAATTATACTTTAATATTCGATTTTTTAACGTTAAACAAGTTTAACAAAGAATACTTTTCATTAACATTAATTTAAGTCATCACTTCTCCCGGGCGTCCGGAGACGCACACATTTTTTTCTTCCTTCCAGAAGAAGCTTTGTAACATTTTCGATTTCATTTCGGCCCGTTAATAAGCCTAGTTGGTTTCTTCCTTAGGGTTTGACATTTCCATATATCCCCCATCCACCGAAGTGATTAGGGGTTAAGGATCAAACTCGTCTTCTTTCGGCATCAATAAATCTTCTTGTTTCTATGCTCTCGATGCTGGTATATCCAGCACTTCGATAGCTATTGCCATCTTTTAGACTCTTTTTCCTTTTTTTTGGCCGTGGCCAGGGCGCGCCTGAATACATTGCAGCTGCCGGAGCTAGCTACATGTTTGTAGCCTTCTTCCTTTTGTCCATCCTCCCTGCAGAGAAAACAGCCCGCTTCCATCTGGCATTGAGCCATGCGGTGATCGACTCCTCCATAGTTAAGGCAGAGGGTCGACCTATCTGCCCCATTGTATTTATCTTTCCAGTGTCCGAAGCCTGGGCACTTGTGGCACCGCACTACCTTTACCCATTTTTTTATCCTGCAACTTACAGGGCCCACACGGATGTGTCCTATTTCTAGGAGCTCCTGAGCTTCTCCCTCGCTGAGTATTGCTATGGCCATTCTAAGGCCTCTCATGTTTGGCTTTAGTAAGGTCGCCCTCCTGCCATTGCCTGGCTTTCTGAATGCTCCTTCTATTTCTGCTCTCACCTCTTTTTCCGTAGCTTCCGAGTCCATGTCCCTTATTTCTAGGGTGGCTTTCCGTTCTTCCTTTTTGACCTGTCCAAGGTCCAGCACTGCTTTTTCTACTTCCGCAGTAAATGCTATTCTGTCAGGCCCTCTTCCTAGTTTTAGGAGTGTTGGAAAGGATGCGTGGAATAAACAACAACTTGTGAGGTTTAAATAATATTATATATTAAAGGCTTGAGAGCCTAGTCGGCAGTGCATCCGCTCAGCACGGAGTTTTACGGGCAAGAGAGAGAGAGAGAGAGAGAGAGAGAGAGAGACGCGAGTACAGATTATACAGTGTAGTTGGCGCTTAGATTGTACATGCGAGGCATGCGCAGTTCACTTGCTCTCGCATGAGCTCGTCTGACTGCACGAAATCGCCGCGAACCCAGAGATGTCGCGACGTGTACCATTCTGTGTATTACGACTGTATAAATTCACATATTACAACAAGGAGGACGTTTCCACTTCATGTTTGTGTAATAAACTCGCAAAATTTTCCAATTTTTACTTATAGTAATTTCACACAACACTTGTACAATTTAATCACTAGTCTTTAATTTAAACCGCTATCACCGATCCCTAAAAACAATATGGGTACATGTATACATGACACTTGGATTTAAAAACACACTACGTCAAAAATGAATCACTGGTCTAGATTCAATTTTCGGCCAGCGATCTCTGACCTCTTAATAGTTCAAGATAAGGCGTTGCGCGACACATCACTTGTACCGCTGCGACATTATCACTCTTACGACCTGCCGCCGTCGTCCGAGCTTCATCTTCTCGAAACGCCAAAAACACTATCTAGTTTATTGCCCAATATTCCTAATAAGGAATAGAAAGCTTAATAAAAGGGGATCGATGGCTGGCGCACGCGCTCAGTCTTTAAGTTGATTCTTCTAAGTACGGTCCTACTGCCAAGAGCAGTAGTCATATTATAATATGATATATAATCATTTTAATACAACTTAGTATAGTAGTACCATCGCGCAGTTATAAGTAGTAGAGAATTAAGTGAATCTAATAAATAGTTAAAGTGTATCACTTAATCCAGTTATATAAATTATTTTTTGTAACACATGCACGATTTTCTCGTTTTTTGTACCTATTACGCGGGCGTAAAGTACCATTTTTTTTTACCGGCGGGCAAAAAAAGTTGGCAGCGGGCCAAAAAAGTCAGCAGCGGGCAAAAAAAGGCAGTAGCGGGCAAAAAAAAATTTTTTTTACCCGCTGCTGACTTTTTTTGCCCGCTGCTGAACTTTTATTGCCCGCTGACAAAATTTTGTTTGAAAATGCAAATTTCGAGTTTCTGAGTCGGATTTTCTAAATATATATAGGTGTGTACTGGCCGTGCAAAAAAGACTTATTTACTCCCGCTTTATAGCCATGAAAAACGCAAAAATCAATACATACGTCACAAAAAATATGGTGTGCACCAAGGGCTAAGTGGGCTTTTTGACCTCGTGTGGTTGCAGTACTCGTCTTTGGCTCGGTACGCACTCGCCTTCGACTCGTGCTACCTTGCCTTCGACTCGTACTGTAAACTCAATACTCGGTCTAAAAAAGCCCACTTTACGCCCTTGGTACACAATATACTATACAAATACCAATCCTGCGTAACAATTGATAACTACATTAGCCGCTACTATTACTCCTAAAAATACAAGGTAAGCTTTTAATTAAATATAATAATATAATATCTTCTTATACACCTGTACTGGTGCCCGAACAAGACTCCGCTTCCCTCCCTCCTTGCCACGCTCAAGTCGCTATACAGTGTAAGCCGCTCGGCACTACGCGACAAACCCAGAAGCTGCGACACAACGCGTATAATACATCGGAACACTGCTAGTACGTCACATTTACTTGACTCCCAGCACCATCGGTCCAGTGGCATCCTGGTTTACATCCTTTTAAATTTTCCCCAGGACTTCTGCGTGCGTCTTATTTTGCCCCACTTTAACTAGCACTCCTTCTGAACGCTTGTTATTGATGGGCCTGGCTTTCGCCGATGGCTCTGGTGCATTGTGAGGGGCTCTTGGAGCGAGGATCTCACGTTGCATTCCCACTTTCTCCTGTAGTTGTCTCTTCCTGTCATGTTTTCCTTCGCTCTTCTCTCCTGGGCTGTTAGTGGGACTTCCTCTTGGCCTCTTGCTTCCGACACTAGCAAGTACCGCATCTTTGAGAAGTCGTCGTCGCGCGCCCCTCCTTGCATTCTCTCGTGTAACGTGCCACATTTGCTAATAGTCCACGTCTCCTTCATAGCGTGCATCTTTATTATTTCTGTGACGAGACGCAAGTCTCGCACATAAACAAACGTAAACGCAGCCTCGAGTCAATCAGCTAACGCAAGCGAGCGCACGAGCGGGGAGCGCGCAACTCAGCGGCGACGCGCCAGTCGGCGCGAGCGGCGTACCGCAAACACACCTATATAAGGCGGGCCGCGCGGCGCAGTGGGCAGTTCTACTCGAGCTTAACTCCTGGCGGCACACGTTACCGCAAGGAACAACCAGAGATAGACCTACGCCGACGAAGTCGCCTTGTGAGCACACGTGACGACAGAGTTAGCAAACCCGGAACTCTGAGTTGCCATCTTGAGCACACGAGACAACCAGGAACAGCCGAACAACGCCGAGTCTCGCCTACGTGAGCACACGTAGCCGCTACCCGGCGTCGCCACCTACTCCTGAACCCCGTTCCCAGGGACTTGTTGTTTTCTCCGCCACCGTGAGCACACGGGGCTGAGGAGATAACAATAGCCAGAGGTTAATTCCTGCCCGTTCGAAACCGACCTCAACGTCGACATCTCAAGATTCGCCTGGTCACTGTGAGTACACAGGATAAGGAGAAGAACGAGACGAGCGACCACGATTTGTAGAGCCGTGTGCTCACGACTCTATGGATCCGAGGGATCCCTAACCTCCAAAAACCCGAAAATATCCCGAAACCACGCCACCGTCCGAATCCCCGATACCGCGTCCGTAAAACCGAAGAATGCACCGAAGCTGCGTAAATCAGACAACGTCGCGTTGATGTACCATTAACCGCACTAGTATAAACCAGACCGATTGTAAAGGCGAAATATTCTAAATAAGCCGCGATCTTGATTTCTGTGACAGATGGAGACTAATAATTGAACGAACGACTTGTTATCTTTTTTGCTTAAATATATTTATTTTGTTAATAATTTACATAAACAGTCTCAACAATTAACCTTTCCCCTAACCAAATCCTGGCGTCCGGCCGACTACTCAACACCCGGGGAAAGTCGAACCGTTACATTTCCTTCCTCGTGCTTTTTCCTCAACTGGATCAGTGGAGCTTTAAGTTGTTAAGCCCGTTCTGCGGTGCGTTTCACGTCCTTTGGTGCCGACCTTCCTTTTCTAACTTTGTTATATAGTGCTCTTCATCTTTGCGAACTTCTATGGCTTCTTGCCGAGCTTTTCTGTAGTCTACTATTTGTGCCATTGACGAGGTGCTGTCCATGTTCCTAGCACTGGCAATGCTCGCTAAACTCTCCATACTGGTCGTTCTTGATAACAGAGATTCTCCTCCAAGGCGACAGCATCTTCAAGAAGAATCTTCATACTTTTTTCTTCTATTTATCCGAGCTCTTTCAACGCCTTCGCGAGACTCATTTTAATTGGTCCGTGCACGTTGGTTCTACCCTCAGTGTACTCGATTGTTTCCCTGATTGTATCCTTCAGGGCCGTCAAGTGGTCATCTAGCTTTCCTGGTTTGGGGGTTGGGATCCCCGATGTCGTTGGTTCGGGCGCATTTAGTGGATTCTTCTTATTCTTCATTTCCATTTCCTTTTTCTCCTTGTCTCCTCTACGCACGTGCGCCGTTTAAGACGTTCCGCCGCTCCCCGGCCCTATTCCGGACGCCATCCGGCACTACTACGGCCAAGAAGATTTTCGCCGGTTGATAGGACAGCCAGGTCCTGTTGGCTAGACGGACCTGGGCCCCTGTACTATCCGGCAGCCTGGGAGCGCCAGCAACCCAGTTTTCGAGCTGTAACCTCCGTGCTCAGGCTTAAGAGCCCAGCCCGGGAGACTGAGCAGGGCGCAAACGGTCAAGAGAGATGGCAGTCAGGCCGCCCGGTCGCACGGAACACCGTAGCTCGGGCACCTCAGAATCGCGATTCCTGTGGAACGTGCAGACCGAAGTCCACGGCACTCCCCGTAAGGTCGCAGGAAACAGTCCTCCAGTCACCCACAAGGCGACCTTTGTACTGCCCTGCTTGCTCGGGCAGTCCGGGGAAGCCAATTTCCGTAGGGAGCGAACTCCCTTCATGGACAGGTGTGTGTGTGTGTATGTGTGTGTGTGCAGTTAGGTGTATGTGGATAGGACAAATTAGGTAATATTTTTGTAAAAAAACAGTGAACATTTTCTGACTTATGTCCTAATTCTGACGACAGAAAACATGAGTCTCGATTATGGGCATAAAAAGGCCTTATATTATTATCTCGATTACGGGCGTAAAAATACTTTATAGATATTTTATATGTTTTGGCTAAGTTCATTGTGCAGCTTTAAAACCCCTATGGTTATTAAGATATCAAGGTTTAAATTTTTTTTCAAATTTTTTTGATTCCTTATATCTCTAAAAGCATGTAGTCAAATGCTTCAAAATTTTATTTGGTGATTCACCATAACCAAAGATATCTGCTGTTAAAATTTCAAACAATTTCGTTAGGCGGTTCTTGAGTAAAGAGCTGAAATGTAAAAACCGATTTTTCTAAAAAATTTGGCTTCCTCTTATAGGGTTGTCGTTGCACGTCGTAAAGTCACTCTCTACGAATTTATTTCATACTGATAATATTAAAATAGCATTCACATTATACTGCATTTTAAAACAATATTTAATTTATTAGAACAATAAATTTCGTTGGAGGAAGCTACGTGCCAATGAATTGGCAGCGGTTTTTTTTATGAGTTTTAAATATTTGAAATTTTTGAAGAGGTTGGGAATACCCATTTTAAAGTATATAAGCTGAGAAAAGAAGCGCACTAATCCTTGGGACATTAAACAGCTGCTCTCAGCAGCATGCACATCGTAGATTTTCCTTACTTTTTCTTTAGTACATTTGTGATGCTAATATAATTAATAATGACTATACATTGTCGTTGACGTGCGTCAAATAACGAATAATCCACGGCTAGTTGATGCACAAAAATGCATGCACCAAAATGCATTATACCTCCCACTCATGGAAAAGTAGTAAGTGCAACTCGTGTGGTGTTAGCACAATCTATTATTACATTTAAAACAATAACAAAAAACGGAATAGGAGGAAGCTAAGTGCCAAGGACTTGGCAGCGGTTTTTTTATCTTTAAGATAATGAGATTCCCTCCCTAAATGTGCATAAATCATCCACACACAAAGAATCGGTGTCAAGTTTTCTTGCATCACGTTTCCCCATTATTGTGTTAGTAATTACTACAAGCAATTACATTTGTCTTAAAAATAATAATCTAATTGCAAAAAATGTAGAAGTTTTGTTATTATCATACCATCACAACTGTAAATTCCATAATGTTTTCCTGAACTTCGATCTCCGCATACTACACACAATATATCGAGTAATCTATCACCTAAAAATAACAAATTGATCGTATCAATAAAAATAGATTGCTATATTGTTATACATCGAAATATTGAAAATGATTTTTTTTAATTTTCGTGAAGCAGGTCTATAGAACTAAATATTGATTCATTGTAACGGGGCGCGTTTTTAGGGGAAAACTCGACAAGCTGCGATTCTCTCAATGTAGCAGAGAATACTCTCGACGCCGGTTTTCAGCCCGTGTTATCAGCGCAGCTCGCATCGAGAGCTGCTTTGCGAACTTCGCAACTGTTCAGGGAATCTTTTGAGAAGCTTTTCTGAAAGGTTCAAAAACACATTATTGTAAGCAGTTGTTGTAATTGTTTTGTTTTTATCTTACATGTTTTTATATCATTATATTTCTCTCACATTATGCACGCGTCTAAAAGTACACAGTAATGAAGGCATTTCCCAATAATGCATGAAAAAACTGTTGACTTGGACAGGATTTGAACCCAGGACGCTCTACTTCAGAAGCTGACGCTCTACCGATTACCCCATCACGGCTAGTTATATAAGACAATTCGAATCGTCCTTCTATATTACATATGATTCTAATAACAATAAAATATTGTTTTTTGCATATAGACATAATTTTGTTTCAACTACAAAAAATTAATTAACTGTATGCATCCTCATTAATTTAAATTATATAATTCAAAATCAAATAATTGTATAAACGCTTGCCGTAAACATATTGTAACTTGTATGAATGTTTCAGTAGGTAACCTTTCAGGAAAAAACGCTGTTATATTCACAAATGCATTCCGCATTACGTACGGAATCCTTCTGTGACAGGTTCTCCAATCATTGCATTCATGCTTTCAGGAAAGATAAGGAAAGCTTTTAAAAGATTTCTGTTTAGCAGAGAACTCGAATTTTGTTTGAGTCTGCCGAAAAAGGTTGCCGCAATCTTGCTGGTGTGAAATGCTCAGTTTTCACATTTACATGAAGTTAAGTAGAGTGACATTTAAATGGGTCGAATCCAAAAATATAGGTTAATGCCCTTCCCTATAGGATGATACAAAAGAGAGAGCAAGCGCCGGGTCTAAGAGCAGGTAGTCGAGAACACACAATAGGTCATAAGGAAAACTCCGAAGCGCAGCCGCCTGAATGAATTAGGGAAATGAGAGGAAAGAGAGCCGATAACACGAGCAACGATAACAAATAATATGCAAATGGTATGTGGCACGTAAATAATTATCACGCGAAAAATCGAATATCAAAATAATAGCGAAAGCCTGATAAGTAGATTATGTTTATAATCCGGACATAAGGAACAGAGTAACGGCATGAGTTTACAATTGAGAGACTATGGAAAATACGTATCATAAATTAAAATCACGCGAGACTGATCTGCATACATATGGGCAAACGAGCGCCACTGGAAACAATAAATACACATACATTTCCAATAAACACACTAGTAGAAGAATTGCGTCTGAGACTGCTAGAGTACCGAGAAGAAGGAGGTGCGTGCCCAAACAGCGAGTACACGTGCATATATAACATCAGAAGGAGAGCTTCGTTCGAATCTGCCGAAGAAGGAAGCACGCGTCCAAACTATGAGCGCCTGCACACTTGCAACACCAGCAGGAGGGCTTCGTCTTAAAACTACGAGAATATGATGAAGGAGGAGGCACGAGTTATATGAACCGCATTAGTCACTTATTCATCGCTTGTTGTCGACCACTTTCCACATGCCGTATCGATCGCCTCGGCTCTCGAGGCCTGCAACAATAAGGTGTTTATGCTTTCGGACGTTGGCAGATATAAAGACGTATCAATAAACGTTATAAAATCGATACTCAATTCCTTTACTTACCTGCAAATATACGTACGCTCTGCAATACGTACACTTAACTGGCACTGCGGATAGGATACTGCGAGGCTGCTGCCCACCTTCAAACCGGGATTCACTTGGAATCATCAAAGAAGAGAGTAAGTCTTTGAAATTCCTTATTCCCCTATTTTTATCCTATCCCTAAATACGACTGATTTGAGAGCGTAATGGCACAAGCCGCAAATCAAGTCTCAGTGGAACAATTTACATTGAGGTTAGCTATATGGCGTGACACGATACCAATTTATGAAGGAGGAACAAAGCTCCTCTCTCACTTTCTCCAAACATGTGATAAATTTGTTGAAAATTTAGTCACTGCAGAAGAAGCATTAAATACAGCGCTATTTGCGTTAATTAAATCAAGAATTCGCGGAGAAGCTTTAAATTTAATAGTCGCGAATAATCCAGCGACATGGAATGATTGTAAAAATCTCTTAATAAATAGATATAGCGATCCCAGCTCGGAGGACCTGCTATTCAGTAAACTTAGTTTTACTCTTGTTTTCAACTATCGAATCAAAATTATGAAAAATATGCTGATGAAATAAAACAACGTTTAAATAAGCTAAAAGAACATATTCAGTCAAACAATCAAGACCGTAACTTAATAAATATAAAGATTGGATTTTACGAAAATGTTGCGAAGAATACGTTCATAAATGGAATAAAAGAGCCGTATCACACACATCTTACACATTTCGAGTTAGAGGATATAGAGGCATGTCTGATAAAATGCAGGAAGCTTGACAATCACGAGCAACAGGCTGCATGTTTAAATTTTGCGAGACAACGCGAAAATAAGCCAAAAACCAATAATGCAAATAATAATTCAAAGGATACAAGCCCGTTTACGAATCAGAGGAATAATAGTCCGATCATTATCTTTGGAGCAAATAAAATTCCGTTTTCATTTGCACCTAAACCCGCAACTGCACGAAATAATTTTGTACCGACATTTGCAAATAATTTCGGACGACCTATTCAGCAGAATCAACCGACACCGATGTCGATTAATACCAGAAACACCAATCGGTCAAATAATAATCAAAATAACCGGTCAAATAATTTTGCCCCTCAAAATAAATTCTTCAGGAGTACCGGACCACCGAATTTCATTTCCGAGGAGTTGCATTATCAAGAGGAGCAGCAACCGGAGGAAGACGCTTATAACGAGGAGCAAGACGACATTAATGTGAATGACAACAGTTATGAAAATCAAGAGAATTCAGAAAATGAAAATTTTCAACGGGATTCCGTCCCAACCGAGGAAACATAATAACTACAAATCCATCGCTTAAAATACTAATAGATTCGGGAGCATCGTCATCGATTATTAACCCTAAAGTAGCTGACGATTTATTTTCAAATTATGTCTTTCCATATAAATTCGAAATTAAGTCTGTACATAAAACAACGCAGGGAACACATGCACTTTCCGCTTTTATATTTGCAAGAGTTGGGTGATAATACACCAATTACATTTTTAATCGCTCCTTGGCATTCTACATATGATTGTCTAATAGGTCACAAAGACCTACAAAATTTAAAAGCAAATATTAACTATAGAACTCAAATATTTAGCACACCGAAATTTGAAATTAATCATTTAAACAATATGCCGGATAAATGTAAAATAATAATATTGAGCAACCATCAGGAGACCAAAGTGCAAATCCGAACGGAGCACATGAATGAAGAGGAAAAAGGGTAAATTATAGCTTTATGTCAGAAATTTAGGGACTGCTTCTATAATGAGTAAGAAAAATTAACAGCCATAAATGCAATTACACATAAAATAAGGACAAAAGACGAAAATCCGATTTATGTCAAAAGTTATAAATATCCATATCATCTGAAGGAAGTTATTCAAGATTAAGTGAGAAAATTATTAAATGATGAAATTATCCAATCAAGCAATTCACCTTATTCATCACCTGTCTGGATAGTACCCAAGAAACAAGATGCAAGTGGAAAGAAGAAATGGAGAATGGTTATTGATTATCGAAAGTTGAATGATAAAACCATTGAGGACAAATACCCAATGCCGAGAATGGATGATATTTTGGAGAATTTAGGAAGATGTGCATATTTTACAACATTGGATCTAGCACAAGGATTCCATCAGATACCAGTCGATCGAGACTCAGTGGAGAAGACAGCCTTCACAGTAGAAAATGCACACTACGAATACCGTCGTATGCCTTTTGGTTGAAAGAATGCACCAGCTACATTTCAGCGATTAATGGACAAAATTCTCAGAAAATATTTAGACAAATTTTGTTTCGTATACATGGATGATATAGTCATATTTTCAAAGTCTCTTCAAGAACATCTAGAACATCTAAAATTAGTAATTGAAGAACTTCGAGAATACGGTTGGAAGGTGCAATTAGATAAAAGTGAGTTTTTAAGGAAAGAAGTAACTTTTTTGGGACATATATTACACCAGGGGGAATTAAACCAAACCTGGATAAAATCAAAGCCATTGTAAAATGTCCCATCCCAAAAACACAAAAATAAATTAAAGCATTTCTAGGATTAACAGGATTTTATAGGACATTCATAAAAAAACTACGCTAAAATATCAAAACCACTGACGAAGGCGCTTAAAAAGGAGGAAAAAATAAACATAGAAGATAGACAGTATATATAAGCATTCAATAGACTTAAAGAATTAATCATCAATGCACCAATACTAGCTTATCCAGATTTTACAAAAATATTTACTGTCACAATTGATGCGTCAAATGTCGCAATTGGAGCTGTTCTATCACAAGATAAACATCTTATATCATGTTTATCACGAACTCCGAATTCAGCTGAGCAAAACTATTCGACCATCGAAAAAGAACTACTAGCCATAGTCGAGGCGTGTCGATATTTTAGACCATATATATACGGGAGAAAATGTACAATCGAAAGAGATCATAAACCACTAATTTGGCTCTGGTCCTTGAAAACACCAAACTCACGTTTGATTAGATGGAGAATAAAATTAGAGGAATATGATTATGAGATTAAATACAAGAAAGGAAATGAAAATTATGTGGCTGACGCCTTAAGCAGAATAGAAATTAATAATCAGGAAGAAAATGATGACTCACTTTCAATGATTCCTCAAGCCTCAGATATAACAGCACGCCGAATTGAGGAAGTGGATGAGGACCCCAGTGATGATCTAGAAACAGCTCACACTGCTGTGGAGGATCCAGTGTTTTCACTGCCTATAACAGACGACAATATTCATGCATTTAATTGTAGTATTATAATAAAATCAGGAAGGGACTACGATGTGAAAATAAATAAGGATAAGCTCAAAATTCAATATATAGTAAAGATTAACAAGGATGAATCTGAAACACAATTATTAAAATTTCTGAACAAAAACATAAAACCAGACAAACAATACGGAATTTACTATACAAATGATGATTTGGAAATGATCACCTACAGGGTATTGCTAAAACATTTTAATAAAAAACTAAAGTTAATTAAAACAAACACTTATACACCCGTAATAGACAAAAATAATTTTTTGAAGAAACTTGAACAATATCATAATAAAACCCATAACGGAATTCAAGAAACAATAGCCCATTTTAAGAAAGAGTTTTATATGCTAAATATTATATTAATCAATGCGAGCTATGCTTGGAACACAAATACGAGAGAAAGCCTTATGAAACAGGAAGGTATGGACCCATTATCGCTAATAGGCCCTTACAGCACATACATATGGACGTTTTTCATGTTGGAAAGGAATGGTTTCTAACAATTATCGATATATTTTCAAAATACGCTCAAGCCTATCATCTATCAGATGGGAATGCTATAACAGTATTAAACAAACTGAGGCATTTTGCATCACATCAAAATTTCCCAGATAAAATTAGTACAGATAATGGAAGTGAATTTAACTCAGCGGTATTTAAGGAATTTTGTCGAATACACAAAAACGAATATCATCAAACTACAATCAATAGACACACGTTAAATGGACCAATAGAGAGAGATTACATTAAACTTTAAGAGAGAAATTAAGTATTTTAATAGATAAAAATCCTCGGGAAGCAATAAAAAATCATATTACTACGGCAATCCTAATATATAATCAGAGCATTCATTCATCAACGAATTTTGCACCGTTTACTTTACTGTATGGACCATATGAAGAACTGCATAAACATGTCATCGAACCCGGAGTCGATATAATCGAAGAATATAATGAAATACGGAAAAATTAAATTTTAACGTTTTATGATGAATTATATAAAAGACAGAAAGAAAAGCAAAAATTACCTAATAAATCAAACAATGAGTTGGAAAATAGGGAAGTATACGTTAAAACCCATCAGCAGCAACGAAATATAATCGCACCCCGTTATCAAAAATTATTAATTAACAAATAACAAGGTCCTTCATTGTAATGTTATATACACGGACAACCACGTCGTTACAATCTAAGGAGTGCAAAGAGATTAAGAAAAACTTCTTCTTTGCAGGAAAATGATGAGGATCCTGAGGATGGCATTGACCATGGCCATTTCGATGATACCCGTAAAAAGTGAAGAAATTAACCTCGATGCGACGCACTTTAATTATCAGCAAGGAGTTGGAAGAATTATAGAAAATGATCATTATATACATTTCTTCATTAACACATCATCACTTAAACGCACCTATGGCAGAATTTTGACTGACGACAACATATTGTCTTCAAGAAAGGAACTCAAGAATTCAAGTCTATTAACGGAAGCAAAATTATTATGTCAAGAAATTTATCGAAACCTGCAGGAAATAGCACCATTCGGTGGAAGAAGAAAGAGGGGATTAATAAATGGAGTAGGAAAAATGATCAAATATATATTTGGAAATCCAGATTCAGATGACTTTGAAAAAATTAATAATTATTTAAAAAATGCTGAAAAACAACAAAATGAGGATATTTCGGTTTTGAATAGATCAATAAGTTGTATGAATCAAATTAGTAGAACGATAAATAGCAATACTGTAATAATTAACAAAAATTTACGGAATCTTATGAAAACTCTTAACGATCAAAATACGCGATTTGAATTAATTGAAACAGTTGTAACTCTTATTGTACAGGAGCAACATTTTTTAAATCTACTGGGAAAGATTAAAAGGTAATTTGTTTTCATTGATGAAAAATTTAATTTAGAAATATTAACTCATGAACAAATATTAAGCATAAAGACAAATCTATTAGAACTTTATTCCGAAAAAAAGTTAATATCACATTACCATAATTTGTTAGACTTTCGGTTTGCTCAGGGATTAGTCGTAACTATCCATGATTCCATAATTTATACCATAAAAATTCCCATCCTCAATTCCATCGAATTCTCCCTTTTTCAAAGACTTGCTGTAATTAACCAAAATAATCAAACGGAAATCGTAACTATACCATGGAAGCTAGATGTGTCGATAATAAAATTATTTTCAAGGAGATGTCAATTGATTTATCAAAGCGACTACATATGCTATCAAATCCTCGTAGAAGACGCAAAGGCAATAATAATTTCAACAGATTCACCTCTAGCATTGGCATATCCACTCTTAAACAATTTGACACTGGTATCCAGTAATTATCAAATAAAAGTTGAGAACAATAGAAACAAGGTCACATTTTTCGGAACGAAAATCTTTGGAGGAAACAATCTGCTGATACAGGGACACAAAGTGGACGACAATCTAGGAGAATTAGTACCGGAAGTTCAACCATTAATCATCGAGGGTCACCAACGGAGATTCTAACCGCTTAAAACACAAGCAATAGCTATGATGGAGACACCGATATTCACAAAATTCGGAATCGAATTCCATACGTCAATAACGTCGTTTATAATAGTCATACTAATTCTAATAATTAGAGTTTTCAGTATTTATAAGTATAAATGTAAAAAGAGGAGTCCAAACAGGAACCCACAACATACCGAAATAAGAAAAGACGAGGACGTCATTCATCTTGGGCATGGAAGAGTTATATGAACCGTATTAGTCACTTATTCATCGCTTGTTGTCGACCATTTTCCACATGCTGTATCGATCGCCTCGGCTCTCGAGACCTGCAACAATAAGGTGTTTATACTTTCGGACGTTGGTACGTACAGCGGAGCACGCATGGAGAACAATGGAAGAAAGACTAAACAAACAAAATTACAGACCTTTTAAAAGGCTTTTGCATCGGCAACGAGCCAGTCTCTGTCGGGTTTCTAAGCTATAAAGACGTATCAATAAACGTTATAAAATCGATACCCAATTCCTTTACTTACCTGCAAATATACGTCCGAACAACAAGTGTACGTGCGCCCCCAATATCAATGAGAATACTACACCGAGGTCATGAGTACAGAAGAAGACGAGCGCATACGTGAATTTCGTCGTCGTTACAAGAAGACGACATATTCAAGAGCATAAATAAAAGGGGTCCTAGACCACTTGCACTCGGACATCGAGAGATAAGATCTCGAAGTCAACGGCGGCGACTCTACCCACAAAAGAGGAAAGACACTCTACATAGGGGAGCGAGGAAAAAACCCACCACTGCTACAAATACAAAAGAATAGCTTTTAAGATGCCTATAGCAACAAGACCCGAGTCCAGAGATACCATATAAGGAAATATGCTGCATCTAAGCTCTCTGATTGGATGTGCTATTTACAAATGTTCACTACTACCTATGTACGTAGAGGGTGTCGGTGAGGGCGATTTCGTGTATATAAGGCCCTGGTCCGCCGGGCCCCACAGACAGTCTCGCACAAGTTTATCACGCGGAAGCTCTGCCCGAGCTAGGATCAACTTACGATAAAGTACGCGAAAGCTCTGCCCGAGCAGAGTCCGGGTCCGCAGATTTTGGTACAACTTAGAGTTCGATATAAGTAGCATATAGACAGTTATGGCGAGACACAAAAAATGACGTCATCACTGACGCCTTCTTATCTTATCATGTAAACAAACCATTAAGATAAGATAAGGTATCATGTAAACAAGTAATAAACAGATAATTACGATAAGGGCATCATAATAAACAATATCATGTTTATATAAAACTCACTGACCCAACCTTATCATATAAGCAAATAATTATAATACTACGTCATCACTGACACCAGGTTTGTTTACAAAGATAAGGTATCTTTACAAGTTGTTGACAAGATAACGATGACATTTTTACTGACCCCCTCTTCTGATTCATAATAATAATAGTGATATTGTGGATTTAGGATAAGGAATGTATATATTATTATTTTGCACTACGTTTTGAAAATATTGTGGTACTTAAAAGGACCGTTTGATATGATAAAGTTTATTAATTTAAGATTTATTCCTGAAAACTTTTATAGCTTTTTTGTTTTGGAAACGAAGAGGTCTCTGTAGAGTATTGAGGACAATACTTTTTAAAGTTAAATTTCGACGTTTTATTTTTTCGATAAGCGGCTTTTTATCCCCCTCCTTCTTGCCTGACGAGAATGCGCCTTTTTATTTTATCCATTGTGCTGGGATGTTGCTTCAAGGGTTAGATTACTCGTATTGACAAGGTATACGTAGTGACTTCATATTTATACCATACGGTCAAGAAGAATGGAGGGGATAAGCAGGGTTCGAATGACGTAACAAGATAAAATATATCTAAATTTTCTGGTTTATTACAAGTAAAAAATGCGTATGTACAAAGCGTAATCATGAAAAATAACATCTTAATTTTTATAGTATGATTATAGTAGTGTATATATCTTTATTGATATCAAACAATTTAAAAGTAGCGATTTCACAAACAATTATATTCAACAATCACTCATCAAAGTTGTCCTTAAACTTATCGGTGACATTAATTTTAATATTATCGCTGTACAGCGTGTAGTATTGTTAAAATGATTCGTAGGTTCTCATCATAGTGGATTTGGCATTTTCATTCGAGTTTTCTGTATCATTTTTAATACAGCCAATTACAAATTCTTTTATACAAGCCACAATTTCATTTACCTTACCAACACAAGCTTCAAGTTTATCGAGACGTTCATCGACACATGGCGCGACAACCCTCAATCCATCGAAAGTAACTTTTTGCATGCAGATAGCAGGTTGAATATGCGATGTTTTTTGTTTCTTTGATGCTCTTGGAGGTTGATGTCTTTCTACGGCAGCACCACCAGAAGTACCAGCAGCAGCATCGCCAGAACCACTGTCAACAGCACTATACACTTCGTCCTCGTCTTCTTCGTCTATGAAAAGATTTGGAAAGATAGGTGTATCAACGGGTCTTTCCTCAATAAATATAGACTTTGTGTTATACGAAGTTGTAAACATCAGATCATGGTTCTCCATGTACACTTTTGTTGGTCGACCGTATTCACTTTGGAATCTGTACGCATCTTGGAAATAGGTGTTTATAAGATCAAAGTAATTCTTGAAAACTTTCCAGCTGTTCACATCGAATTTGATAGATTTGAAACACCCTGTAGCCGTGGAAAGTTTCACTACTGGATGGAAGCTACCCTGATGACACTTCAATCCAAGAAAAATCCTTTTAGAATTTTATTTATTAACTGCTTAGGTCGTAGACAGCAGCATGTTGGGCAGGATATTTTGCAGACGTGGTTGGACACTACTACTTGATTGAGCCATGGTCAATAAAACTTTCACACTTAGAACGGCACGAAAGAACTACACGTGAGAAACGATTTGTGAGCTCCACAAGTCAGTACTGATCCGTCTCCTCTCTGTGCTCGCTCTTTTATCCTCTCGTCGAGTGAATCCCCCCGCTAGCTCAATTCAGTAGTAGTGGGGATGCATTCCTACACGTGTATCCTCGAAACAACAGAAAGAAGCCTGACGCAACAAGAAAGGAAGTATCATATTCGTCAACGATTAACGGTCAACGGTCAAAAGCTAAGGTTACATCTCACTGACTTCTCAGAACAGTATTGTTTAGACCACGATCAGTGTTATCAAAGTAGCCTGACGCATCAGGCAAGTGTCATATTCACCAATGGTCAAAAGCTCAACGGTCACAAGCTAGGGTTACATCTCACTGACTTTTAAAAACAGAATGTTTAGACTACGACCAGTTTTATCTGATTCTAGTTAACGATGATGATAATGATGAAACAGGATGTGAAGCTAAACAATAAATGACTCCGGATGGAAATATTATACCTGTCAACGGCTATAGCGATTACGTCGTTCTTATGTTACAGTATTTCAGATAACTTTTTATCAAATGATATTTTCTATACGATGATGATGAAACGAGTATGTAGGAGCAAGTAAGGTATTGTAAATGAGAGCATTTTATTTATTTAAATTGTAATTTATTCATAATTTTTACTTAATGCTATTTGACAAATATTCTCGAAGTACATGTCTGATTACAAAATCCGGAGCCAAGAGAACGCTCAGTTCCGAATCTCTTTACATTTCTTGAACGCAGACGAATATTCTTATTTCTTAACAGTTTTTTATAAAATGCAACCACTAATGCATCGTTCTTTCTGGAATCTTGTGAAAACTTATTACAAAACGTGCGTAAGTTAGGTATATCAACCATATGATAAAGAAATATAATACAGTATTGACCACACACTTGCGAATCGATGCTTTGCAATTTTTGCTTATTCCACTGATATCGTTTACAATTTCTTTTGAGTCTTTTAACATGATGTTGTGAGATTGGTGGAAATCCATAACTGTCAAAGTACGTTCCGTAACCATTAGCATCTATGTAAATAGCAATCCAATGTGTTCCTCGTCTGGTGTGGTCATCTGTGTTTGCAATGATAGCCGTGGGATATTCCATAACATTGGGGATTCTATCTGCAGCGTAAACACCAACTGTCTTGGCAGCCAACGATTTGAGTGCCCTTAGCAACTGACGTGTATTCATTATTTTAGCTATGATCAACTTCGTCCTCGTTTCCACCGTAGATAGATAAAGCTGTTCTAACACGTGAATGTAGTTTAGAGTATAAAGCGTTACTAAATGTCTGCGCTGAATCTTGAGTTATATCTTCGGCAATGGAGTGCAACCACTTTCTCAATAAATATGCCTGGTTGAGAGCACAATCACGACTGTTTCTTATATCTTGGATACTGTGATTTATGTACATAAAGCTGCTTGAATAATTCTTCTTTAATGCTTGGAAAGTCGGTGCGTACATTTCTTCGACATTCACAACCTCACGAGACATGACAGTTTCTAAAAATCTCCAATTCTGGTGTACACGGGTGAATACACGTATATGATTAGAAATGAGGTAAGGCAGAGGATTACAATAAATAATTATGTGGATTTATTAGTCTTCAACGTATACAGCTACAATGCGTCGCGCACACTATATGTATTCGGCGACGGCTCGAACCCAAGAGAGCGGTGTGCGAGACTCATATAATCTCGGCACCGCTTGTGGTCATGTTACTCATACGCATACCGCCAGAGGGGATACTTGCATGTGTGCGTCCCCTCACACACTCGTTAGCGCGCTCTCTCATTCTCACGCGCTAACCACTATACCTTACTGGCTACACTTTCTGTACAGTACACTATATTTCAACAGTATAGCCACTTTTGCCACTTGTTGTAAATGAAACTGTAATTGCTCCACAAACTGTAATATCACCTTCGTGCCATCGGATGCCGTGAAACTGATTAGAAATGTACTCGTTAGATCTTTTAATTCCAATAGGTAGTTCTGTGAAATTGTGAGGCGCCTTAATGATCCAATGACCAATAACTCTATTTTTTAAACCAAGTACAGCTACTTCCATAGGAATAAACTTGTTATTCAGGACTCTCAGACCTTGAACGTTAATAATGTAATCCATTATACTTTTAAGTGATTTGTCGACTCGCATCTATTTCCAAGACATTGTCATATTCGGCATAAATTATACAATTAATTGTTGATGCTAGTGCATGTTCAAATTTGACTTCTACACGAACACTACCATGCTTGATAAGATTCCAATGAAATGCTGAGTTTGCAGATAGATCAGGTGTTAGATCAAAAGCGAAAAATCAATAATCCATTCTGTGGTCGGTTCGTGAAATCGTCAGTGATTCCTTCAGAAAGTGTATTCCAGTACCGGAAAATAATGTATGATAACATTCAACGAATATTGGATTACTACCCGTAAATCGTGGTTGTAGTGGTTTGCTGGGAATCTGCACCCCGTCCACATAAAGAGAAAGATAGTTTAGGTTGAAATGTTGAAAATTAAAAGGATTGAACTTTCTATTTCCATTAAATGCTCTATTATCCACGAAACCGATGATTATTCTTTTAGGAATTTGACCTAGAATAACATTGTCAAGTGTATCCCCATGAACTCCACTGTGCAGTGTAAATGCTTTTACTTTTACACGGTTTATTGGATATTTTGCAGTGGCTTTCGTGAGAGTGTTCGTATGTACTAACATAACGCCCGGACTTACTTTGACGCGTCGTACAATCAACGACGCTTCTTTAATATGTACACTAAATTTCTCGTTATCAGACACATCCATCAAGCAAAAAGCATCCTTACTTCTCACTAATCGTAATCGTAGTTCAACACCATTTAGCAAAAACTTATTTTGATTAAAAACATCACAGTGTAAATGGCCGATTAGATCAATAGTTTGACCGTTAATTGAGAAATATTGACGATAAGAACTTCCCTTATTTGCTGTTGCATCAGTGCTTAGTGTATTAGGTGCTGCATCCATTTGACCAGGAGTATCTAAATACCAGAGTGAAGATGTAAGATGAGAACCTATTGTAGCCGATGAATAATTTAGTAGTGTCTCAATGTATGCACGGTATGGATATGCATTGGTTGGCGGTGATACTAATTTTTGATTAAAAAACACATCTATTTGATTAAAGAGTGAGTGTAAATATTATTAACTAGTGCTACCTTAGCGTACTCTGTAGTACTTTCGTTAGGAGCAATGTCAATATTCGGTAATATCTGCACACGTATACTGAGCATTGTATGAGCAAGATCGAGATAATCATTGCCTCCTGGAAGGACAAATTCCAATGGCCCATCGTCAATGAGAGATGAGACGGGCTTGTAATGTGTTTATCCAAAAATATCAGAAACACTGCGCTCCTTCTTCTTTTTTCTATTTACTTTCTTTTTTTCGAGCTTCTAATTTTACTTTTATTCACACGTCGTTTTTTCACACTACCAATTTTAGTACCGCGGCTGCTGCTGCTGCTGCGTCCAGTTAAACGACTCTTACAAGACTGACGTTTTCGCTTCTTGCCTCGTCGCTTATATCCTGAACCCTTCATCATCTCGGCTATTTTATCTGCGGCCTTGTGTTTAAGATTTCGATCAGAATCTCGTTCGCGTGTATTTACAGCTTGCTTAAAACTTACTCCACGATTGCCCACATCATCTAATACACCTATTCCTGCTTTAATAGCTTCTTTACCTACAGCTTTGGCGCCACTTGTGAGATATGGTAAGACTCTTCGAAATAAACCACTCAAGAAACTTCCTATACCACCATGTCCTCGCTGATAGCTTGAACCTGCAAACACTCGGCGCACTCCTTCTCTACCACCTCCCCCGACTTGATCAGCGTAATATTCTACGTAGTAACTCATTTTTGCATTGCTCTCTTCTTCTTCTTCTACTGACAGCGTTTAAAGTGAAGTGTAACTGTCAACGTCCCGTACTCGAATGGTATATGAGTACCATGTTGATCTCTTATATCTATTATTATATTTTGAAACGTATTGTTCAGCAATGGTATGTAATTTGGAGGTGCGAACTGTTTGACCATAGTTACACCGAACTTATACTTGGAGTTATCAAATGCCACTATACGTAAAAGTGATGCTTGTACATCACCTACAGTGTATGGAATGTAAATATCTGAGTAGACAAAAACTTGATCTGATATAGCTCTTGCTAAACAAGCAGGCATGCTTCCTATGATTGTTGTAAATCGCGACTACGGTGGCGCTGGGCTCAAGGCTATAAAATCTTCTACGCTGTACTTTTCATTCTCAAAGCCAAATATACGTTTAACCTTTTTGCTAAAACTATAGTAATGAACTTCCTTACAAGAGCAGAATTTTCGTAGATTGTAGTAGCCTTTTTTCCTCCTTGCTGGCGCTATAAGTAAGTGATCATGAAGTTCAGGTATATTATTTATAGCATCCGCTAGATCTTTTAGACTGTCGTAGATACCCGATGGAAAAGAAGTATCGCTGTATTCTAAATTTTCAACTACAGACAACTATTCTAACGCATTTTTTTTCTTCTTCTTCATCTCTTGCTTCGATTCGTTATCATTAACTGCACTACTGCTACTAACCTTGGTAAATATTACTTCGCACTCATCTTTTCGAATATGCAGCATAGTGCATGGTATATCTATTTCCGTTAATGCAACACTCCAGTTCCCAGTTCTCCCGAATCTCATGAGAAAGTTGAGTTTTAAAGCAAGATGTAGTGTTATCAGAGAAATATTTCATACTAATGTTGCTTGGTAGCACCAGATAAAATTCGTCGGAAGCCATGTTTTAGATTTCTACAATATCGTTTGCTTTAATCCACGAGTTAAATTTATCCGGATATCCAAGCCACTTCACAAATAATTGTTTATTTTCTCTTCGTCCTTTAGTCTTAATTACTTGCTCAGTTTTAAATTCATTATTTTGTGCTACACGGTCATCACCGACACGAACGAGTTCTTCTGGATAAAAAAATCCATCAATTTTCTCGCCATCTAGATCAACAAGTTCGTACGTATGAAGATTCTGGCGGCGTGAAACTATGTACTCTAAAGATCTCCTCGCTGTAGTTCTTCTCGTATCCTTTGTCGAAGGTGCCTTTTGCTCGACTGATGCGAACGTGCTCACCTACCCTGTATATACCTGCTCGAGACGTTCTGCGCTGATTAAGAGCTCTTTTCTGTAATTTTTTTCTAGCCACATCAGCATTTCGCATATTCACTAGGGCAGGAACCATTTTTATACCACTGCTAAACATTCTTTCTTTGAGAGTACGATTAAGACGTTCCACAACTGCGGCTTTAACATCAGGATTACGTGCAACTCTTTTTTAAATATTTTTGAAATTCCGTACCGATAAACTCTTTGCCTTTATCTGTTTGTACGAGAATAGGATCGACATCGACCATTGGCTCTTTTTAGGATTTTATCAAAAGAAGTTGACACTTTTGTCATATTACGGCTCAACCCAAGCGTATTTACTAAGGATATCTATTACAACAAGCAGATATGCGTAGTTATCGTTGTAAGTTTTGAGAGATTGCATATCACACAAATCCATCTCCCAACAATCATCCACATTACTGACATTGTACATGAGTCTAGGAAATTTCCTTCTAATAGGACGATAAAGAGTGTACGCATCCTGATTGCTTAACCAATTATTAACGTTAATCTTTTTTTTTATTATTAACACGAATGAGGTTACTCGCACCTGCGTAGCCAGCCTGATGTTTAGTGTCAAAATATTGATTTTCATGACTCATGTTTACATATTATTGTATAAGTTAACCACTTATCTCCTGATTTTCGTGGTACAGATTTTTTCTTGCTCAAACGTTCGCTGTAACGCCTTGAAGCAGTAAGTATTGCACCTTCCTCCAAAGTCTGAACGCTCTCGGAATTATTTCTATTACTTGAAGGAATTTTGTTCAAAGCACGTTTGAAATTTTCACTGATTGATAATACGATGGGATTACTTATAAATTTAGACGGGGTGTCAGACGAAGCTATAAAATTAGCAAGTTGAAATCTTCCAACTGGTTCCTCTTCTGCTGCCTTGCTCTGTACAACATCCTCCACCAAATCTATAATATTTGATTAAGGTATAACTTTATCGTCGATACTGACTATACCCGAATTATCCCATTTGATACGGTGAGGTACAGTTGATTTCTAATGTTGAAGCAATAAACGAGCTTTCCTTACAGAGCCCTTAGGTATACTAGTGAGAATCACCTCATCAGACAAAGGATTCAAAGTTAATTCAATCTCTGGTCCTGCTGCTGCAGTAGCATTACCATCGGATAAAAGTTCTTGACGATCTAACGTTTTAAAATAAAGATATCTTCTTAAAATCTGTAAATACCTTTGACATTTTTCTCGCTCATCTGTAATACTTTTTGAAAAAAGTATATCATGCATCTCAGCATCGAGGCGTGATAAGTTATCGCCTTTTGTCTGTGTACTCAGCAATTCCAAACAATTACTTGGTTCCATATTTAACTTTTAGAATTACTAAATACCCTCGCTACTAGTGCGCCAATTATAGGTGCAAGTAACATAGGCAGAAAAGCACCACCGTCTTGAATAACCACCCGTTTCTTCTTTTTCCATTCATGGTCATTATTATTATTATTTCCACTACTCTTATTCAATAATTTACGCAAAACAATTTTATGTTTCCTCAATCATGACTTGTGAGAATTTTTAATTTTCACCACACCTAGTAATACATTTAACGCGCACTCACATATACTTTTGATTAATTTTTTATCAGCTGAGCGAATTAAAGATAAACTTTGTTGTCCGTCAGCGTGGCAAAGTGCATTTAATATTGCTACACACTTCTTCGTAAAATGTTTTGGTAAACAACCGGACTCAGTATTGTCAGCATCAGCATCAGCGGCAGCAGCAGCACCACCACCAGCACCACGTTGCCTTTTCCTTCTTCTAATAACTGTATTTTTGCTTCTCGATGCTTTCCCCGCCATCGTTGCACTCAGACTGATGGCTCACCTGTCCTATACGCTACTTTTTTCGGAATTTGTGTTTCGGCACATACACGTAGCGTAATCTATCATCGGGAAATATACAGGTTCTGAAACGAAATTCCTCGCTAGTGGTCTGTTTCAAATCTAGCAAAAGATAACCATGTGCAGTTGATGTGCTATCAAGATATGCTTCTTGCAAAAATTTAGGATCTTCAGGATATACTTGACGTGCAAGATACTGAATTTGCGAACGATCTTGTGGATTTTTAAAAATATCAAGATAATTAGCGTTCAATGAACTATCACGTTGATCAGCTCCCTTGTGAAAAAGATTTTGTGCAATAAAAATTACACTTAAATTCTTGTGTTGACTTCCCTTCGTAAATAGATCAAGAATAACATTTTCGAAGCTTCTCTCATTAAATCATCAATAATTAATAATTTTTTGTTATCATTGTCTGTGAATAGTCTGAAGGCTGAGGTAAACCTTCGTGAAATTCAACAATTCTCTTTTTGAAATTCAACAATTATCTTTTTGCTGCTTCCTCCTCCTCCCGGTACAAAGTCTGATTCGTAATTTGGTTGCCATTCTGCGAAATAGAGCAGTATTCGATCAAAACTAGCATTAAACATGAGCGGTAGATGCTCAAGAAAACGTTTGACAAAGACAGTTTTACCACAGCCCGTGGGGCCGCTAACAATGCAAGTGAACGGATGCTTAAAACGCGTATCCATTTTTGACACACTAGCCAAAATCACTGCTGGATAAAAGCGGACGAGCGGGCGGCGGCGGCGGCGCGGCGCGTCACACGTAAAAATAAGCTTATTTTACGTGTGCTGAAACATCAGCTAATTACCGCTATTCAAGCTAATACACGCGTCCTGTAAGCTAAGTAATGCCGCGAGTGAGCTGAGTTACGAGCGAAAAATAGGCTAATTTTGTCCACAAGTAGCCTCATCGATGGCAGAAGCTATACTGAGTGTCATTAATGTATGTAGGGAATCTTATATTTTAGGAATAGGAAAAGATATATTTTATTTTTATTTTTTTTATTATTACTCAATACATAATATTATTGTACAAAAGTTAAATATTCTTATATACGTGAGGTGAGGTATCGTCGTTTTTTCAACACAACACAGTAAGATTTCGATTCGTCGCGCGTTTTAGTTCGTGCATTTTAGTTCGTCTGATAGCCTTAAATTTTAATCGTATTTTATTACATTCATCGTTCATTTTTTCAGATTCTTGATCATCGGTTGCAAAGGCGTCATTGACTAAATTCTTAATACTATCGAAATTTATTTTTATACCATTTGAAAAATTCAATGAAATACCTTTCAATTTACAACATTCAATTTTAACGTTTTTATTAGGCATTACAGCTGTATAAGCGTAAAACTTTGGCCCGCCTGAAACAAAATTATCTATGTATGTGTTTCACTATATCCACAAAGTTCATCTGTTATATCACCTAGTTTAGAACCGATAAAGGGCGTATACTCATCCGGAGCATTATGGTGCGAAACAAATATACACGAATCTGTGTCATAATAAAGAACACGATCACCTAACCCTCTCAAATGTTCATATAGTTTTAAACGCGCTTGTGCTGTAGTGTAAGCTGCAATCACGACACTTGTGTGTCGTGCAGGCGATACAGCCTAATCCCTGTATTGCCAATTTGCGTATAGTATCTCCTCGTTAATTGCGAGTAAATCATGAACCTCTTTCTCCGAACAGGTAAGCAGTTGTAAAAGCGTTTCGTGTGATTTTATGACTTCAGTTTCAGATTACTCCGCTGACCAAACTTGCCCCAAAATGAATTTAGGCAAAATTTAGCAACAGCTCGTAACCCAGAATTTTTTTCGATATTATTTTTATCTAGAGTTATTCCCTCATCACGTTTGTAATGCTCTATATATTGCGATTTTGTTGTTTCATCAGTGCACCACGAAGGCCAGCGGCTAGCCTCTTGTTTGATTTTTAAAAATGTATTTACATATACGGCAAAAAGCCCACCGGTATCGTTAACTTGATTATACTGTTTTACCTCATAGTGCCAAACTATGTAAATTTTCGTAATACTATAACCGAGCTCTACAGCTTTACGCAACTCATCGACAACCCAAGTACCCGTAAATTCCCGCATTTTAGGGTCCTCGTGATTGCAATCCTACTGCTGCATTTCTTCACAAGTACGGCAAAAAGCAAAATGAAGCCGCCCGTGCATTTTAATTGGTAAAAGAGGAATGTGTAAATTACGTGCTGGTAAAATTCTACATTCAACTAAATCCTCGATATTATTTAGATTGTTGTTTTCCCCATGTGTTAATTCATCGCACTCTTTATCAATCAAAATTCGCGGATGTCCTACGGGAAACTTTCCTCTCTTGCATACGTACGGATAAAGAGAGCATATATCCGTATATTGAATTTTTTCATTAGCACCAATCGTATATTCAGTAACTATATTCTCAGTTCTACCTCCAAAAAAAGCATCGCGAGGGTTCAACGTTACCCGACTTATAAGTGGATGATGCGTTACATAATCATTGATTTCGCGATTTTCGAATTTTATTCGATCAAAAGTACATTCCCACATCTCTCGAACCTCGTATCCTAAAGCTTTAATTTCAACACCTTTATTATTATTATTTTTTTCACTCCATCTCCCAGTGTAGACCGATCCGGAGAAGGTCCATCTTTCAGGAGCCAGCTCCCCGCTGGTAAGGCCGGCGTTCCCTGCCTAGCGCATCGGATCGGCCTACCTATTTTATCGTCGCTCCACCTTTATTATTATCATCATTCGCGTTTTCAGGCGGTAAAAATCCATCCACACGAAATCCTTCACGTAACATAAATTCACGCGCTCTCCCGGCGTGCACGATTTCTCGACCAATCTCACGTTCACACTGTACTAACCATTGTATTGATTTTTGCAAGTGCTTATCAGCACGACGATATCCGGCTGTAGGAATAATACTTATAGTCTTTTCGTAGCCTCTGTAAACGGACAAGTATTACCACATTTAACGAAAATTTGACGAAATGCCATACATGAAAGTCTTAGAATTTCTACATCCATGCGGCAATATTCGACTATTTCTCGTTTGAAATCAAATTCATAAGTATCGTGATTCTCCTCATACCAAGTAAAAAATGTTTCTCGCTCCGCTGCGGACATCGAATTAGGCGCATGGAAAGCTGCATCAGGTAATGGGCTAATATAATTTTGATTATCTAGTGTATTAAAAAGATGCGGAAAAAACCCTTTTTACTAGCTGGAGGTAGAGCAAAAGCTTGAGGAAGAGCGCTCAACTTCATATGAAAATAGTTTAAGCTGTCAATAAATTTCGTTTGTCCGCATTGAAGCATAATTATATTTTGACCGTTCAAAATTACATTAGGTACTACTTTTGTATTTTCAACGATTTCTCGCAAAATAAATTGCGCATCGAATCCGCGCGAATTGTGAGAAATGCAGATAATTTGACCGAACGATGTTTTTTCGCGAACAGTCAATCCCACCAATTCTCTCACAGGATCGTCTCGAAATATATATTCACGTACCCCACACGTATGACAAAGTACATTCATATTTGGCTCTAACATACAGTCATCACAAACCTGCTGCACGATACACAGATTTGGGACATGAATTTTTATAGAATCATGATCTCGGTAAGGGGAATCTTGCCGAGTCTCAAAATCATAAAAAATGATTAAGTTTTTTTTCTTAGGAGTTTTTTGAATATTACTAGCGTTAATTTCACGCCCGATAAGTTAAATGTACCATAACTGATTTACGTTATGCTTTTTGTGACATAAATTACACTAATTAATACCACATTCATGCTTCGATTTATAAAGATTAATCCGTTTACAACACTTTGTACATACCTTTACAATGGCACATTGGTACATGGTATACTACATGTGTTACAAAAGCATTGTTGCGGTATATAACAACTGTATATTATCCGATTTTATAAATATAAATTGGTGCTATGAGACAGTTGTGTATCGAGTGTTATATAATATGATCGATGTAAGAAGCTAATCTCTCTCGCGCGCGGTAGCAGAAGACTTGAAAACAACAGATGACATGAACACTAGCCAGTATGAGTAGCAGACGACCCTATCTACAGCAGGATCGGATGACACACTCAACCGTGAATGTGTGTACGCACGCGCGCGCACGCTCGCGTGTGTGTATGAATGAAACAGAGTTTGTAGTAAGTAACAGCTGACGACGCTATCAGCTATGGTACCATTTACATCGTTACCGTATATTAAGCACTGTTTGTTTATTCTACTAATGATAAGGCGTCGCAGCATAGAGAAATTATAATTAATAAAAAATGTACTCACCATTATTTTCTTCGAATGCAGCCGTCAGATGCATTAGCACAGGAAGATGCGCAATATTCTGCTGCATACAAAATTCTGCTGCGCATCGTACAGCTGAACTAGATTTTTTTAAAATGAAACGGTGAAGCTGTGCAATTTTTCGTAGCCCACAGCATCGTAAGAGTCGTGAAATCTCGCGAACTAGTTGACACGCCACCATGCGGTTCACACTTAGACGCCAGGATTTTGTACACCTGCGTCTAATGGCACTGCGTGCTTGAAGATTACTGGCAACGTGTATCTTGATTAGATGCAACTACTCTCATGACTACTCATGGGGTCAGCGCAGGGTTTATATAGTACGAAAAAAGGCCTTCTTAGTGGGGGATATACACTCACACTGCTCTATATATATCGCGAAAAAAACATCCTGTGATAAGTTTTATCTTAGCTTTATCATTACCGAACATAAAAATCAGGCCGAACGTCTCTTACACATTAAGGGGATCGTCTGATTCATGGGTATTATATTACCTTTGCCTTCGTCCATGCAACACAATCTGAAAAGATGATACCACCGACGATTTTCGCACAATACAAGGCGGCGAAAATCAATGCTTCGTCTCATACGTCTAAAATAAATTGCGTTTAATACTCATGCCGACGCGAGGATACTAAAAATATCAAGTTCATGCACAGAGCAGTCGAGAGTCAAAGATTATGCTCTCTCTTACGCTCGTAAAAAGTATCTTGTATCCCTCAAGCATCAAGCAGTATCAGCCACGTGTAGTTGTTTTGTCACAGCTGCATAGGTATCGTCTGCTAAGACTCAGCATCCTGTGAAAAGCACTTCAGAGTCAAAGGTCACGCTCTCTCGCGCTCGTAAAAAAGTATCCCGTGTCCGTCAAGCATCTTGCTGCACAATGCGTCAACCAGTTCGTTAGAGTATCGGGTGTACGAGCACACGTGCGCTATTGAAAATTTATCGGTATAAGTGTAAATTTTTCTCCTTCCTTTTTCTTCTTCTTCTAAGCCCTACAAATGATCGCGTGGCCTACAGTCGTCAGTTCCAAGACGTTCGTTCTGCTGGAAAGATGTCTGTGCAAAGTGATATCGTTCAAAAGCTAGAGGGGAAATGCTCTCTTCTTAAAGCTCGCATGGAGCGCGCGTCGCGGATGATCCAACAGCATCGCGACACGTACGAGGAGCTTTACGAAGAGAGTGAAGAAATCAAACGGGCAATAGAGATATTACGAGGCCCAACTACTACCGCACCTGTCGGCAACTTCATCCCCAAGATCGGGGATGTGTGCAGCGTGTGTAGCCGGAGGATGAAGCAGATGACGATCCAAACACACCGGACCTGCTGCACCCACTGCACGGCGCTACGCTGCACAACGTGCAGCAGGAAGGAGCTGTGGTGCTGCAGCTAGCCCACAGCTTCCGAGGAGCAAAAAGTTGGAAGCTCCCGTGGAACAGGTGCAGGCCAGCGGTTATGTGAAGAAGGAGGCAGTGATTGCTGAGGAGGCTGCGGAGGAGATATTGCAGCGACAGGTAAGTTAGTTTTTTATTTTATAAATTATTATAAATTATTTTTTTTTTCATATTTTTTCAGCAGGTGGTGTATGCCGACCTGTAAATGGAGACGCTGCTGTCGCTGCTGCCGCTGCTATACTCAACGCAGCTAGAAGAGCGGAGAATGCTGCCGGGGAGATGATGCAGAAGGAGGCTGCTATGGAGATCTCATCGGAGATCGATGTAGGGGAGGAGTTTTTCCAATATTACTCCCCCACATCTCCCATTGACCCTGCTGACCGAAGAGAACCAGTCGTCGTCAAAGTGGAAAAAAGCTCCGAGGAGGAGACAGTCGACGTCGTGTGTTAATGTGTGTGTGAGTATATAGTGTATAGTGTATAATGTGTGAACGCGTAAGTTTTTATTATTGATTATATTTACTCGTACGTGTGTGTGTTTGTGTGCGTGTGTGTTCGTGTGTGTGAGAACGTATACATGGNGAGAGAGAGAGAGAGAGAGAGATTTTAGATATAGATTTAAGTGTTTTATTACTGTACATTATGTTGTACAAATAGTATTATAGAAAATATTTACAGATTAATTACAAGTTTGAGCGATAGATTTGAAGTATGTTAAGTAATGGTGGTGATATGAGATAGCGAAAAGTTATGAATGAGGTGTTTGTGTGATAGTTACTATTGTTTGTGAAGGTGTTTGAGAGAATGTTGCGAATTTAGTTGTTTCTACTCTGTTCTTCTTGAGCGAAAAAGTATTGTCTAGCCTGCGTTTTGAAATAAGAAGTTGAACTATTGTTACGTAAGTGAGATGGTAGGGAATTCCAGAGATATGAGGTGCTGATGTGGAATGATTTCCTNGTGCACTAGGATTTCTTTATTTCGCGGGATTTTACACGCGATCGCCGACGTATGGGAGTACGCTGGGGAGAGGTGGGAAAACAGGAAAGAAGTCAAACACAAACAACACTTTATTCACGTTTCTGCACTTGTATTTCGCCCAGCCCTTCCCTACAACGTGGTGGCCTTAGCCGCCCACGCAAGGTAGCCACGCAGGGCCCGCAGATACTCGCAAACTCCGCACACACACACTCTGCCACGCTATAGTCCTGAGGCTCTCACCTCTGAACACAGCTGACCCTCTCTCTCTCTCTCTCTCTCTCTCTCTCACGTACACGCGCTAGTCCCCAAGCCGTAGCCGGTAACGTCACGCCAATTCTCCGTCTCTCTCGCACACACACACGCGCCAGCCGCACGACCGGCTCTCCCTCGTCTCGTTCCCTCTCTCTCTCTCTCTCTCTCTCTCTCTCTCTCTCTCTCTCTCTGGCTTTGGTGAGTACTAGGCGCATTGGTGTATACGCCTACTTTGTACTGCTTTTTCTGCCGCACTCTGCCTTCGGGCGCTTTCTGTTACAGCTTGTTGCACGCACCTTAATGCAACCTTCAGAGTGATATATAATTCACTGGAGGCTGCATTCTTTTCTCTTCACCATCTTCGCTTCAAGCATCTGCCTTCTCACCTAACCTCAAATTGCTCGGCTTTGTTTTCCTTCATGCTTGGCTTGGTTTTTGCTCTCCACACAGCCTCGACGCGACATCTCACAGGACAGGGAAACAACATCTTCGCCCGCTCTACATTATCGACTGCCAATTGCCGACGAAATGAGTACAAGTGGAGTAAAGCCCGCGGATCCACCATCGATCATCTGTGATAAATGTGACAAACCTATACAGACAAGGGATCCCAAACAATGTGAACTTTGTCACAATTACTTTCACACCAAATGTATCTCGTTTCGGTCCCTGCCTGTGAGAGGCGTTGCCACGTTTGCCTGTGCGACCTGTGCAGACATACACATCAGGGGAAGGCTTGAAACCACGCTCAACAGCAGCACCCAGGCCGTCTCTAAGGGCAACTCCACCACCAACCAGGGCAAGGCAAGCAGCACCACGACCAGAAAAAAGCCCCTCTCTGCGCCCCCCTCGACCAGTACATCACGCAACCAGTCGCCGGCGCGTCAAACATCAACATCGTCGAATAAAGCTGATAAAGCTGATGTCACACTGCAGGACATTCTCGCAGCGTTGACAGAGATACGCGCCAAGGACGAAGCGGTGAAGGAGCAGAGGAACATGTCCAGGAAGATCTCTGGTCTGGAGGAAAAGCTTGGCCCCATCGAGCTGCGTCTCAGGGCCCTCGACGATCTGCCTCTGTTTCAAACCCGTTTGAGATCAGAGTCAGAGCATCACGGAACTCAGGGCGCAGCTACAAGACCTGTCTGCGAGGCCTCTCCCTACGCTGCCCAAGGACGGCAACAATAACAACAGTAACAACACTGCCGCCACGCCTGCCACTGTCATCCCTACGGAGATCGCCAGTCTGCGCAGTGAACTGCAGAGGGTAAAGCGACAGCAGGAAACCTCTGCCAACAACAACACCGTGGTACTGTCGGGTCTATACTACACACGCGAGACCCGCCTAGACCTACTGGCATTCTCTGTGCTGTCGGCCCTAGATCCTTCTGTCCTCAGAAGGGACATCGCAGGAGCAAGGGTCATGGGAAGACTTAACGCAGCCACTGCCACCTCGGCTGCAGACAGCAGACCTCCACCGATTGCTGTCACCCTGTCGTCCCACGCCCTTGTTCGTTCGACCATCATTGCGAAAATCAAAAAGGGCAAACTCCACACAGCAGAGTTAGACGCTGGAATCCTCGAGGAAGCAAAGGCCCTAGCCCCAGACCATCAAGGGCTAGTGAACATCAATGAGCTGCTTCCTCGAGAGACTCATAAGCTTCGCGTCAGGGCCAGACTGGAGGCCAAGAGAAGGAACGGTTGCAGAACCTATGTACGGGATGGAACTGTTTACATCCGTTCTACGGAGGATACGGAAAGGGCCACCATCATCACCAGCGACGAAGACCTGACAAGTTTTTTGTCCCTGTGGCCGCCGGACAACATAAACCACTGAAGACAGTTCATCTCGTCCCACCAGCACCACCATCAGCACAATCAGCATCATCTACAACATCATCGGCCACATCCTCATCAGCTTCCAAGGTAACTCTGTCCAAGGGTTTAAGGGCCTGCCACTTCAATGCCAACTCCCTCACGGGTCACATTGAGGCGGTTAGGCTCTTTTTGTCCACTCGTCCCACCTTTCACGTAATAGCTGTGACTGAAACCTGGCTAGACGAAAAGGTTAAAACAATCCCTTTACTTGACGACTACATACTATATAGACGGGACAGAAACAGAAATGGTGGAGGTGTGGCCCTCTACATACACAATACTTTGACTGCTACCATCATTGCATCATCTGACGGTACATGGTCTGGCAGGCCGGGGAAGCCGGAGTATCTCTTCTGCGAGATTTCTGCCAAGGGAGTATCTCCCATCTTTGTCGGCGTTGTTTATCGTCCACCACATGCCCCTTTCATCCAGGGCAATGATTTTATAGAGAAACTCTCTACACATATGCACTGCTACTCCAACAAGCTGATCATGGGCGATTTCAACGCTGATCAACTCTCCTCTTCCGAAGATGCTAAGTTCATCAGAACCTTCATAGAGGAGAACTCCCTACAGTCGGTTCCTTATGGCGCCACGCACCATAAGCAGGAATCCGACACCTGGCTGGACCTCTGCTTGATAGACGAGCAGGATCGCCTGCTTGAACACTGGAAGACAGACACACCCTTCATAAACGGACATGACCTCATAACGGCCACTCTCGACGTACAGATGCCACGACACGTACCTAAAACCTTCACCTACAGAAACTACAAAGGCATCTGCGCCGAGAAACTGAGGAACCACCTCGGGGCATGTGACTGGTCATCCCTCGCCACTTCATCACTCGACGAATGCATTGCTGTACTCAACACCAACTTAACTAACGCTGTAAATCATCTCGCCCCATTACGCACAGTGACAGCTGGACAGAAGCGCCACCCGTGGTTCACCACGGCTCTTCGTGGACTTGTGAAAGAACGAGACAGACTTTACAGGCGATTTCGCAGATCACGTCTCCCATTAGATCTATTTTTCTATAGACTCGCTAGGGATGATGCTCACAGACAGGTCGAGGAGGCTAGGCTGAACTATTATCATTCACGCCTGTCCTCCCTGACAGATGTCGGCGAGATCTGGAGAGAGCTAGAGAAGCTTGGAATAACATCTTCCAAGCTAAAACCACCTTCTCGGTTCTCAAACGAAGACCTCAATATGCATTTCAGCGGCATTTCCAACAACCCGCAAGCTCCTGCTGTTGAGGATTATCTGCGTACCCTCGAGAGTCTGAATTTCCCTGAACATTTCAGTTTTAGGGAGGTTACGGAATCGGACGTTTTAGCTGCAATAACGCACTTTGACTCCCAGGCCAGAGGTAGCGACGGCATCCCACAGGTTGTTATTCACAAGGCCCTGCCAGTACTCGCTCCCATTCTTCGTCATATTTTTAACCTGTCATTGAGCGAGTCGTGCTTTCCCTCTGACTGGAAAAAGTCATTGGTGCATGCACTAAACAAAGTCAGCTCTCCTACATCCTTAACTGACTACCGTCCGATCTCTCTTCTATGCTTTCTGTCAAAAGCGCTGGAGTGGCTGGTGCATAAGCAAATCTCTGAGTACCTTGAGTCCAAGCTTTTTCTGGACGATTTGCAAACTGGTTTTCGCACTGGCTATAGCACTCAGTCTGGCCTACTCAAGCTAACGGATGATGTCAGGCGTGGCATTAATAACAAGAAGGTAACTCTTCTTCTTCTTTTCGATTTCAGTAAAACCTTTGACACTGTATGCCACGTCAAGCTTCTCCGAAAGCTAACACATTTCTGTTTCTCTAAGCAAGTTATCCGCTGGGTCGCCTCATATATCACAGGCAGAAAACAGGCAGTCTTTGGTGATGACGGCGAGCTTTCCACCTTTCGCCCTCTCAACATGGGAGTACCGCAGGGATCTGTCCTGGGTCCTCTGCTATTCTCCCTGTACATCAA
>CM053172.1:40029369-40066185 GCA_012977825.3 Pteromalus puparum
GAAGAGGAGCTGCCCTTATCACCATGACAGCTCTCTCTGCCCGTAAATTATTGTCGGTGACCGGTTCGAGAAACCGAAAGAGCGTTGTTTTGAGAAATTGACTTGGAAACCATGTAACCACTCTTACTAAAGCCGAAGAGAGGAGAAGTGTAACCATCTTTTTGTTTATCCCTAGCCTGATAGCGTCGTTACACTTTATCAGTGCCTGACTGAGTACTATGCCGGAGCTCGAAGCCGTTTTTGAATCATCAAGGAGACGCCTTCGATTCAGATTAGTCAATATTTGTTTGTGTACCAGCATTACCACACATCTCAACTGTGACCGTGAGAAGTTAGCGATTGAAAGCAGCCCTTAGTCCCTCGCGACAGAGTTACCTTGGATGATGAAGATGTTGATTTAGATGACGATGATGGTGGCGAAGGACGAATGAATGTGTGTGTGTGTCGGTAAGCGTCGTCTCTCAGTGGATGATGGTGCTTGTTGTTTGTTGTTGTTGCTGTGTTTGTTGTGATGCTGAGAGGGATCCTGGTAAAAAGCGTCCAGGTCTTATCGATCGTGCTGCGTATTTGGGTGGCCGTTGTCCGAGTTGGTTCGGGGACCGGACGAAGATAAGTACTTTAGGTTTGACTGTCGCCTGATCGCGTAGGCTGCATCCAGGGTCTAACTTTGACCCTCCTGTCTGGTCTGACGCGCGTTTATTATCTCTGCGAGGAAGCAGTCGTTAACGTTGATTAGCCACTGATTGGTTTGGAGCCTTTGCCTCTCCAGCGATATCTGGTATCGCAGCTCATGCCGGGTGCACCAGCTTGCCCCTTCCGTTATCTTCGCTCTGTATGCGTTGACTGCGCAGGAGCTCGAGACGGGGCATCGCGAAGATGAAGCGGGTCGGACAACAAGCGGGTGGTTGTGGAAGTCTGCGTTTCAGTAGGCCCCTGGCCTGGGGTTCGCGCCACATTCACTTTCCCAGTGATCTTGCCCGCCGGCTGATCCGTCTCTTTTGGGACCGTTGGGGTCAAGGGCAGACACCACAGGTGAGTAGGCAGGCCAGGTCATTAGAAGTTTCCCTCGTGTAGCGCAGCCCTGTCAGAACAACGACGTTGTTGTTGGTGTTCCCCTGCTGCTGCTTGATCTTCAGCAGCTCCCTTCGGAGACTGGCAATTTCCGAAGGGACAGTGTTAGCAGGGGGAACGTTGTCGGACGAGGTGTGTTGAGGGGACTGCGCAGGAGGGGGCCTGGACGACAGATCTTCAACTTGTGCCCTTAGCTCCAAGATCGTCTGCTCAGCATTTGTAATGCGAGTTTGGAGCAAGGGCAGGTCGTCCAGGGCGATGAGTCGGTGCTCCAGTAGACCCAATCTCGTCTCTAATCCCGAGAGTTTGCTGGAAGTATCTCTCAAAGACTTCGCCGCCTCATCTTGCCTCGCACGGACGTCCTTTATTGCTGCAAGGATGTCCTGCAGGGTGACGTCCTTCCTTGCAGTGGTTGTTGTTAATGGACGCGCCGGCGATTGATTGCGCGAGGTGCTAGTCGATGAGGGCGCTGATGTTGCTTTGGTCTTCTTGACAGTCCTCTGCAACGTGCTGGCGTTAAGTGAAGCGACTAGTTTCGCCCTGCTGTTTAAGTCAGCACACGTTGCACACGCGAGCGTCGGGACGCCTTTCACCACCACAGAACGAAAAGTTACGCAACGTGTGTGGAAGGAGTTGCGACATACTTCGCACTGCTTCGGGTCCTTGGTCTGTATAATCTTGTTACAGTGTTCACAGATGGTTTGGTACGCCTCTGTGACTTTCTCTCCTGTTATACTCATTTTTGCCGGCAACTTACTGTGTAGTTGATGACCGACGTAGATCTTCCCCGTCGTCTCGTGAGATGTCGCCTCGTGTGCAAGAATTCAATCCAAACGTGACGGCGCTTCGTTTCGTTTCCTCCTTCCTTTGTGGGTTTACTTGAAACTCTTTACTTGAGAGGGAGAGAGAGAGATTTTTAGATTTAGATAATTTTTATTCATGTACATTATGTTGTACAAAATTATTAATTAAAGTAATAAGTTAAATAGCGGTTCATTGATGAAAGGGTGGTGAATGAGTGTGAGAGTAATGGAGGCGAGGATGGGTGACGAATGCTGTTTATGAATGTTATGTACTCTCTTGTGCGAGGAAGTAGCGCTTAGCTTGCGTTTTGAACTGGGTGATGGATCTATTGTCACGAAGATGAGATGGTAAGGAGTTCCATAGGTATGAGGCGCTGATATGGAATGAGTTCCTCAGCGTCTCTGTGCCATAGGGGGGGATGTCCAGAGCAGTCACCTCACCCCTCACAGGACGGAGTGCGACGTGGAAGTCAAAGAAGGCCAAGATGTACGATGGTGTAGCAGTGTTGAATAGTTTTCTGAGAAAACAGGCCGTAAAGTACTTCCTACGCCCGGCGGTGGTGAGCCATTGCAGTTCACGTCTGTAGGGGGTAATGTGCTCGTCCCTCCTTACACCAAAGATGTAACGTATTCCTGTGTTTACCAGTCTCTGTAGTTTAGTGCCAAGTTCTTGAGTAAGGTCACAGTATACTAGAGAGCAGTAGTCTATGATGGGAAACAGCAGTGCCTGCACGAGATGTTTGCGCAGCTCTTGGTTGGTGCTCTATCTGAAGAAGTACAGCCTATATACATTAGTGAGTGAGCACGTTTACACAGTTGTGTGACGTGCTCTTTCCAGTTCAATTTAGAATCGAGCACCACTCCCAGACTGCGCACAGACGACTGATATTCGACCTGGGCTCCCCCTATATTGATAGAGGTGTGTCGCTGATGTCATTGATGTACAGGGAGAATAGCAGAAGACCCAGGACAGAACCCTGCGGTACTCCCGTGTTGAGAGGGCGAAAGGTGGAAAGCTCGCCGTCATCACCAACGACTGCCTGTTTTCTGCCTGTAATATATGAGGCAACCCAGCGGATAACTTGCTTAGAGAAGCAGAAGTGTGTTAGCTTTCGGAGAAGTTTGACGTCACATACAGTGTCAAAGGCCTTACTGAAGTCGAAGAGAAGAAGAAGAGTTATAAATATAATAATAAGTATATTACAGGTCCGGGATACGAGGTAGTGGAGTGTATTCATCACAATAATAAACTTTAGTTCATTTTAACAAAAATAAATATATTCAATAAGATATTAAATGCGAAAATATTGCGTGTAATGTTGCATATATTTTCTATCACAAAATTAAATAAATATCTCTCTTTTTGATTTTTACAAATATATATATATATATATATATATATATATATATATATCGGTGATCGAAGTCTTATTTTGACATAGGATAGTTTACGCAGATACGCTTAACTTTGCGTTATCTGTTTATTTCGAAAGTTACAAGTGTGTGGTAATAAACGAATTTTCTATTAGAGTCTAAAGCAGATACGCGTTAAATTGCGTTATCTTGCCTGACTAGATAATTTAACAAATATAAGAATATTCGAAAATTTCTCTAAGTCTTTTGAAAGGAACTGAAATTTTTCTAAGTCCAAGACTGATACGCTTAACTTGCGATATCTTTGCTTGACTAGAAAATTGTATAAGTCCTTCAAAAGTGAGAAAATATTCTAAGTTTATCTACCAAGGCGTAATAGTTGCTCTTGGTAGGACTAGTCCTCGCTTAAGTTGCGCTGGAGCTAAGTCTTTTTACTACCAAGGCTTTATGGTGCTCGGTTGCTCTTGGTAGGACTAGTGCGCTGATAATTGCGCTGGAGCTAGTGACTGTCTCTAGGCCGCGAGGGTCCTTATAAAGGCTGCGGAAAGAGCGGGGATCGCACCGCCGAAAAAACGCTTACATAAAAATATTACACTCACATTCACACCTATGTACAAAACCCATTCACACTAGCGTACGGAGCTGCGCGCGCCGCGCCGCTGCTGCGTCGTAGCTCCCACTCTCACACTGTGCACGCCGCACCGCTCGCTACGCTGTATATATAGATATACGTGCTCGCTGCTGCCGCTGTGTATATCTATATCGTGTTTGCTGCTGCTGCTGCCGCGTCGTAGGTCCCGCTGCCGCCGCTATTGCCTGATGGCGCTGCTGTTGTTGTTGGCTGGCTGCTCAGCTGTGGCCCGTAGCTCTTGCAAGAGTGGGAGAGTACGCTTATTTTTGCGTGCTTTTTCTAAAAAACAAGTCGCGAGACTTTAATTTTTTGTAGTGTTTTTTTTTTATTGATGACTCTGCGGAGCGGTGTGGGGTGTTACAAACGGATGAGATCAGGTGTGGCATTAATAACAAGAAGGTAACTCTTATTTAATTTATTAATGATATTTAAAATCATAATAAAATCACTTTATTTGGCCTGCCGTCACAATTACGACGCAGAGCAGTAAATGTGCACGACTTTTATAAATAAAAATCAATAACTTTTATTTCAATAGAAGCACCCAGGACCAAGAAAAGTCGTGACCGTTTCACGTTAGCTTGAGTAGACCGGGCTGAGTGCTGTGGCCAGTGCGAAAACCAGTTTGCAAATCGTCCAGAAAAAGCCTGGACTCAAGGTACTCAAGGATTTGCTTATGCACTAGCCACTCCAGCGCCTTTAACAGAAAGCATAGAAGGGAGATCAGACGATAGTCAGTGAGAGATGTAGGAGAGCTGACTTTATTTAGTGCGTGCACTAAAGACTTTTTCCAGTCAGAGGGGAAGCACGACTCGCTCAATGACAGGTTAAAAATATGACGAAGAATGGGAGCGAGTACTGGCAGAGCCTTGTGAATAACAACCTGCTGGATGTTGTCGCTACCTCTGGCCTGAGAGTCAAAGTGCGTTATGGCAGCTAAAACGTCCGATTCCGTAATCTCCCTAAAACTGAAATGTTCAAGGAAGTTCAGACTCTCGAGGGTACGCAAATAATCCTCAACAGCAGGAGCTTGCGGGTTGTTGGAAATGCCGCTAAAATGCATATTGAGGTCTTCGTTTGAGAAGCGAGAAGGTGGTTTTAGCTTGGAGGATGTTATTCCAAGTTTCTCTAGCTCTCTCTAGATCTCGCCGACATCTGTCAGGAAGGACAGGCGTGAATGATAATAGTTCAGCCTAGCCTCCTCGACTTGTCTGTGAGCATCATCCCTGGCGAGTCTATAAAAAAATAGATCCAATGGGAGACGTGATCTGCGGAATCGCCTGTAGAGTCTGTCCCGTTCTTTCACAAGTTCACGAAGAGCCGTGGTGAACCACGGGTGACGCTTCTGTCCAGGTTTCACTGTGCGTAATGGGGCGAGGTGATTTACAGCGTTAGTTAAGTTGGTGTTGAGTACAGCAATGCATTCGTCGAGTGATGAAGTGGCGAGGGATGACCAGTCACATGCCCCGAGGTGGTTCCTCAGTTTCTCGGCGCAGATGCCTTTGTAGTTTCTGTAGGTAAAGGTTTTAGGTACGTGTCGTGTAGGTACGCATCTGTACGTTGAGAGTGGCCGTTATGAGGTCATGTCCGTTTATGAAGGGTGTGTCTGACTTCCAGTGTTCGAGTAGGCGATCCTGCTCGTCTATCAAGCAGAGGTCCAGCCAGGTGTCAGATTCCTGCTTATGGTGCGTGGCGCCATAAGGAACCGACTGTAGGGAGTTCTCCTCTATGAAAGCTTTGATGAACTTAGCATCTTCGGAAGAGGAGAGTTGATCAGCGTTGAAATCGCCCATGATCAGCTTGTTGGAGTAGCAGTGCATATGTGTAGAGAGTTTCTCTATGAAATCATTGCCCTGGATGAAAGGGGCATGTGGTGGACGATAAACAACGCCGACAAAGATGGGAGATACTCCCTTAGCAGAAATCTCGCAAAGAGATACTCCGGCTTCCCCGGCCTGCCAGACCATGTACCGTCAGATGATGCAATGATAGTAGCAGTCAAAGTGTTGTGTATGTAGAGGGCCGCGCCTCCACCATTTCTATTTCTGTCCCGTCTATATAGTATATAGTCATCAAGTAAAGGGATTGTTTTAACCTTTTCGTCTAGCCAGGTTTCAGTCACAGCTATTACGTGAAAGGAAGGACGAGTGGACAAAAAGAGCCTAACCACCTCAATGTGACCCGTGAGGGAGTTAGCATTGAAGTGGCAGGCCCTTAAACACTTGGACAAAGTTACCATGGAAACTGATGAGGATGTGGCCGATGATGTAATAGATTATGCTGATAGTGGTGCGGCTGGAATTAGATGAACCGTCTTCAGTGGTTGATGTTGTCCGGTGGCCACTGGGACAAAAAATTTGTCAGGTCTTCGTCGCTGGTGATGACGGTGGCCCTTTCCGTATCCTCTGTAGAACGGGTGTAGACCGTTCCATCCCGCACATAGGTTCTGCACCCGTTCCTCTTCTTGGCCTCCAGTCTGGCCCTGACGCGAAGCTTATGGGTCTCTCGAGGAAGCAGCTCGTTGATGTTCACTAGCCCTTGATGGTCTGGGGCTAGGAGGAGAGAGAGAGAGAGAGAGAGAGAGAGAGAGAGAGAGAGAGAGAGAGAGAGATGGTATAGTGAAAGAAAGCGTGCGCGTGAGAGAGAGAGAGAAAGGAAGAGCGTATGCGTGAGAGAAAGAGCGAGCGAGCGTGCGCGTGAAAGAGAGAGACAGAGCGTGCGCGGGAGGGAGAGGGAGTCAGAGTGTATGCGTGAGAGAAAGAGAGCGAGCGAACGTGTGCGTGAAAGAGAGGGACAGAGCATGTGTGTGTGTGTATGAGTGTGTGTGTGTGAGGGGCAGCTTGTGTGTGAAAGAGAGACACAGCATAAAAAAGAGAGACGGAACGTGTGTGTAAGAGAGAGGGAGAGAGCGCACGCAAAGTGACAAAGGTTGCGCGTAAGATAAAAAGATGGATAGTGACACTGCGTCGCAGATGTTTGTGTGCGTACATGTACGTATGTGTACATATATATATATATATATATATATATATCTGTGTGTGTGTGTGCACGCGAAAGTGTACGTTTGTGTACACAGGTGTGTAATAATGAAGGATTATAACTATTTTTTATAATAAATGATTTTTTATAATACAATGTAAATTTTTTTTTCCTAAGTCGGCTATGCACAACAAATGATGTCATCACCGGCATCTTCTTATCTTATCATGTAAACAAACAATTAAGATAAGATATTATGTTTATATCATACATATAAGTAATTAAGAGTATTTTTATTAATTGTCTACAAGTTATAAAGATAATGTTAATTACTTGTTTATAAAAACATGATACCTTATGATATCTTAATGGTTTGTTTACATGATAAGATAAGAAGGCGTCAGTGATGACTTCATTTGTTGTGTCTCGCCATAACTGTCTATATATTACTGATATATATTAACATTTGATAACTTTTAGAGCTTTTGTAAATGTTGAGTCACTGTATAGTCCCTCTGTACGGACAGAGTCGGGTCTGCATAATCGAGTCAAAACAATAGAGCCGAGCATCGAGAGCCAGATAACTGCAGTCGCGAATCCGTTTCTTTTTCGTTCTCATTAGCATAGAAGAGGACAAAATTTTAGAAAGAGCACAGACAAAGAGAGCGAACAATATTAAAATTAGTTACTAGAGCCACATCATCCCGCGAGGAACGGAGCTTAGTCTAGTTCGAACAGTTGCTTGGAATAGTCTCCTCTCAGCCTCTGAAATTGTTGTTACACCCGTTCATTTCTTTTTTTATATGTATAGTACAAAGTATATTTTCATCGTTAGAAATTACGAGTCATAGTGCGTGATATAATTTCTATTTCATTATTTGAATAAATTGCACCGCTTTAAGAAAATCGAGTATTCAGTCTTATTTAAAAAAAGTCATTACTCCATTCACCCGATTCTACTATAAGCGAATTCAAAGGAATTTATAGCAAGGAGAGAACTAACTACATTCCAAAATATTCATATACACATTCGTATAATAACTCCGATCTGAAGGAAGGAAAGAAGCACGATCTCCAGCTAGTTGACGACAGTTACATTCACCAAAGGTAAGTTCATTTAATTACAATCTAAAAATACAGTATAGGGCTCTCTCTTACACTCTCTCTATATTAAAGAATCACCCCTTTTCATAATCTCTATCCCTCGCTCAGCAATTTCCATGCTCTCCCCGTTTAGACCAGAATAGTTTCTCGGCGTCTACTGGAAGCCGTTTCCAGAAAGGAATCGCGAAATTAGGTAGGTACCGACGGCGCTAAGCTTTTTCGTAACATTTTTATCGCTAACATGTAATCACTGATTGTTCTGATAAAGCAGCCTCAAATGATTTCTACACCTAGATATTAATAAAAAATACTGTGCGAACTACCTAGACCGCGTCATCGGTTACCCCGTATACCTAGACACCGCCCTCAAATGATTTTCACATCTAGACACAAAAATTTACGGTGCGCACCACCTAGACTTCGTCATCGACCACCCTGTACACCTAAACACCACCCTCGAATTTTGTCTACACCTAGACCCAAAAAAATCCACGATGCGCACCACCTAGACTTCGTCATCGGTCACCCTGTACACCTAGACACCGCCCTCGAATGATTTTTGCACCTAGAAACAAAAAACCATGAAGCGCACCACCTAGACCTCGTCATCGGCTACCCTGGCTACCCAGTTACTGTTACTGCTCCGGAATGCAGAGTATGCACCGGCAACATGATATATGAGAAAGCAATCCCCAATAATGACTCTGGGTCGTATGCGGCTAAGTTCACGGTCCTTTGACTTTTAGATCAGCTGATTTCATGATAATGTAGAAGGAAAGACGTTGAAATATTTCGTTTCGTTTTATATAATAATTAATATTGATGAATTAAACAAAAAGGTATCTCACTATTTGATAAAGGATAAATCAATACAAACGAAGAAGGTTATCAAGAAAAAAGATGAAATAGTCATAAACTTCTTTAATGCGGAAAGTGTCACCAAAGCACATAAATTACTAAAAAGTAAACTTGCTGAGGTATGTGATGTAAATAAAGAACAAGTTATAAATCCTAAAGTTAAAGTTGTAGGATTAAATAATCTGGAAAAAATGGACAATGCTAGTGTTGAACTGGATATCGACGAAAGGAACTTTGGTGCTTTAAAAAAAAAAAAATGTGTTGTTTTGAATTCCTATGAGAACAGTAAAACTGGATCGCAGTCTGTGATATTGGAAGTGCCTGCTGAATTATACAAACACATTAGAGAAAACAAGAATAGACTTTTTGCAGTATATGAGAACTGCAGAGTGTATGATTATTGTAACGTTAAACCATGCTTTAACTGTAGCAGATTCGGCCACAATGGTAGAAAGTGTACAAATAAAGCTATTTGCCTAAAGTGTGCTGGTGATCATAAAACAGTAGATTGTCAAGCAAATAAGCTCAGATGTGCAAACTGTGCTTACAGTAATGAAAAATATAAAACAAAGTTCAATGTGGAACATGTGGCAATGGATAGCCAAGAATGCGGAATTTTGCAATCTAAGATAAGAAGTATATTGATTACACCGACTATACAAAGAAACCTACTTTGCAAAGATATATCGGCAAAGTAGGAACGTCAGAGAAATGTATGGTAGCTAAAGCTTCTGGTATTTCGGCAATGTCACTTCAGTCATTGAATACTAATATAGCAGACAGACTAAGGAGCATGACATAACAATGGATCAAGATATCAGCATTGAAGACATAGGCAAGTTTGAATGTAAAGTTGAAAATCTGAAAGAACTCAATAAGTCATGAATGACAAAGAAGAACTTTATTTTATGCGTAAACATAAGAAGCTTAAATGCAAATTTTGTAAAACTAGTAGTGTTTATTGAGTCTCTAAAAAGAAAGCCGTGTATAATTTTATGTACTGAAACTTGGAACTTACAATACACTCAATATTATCAACTGCAAGGCTACAAAACTTATTATAATGAAAGTAAAATTAATAAGGCTGATGGCGTCTTAGTTTATATAAAAAATAATATATATAGTAATGATAAAATTGAGGTTGTTGATAGATTGAGTATTGTAAGTACTGATATAAAACTTATGACAGGTGAATCCATTAGAATTTCTGCTATGTACAGATGTCATGACATACCAAAGTCTGAATTTGTCAATAGTGTAAAAAAATTCTTCGTAAGACATAGGAATGTTAAAAATCACTGTATATTTGGAGATTTCAATATTGATATACTAGAAAATAATGTAGCAAATCTAGAAACTAATGACAAATCAATTAGTCAGGAATTTGTAATTAATTATCTTAAACGTGAATATGTACCGTACTTCAGAGGAATTACGCGGCCCTCCTTAAATAATAAGAAGGGAACGTGCATTGATAACTGTTTCGCTAGAACTAAAAATATAAAAATTGAATCTTTTAAATTAAATACACCGTTTAACGATCACTACCCGTTATTCATAAATATAGATCAGATTAAGATACACAAAGCAAGTGAAACAAGTGAAACAGTTAACAAATGCATAAACTATAAAAAGTTAAAAAAACAAAGCTGAAAATTTTGACTGGCAGATAGTACTGATAAAACAGGATCCAAATGATGCAGTAAATGAACTTATACAAATGATACATAGTTGTCTTGAGTTAGCTACATATTCCAAAAAATTAAAGAAAAAAAATAAAGAATTACTGCCAAGAAAAAAGTGGATAACAAAGCAATCCAAGTCTCATGTCAAACTAAAGAAAATTTGTATAAGTTGTGGAAAATGAACCCAACTAATTTGGAATTAAAAAAATGAATATAAAAATTACGAAAAAATTTTAAATAGAGTCATTAAAGATGCAAAATACAAATATGAGAATAATGAAATAAAAAAAAATTAGTAACAATCCAAGACAGCTATGGAATATTATTAATACTAAGCTTGGTAAAAATACGCAACAAAACAAGTCACCTGATTACTTAGTTGTAAACAGCCAAAAAATTGAAGACGAATTTGCTACCCACATAGCATGAAAGCTTTCAGGAAGCTTCCTTGAAAGTGTAGGAACCTTACAAGAATATTCCATGGAATCTTCCTGGATGCTGAGAATGTCCGCTTCAAATCACTGTCAGGAAGGTTGCTAACAACATTACTGTAATATTACTCAAAAACTTTTTGGAAGGTTTTCTGAAAGGTTCTAGAAATATTAATGAAATTTTTTGGAAGATTCCAATAATCTTCCAATATCTTTCAGTATTGTTAGAAAAATTTAGGTAACCTTCTATGAAGGTTTAAGAAAAAATTTGTAGTATCAGATGCATCAAAATTAATTTTTCTATTTATTTAATTCATTTTAAACTTATTATTAATACTTATTATTATTCAGTTTTATTAATTTATTATTCATATTGTATTATTCTGTAACAAAGAAATGAAATTAAATTTTTCACCGGCGGTGGGAATCGAACCTGGATCACCAGCGTGGTAGTCAAACATGCTATCCGTTTACCTAAACAGAACTGTTATGTTTAAAAGTTCAGATCTGATATATTAGCTACCTCAACGCGTAAACTAAAACTAATAATAAATAAACATTAATCAAAAAATAATAATAATGTATGATGATATATAAAGTAACCAAAATTCTAATTACTGCTTGAATTAACTTTCATGAAGATAAATAATCTGATCTAATTACATATAAAATGCGAACGGGATTCTTTGTGAAAAGGTTCAAGGAATATTGCACGAAATCTTTCCTGAAAGGTTACTAGAAGCTTTTGAAAGATTCACTATCACGTTCAGAGTTGAAAATTTTTTTAATTTTATATGAAGCTTACAGAAAGATTGCCGTGACTTTTCCTGGAACCTTCCATGTAATATTATGGATAGCTATTAGAAATGCTAACGGAAATCTTTCTGGAGAGGTTTAAGAAATATTGTACGGAATCTTTCCTGAATGGTTACTGGAAGCTTTTGGTAGATTAACTGTCACGTTCAGAGTCGAACATTTTTTTAATCTGATATGAAGCTTCCAGAGAGGTTGCGGTGATTCTTCCTGAAACCTTCGATGTTGTATTACTATTAGAAATGCTAACGAAAATCTTTCGAGAAAGGTTCACGAAATATTGCACGGAATCTTTCAAAGAAAGCTTTTTAAAAGTTTCTTTTAAGATTCTATGTCATGTTTCAAAAATGATAAATGGAATCTATCGTTGTTATCTTCTGTTAATCTTGCAGGAAGATTTTGAAGTAGGACTTCTAAGTAAGATTCCAGAAAGATTTTTTTTAATTTTAAAGTTCTTACAGGAAGCTTCTGTGGGAATCTTTCTTGAAACTTTCGTTGGCAAGCTTTCGTGCTATGTGGGTATAGCTAACCACATGGATGATTATTTTTGCAAAATAGGATTAGACTTAAGTAATCAAATTCTTAACTTAGATACAGATCAACCTAAATTACCAGATAAAAAAAGCAAATCAATCTTTATATATCCTACCAATTGTGTTGAGATTCGAAAAACTATAGATACATTGAAAAACAAGACTGGAGGTGTTGATAATATCAATGCAAAAACGATCAAATTTCTAGTTAACTATATAGATAAACCATTAGAACATGTTTTTAATACGTCTATACAACAAGCTTCCTGGCCATCTGCATTAAAACAAGCAGACATAGTTCCTATTTACAAAGCTGGTGACAGGTCATGTATGTCTAACTATAGGCCGATATCACTAATATCGAACTTAGCAAAGATATTTGAGAAAATCATGTATAATAGGTTGTATTTATTTCTAACGGAATGCAATATCATATCGGAAAAACCATTTGGTTTTGTTAAAAATAGAGGCACAACGGATGCGTTAAATATCTCAGACTGTAACGGGGTTGCTCTGCTCGGTGTCAATAGCCGCACAGACGTTAGCTGCGTGCAATGCAGCTACCAGAGCGAAGAGACAACCGCGCTATAATCAAGACAGGGTCTCGTTTGCTCGGATGTTTTCGAGATCGTAGGTGGATCGGCCAAGGTCGTATTTTGGCTAGCTGCAGTTTATTTGCACGTGTATCGAGAAGCGATACGCGTGCCCGCGGAGGCGGCGGGAATCTTAGGTTCAGGACCGGTATCCAAACAAAACACACTGGATAGTGTAGAAAGAGTAACGTATATTATAGAATCAAGGTGTCAGTACACGAGCAAACACGCGGGTGTGCGAGACGCAGACGAACGGTGTAGTTAGAGACCGGGAGGGCACTGGTGAGAGAGAGAGAGAGAGAGAGAGAGAGAGAGAGAGAGAGATGTAGAGCTGACACTTACGGTTGACGGAAGTCCGCTCAAGCCCCAGGACGTCTCCTTCGAAGGCGAGTGATCGGAGTCGCTAGGAAGCCCTGGACGGAGTGAAGTCGCACAGTAGCTTCGGACGAAGCGCAGTCGCTGACAGACCCTCTTGGTGGTCGTCCACAATCTCGAGCCCTCGCACGCCGCTCTCACACAAAACACTGTCTCTTATTCTCGGAATAGCCGCGCTCACGATGCTTACTCTCGAAACCAATCTCGCCGATACGCGGCACGCGCGCGGAGCTCTCTCTCTCTCTCTCTCCCACTTACCGTGCTTTCTCCCGCTCGACTCTCTCCCGTTCGCCTGTAACAGAGCTGTCATAAATTATTATACATCTTATCATATTTATGCTGGGGAGGTTATGACGAGTTAACATTGTTCCTCGTCATATTCCCCCCTTCCAGACGCTGGATACCCGAACGGTGTATCAGCTCTTCATCAATTATCTCTCACCAGCATGCAATTGACTCTGTGGGAGAAATAAAGGGAAAAGAAAAAAAGAGAAGAAAAAAAAACAAATCTAAAATTATGAAAATTCGACGAAAAGGGAAGAAAATTTTCTCAACCTATGTAATAAATAATAACTCAAGGTTTACTTTCTAGGATTAAAGTTGGTAAGGGATAGAAAAAAAGATTTTGCAAAAGCTCTCTTGGTCTCTTTACAAAAATTTATTTATTTATTTATTTTTTTTTTTTGTGTACCACGGATATTGCCTACAGGGCGAATTCGCATTTATTTTTTCGGGTAGTACTCCCTGCGAGGGCATTCTCTTCCTCGTGCAACTCCTTCGAGGCCGCACATATAGCAGTGGGGCATTTTCCTCCTTCCGTGCGCACGGCTTCGATTTTGGCGCGTCGCATCTGCTGTAGCAGTTCCACCGTCTCGTGGTTCTGGAGTTCTGCTTCGGCCTGGGCTACGGCGGCCTTGGCGCGTCTGACCTCTGCTCGGCGCTTCTTCTCGGCGTCGACGACCTTTTGCAGTTCTCTTTCGCCAGCGACGAGTTGGGGGTAGTTCCCTGCGAGAGCTTTCCCTTCCTCGCCGTAGGTTTCCAAGAACTGGTCAAGGTCGCCGAACGCTTCCTCTTGTGCTCGGAGGTATTCTGCTTTTAGCGCTCGGGCTTTGGCCAGGCGCGCCTCCACCTTGGCCCACTTCTCGGCCGTGGTGGGTGCTGGCGCCTCGATCACCGTTGCGGCGGAATCGTGTGCCTCCTGGTGGGACGTCGACGGCTCGCCCGGTTCGGAGGAGGGCTGAGTGGTTGGTGGTGTGTCCTGGCCTGGCGCAGTGGACTCGGTTGCCTATGAGGGATATCTTCATATTCCAGTGTCCATTTGCGTCGGCCCTGATCGTTGTACCACTCTTTCCACATTAGAGCCTTATCTCCATCGACTCGAGCTATCAGCGTCCTTGGATCTTCTCGGAGTGGATCTTGGAGTCTGATTCTCAAACTCGCCTTCGTGGCGCTGCCGCGCCACTTGATGATTGAAAAAAAACGAAAATAATGTTTTTCAAAAATCAAAAAATAGCCATAAAAAAACGTAATTGAAAAAATTAAAAAATAAATGTTTTTCCCGAATTCAGCATCCAAAAATAGATATGCATGACAAATTTGATTGATATTGACGGAGTAGTTTCAGAAATATCACGGTATACATACACACACACACATCCACACACCCACACACACACACACTCTGGACACCCCGGGCAAGATCCTACAACCATAGAAAAATCAGAAGGACTCTCAGAACACCAGTACGGATTCCGGAGGCAACGCTCTACACTGGAGGCAGTTAGCCTAGCGATTCACACTGCCCGAAAAGTAGTGGAGGGAACAAGATGGAAAGGAGGCAAAAAGGAGTACTGCGCTGTTGCTACACTGGACGTAAAAAATGCTTTCAACTCGGCTAAATGGAGCCAAATACATTAGGCACTCCGAAGGAAAGATGTACCTCTGTACATAAGAAGGATGATGTCCGACTACCTGAAGGACAGAATCTTGCTGTATGATACTAAGGACGGCATCAAGTCCTATAAAGTCACAGGAGGCGTCCCCAAGGTTCGGTACTTAGTCCACCGCTTTGGAACATCATGTACGATGGAGATCATCATACTACGCCTACCACTACCCCAAGGGGCAACGGTCATAGGATTCGCGGACGATATAGCAGTAGTAGTTGTAGCGAAACACATAGAAGATGCGAAAGAAATAGCGGACAAGGCAATTCGTATAACACACGAATGGCTAATAGAAACAGGCCTAGAGCTAGCCAGCCATAAGACCGAAGCTATCCTTATCACCTCTAGGAAAAAGCTAGAGTCGATAACACTGACAGTAGATGGGAATGAGATTGTCTCTCAACCAACGATCAAATATCTAGGCATAACAATCGATGCGAGACTTACCTTCAAGCAGCATCTGGAAGCAGTGAGCGATAAGGCAGCAAATGTTGGCGCTGCTTTATCGCGATTGATGCCAAATGTAGGAGGGCGAACTCAAAAACGAAGGCTGCTTCTAGCCAGTTTGACTACGTCAATTATGTCGTACGGAGCCCCAATATGGGCAGACGCCATGAAGGCGAAAAGTTACGCGCGGAGCATATCGGCAGTGTACCGGAGAAGTGCACTAAGAGTTGCGTCTGCTTACCGTACGGTATCGGATGAGGCGGCGTGCATTATAGCAGGCATGCATCCCATTGACCTCGTAGTGGTAGAAAGGAAAGAGGCCTACGAGGTAAAGCAAAGAAGAAATGACGCCACGCGGCCAGAAAACTGGAACAACGCGCGGAAACGGACAATGGATGAGTGGCAACAAAGATGGGATGCTAGCAGGAAAGGGCGATGGACACATCGCCTTATACCAAAAATAGGGGACTGGATTGAAAGGAGGCACGGGGAAGTAGACTTCTATCTCACACAGTTTCTTAGCGGGCATGGATGCTTTCGAGCGTACGTACCTGCACCGATTTAAAATAGACGACCGCCCAAACTGCCCAGTATGTTTGCATGCGAACGAAGATGCGGAGCATGTCTTCTGTGACTGCTCACGCTATCAACAAGAGCGAGAAGAACTCGACTGCTACCTCCAGACAAGAGTGACGCCGGAGTCAATGATGACAGCCATGCTGACGTCGGAGGCCGGATGGTACGCAGTAAAGACATACGTGAAGACCATTCTCAAAAAAGTCAGAAAGGACGAAGAGAAAAGAAGGGAAAGACGAGGCGAGACAATTGAGTAAAAGGTTGCCAGTCGAAGGAGACTAAGTCGTAAATACGAAACGCTCCTCGGACTGATGCAGAGGAACGTAGGTCACAGAGTTGAGCTATCACTCCCCTGCCCGATGCAGAGGAACGTAGGAGCTAGGGTTGAGTACCTATAAGTGCTCCTCAGACCGATGCTGAGGAACGTAGGTAACTGAGTTGGAGCCCAGACTCCCTCACCCGATGCAGAGGAACGTAGGTGTCGGAGTTGAGTCTGTCCAGAGGATGACCGGACGATGCTGCTGGAAGAAGACGGTTGGATGATGCAGAAAGAAAAAGACGAGATAAAAGACTACATACGGACTACATACATCCATACGGACATTTCCTAAAAACACGTAATTCGAACTTCTAACATCTAAAAACATGTTTCTATGAAGTTTTAGCGAAACTGATGTTACGAACAAGGATGAGAACGAGTCAGAAGGCGAAAAAGAGTAGACGACGAGACTCGAGCCCACGAACCCGAGGTTGCGAAGCCTGTGCTCTAACCACTGAGCTAACGTCTACGATGCATTCGGATGCAATGCATCGTAGTACGACTCAGCTGCTCGACTCCTGTCGCTGGCTCGTCTCGCAGCTCGCGTTGCAGACGTTGTATCTGTGACACTGAAAATTTTACTCTTACAAAGCTTCCTCTAGGAGAAAGCAAAAATGCAAATATTGCATTGAATCTTCGGGGGAAGATTGCGGAAAGTTTCTGAAAGATTCCTGTTTAGCAAAGAATTTGAAACTTATTTTAGTCTGTGAAAGAAGGTATTGCAATCTTTCACGCGAGCTTCCAAGAGAAAATGCTGTTGTATTTACAAAAGATTTTTGCAATACTCACAGGAACCTTTCATGACAGTTTTCGCAAATATTGCATGAAATCTTTCGGAGAAGATTACAGAAAGCTTTTGGAAGATCCCTGTTTAGCAAAGAAGTCGAAAGTTTTTTGAGATTGCCGCAAAATATTACCACAATCTTTCTAGTAAGCTTCCTAGAGCAATCCTGAATATATTGTATTTAGAAAAGCTTTTATGGTTGCTTTTTAAAACCTTTCATGAATTGTTGTTGTAATGTTGGATTGAATCTTTCATGGAAGCTTGATAGAAGATTGTTGTAATATTACAATAAATGACTGTGCGTCCAGAGCGGACGGGTGGGTGCCTATCACCACTACACAGCGCGTCCTCGGGTTGCGGATAGAGGAACGGCCCCTGAAAAAGAGGTTAGCTGCGAATAAATCGAATAAGCAGTCGCGGACAGCCGATAGGCCCGGGCGTGGGTGTGATGAGCCCACACTGGCGAACGCATTCATCTAGAAACACTACGCAAGCACCACCACAACAACGAACACTCAACAATATTTCCTATTTTTACTTTCTCTTTCTACCCCACTATGTCTATAATCTATCTCTTTTAGCACACATTACAAAAATCCTGCTGTCGTGGAGGATACGGAAGCGATGACAACTGCCCCGAAAGGGGATGTGTAGAATGATTCGCCACCTGGTCTTACGCGGTAACGAAGCCAGCGAAGGCGCGCGCTGCCTTGCAGGGGGGCGTTAGGATACGAGAATGATTCCGTAGTGTGTCCGACGATGAGTTGACTCCATCCGCGTCAAAGTCTGAAAGCTCTCATACTTAGTTCTAGAGAGGTATGGGGGTTATCACCTCCAGAACGGTTGACTCACCTGCGATCGGGACAGGATCCAAAACGCGCGGGTTTAACTTACTATCATGGCTCAAAAAAAAACAAAACCAAACCAAAACCAATAGGGACTTAAAGGTGGGAACGTGGAATGTAAAGCCAAGCACACCGCGACCTCTAGGTAGACCTAGACGCAAGTGGGGGGACAACGTAAAAACGGACTTAAATTAAATAGGGCGGGAGGGTGCGAAATGGATAGAGTTGGCACAGAATAGAGATACGTGGAAGGCTTGCGTAGATAAGGCGATGAACTTTCGAGTTCGAAATGCCACTTAAAAAAAAAAAGTTTCAATAAATGAATAATTAAATCTTTCATTATCATCTTCCATTAATTTTGTAGGAAGCTTTTCTGGAATATTTCGAAATAATATTACAGCAAGTTTCATGTGTCTTTCAACAAGATTACGGGAAGCTACTTTGCGAATCTTTCTTGAAACTTTCGACTGGAATCCTTCATGCTGTGTGGGGTTACAAGCAAAAATGAACTTTTAAAGCTGTGGAACTATTGCTCGTGTAAAGACCGTACTTTATATAAGGACGGGCTGCGCGAGTTCTACAAATTATTATGTATTTATATAGGAACTAGCTTAAGCTCGAGAGCTTTATTGTTACTAGAGGTATAAATCTAACAATCTAAAGAGGACAAGTAGACGTGCGTGACTGTCGCGGCGGTGGGACTTGCGCGACCACTCTCTCGTGTGTGAACGGTAGTCTGTCCGCTCTTTATGCTTACGCGGACGTTCCACGATGCGTGAGGACGCTTAGATCTACAGACGGTGTTGAGTCCGCTTTTACTCACGTGCGGACGCTCGTCTGTCCGTTTCTGCTGCTGATGTCCCAGTATCTCTTCTTACCTTATCGGAGATTGTCCAGCTTAGTCCGGTACTCGGGTTTATTAGGGATATTTATTATAATTGTGAACACGTCTAATTGCAATTAAAGGTTATGTGGTTATTTATTGACTGAGCGCTCGAACACAGTTGTAGCAGATACAGAAGTTATAGATTATCGTGGTTTGGACTTGTTTCAATTATTCCTTATTTGATAGGTTTATGCTGTAAATTTATATAGTTAAGGACTTGCAATAAAGATCATCCTGTGCACTTGAAATGGTTCTAATTACTCGCCGTGGCATATACTGATCGGCGTTAAGGGGACCTAACAACCTTAAATTGTCAAAAAATGAAAAATTGGATTTTATTTTTATATTAACATTAAATTGTTTAAAAAATGTATTAAACAAACATATAAACTTAAAAAAACTATAAAGAACAAGAAACAATTTTTATATGTTCCAAATACCAGGTGCAACATGTCTCCGAAGGCGAAAATTCACAATTTCCATTTTTTCACTCACCGCAGACTTAAAAAAAAATTTTTCATTTTCAACATTTTTAAACAAATATTTTCTTTAAATTGAAGATAACTTTTTAAGATTTAATTTACTTACAAATCCCTACACTCATATCAGAACTATGTGTATTTCAAACATGTTTGTAAAGTTTTAGTACTCTTCGATGCCCAGAACTGAAGTAAGTCTGCGGTGAGTGAAAAAATGGAAATTGTGAATTTTCGCCTTCGGGGACATGTTGCACCTGGTATTTGGAACATATCAAAATTGTTTCTCGTGGTCTAAGGAAAAACCTGATCCAGAACAAGATTTAGAAGAATATTTTTCAGAACACCCATGAAAATCATTACTTTAGAAAATCAAGTATACGATAATATAAAAGTTAAAGAAAAAGAAATAGCTAAGCAAGCTAAAATTAAAGATATTATTATACCACTGCTTGATGGTGCTAATTATAAAAGCTGGAAAATAAGATTAATGATCCTGTTAAAACACAAAGAGTGTAAAGATCAAGCAACCAGAGAAATGACGGAAGATGAAAAAAAGGACGAGGCCAAATGGGAAAAGATTGATCTTAAAGCAAGAACAATAATAATATGTTCAATTTTGTCAAACAATTAGAGTATGTTGGTGGATGCACAACGGCTCTTGAAATGATACACAAATTCGATAAGATGTATCTGTCACAGTCTACAGCCCTGCAAATATTATGCAGAAGTAAGATTGAGGAAATTAAACTGAATAACTATAAATCAGTTAAAGATTTTTTTGTAGAATTCGAAAAAGTAACAAATGAGTTCAAAATGGCTGGTGGAAAACAAGAAGAAACAGGAAAACTGAGATATTTAACCAGAGCCTTGCCACCAAGCTACAGCTACATCGGAGATTTTATAAATATTATCCCAGAGGATCAAAGAACAGTAGACTACATCAAGTCAAAGATTAAAGAGAAAATGACTCAACCAGAGTCAGACAATAAAAACAAAGGAAAATACTATACCTGTGGGGAACCAGGTCACCACTGTAGACAATGCACGAGACCACAGCAGCAGAGCAACCGGGGACGAGGTGCTCAATCCAGTCAAGGTCAACGAGGTCACCAACGAGGTAATCAACGAGGCTACAACAGAGGCTTCAACAGAGGAAACTACTGAGGTCATCAACGAGGCGGGGGTCAAGAACCCAGAACCGAATCTTCAGGCGAACAACAGAGCAACTACTTCGAAGCATGGCTGACACAGGTCTGCAATCCAGAGATAAATCAGGTAACTGCGTTAGAAAATAGTAGCGAAAGGTTAGGACAAATTAATTGGATTCTAGATAATGGCTGTACAGACCAAATTGTAAATAACGACAAATTCTTTGATAAATTCATATGTCTAAAAAAGCCCATTGAAGTGAAATTATCTGATGGTAAAATTTTGAAAGCTATAAAATTGGAACAGTAGAGTTATACTTTAAAAATTATTACAATGAAAAACAAGTAGAAGTCAAAAATGTTTATTATGTTTAAGATATTAGATAAAATATATTGAGTCTATCTAAAGTAACTAAAAATTATACAGTAGTAGCTAAAAATGATGATGCTGAAAGTTACAATAAAAATAGAGAATTACTAGCTTTCGCAAAAAAAAGATAATCTATATTTCATGAAAAGCTTTGTAGTACAAAAATTTCTAAATCAATGTATGTAAATTCGGTCAAATTAACTGACAAAGAGAAATGGCATAGGGCACTTGGCCATATAAATTTTCTATATTTATCAAAATTAGTAAAAAATAAATTAGTAGAAGACCTGCCAGAAAAAATTGAAAATACAGAAATAAAATGTGCAAATTGCATTGAAAGCAAAATGGCAAATGTAACGTTTGAAAATAATAAAACAAAAACTACCAAAATCTTAGAACTCATTCATACTGATTTAAATGGTACACATAATAGAACAGGTTCTGGTGGAGAGAAATACTTTGTAACATTTGTTGATGATTATAGTAAATGTACTAGAATTTTTCGCATTAAAAATAAATCGGAAACTGCCAGTTGTCTGAAAGAATTCGTAAATTTAGTAGAGAATAAATTTAATAAAAAAGTGTAAGTTGCAATGTGATAACGGTAAAGAATATTTAAACCAAGAAATTTATGATTTTGTGAAGTCTAAGGGAATAGAACTAGTAACATGTCCACCGTACGTACATGAACTGAATGGAATAGCGGAAAGATATAATAGATCAGCTATGGACATAGGTAGATGCTTGATGCGAGAAGCAAAATTACACAGGCAATATTGGACCGAAATTATGAAAACTGTTGCTTATCTAAAAAATCGTACAATTGCCAATACAGCGGAGAACAAAACTCCGTATGAAGTATTTTTTAGTAAGAAACCTAACGTAGAAAATCTAAAAATTTATGGAAGTCGAGTCTTTGTAAGAGTTCCAGAAGCGTTGCGAAAAAGCAAATGGGATGATAAAGCCCAATTAGGTATATTAGTAGGCTATGTAGAAAATGGTTATAAAGTTCTAGTCAATAGTAGAGTCATTCATGCTAGACATGTACAAGTAGTTGAAAAAAATATTAAAACTATTGGCTTAGAAAAACTTGATGATGAAAAAAACCGAGATTTGGAAGATAGCCAATCTACATATAAAAGTAGAAAGTGAGATATTGGAAAATGAATCCGAAATAAATGAATATGATGTAAATTCAAATCGGACTAAATCTCTTATCTCTACTCAGACCTTCGGGGAAAGTAGAGATAACGAATTAAATTTTGATATTGCTGAAAATGATAATTCAAGCATAAAAGTTCAAAGAAAATCTAATAGAAAGAAAAGTCCTTTAAATAGATATGGAAATCCAGTAACTCATTTGATTTATGTAAATCACATTGATGCAAATGTACCGAATACATTTGAGGAGGCGTTAAACTCAAATGAATATAAACAATGGAAAATTGCGATGGACTACGAAATTAACAGTCTAAAGAAAAATAATACTTGGCAAATTGTTGAAAGACCAAAAGACAAAAAGTCATTAATGTTAAATGGGTTTTTAAAAGGAAAAACACTAATGTATATAAAGCGAGACTAGTTGCTAGAGCTTTCCAACAAAAGGAATACATTGATAATGTCTATTCGCCTGTAGGTAAAATGCAAACTTTGAAAATTGTATTGTCATACAGGTGTAAAAATAACTTATACATAGAACAAATGGATGTTGAAACAGCCTTTCTGAATTGCTATGTTAAAACGGAAGTATATATCAATAAACCTAAAGGTTATGAAACTGGTGACAATAAAATTTGCAAATTGCATAAGGCACTCTATGGACTTAGAGAAAGCCCAAGAGCTTGGTATAATTGTTTTAATAAACGCATGGAAAGTTCAAACTTCGTTAGAAGTAACTATGATAATTGTCTATACATAAACAAAACAAGCAAAGATCCAATAAATATATATATATATAAATATAAATATATATATATATTAGTATTTGTAGATGGTCTCCTTATCTGTTGCAAAGAAAAACATGATATAATAAACAAAGTAAAAGCTAGTCTAATGCAAAGATTTGCAATGAAAGATTTAGGCAAAATAAGCCAATATATAGGTATTGATATAGATTATAGTGATGATAAATACAAAATGACCTTAAGTCAAACAAAATATATTGAATCTTTAGCTGCTAAATATAATCTAGAAAATGCCAAACTATATGATACTCCAATGGAGACAAACTTAAAGTTAGATCAAGCTAGCGAAATAGATGAAACAATTAAATATAGAAATCTGATTGGCGAATTACTTTATATAAGCTCAGGCACAAGGCCAGATATATCGTACAGCGTAAATTATTTAAGGGGGCACACCACTTTTAAACTCTGAAAAATAAACTTCTTATAAATGATTACAAAAATAAATTAAATTGTTCTATAATTTTTATACTAATATTAGGTTATATTACCTGTATTTTTACCATGGTAAATCCATATTAGCACCTACTTATCCATGGTGACTCTCCGTATACTGTTTTGAGCATTTTGGCACTGTCCGTAGGATTCCATGTGACCACATGGTTTGATTGGGCTAAAATTTTATGAGCATGCTTTGTACACTTATACCTTTGGTATTAATGAAGGGATTTTGATTTGAATGCTTAGAAAATCTTTTATAAAAAAATGTGGCATAAATAGGTTAAAAAAGACCAAAAATTAAGAATTAAGAAGTTTATTAACTCACTATAAGTATGCAATGCGAGATTTAAAATATTTGTACACGACTAAAGACTTAAAACTAACATATTGTGATAATGTAAATAGCAAAATACTAGATTGTATGGTAGATTCCGATTTCGCAGGTGATAATGTAGATAGAAAATCCACAACCGGATACGTCATTAGATTATTCGGAAATGTCATTTTTTGGAAAACCCACAAACAAGGTGCGGTAACAAAATGTTCAACTTTTGCAGAATATGTAGCTTTGTCAGAGGCAGTCTCTGAAATATTGTTTATAAGAAAGTTGCTTACTGAATCTTTTGATATAGATTCATATGATCCTACAACTATATGTATATACGAAGATAATTCGGAAGCAATCGCGATCGCTAAATTCGGAAATTGTACTCCAAACTCAAAGCACATCGAAGTGCAATATCATTATATAATCGAAAGTTACGATATAGGCGAAATCGACATTGTAAAAGTAAACTCAAAATGAAATCTAGCAGACATCATCACAAAGAGTCTGGATAAAACAAAGTTTCTAAACAATAGAAAAGGTTTGATAATAATCTAAAGCGTTTATGTTAATAATCTAAAGTTTAAGTTTAGTTGTAGAACTCAAGTTCACTCGAAATGTTCTTAATTCAATTAATCTAAAATGCGATAACAAATTATATGCAAAATTGAGAATTCATTATCACAGATGTATCGAAATCTAATGTGAAAATATCACGACTGTAAAATTCAGGAGGCACGTTGTAATATGTGAATTTATTCAGTCGTGATGTACAAAAAGTACACGTTTATAAGAGAACCTGAAGAGGAACTTGAACTTTAGAGTTCCCCACTATATGATAGTATGTATACATACAAGGCAACCTCAAGCAAAGAAACCTGAGGTATTCCTACTCTAACATAAGTGTATACTATAAGCGCATACTGTACTGTATGCTCGGATCTGTGGAGTCAGACTATGCTGCACGTACTCCACACTCTCTCTTGCCTGTAAGACTCCGAGCTGAGCAGACGCACTGCCGACTATGGCTATTGCCATGTATTAATAAACATCTTATATTATTATTATTTAAACCTCACAGTAGTGTTCTGAATTTACCCACGGATTTCCCCAGGGGTGTTCGAAAATAAGGTTCGGCAGAAAATATACGAGCCTAAGTAAGATGAGAAAATCGGGGAGTAGAAAAAAACTGCAAAATAAAAAGCTACATAATCTATACGCGTCACTGAATAGAAACAGAATCAAGTGGCACGGGAGCGCCACGAAGACGAGTTTGAGAAGCAGACGACACTTCGGCGATCGCAACACTATATACTTCTATATTGATGTCGCGATTTTTCATTGTAAAGAAAAATATGTGTATGTCTATTGTACCACACTTATTTTACGTATATTAGCACATCTTGCGATGAACTTTGATTTTCAACAAAAATATTGTCCAACAAGTCATTTTTTTACAAAATAATCGAGTCGGTATTTAAAATGCCCGATTTCAGTATCTCTTTTTTGTTCAGTATGACCATGGTAGGGCCGTGAAGTTGGCCGCAGCAAGTGTTTTAATTTATTATTTACAATTGATTATAATGTGATTGTTGTTTTTTGACTTAGTCGCATATTTATTTGGTGTCTGTTTAATTGTCATAAAAATATTGACAAAAAAACATGCTTAATTCGTATTTTTATATACGGTACAGTTGGTCTGACCAGTGGTTAGACCGTGAAGTTGGCCGCCGACGAGGCTTGATGAGAAATGCTTTCCCACGCTTTTCTTCATTCTACCTGCAATATCAAGTGGCGCGGTAAGGCGCCACGAAGGCGAGTAAGAGGTTGACGGTGCATACTCCGGAACAGTAAGAGTAACTAGGTAGTCAGGGTAGCCGATGACGATGTGTAGGCGGGGCGCACCGTGGTTTTAGTATCTAGGTGTAAAAATAATTTGAGGGCGGTGTCTAGGTGTACAGGGTGGCCGATGACGAGGTCTAGGTAGTTCGCACCGTAGTTTTTAGTGTCTAGGTGTAAAAATGATTCGAAGGCGGTGTCTAGGTGTACGGGGTGGCCGATGACGAGGTCTACGTGGTGCGCTTCGTGGTTTTTTGTGTCTAGGTGTAGAAATAATGCGAGGGCTTTTGGTGTACAGGGTGGCTGATGACGAGGCCTAGGTAGTTCGCACCGTAGTCTTCGGTGTCTAGGTGTAAAAATCATTTGAGGGTGGTGTATCAGAACAATCAATGACTCATCTTAGTGATAAAAATGTTACAAAAAGGCCATGGTCGAAAGGTGCTAAAGATGCTTATATTTTATTTTTACGACAAATATGAAATTAGTCAAAAAATTTACTAAAAAGGACTGAAATCTCTTTAAAAAATTAACTTATCATTGTATATATACTTATGGTGTTTGTATGACGTTCTAATACATAAAAAGGAAATTCTAGTTGTTCACCAATAAACAACATTTCGTTGTATACTTATATGGTGTTTGTATGACGTTCTAATACATAAAAAAGAAAATTCTAGTTGTTCACCAATAAACAAAATGAAACGGGCATGGCAAGTTACGTAGTAAGTATCTTGAGAGTTGTTCCTAATATTGATCATAATATAACTTAACTTTGAGTTAAGTATGCCCTTCAATGAACAAAAGAAAATTTGTTTCTTCATTATGATTAAATATAATAAACTTGACTTTGTTTGATTGATCTCAGTTCTTTTTTATTTGTAATTTCGTTTCGGAATATATCAAACTCGCCTAACTTTTTACTTTTTCAGAAGTTAATTTTTTTAATAATATAATCACAGAGACTAAGATGGGCAGAACACGTGGCGAAAATAGAAAATGATCGCACGGCAGCGCGTATAATGAAAGGAAGGTCAAATGCGTCGCGACCTCTAGGTAGACCTAGACGCAGGTGGAAGGACAACGTAGAAACGGATTTAACTGAAATCGGGCAGGAAGATGCGAAATGAATGGGGTTGGCACAAAATAGAGATACGTGGAAGGCTTGCGTAGATGAGACGATGAACTTTCAAGTTCGAAACGCCATTAAAAAAAAAAAATAAAATAATTTTGTTCCATTTATCCACTTTTTTAGGAATGTTTATAGAACTTTGAGCCCATAGACTTGTAGCATGATATTCACAAGCTTCTTGTAATCTACGCAGAGACGATGATCACTATCCTAATAGAATGCAAAGCAATAAATTTGCTTTTCTTATGTAAGGGCTGTTTCTTTTGATGGTGTATGCCTGATTCATGCCGTATAAAAGTGCATGTATATACGTTCGCAGAGCAGTAAAGTAAGTACTGCTGCTAGCTGCATCAACTGCTGTCGTACGTTCAAGAATTTTCTTTTTCATAATATCTGGTTAATGCTTACCTTGAGCAGACTCCTACAGACAGCATGGAGTATGCTGCCAGAAGCTGCCCTAAAACAGATCCTCGGTGGCAAGCAAATAATGCTTACCAGCCGCTGACGCATCAGCGCCAAAACGCGGAGATGCGAGTAAGACAGGAAGAGTATATATATCGATGATACACAAAATAGCTTTGTCATATGAAAATGTATGTACCCGCTCGCGGAACAATAGATGTAACTTAATCTGCATGAGAAGCGGCTTGCTACATACTCGCCGATACGCTAGAATATTCTATTGCATCATAATCTGCCACGGTGGTGCGAGAGAGAGAGAGAGAGAGAGAGAGAAAGAGAGAGAGAGAGAGAGAGAGAGAGAGCTGCTGATATAACAGTTTTGCAGCGTCTATTCAGACGTATTGACGTGCGTCAGCGATTAAATTTTACGTAGATAAAAGACGCTTGTGAAAGAGCAATGCGAGTGCGACTTGATCCGCGCCGCGGCTAGCTGCATGCTCGTCGGCAGCTGATATCACTGCATCCTGTATATAATATCCCATTCCTTTGTACTTTTGTGTACAATCACATAGATTTGCGTATATGGTGACGTACGTTTCCGTAAGATCCTGTACTAAATGTTTGAATCGTACACAAAATGTACGCCAACGTACATTAACGTAGTTCATTCTACTTAAGTCTACGGTAACGTACTAAAATGTATCAAAATAGTACAGTGATTTGCATTTACTGTACCGCTCAATTTGTGCAATTAAAAATATAAAGAGTAGGTATAATATTTAAGAAATTAATTTTTTAATTATTTTTAAATGTTACCTCAAATCTCGTATATATTTACAATTTTTCTAATAGATTTAACGATTAACAATATACTTTGTTGAAAATAACGACGTTATATTAAATTTTGTCATTTAATAACATTATTAATTTACTGTATCATAAATATGTTTATACAATTTTTTTAACCTCATTAGCAAAAAAGTAGTGTACAAAAAACTTGGAAAAACAACGTTAAAATACATTAAATAGTATGCAAACTATATAATTTTAGGCAATATGAATTTGAAATCCCAAGTTAAGAAAAATATATTTATGATTATAAAATTAAATGTTCAAATTAATTGTATATAGTTAGAAGTACCAACCTTTAAAATATCCCTAATTAAATGTAGCAAAAAATATTGAAAAAAAGACATTGTTCAAAACCATATTAAATATTGTACAAAGTACAATATTTAATATGTTTTTCTAAAAATGCAAACTAGTCAAATTAGATGTTTGTATCGTGAATGAAATTTTTCAATTATAACATTGTTCATAATTCAGATAGTAATATTATGTGATTTGGGTTCCTCATAGATGTAATAAAAGCTTAAAAGTAAGTAGCTAAGGAATAGAAAGAAACCATTATTTATTAACAGCTTAGTAACCCGTACTTATAAAAACTAAATTTGTATACTAACCCGTTCCCATTACAATCAATAATACATGTATAGAGCTAGAAATATAAACACTAAATGCAAGAAAACAGTCTCTGAATAAAAAGTTAAACTAATTTAAATAAAAGCCACATCACATAACACTTTTTAGAGGCACTAGATACATATACAAATTATTTTAGAATGTCTTCATTTTATTTTATAACTAAAATTTTTATCATAAATTTGTCTGTTTAGATATGTATGATACCAAGTGTATTAATTTCTGAGTGTCTTTTCATAATCACAATCAGAAAAAAGTACAATAGCTAGATCCTGTTAATTTAGACTTTTCGCAGGACTTACTGACTGACTGACTACTAGTATCTAGTCAGCATAAAATCAGTAGAAAGGCAAGTATATCTTACCTAAGGGGGCGTTCCGAGTCTACATTTTCAGTGAACCCCTTTTGCCGGCTGAGCTTCGTCATTGGTTGACTCCACCCACACACCTTATTTGACCATTGTAATCTTTCACTGATCACCACTAGACGTAAAGGCACACGCCCATCATTGGTATATCTGAGATAGAGGAATTACAACATGTTTGTTACACCTACATAAAACAAGTTTATGCTACGTTTTGGTAAATATTGCTTTAAAAGAAGATAGTACCAAATTTTTATCTAGAAATTCATAATTGAAAAGTTAAAATTGTAAATTAATAATAGAATCTAAAAATAACAGTCTGTTAATTAGAAATATTAAAAACAAAATTTCACCTACAAATTTTTTAATGCTCTAATTCTTTTTTTTTAATACTATGCATAATTTTTTTAATAAACGAACTAGAGCTTCAAAAATGTTATGGTAAATATTGTTATTTTTATCTGGTTTTATCTGGTTTATTCTAAGTAAAATCTCAAATTAATTATGTAATGTTTTTATACTTATCAAAATATAAAAATATATTCGTACATTCTTATTCACGCACGCATATACACCCACCCACACACACACACACACACACACACACACACACACACACACACACACACAACACACACACACAACACACACACACACAACACAAACACAAACACACACGACATATAGACACACACACAACACATACACACAGACACACACACACCTGATAATCTGAATGAACTGTGATAATGACGGTTGTGAGATATTAATGTGCTTTAAAAAATCTTCTACATTATAATTCAAGTATTAAAATTAAAAAATAAGTTTTCTGTAAAAATTCCTCTATTTGCGTTAAAATATTTTTTTTAATTTATGTAATAATTGCAAATCTACAAATCATGTAATGGCCCTGATATAGAATTTTACACATTTAATTTTTATTTTCGTTACAAAAGTCTGCTAAGTACGCTGATTTTGTTAGACTATTTCAGAGATTTTGTCAGACTAATTCAGATTTCAGAGAACATGTTTCATAACTTTGGGGTGACTGTTATCGTAAATTTTTCTTTTTTTTTTTAAACAGTAACAGTGGAGACAACTTTTTACTGAAGTAACCATTTCAAGCTCACCAGTACTGAAACCAAAGTTCTTTCCCTAAACTTTGATCCTAGTAATATACATTTTTCGTTTGCACCCCAGATATTAAATAGTACTTGCTATACAAAAAACCCATATGGCGATACAAATTCGCCTTAGGATTGGGGTAATTTCGTAAAAATTGAAATTTTTTTCAATTGAATACGGGTCAGTATTTTTCTTGCAAAAGTGTTCATGAGCATTTTTTTAATTTGATTCTATCTAACTTAGCTTTACGTTTGTAAAATGGAGTAATTAATATTTGAAAGACGGAAAAGATATCGGCTCCAAAAATAGCTACGAATTAGCCATCCTTCCCTATATAATCGTACGCATTTCAGCTACTTTGAGAAAGTTTTTTTAAAAGCCATGATAATCTTTACTATCTAAGATAAAAATTAAAAACGTCTGAGTCTGTCCTCAGTTTACTATCTCAGATAGTAATTTCTGCTATCCAATTTTTATCCGTATACATAAAATTCTATCAATATTGTTTTTAAACAAAACGTATCATACTTATTTTTTAATATATATATATATATATATATATATATATAATAAACTGAGTCACTGGCCGCTCTTCAATATACATTAAATAACAGACCTTAAGTGGCTCTATCTTTTATTGAAAGCTAAAAACAAAATTATCCGTACTAGGATCTATCCATACTAGGTGCATCCCTAGCTTTTATATATATATATATATTATATATATCCCTAGCTTTTATATATATATATATATATTATATATATATATATATAAAAGCTAGGGATGCACCTAGTATGGATAGATCCTAGTACGGATAATTTTGTTTTTAGCTTTCAATAAAAGATAGAGCCACTTAAGGTCTGTTATTTAATGTATATTGAAGAGCGGCCAGTGACTCAGTTTGTTAAGGCGCACATCTGTAACTAGCAGAATGTATGTATGTATGTACGTATCAGTGGATCAAATTTTGTTCCAACCATAACTAGTTAATATAATTAGCTGAAATTCAGCATGCGATTCACCCACGCTCTTACTTAGGTCTGATTAAATTTTGATGAAGATTAGCCGACACATTCCGAATTTAGGACGACTAATTGAAAAAAAAACATTTTTTTTCAAATTTCGTCCCACCATAACTAAAAAATAGATCTACATGATAAGCTAAAATTTTGCATGCTATTCGTCAACGTCCTAATTTAAAACTGATTAAATTTTGGAGTCCAAGGACCTACTTGTTTCTATCGTTTTTATATGTCTGATTTTTGAAAAACACACATTTTGTCTGAAACTGATTCATGCAATAAGCTCAAATGGATTAGCAGAGCGAAAATGGATTTATATGATGGTTATATCTGTCTTTTTATTTATTTCTTGACACCTTACCTAGCTTCAAACTGACACCCCACCATTTTAACTGCTGCCCCACACTGTAAACTGACACCCCTGCCTTTCAACTGATAGCCTACTAATAAAATTGTCTTAAATACGGCGTTTTAACCAAATTTCCTTACTCTACCAGACTTTTCTTATCACAGATTTGAATAAACGACTAGCTTTACAAGTATATACAAATAATGTACAATCGGCTTGCCGCAAATCGCTCGCGCTTCGCATTTTGCGCATAAGGCACGACCGCTGACGCTCGCGCTACGCGTCCGCCATACACACCGAGGCTCGCGCTTCGCGCTCGCAGTCTGGCCTTTGTTATCCAATTATTAGTAAAAAAAGCATTCCTCGTTTTCATATACTAAAAAGTGTTGGCTATGCATAGCTTAAAATTTCTTAAATTATTGTATTTTTCAACACATGATTTTTAATATTGTTGATTCTGGAACAGACATTCATATAAATTCTAACATGTATTCTTTTATCGCAACGAAATTTATTTTAAATATGATTAAAACCCCATTATTATTTCGTAAGATTAAAAGAAAAATTATCTTTTGATAGTACTTTAATTCAAATTATATATACCCGCGAAATTTCATAATATTCGGAACCTATCCTATTGGTGGAAAATACATTGGTTTATATGTAAGCTGTGACGTCACGCTTAATAAACCGAATTCCATCCCATTTCTAAAGTCTTGAATTTCGTGCAAAGATAGTTTATTACATAATTTAAACAGAAAAAGTATTAGTTTTATAGGTTTAATTATATCAGCTAAGCAAAGCCGAACTGCTGTTCGTTGACTCAGTCGAAGCGAGGCAGCGAGCTCGACCACTGCGTATACATTGTGCGCATCGATCTGGCGACCGGTTAGCAACATGCCCACGCAGCCGTCTGCCGTGTGTGTTTTGACGTTTTGATGCAGCCTTCCGGCCTCCGCTAACCCCAATGTTTTGCTCTGTTTAACTTTTCGGCGATATAAGTGAGTGCGTAGTGAAAAAGAAACAACGACGCAATGTAGCAGTGTTATATGTAGTTTTAAAATCAGAACAGAAGTGCTGCTATGGTACCTATATTATGTGTTTACAATCACACTCTGCTCACCGCGATCCCGCTCGCGGATCAGCTGCTCGCCGTTGTAAGACAGTGCAAAAAGTATTCAAAAGCGATGCACCCGGAATGCACCGACGATGCGATGGGTGAGTGTCAGTTCATCGAGGAGTACTGCAGTATAGGCAAACATGTAGCTCCAACAAGAAACTCGAGTTTTTGCTTGGAGGTTATCCTCCTGTTTTTTGGACTACTTCTGCGGCTGCTGCTCCTACTCATTCTATTGATGTGCTGATACATTCTTCTTGCAAGATGCTGTCTGGATGAAGATTCACTATCGCATAAGATCTACAACTGGTTTTCCTTCGTTCTTGTGTTCATTGCGTTTACAACAGATATCTATTGTGTTATGTGCAGTACAATCAGTGTAATTTTTTATCTGTTTTTTAGAGTTACATCAGTGTTGTGATTCCGATGCCTCCCAAGATCACCCCGGACTTGATTCACTTTCTCTCTGGTGGTGCTGGTTGGCGTTTCTAGGTGCTTCAACAGCCTCGATACAACCCTGGAGCTGGATTTATGGTATCTGGTTGTGCTGATTGGCGTCTCTGGCTGATGTCATCACCCGGAGACAACCTTGGAACTATATTTGAGTATGATTTTGTAATATTTTGATGGTATTGATAACTGAGCTATCAAAATTTTGGAGTTGGAACGTAACTTCAAAACTCGAGACTCTGGCACTACTATACTACTACTGTTATACGTATTTATAATCATGCATTTTAGAGAACCTTGTTTTTCTTTAACAGATAATACATTGTACAGTTGTTTTTTCTCGTTTTATTAATTTATGTCTATTTTAATTTTAGGTGGAAAAAAACAATTAAAGTAGAAGGAAGGACTCAAGAGAATTTTAAAAACAATTAACAGAAGATTCATATAAGTCAAGACTTAATTTAGAAAATGAATTATAATAGCATAGTTTAGAGAGATGTGTCAGGGTTCTCTTCTCATATAAGTCAAGATTTAATTTAGCAACAGGGATTAATTTAGAAAATTGATTGTAATAGCATAGTTTAGAGAGATGTGTCAGGGTTCTCAGAGCAGGCTGAGATACCGCATCTCACACATTTTTTACACGAGTTAAAGGCATGTTGCACCGCAGTTATTATTAAATTTATGTATTAAAACATCGCTTCTAGAGTTGTATGTCAAAAAGTGTTAAAAAAACGTTTTCTACGGTAAAAGGTTGTATTTTGAAAATGTTTACAACTTTTACATTTAACATTTTTATGTAAAACGTAAATCCGCAAGTTTTATGGCAAATAATTGGATTTTTAGCTATAAAAAATCGATTTTGGGCTGTAAACTCGAGTTATAAGCATTTTCATGATTTAATGCTAATAAAAAAAAGTTGTATTTTTCAAAGATCTACAACTTTTCCATTTAACTTTTTTTGTAGAATGCTTAGAATTTGATGTGCAGCCAAAAAATCGTTTTTAGTGATTTTTGTAGGTGACCGCATTCTGCGTATACGTGCAGGATCAAGCCCAAAATTAATATGGCACCTTACTGTTATGAGGGGAGTTCGTACACAAATTTTTAGCTCGATTGATTAAAGTCTCTCAGAGATAATCGAGTAAGTAGAAAATTTTTATTTAAAAATACGCGTAAAAATCGAAAAAATCGAATAATTTGTGCCCGCATTTCAAAACAACGTAGAGGATCGGGAAAAAAAGAAAGTGTTTTAGCTTTTGAGAAAGGAGACTTCTGCTAAAATTTCAGCCCGGTCGGTGGAAAATTGAGTGAGATATCGCATGGTACACATTTTTCGCACACGAAACTACACTCCGTACAGATTTTTTAGAACCTATGTATATCATCTTCTACTAGCGGAATAGGAGGAAGCTAAGTGCCAATGACTTGGCAGCGGTTGCTTTTTTTGCAAAATTTAGCGGTGTCTTAATTACAAATGGCTAGGGTTCAATTTTTTAACATTAATAGAATTTTGGTCAACCCAATATTTCTCGAGAAAAAGGTATTTTTCCAATGTACATATAGCGCATTTCTTTTTTTATTTTTAATTAAAAAACTACGGGGGTTCGATTACAACAAATAGATTATTCGTAATGTGCTATTAAATATACATCGATTAGTATTTTTTTAAATTATATATATTCAATATTTGCGGGCTGGGATAAGGTGGGTGTTCAATCCTAAATTGTCACTCGGTATTTAATGAATATAGGGCAAAAGTGACATGTTCAATAAGCCAATAAAAAAACCCGTTTTTTTAAATGGGGTGAGCATTGTTAGAACTAAAATCAATATCCTTTAACATGGAACGTATGGGGCTCGCGTAACACCTCAAATACATAATGTTAATTCAATTCCGGACAAACATCCGACATCATAATGTGCTTAAGGGGATGTCGGAATCACGCTGATTGGTCGAAATGTTCTAGTTAGTAGTAGGGGCTGCACTGCTACTGTGCCACACGGGTCCCGCGCCACCGAATACCGACCGATGGTAAAAGGGATCTGCTTTTTCTATCATCACTGTTTTACCCATGATGGTCACCCATGATGAGCGCTGTTTTACCCGATGGAACCGGATGGGGCAGCCCGCATCCAGATGCAGGATCCCGATGGTGCCAGTACGTAGAGTGGGGAGCATGGGAAAAGCACTGAAAAGCGTGAGCGTGGGGGAAACCGCTTGCTAAATAAGTGCATGCATAGAGAGAGGGAGGGAGGGAGAGATACATGAATGAGATATATATGAAAGTAGATGATATAGATATGTAGCAAATGAAAATATTTGTTTAAAGTTTTATGTTTTTCAATTTATTCATATCTTCCTATATTATATAGTTGTTTTGGCTATACTCCCCCCCACAGCCCCCCCACACAATAACGTAAAAATCGTTCATTTTTATGTTATTTTTGATAATCTCAATGGCCCCCCCACAGCCCCCCCACACAGAAATAACACGAATTTGGTATGATTATCTTATTCAAAATGTACTGTTAGTTTCATACAAAGAACAAGAAAGAAGACGAGTCACATGTAAATACGCATACAAAAAATGTACAATTTACATGTGATATATGTGATAAAAGCTTCAATCGAAAATGTCATATTATATCACATATGTCGGTTCACTCAAATGTTGCTGAAAATGAATGCTCGATCTGCAAGAAATGTTTTAAAAACAAATCTTATTTAGTTGTACATAAGAGAATTCATTCTAACGATAAAAAATATGTATGTGATGTCTGTAATAGCTCATTTGTATGTAAGAGCAACTTTAATAGACACAGAAAGATTCACAACTAATATTGTATACTAATAATAAACAACGCTTTTTTCTAAAATTTTGCGTTTGTGCTTCATTTATATTCATATTTTATTCAATATTTTAAATACGAAATATCTCGTGGCGGGATTGCGAAGCTTTAGCCGCGTGTAAATGATCGCTTGTAAGAGACTAAGGGAAGATAAATTTATCTAGAAAAATTTTGATAAAAATAAATTAAAATAAAAATAAAACAGAAAACTGAATGGGGGTTGGCGAGCGGAGGCGAGCAGCGGGGCGAAGCCCCACTAGTATAATATATATTTATGATATATATATATACTAGTGGGCTTCGCCCCCGCTGCCTCGCTTCGGCTCGCCAACACCCCCAATTTTGAATTATTGTAGATTCATATATCTAACTATAATTTCATCTTCACTATTTTATTGTTTTCCGTGTTACAATTCGAACATACCTGCTCGCTTCGCCTCGCCCATATTAATTTTTTTAGATTAGAGGAGATTTTATTTTAAAAATGTTATCATTTATATTTTACTTTTTTCCGTGTTCATTCGCCCGCCCTGCTCGTTGGCGCGCAACCCATTTTGATTATCAGTGTTAATTAAGAAGCAATATTTCAAACCTCAATAAATCTGTGTTATAAATTTGTATCGACATAAATAAACCTTTATAATTAAAGATTTTGTACACTACTATCATCTTTATTACCTATCAGCACTAATGCGGCATCAATAGGGAATTGATTCCTTAGTCTATATAAAATCCGCCACAAGGATGTTATTCATCTGATTATAAAAAGAAGCTTGTTCATTGTTATAATCCCACTCATTTACTATAAATATCAAATCCATTCTAATTTCTCAGTGCGGCCTGGACATGTGTCCTACTCCCGTGCAACCCGCCCGCCGACTCCAATTCACACAATACAGCAGT
>CM053172.1:40066210-40098375 GCA_012977825.3 Pteromalus puparum
ACTGCTGTATTGTGTGAATTGGAGTCGGCGGGCGGGTTGCACGGGAGTAGGACACATGTCCAGGCCGCACTGAGAAATTAGAATGGATTTGATATTTATAGTAAATGAGTGGGATTATAACAATGAACAAGCTTCTTTTTATAATCAGATGAATAACATCCTTGTGGCGGATTTTATATAGACTAAGGAATCAATTCCCTATTGATGCCGCATTAGTGCTGATAGGTAATAAAGATGATAGTAGTGTACAAAATCTTTAATTATAAAGGTTTATTTATGTCGATACAAATTTATAACACAGATTTATTGAGGTTTGAAATATTGCTTCTTAATTAACACTGATAATCAAAATGGGTTGCGCGCCAACGAGCAGGGCGGGCGAATGAACACGGAAAAAAGTAAAATATAAATGATAACATTTTTAAAATAAAATCTCCTCTAATCTAAAAAAATTAATATGGGCGAGGCGAAGCGAGCAGGTATGTTCGAATTGTAACACGGAAAACAATAAAATAGTGAAGATGAAATTATAGTTAGATATATGAATCTACAATAATTCAAAATTGGGGGTGTTGGCGAGCCGAAGCGAGGCAGCGGGGGCGAAGCCCACTAGTATATATATATATCATAAATATATATTATACTAGTGGGGCTTCGCCCCGCTGCTCGCCTCCGCTCGCCAACCCCCATTCAGTTTTCTGTTTTATTTTTATTTTAATTTATTTTTATCAAAATTTTTCTAGATAAATTTATCGATTATAAAAAAAGATTAAATATTTGTCCAAATTAAGAAAATAAAAAGAAAATTCGTTACTGGAAGTAAAAGTACTATATAACAGACGGTTTGTGTAATGGCACACGATTAAAAGTTACCAAATTATTCAAGTATAACATGGAAGCTGAAATTATAACTGGGGAAAAAATTGGAAATAAAGTTTTCATGCCTAGAATTACTTTAAATTCCGGAAATTTATCTTCATTGCCAATTATTTTATACAGAAAACAATTTCCTTTAGTCTCCCTTACGAAAATAATGTGCAGAGATCTGTGCATAGATCTCTGCAGAGATTTCTGCACAGATCTCTGCATAGATCTCTGCACAAAATTTGGACCGTTTTTTTTTCTATTTCCAGAATATTCTTAGAAGTAAAAAAATAATATAATGAGTGCCAATGTAGGTGTTACCATCCAGATGATAGCAAAAAAACTCTGGTTGTGAACTCCAAAATTTTTATTTTCCATGATATTCAAAATTTTTTGTTTGAATCAAATCATTGAAAAATAAAAATTTTGGAGTTCACAACCAGAGTTTTTTTGCTATCATCTGGATGGTAACACCTACATAGGCACTCATTATATTATTTTTTTGCTTCTAAGAATATTCTGAAAATTGAAAAAAAATGGTCCAAATTTTGTGCAGAGATCTGTGCAGAAAACTGTGCAGAAATCTCTGCAGAGATCTATGCACAGATCTCTGCACATTATTTTCGTAAGGGCTTAGCGTTTGCTATGACCATTAATAAATCTCAAGGACAAAGTTTCGATAATGTAGGAATATACTTTAAAAAACCGTTATTTTCTCATGGACAATTGTATGTATCGTTATCTAGATGCAAAGATCCTAATCGATTGTTTATTCAAAATGAAAGTAAAAACAATTCAGATATAGAAAATACAAAAAGTTTTTTTTGAAAGTGTACTACGGTAATACGAGTGAAACCCAACAAATTAATCTCAAACAAAAATTATTGTCAGAACTCCTCTTTGCTCCTGGTATGCGAGATTCAAAAGACGAGTTTCTTCTAACAATATTATACAGCGTTTCGTCCTAGACTGTGGACTGGACTCCTCAGTAAGGATCCAACAGTCCTCTTAGACGCTCTGCTGCAAGATGTTACAGTCTAGGACGAAACGCTGTTGTATAATATTGTTAGAAGAAACTCGTCTTTTGAATCTCGCATACCAGGAGCAAAGAGGAGTTCTGACAATAATTTTTGTTTGAGATTAATTTGCTGGGTTTCACTCGTATTACCGTAGTACACTTTCAAAAAAATTTTTTGTAAATTCACGAGTGTTAGATATATATTTTATAGAAAATATAGTTTGGAATGAATATTTTTATTAGAAGTCATACTTGAATCGCACGAATACACACATACATATATATATATATCTACCTATATTATATAGTTGTTTTGGAGATACTCCCCCCGCGCACCCCCCCGCACCCCCCCCCGCAGCCCCCGCACCCCCCCGCACTGCCCCCCCCCCGCAAAATAAGGCAAATTCTTTCATTTTCATGTGATTTGGATAATGTGAAAAGCCCCCCCGCAGCCGCCCCGCAGCCCCCCCGGCACAGCCCCCCGCCAACCCCCCCCGCACCTCCTATTAGCAGCTTTTCCTAAATTTATTAATTGTTAGTACAATTTTTTTTATTTAAAGTTTTTATTAGCAAAAAAATTTACTAACAACAATTGTAATAGTACATCGGATTAAAATCGCGATCAATTTATGACACACTTTTTTGAATCATCTTTAACGACATTTTTAGTCGTGTACTTCGCGACGGCGTATAATGTATTTCGATTTTCTTAAAAATATATTAGGCTATATTAGCTAGCACTATGTTAAGATGATGTATAAAGGTTACTTTCCTCCGACTCTACCAACCGAACGACTCGAGCAATACAATACATTTTGGCATAAATAATGTCTTTAGCCTCGGAAGATCCCTACATCCTTTGTAGAACTTTTCCAAGCCCTCATAACAAGCTCATAACACATCAGTATCAAAATTATATATAAACAGTAGAGATAAACTATATAAGAGATATAACTTAAATTTTATTTTCTATTTTTTCCACACCACCTATGAGGTAAATAGACAGGAGCGTTTTTTTTATATTTTTGTTAAAGTTTGACTAAAAGTTTGACTTAGTTTGAAGTAAATAATTTTTATAAGGTTTTTTTTTGCTTTTGTATTGTTAACACTTTGATGTGGCGTATACTTAGGCATTGACTTTTGCTTTTGTATTGTTGACACTTTGATGTGTTTATACTTAGCATTGTTCTTTTGCTTTGTATATATATCACTTTTGCGTGTTTATTACTTAGCATTGTAAAAACTTTATAAGATCATAAATGTGAATTATATATCAAAGTCTTAACAAAAAATAAAGTGGTATCCCGATAGGCAATCGATAATATATATATAGCGATTTGTTCGAGGGCCCTTAAATTTATTGGGAGTAAAAATTGTAACTCATGTACTTAGGTGCAGATTTAAACTTAAGTTTCGAAAAATGCTTGACAAAAAGTAAATTAAATAAAGCTAATGAGCAGTTACAAGTAAAGATTTAAGAAGTATATTTAACTTGCAGAGATCGATAAATTCGTATAGAAATAAGAATTGAGATAACAAGAAAATACGTCCGGATCCAAATTTTTTATATGATTGTTGCCTATTTCTTTAACTTAACTTGGTCTGTAAAATGCAAAGCTTCCCTAAGGTAGGCAAACAAAAATTTTATTTTTAATAATTGAGTTTTTAGAAACTAAAACATTAATAAAATGAAAAACATATTTGTTTCCTCATTATGCTACGTAAAACGAAAAGATCGATCTCAACATATATTAGAGGCCACAGGTCATTCACAACGCAGCAATGGTATTATAAGAAAAAGTAAGTGGACCAGATTTATGTATAATTGTAACATATAATTGAAATGGGAAAGAATCAAATTAATTTTCAAACAATTTCCAAAAAAATGAAAAAAAACTATATATTTTAAATGCCATAAGCAGTAGAAGTTCGGCGTTAATTCAGTACTTTTACTTTTTTTCTTTCGATTTCTCTATTTCGACAAACATTAAATTCTTGACCTTTTATGATCTACAAATTTTATATAATACAATAAAGATGTCTGTCTTGCCAACTAGAACTTAATCATCAGATAACGAAAATAACAGTTGAAAAATAAAAATCAAACAAAAACTAAAATGGGGGTTGGCGAGCGAAGCGACAGGGGGGCGAAGCCCCACTAGATATATATATATATATATATATATAGGTGGTTCTCTGACAAATCGTGCGCGACAAAAAAAAATGTTGCCCAAATTTAAACCTTAAAATGTGAAAATCCAAGATGTGATCTGGGGCGTGGGGGTTTGGGGGGGGGGCATGCGAATTTTCAAAAATAACATAAAAATGAACGATTTTTACGTTATTTTGTGGGGGGGCCAAGTGGGGGGGGGGTGTAGGGGAGTATAGCCAAAATAACTATATAATATAGGAGAATATATATGTATGTAAAGATACAAAAAATCCTTATGATAAATTACAGTATAAAAAGTCGCAAAAATCATTATGATAAATATAATAACTTAACACTACAAGAATGTTTTATTTCAAATGATCATCTTTTTTAAATAATTATTTCTACAATTTAAATAAATTATATTAAGTTATTACCAAGATGTTTTAAATAAACATCACGGTTCTTCATCTCCTCCTCCAGCTTCTTAAGCATAGTAGTATCTTCTATCAGCAATTTGCTGACTCGTGTTAGTAAAAATATATCAAAGCTGTTGTCCAGCTCCGTAACCATTTTTACACCAAATTTAGTTTGTACCTTCTTGATCATCGTCACTCTGTACTGCTCGATTTCTAAATCAGCCAACTTCTTCGTAGGCAGGAATGGTGAAGTTTTTGCCACAGCGTTTAGCGACTCCATCCTGTAAAAGTAATGAAACAATATATAGATATATATAAGCTTATTATATTTTGTTATGTATTAGTTATAACAATATATTATACTTACGTAATAAATTATCCTTCCAAAGTTTACGTTGTTGTATCAGAATCAGATGAGTAATAATATTCCTCAAAGAAATCAAGTGGGCAGATAAAATCTTGTCATACTGCACGGTACCACTTGTTTATTGCGTAAACGTTTCGAACTGCACAATTCTCCTTCCAGTCAGGAAGGTGATGTGCACACACCACTGGAGTTCGAAACCCTGGTGTCTTTAAGGATGGACAGCCAAGATTTTCTAGGTTACGGACGTCCGAGAAATATGGTTGCAGCCACTCGATTTTCTGGACAACTTTTACCCAAACAATCACGTTTCGGTGATAAGTCGAGAAGGCTGGAGCAAACTTCAGCTACCTTGTCATATGGAAGGTCACTATGGTTTCACTTTAACCCGTGGAAAGAATATTTAAGCCACAGATTGGTACTCTTGAGGTTNCATCGTTCCACTTTAACCCGTGGAAAGAATACTTAAGCCATAGATTGGCACACTGGATATTGCTCGGCAAATCGTACCAAGAGTGCGGTGGTTGAAACGTTGCTAGTTGAGCTACTGCTGCTGGCTCGTTGGGATCAATGTAGGCCAACTCCTTGATTATAAATTCGCCGTTTTGTCCCTTGAATCCCTGGATAGCAACAATTAAATCCATTTTACCTATGAAAATATTACTTATTATTAAGAATAAATTTATATATGAAATAATAAAATATTTAAAATATACTTACAAATGCTGTAGCAAACTTTCTCAACTTAAGTAGAGCACAGTATACTGCTTGAGTACACTCGATAATGTATACAAATACGGAGCAGAGGACTGCTTGAATATACTCGAAATTTGTACCCCTTCCACTAAAAAAGCTTCTCAAGATCAATTCATTCACGCTTGCAACGTAAAATGTCTCTTTTCATGTTTCTTCGGACGGCATCAGCTACCCTCTCTCTCATACGGTTAAATGCGTTTCCCATAGTCCCCACTCGGGCGTCTGCAGACGTATGTACCCGATTCTCTATAGCGCGCGCAGTGCAGCAGCTTGAGATTTTTCGACTACCCTCTCTCTCGTAGAAATGCGTTTCCCATAGTCCCATAGAGTGTATGAAAGCAAGATTTGAAGTTTTGTTTAGAAGAAAAAGTGGTGGTGGAGTAAAAGTAATAAAGAAGACTATCACTGATCGTGTGCGTTGGATTGACATGGACAACGCTTTTGAAAATCGCATGAGAACTGCTGTTATAGCAAATTTAACGCATATTGATGTACTTAAATTTCTACAAGATGCATCAATATTATTTTCACGAGGAATAAAAAATACGATTGCTAAACACAAAGCCTTAAAAGTGAACACTGTTTTGTCATGTAAATTTAAAAAAATATCTGTAAAGCATAATGAAGGTGCTGAAGAAGAAGAGTGCATTGAGATAAAATATTTTAACACAAAAAATCATGAAATTTTATCTGCATCATCGTTAAACGAATGGTTCAAATCTAATGTTATTGAACCTCTACTCACAGATATTGAGGAATTTCAGGAACGTGACTCTGGCTGGACTCTGCATTCGATTGAAAATTTACAGATAAATATAAACAAATTCAATCCAATGCGTACTGGTAGCTCTTACATACCCTTACCAGCATTTATAGAGAAAAGAAAAGCATGCCAAAATTATGATAACAAATGCTTCGTATGTGCAATTTTATCATCATTACATCCTGTAAATCGTAAAAATCATCCTAATAGAGTGGGTAATTACATTAAATATGAAAACACCTTAAATATGAAAGGTATTGAATTTCCTGTGTCATTGAAAAAAATACCAAATTTCAAGAAGCAAAATACTACAATCTCAATAAATGTGTTTGGCTTAGACACTAAAAATATTGTACCTCTCTATTTAACATCATGTAAAAAGAGTAATCATATAAATCTTCTTTTACTCACGAATGATAATTTAGATGATGATGATGATAAGTTTGCAACAGAATCACATTATGTATACATAAAACAGCTATCGCGTTTTGTTAGTAATGATTTAAGCAAACAGAAGAAAAAACTATTTGGATGTGATAGATGTTTAAATTATTTTTTCAAAGAAGATAATTTAGCGAGACATGAAGAATACTGAAAAAAGTTAAATAACTGTAAAATAAGACTTCCCAGTGAAAATAATAATATTATAATGTTTAAAAATCATTGCTATAATGAAAAGTTGCCTTTTATAATATATGCAGACTGTGAATGTTTATTAAAACCAATAAGACAAGATGTGGAAACTAACACTCGACCAGTACAAAGTCATGAAATTTATAGTATAGGATACTATCTTAAATGCAGCTATAATGACTCCTTATCGAAATATGATTTTTATAGAGGTCATGAAGCTTCAAGATGGTTTGCTGAACAGTTAAAAAATATAGAAGAAAAAATAAGTGCTTTATATGCGAATCCTTTACCTATGCCAGTTCTATCTCAAGCTGAAATAACAGATTATTATAATTCAAAAACGTGTCATATTTGTAAAATAAATTTAAATAATGATGTCAAGGTACGCGATCACTATCATCTTACTGGAAAATATCGAGGACCTGCACATACTACATGTAATCTAAACTATCAAGATTCAAAAATAGTACCAGTGGTGTTTCATATTTTAAGTGGCTATGACGCTCATTTTATTATATCTGATATATCAAATCATTTTCCAGGACAGATTGATCTACTACCTCTAACAAAGGAAAAATATTGTTATGACCGAGCTCGAACGTTGCGCGATTTGAACGCTGAGAATCATCAACGCAGAGAACATTTTTGAGGCTCGTCCGGGATAATTTATTTGAACATCATGAACACCAAATTGGATGTTTGGCTATGGATTGCCTCGCGGATTGATGAACAAGAAAGACATCCTGTTGTACGTAGTGTCAGAGAGAAGGCTATCCACAATGCGAATATGGAAATCGCGAAGGATGGTCGATTCAGGAAAGAAACTGAGGCAAGAATTAAACCGTTTGAGACAGAAGTAAACGATAGAGAAATAGTCGAAAAGTCCATACATTTGCGTCCTGAGAAGTTGTTAAAAACCGCAAGAACACCAATTGCAACCCCAAGAACATCAACTCAACCAATTGCATCCCCAAGAGTACTCTCAAGAACTGATCCACAAGCTGAACAACTACGGAATGAGGAATTGGCAAGGCAATATCATTCAAGCTTGCTGCTCATAAACGGCTGTGTCGATTTGCTTGAAAAGCAAAAGGATCTTCAACTATAATTTACAGCTATATAATAAAAACAGCTAAGTCAATTGAACACAAACGTCACAAACACAGACATAATCACTGAAGGGTCAATTTTTGTTGAATCGAATTTAGTTGATACACATTTGATACACGTCAACAACGAATTAGAATTACCATCTAGCAACACGGTTAGATACCAGAATATGTCATTCACAAATGCCGCTGTTGATGACACAATTCTGAAACAACATAGACATGAGGATACATTTAGGAAAATCACAAAGACAGATTTAGGTTATTTCCAGGACACATTAAATATGTCAATCAAGGGTGTGATACTGCAGATGTTGGGTTCGTTCCGTTTCAGATCCGCAAGATTCGGAACGAGAACTTCATTAATTGAGGTGTCTGAATTCCTGATGACGTCACTCACATCTTTGCCGTTTGATGGAGGAGGTTGGATGAGAATGATCCTTTGCTGATATGGGCCAATAGAGATGAAAACCCTGATTATGACACTGAACCTGATTGAGAATGATAATCCTGGATTTGACTGAATTAAATCTATTGAGAAGACTGCTCTGCTCACGGTTCTTTTGAGCCATGGTTTTTCCCGTGAGTGTGAAGGCGAATAACGGAGCAGGGACTTGAGGTGAGGTTCCATGGCATGTCAACTTCCCCCCTCTTGTCTGAAGATGGATTTTTGACCAACCATATGTTGAGCAAATAAGATGGATAATCGGAATGAAAAGGAGATTGTTCAAGAGACGGGTCCGTCTTAGTCCTGTAAGTGATGATTGGTTCGCATCTGTAAGCATTGCTCGGTAACTTGATGCCTAGGATGGGTCAAGGTAGAGGATGTTGATGTCGGTTCCTGTAAGACATCATTGAATTGTAAGAGGATCAACCCGCTTGAAGGATGGATGGTTATGATTGTCGGGACGACAATCTGAAAAGGAGAGGGCAATGTTATGACCGAGCTCGAACATTGCGCGATTCGAATGCTGAGAATCGCGCATAGCGACCCCTAGCAACAAGATCAACGACGTCGCGGATATCATTGTTTGGAGTTAGTCTGATCGTGACAGCTGATGAGAACAGTTGTGCTTACGTTCGAATAAAGAGTCTGAGTTTATGTGTGCTTTTCTATAAATACGTGTTGACATCTTTATTACCCGAACCTGATCATAACAATATATTTCATTCACAAAACATGTAGAGAATAGTAAAATTAAATTTAGATTTTTAGATTCATTTCGGTTCATGCCTTCTTCTCTAGAAAAATTGGCATCATATCTACAGGACTATAAAATTGTTAATAAAGAGTTTAATCATCATAGCAGAGAACAAGTAGATCTATTAACGAGAAAAGGTGTTTTAATTACCTTATGAGTATATAAGCTCATGGGACAAGCTAGAAGAGTGTGAATTGCCCGAAAAAGAGGATTCTTTTAGTATGTTTAATGATTCACATATATCTGATAGAGATTATGAGCATGCACAAAATGTGTGGAAAACATTTAATGTTAAAAAACTTGGTGAATATTCTGATCTCTACATGAAAACTGACGTCTTGCTACTAGCAGATGATTTTGAAAATTTTTGTGACCAGAGTTTGCAAGTCTATGGTCTCGACCCTGCTCACTATTATACTACTCCAGGCTTGTCCTGGGATGCAATGCTCAAACATACAGGTGTACAATTAAAACTTTTAACAGATATTGATATGGTACTTTTTATAGAGCGTGGAATCCGAGGTGGTTTAAGTCAATGTTCAAATCGGTATGCAGCAGCCAATCATAAGTATATGCTTGAAAAATATGATAAAGATAAAGAAAATGAATATTTAATTTATTTAGATGCAAATAATTTGTATGGATTCGGACTTTCACAATGTCTTCCATATGATGAATTTAAGTGGCTTGAAAATTTTGAAAATTTCGATTTATTTTCCATCGCATCAGATGCTTCTCACGGTTATATTTTAGAGATTGATTTAGATTATCCTAGCGAAATACATGATGAGCATAATGACTTGCCGTTTTGTCCAGAACATGCAAAACCTCGGGGTTCTAAGCAAGAAAAACTTTTAGCTACACTTCATCCTAAAAGAAATTATGTTATTCACTATGTGGCTCTAAAACAGGCTCTCTCAAATGGTCTTCGACTCAGTAGAATACATAAAATTCTAAGATTCAAGCAGTCTCTATGGCTCAAATCATACATTGATTTGAACACTAGTATGAGAGCAGTAGCAACTAGCGCGACACAACGCAGCCTTCGGCCGCTATGTGGCTTGCCGCCTTGCATCGCTTCGTGATGCAAGGCACGCAAAACGCTCGCGCTTCGCGTTTTGCGTATAAGGCACGACCGCCGACGCTCGTGCTTCGCGCTCGCCATGCCCCCCGAAGCTCGCGCTCCGCACTGGTCATGTCCCCCGTCGCTCGCGCTTCGCCATACCCCCCGGCGCTCGCGCTCCGCGCGCGCCATGCCCAGCAGTACTCGCGCTGCGCGCTCGCTGTCTGAAAAAACATATATTTTTTATCTTTTTCGTATACAATTAAAAATTTTCAATATTGTTGATTTTGGAATATAGACATTGATATACAAATTTTAACGTGTATTCTTTTATCGCAACGATATTTATTTTAAATATAATTGAAAACCCATTATTATTTCGTAAGATTAATAAAAAATTATCTTTTTATAGTTCTTTAATTCAAATTATACACGTGAAATTCCATAAAGTGGCCAAATTCGGAACTATCCTATTAGTGGAAAATGCATTGGTTTATATGTAATCTGTGACGTCACGCTTAACAAACCGAATTCCATCCTGTTCCTCAAGTTATGAATTTTGTGCAAAGATAGTTTATTACATAATTTAAGCAGAAAAAGTATTAGTTTTTAGAGTTTAACCATTGTGTTGTAATTCTGATGTCTCCTACTGATAGCTATACGGCATTGGTATCAGAGGACAGAGAATTTAGTATTTATCGTTGCCAATTTGACCATGTAAGCACTACCATGGTGCTGATTCGCACTGGGTGGTGTAGCTTGGCGTTGCTGGCTACTTCAAAACCCTCAAGGTGTCTTTGGAACTGATTCATACCATCTAAGTAGTGCAGGCTGGGTTGTTGACTTCTACCACTACATCAAGATGACCTTGGAGCTAGATTCACTCTGTCTGCAGTGGTGCTGATTGGCGTCTCTGGGTACTTCAACCTTATCTGCTCGTGCTGCTTGGTGTTTCTGGCTGATCTAATAATCTTCAAGCTATATTCGAACTTTCTGGATGTCCTTGAGACGTTGCTATTTGCTTGAACCACCTGAAATTGACCACGGACCCGTATTCTTGCTTTCTGACAGTCCTGGTTGGCGTAGCTGGCTGCTTAAACCATATCGAGATGATCTTGGAGCTGGATTCATGCTTGCTGGTAGTATTGATTGATGTTCTTGGATACTTCAACCTCTTTAATACGGCTCTGAGAGACATAGAGAGATAGGTATGTCTATTCTACATGGTAATATCCAAAATTACAATGACTCGTACTGTATGTTTAATTAATATTGAATCTTTAATAGGTTTTTGATACCCGCTCTCCATAGTCCCTTGCGCACGATCTTTCCCCCACTCCGCGCACGCGTCGGAGCAGAACGCCGCAAGCCTATAAAAGGCGGCCGCGCTCTCGCTCGCGCACCAGTCGTCTCCGGCCTCCGCTTGGTGTAGACCTCTCCCGTTCTCGCACTCGGCCAGCGAGTCGAGACGCCACCTACCGACGGTCAGCCTAGGGTCCCGATCAAAAATTAAGAAGTTTCTCCATCTTACCTCGGCTCTGGGAATTTCTTCAAGACCCCCTTCCTACGACAACCACGAAGGAGCATCGAGTCCCCGGGGCTCTCTATGAGGTCCGCGCTTCCGGACTATATGCACCGAGCAGCGCACGAGGCAGCCAGTCTCTCTCGGGAGTCGAGCGAGAAGGATCACCGGACGCGACCTAGTCTCCCGCTATAATCCTCTCTCTACAACTACGGGCTCTCTTCGAGGTCCGTGCTGGCCACATACATCCCGGCGCGCCCCAACGAAGTCAGTCTCTCGCAGGCAGTCGTGCAGGTCGGACGACCGGACGAAAGCCTTGGCTCCCGGACACGTCTTCCACCGCAGCCCTGTTCCCCTCCTCGACTCTGAACGCAAGTCAGTCCTCGTGACTGCAGAGCCGAGTGAGAGCCGGTCGAATTATCCCGGCACGAGCTCGGCAATATGCCCAACTAGACGCGCCACGGCTGCACGACCAGGATTCCATCTGAAACGCTTCCCGGTTGACTTGTCCTGGGAAGCGACTAAGAGGTCCCTGGCAACGGGTGGCGCGCCGCCTTTAGGTTATTGGACGCTAGTTGGCCTTACAAAGGAGGGAGCGATACATGGGTTCGTTGTGCGCACCAGAGAGCAACGACGGGCCCGCCAACCAACGGCGCAAGAAAGCTAAGAACATCGCCGCCAAGCCCGTCGCCGCCCGTCGCGCCAGTGCCACTACCACCACCGCACCTGGCCTCGCGCCGGCCAAGCCCGTTGCTGCTGCCAAGCCCGCCTCCAAAGCTGGTACTACTCCACGCATCGGGACGCTCGAGGAGTTCGACCCTGAGCGCTTCGGAAACTTCCCGTGCACAAGAGGTCCGGCCGGTCGTATTAGCCGACTCTAGAGCGCCCCCCTCGCGTGCGCCGCAACCCGCCGAGGACAGTTAAGCTCCAGCTGACGGACGGAGGAGGAGCTTTTTGAGCTTGCGACCATCAGCAGGCAGAGCAGCTCGTCTCGACGGCAGGAGAGAGGTCGCCGCAAGAAAGACTACCTGCCCTCGACGCTCCACGTGCTCCCGCTCCGACACCATCTGCGAGAACAAGGACTGTTCAGCCTGCAGGAGCTCCGGGACCCTCGACGTCTAAGCGCCGCCCAGCGGCCGCACACGGGCCCGTGCCGGTGATCGCGAGAGGAAGGCCAACTACTACGACGGCAGAGAAGCACAGGAGTGCTCGGGGAGCCGTTGCCTCTCCCTCAAGGAGCATTCCAGCGGCCTCGTCACCGCTCCCCACAGCGAGCCCTTAAGCCTCGTCAAGCTTAGACTGCTCAATACACAACCGGCCCTTTTCAGGGCCACCAAACTGTTAAACGTTGGGGCTAACGCCAATTCGCTTCCTTTTCCCCGCCAAGGACTCCGAGGAGATCCGGGGAAGGGAACATTTTGATTTAAAATACTTTATACATGTTCTAAGTTTTCTAAATAGATATCTTTTATTGCTTACGGGTATCTTAACAGTGATTATTATCAATATACTGCCAAGTTTATTATTTGTAAATATAAACTATGCGAAAAAAGTTTGTAACATATTTTCCTGTATGTCTAGGTGTACGAGTAATGCTGAATTTTTTGGCATCATAGTCTACTGCATGCACAGGAGTACGACTGAAGATATTGGTGTCGGCATCTGAGCCATCAAAATGTTGGAGTTGGAAGAAAGCTCCATCAAGACTCCGGCAATACTGCTTACTACTATTAACGGATCAGTTTTTTTATCAGGTGAGATCAGTGAGTTGAATAAATGTTTGTTGATATGAGCTTTTAATATGATTTCTTTTGTTTTTTAGTGTTTAAATCATACCGCAACTGGAAATATGATGGCCTGTTGGATGAGGAGCAGTAGGATCAAGGGCATTGGTCATATGCCTGATCATCGATAATAATGGAGCTTCGTTAGTGTGTAACTTTCAGGTACAATATTTTCTATATAATTTGAATGATTTCATATAATTGATGTAATTTATATTTTTGCAGTTGCAGTGCTTCTAAGATGCAGATCATAAATAGTTTTACTTTAAATATTATTTGGGTGCAGAGGTTTTTTTGGTTTTGAATTTATTATTTTTAGGTACAAAATAAAACGAAACAATGCCAAGTAGTTGCAGCAAGAAATTATACTTTGAAGAGGATATTATTATTTTGAAACAGAAGAATATTATTAATTAGCGTAGCCAAGATTTACATAGCGCGTTTTGATGTTTAAAAAATTGTTTCTAGAGTTGTCGTATGTCAAAAATTGTTTAAAAAATGTTTGCCACGGTAAAAATTTGTATTTTGAAAATGTTTACAACTTTTATATTTATCATTTTCATGTAAAACGTATATCCGCAAAATTTTATAGCAAATAATTGGTTTTTTAGCTGTAGAAAGGCGTTTCTAGAATTGTTGAATGTCGAAAATTGTTTAAAAAATGTTCGCCACGGTAAAAAATTATATTTTGAAAATGTTTATAACTTTCATATTTAACATTTTCATGTAAAACGTATATCCGCAAAGTTTTATGGCAAATAATTGTTTTTTTAGCTGTAAAAAGGCGATTTTGGGCTGTAAACTCGAGTTATAAGCATTTTCATGATTTGATGTTAATGGGAAAAAATTGTATTTTTCAAAGATCTACAACTTTTCTATTTAACTTTTTTTTTTTAGAATGCTTAGAATTCGAGTTAGAGCCAAAAAACCGTTTTTAGCGTTTTTTGGAGGTGACCGCATTCTGCGTATACATGCAGGATCAAGCCCAAAATAGAACTGTCAGCTTACTATTATAAGAGGAGTTCAGGCACAAATTTTTAGCCCGATTGACTAAAATCTCTCAGAGTTAATCGTGTAACACCAACATTTTTATTGGAAATACACGTAAAAATCCATAAAATCTAAACAAATTGTGCCCGCATTTTAAAACGACGTAGAGGATCGGGATACAAAAAAAAAATAGTTTTTTGGCTTTTGCAAGAGGAGACTTCTCCTAAAATTTCAGCCCGATCGGTCGAAAATTGTGCGAGATATCGCATGGTACACATTTTTCGCACACGAAACTATAAGGCACTTCCGTGTCGCGGTCGTGCATAAAAAATGAATTTGAAAAGAATTTTTTCAAGTTGATGAATAATGCAGTATTTGGCAAGACTATGGAAAATGTAAGAAAAAGAGTTTCAGTCAAACTTATGAGCAAATATGATGGCAGATATGGTGTAGAAGCTCAAATTTAAAAGCCAATCTTTCACAGTAGTTCAATATTTAATGAAAATTTAGTTGCCATACAGTTAAATCAGACTGACATACTTATGAATAAACCAATCTATGTTGGTCTCACAGTTTTTGATCTCTCCAAGACACTGTGTAACACCCCACACCAGCTCCGCAGGGTTTTCAACTTAAAACTATAAAAAACTGAAGTCTCACGACTTGTTTTTTAGAAAAATTATACGCAAATAAGCGTACTCTCCCACTTTTCTCACCGACGCTACGGGTCACAGCTGGGCAGCCAGCTGCAAGCAACAACAGCAGCGCCACCAGGCAGTAGCGGCGGCAGCGGAAGTCACCACGCGGCAGCGGCAGCAGCCAGTGCTGGGCCAGCAGCGAGCGCGATATAGATATACCCAGCGGTAGCAGCGAGCGCGTATATCTATATATGTAGCGCAGCGAGCGGTGCGGCGTGCACAGCGTGAGAGTGGGATGATGACGTAGCTGCGGCGCGGCGCGCGCATCTCCGTATGCTTGTATGAATGGGTTTTGTACATAGGTGTGAATGTGTGTGGATATATTTGTATGTAAGCGTTTTTTCGGCGGCTTGAGTCCCGCTCTCTCCGCAGCCTATATAGGGACCCGCGCGGCCTATGGCCAGTCACTAGCTCCAGCGCAATTATCAGCGCACTAGTCTCTTTTTGCCAAGAGCAACCATTAAGCCTTGGTAGATAAAACACTTAGAATATTTTCTCATTTTTTAAGGACTTATATAATTATCTAGTCAGGCACGATATCGCAACTAACGCGTATCTGTCCTAGACGTACACAAATTTCTCTAACTATCAAACATTTGTAAAATTTCGAATCATCAGATAACACAAATTAAGCGTATCTGTTTATATTTTCGGTTGTAAAAATCAAAAGCGGATTTACTATTTTATTTCATTTTGTGACATAGAATATATGCAACAATCAAGGCAATATTCTCAATTCTATTTGAATATATTTATGTTGTTAAAATCATAGTCTTATTATTGTGTTAATTTCCACTACCTCGTATCCCGGACCTGACTAAAAAATATATAAACATTAAACAAAATTATTCTATTTTAGTCTGCTGTCAGAAAGACGACACAGACTAGCAAACATTCACCGCTTTTTTCTAGTAAAATCATTAAATTACCTAATTTTTGTATAAATCTAAATTACTACAGGACCGAGAAAAGTCGTGACCGTTTCAAACTTGAATTTAACCGTAAAGTAGCAATCATTTTACTAGCAGCACAAAATATATCCACCAAATCATCGGTTCTATCAGTGTCTTTACCAGAAGAAGCACTGTTGGTTTCACCACCATCATCTTCAAGATCTGATTCAAGCAAAGTATTCTCATTGTCGTTTATTGCTTGGATGAACTCTTCGTCAACTTCTCTTAAACTATTCTCTTCACAACCATCATTTTGTAAAATATGAAAGTCCTTAATATGCTTAATATAAGAAGTGAATCTAATGAAACTTTTGTCGCAGTTATCATTTAAACATTTAAATGTAAAATTTTGTGGAGAACTGACAGAGATTGCATGTATGTGACGATAATGATTAGTTAAATTTTTTACGCCATACACTATATTATTACACATACAGCATAATAGTTTATCCATTTTCAAAGGAAAAAAAATGTATAACCTCCAATTTCTTATTAGACAGTCTGTCTAATTTTTCTCAATAAATATTATTCACTCAGAATAGGATTAGAATTAAGGTGACATTAGGAGAAGGATATTTATAAAAATTGGAAATCTGAAAGTATAACTATTAACAAAGATCGACTTTTTGAATTTCGCAAGGAATTTTATATTGTTAATAACTAACCTTGCAATATTTCAACCGCTTGGCAATGAATTTTTTGCTCGAGCAAAAAGTAGGCAAGAGCCTCGCAATCATCTAGAGTTTCCTACAAAAACATGATTTAGTTATAAATTATTGGCGTCCTAACCTCTTTTATGCATGTTCGTATGTGATGCATACGTACACATATATATGTACATATAAACATAAATATTTATTACCTCAGGCAAACTTCTTAGTGTCGAAGACATTTTCCATTTGTTTGAACTTTTTTTAAACAATCAAACACTGCAAAATTCGAGGGAAAATCGGCTCACGAAACGTGCTGTCCAGGCGAGGGTTTTTGACCATGTGACTTACTCTTTAACGGGTGATATAACAAAGGAAATAGAAATCACTCTATTGAAGAGTAAGTTGAAATAAGAGCTTTTACATTTTTACTCGAAGACGAGTCATTTCATGACCTACCCATATTTAGAGTGAAAAAATCACTCCAAGAGATTTAGAGAGTATTGTGTACGAAGAAAGTAAAGTGGAATTTTTAATCCTACTTATACAAAAAAGCCGACTAAATCCTTTGTGTGTATAATATTTTTTATAACGCATATAGATGAGCAATCTACCGTAAATATTTAGTTCTGCTAAGTGCTCAAAAATGCGAAAAAAAGTTAGATTTACATTCCTGCGATCACTTTTTTCTTATTCTATAGCAAATATAGAACAGTGAAAAAGTGATGATGCTGTGGAATCGGGCTTGGCACAATGCTTTCTGGACAATTTAAATTATTTTATAAGAAATATGAATCAAAACTAGCCACTGCTCAAAGACATGTAATAGTGATTGAACTCAACGTCTGTGAGCGCGAATAAAAAATGCATATTTATGCATAGGATCAAAGTATGAGATAATATCTTTAATGTTAGCCCTGGCGGATTAAAAATGGTTGCTTAGATTAAAAGTTGTCTACGCCTAAAAACGGCGAAAATTCTTGATTTGCTACAAAATTAAGTAATTTCGTCCTTTTTTTGTTTAAATAAATCTACAAAACTAAACGATCGATTCTCTTACTTCGTTATTTTAGAGATTTTTATCGGATCTTTCTAATTATTATAGGCTTTTTTTAAGAAAATTGCTTCTACAGCAAAATAATTTAGATTGGAAATATATAAAATAGCATTCATGTACTATATATTCAAACAATATTTCATTTATTGGAACGATAAATTTAGTTGGAGGAAGCTACGTGCCAATGAATGTTCTTATGTAATTAAGTTTAATAACAAAAAAGTGGTATCCCCAATAGGCCTAATCCACTTTAATAAATCAACATAATTTTTTTTAGATTTAAAATTTTTACTTATATTTGTCTAATATTCAACATGTATAAATATTTATTTACATGTGTTATACTCTATGCATTAAACCTATATGAGTAAAGTATTTTTGCTTCTATTTTAAGAAAGCCTTGTAATAGTAATTTCGGAGTTTGTGTAAACACATGAAGGAAGTACGGATATATGTGTGTGTGTGTGCGCGCGCGCATGTGTGTGTTCGTTTTTATACGCTTGTATCTCGGCTTCTACTCAGTGAATTTTAATCCACCAAGTCTTATTTTCTTTATTTTCTCTTTAACATAATGGGAAAACAATCCGTTTAAAAAGTTATTACAATAATTGATAAAAGTGAATTGCTTGATATGTACCTGAAAGAGAATTAAATTCCCTATCTTTTCACCGCGAAGAATTTATATTAGCGTTTGTCGTTCTTTTATTATACACCATAACTCGACTGAAAATAATCATATGAGAGTCATATGAAAATCATACGAAAATCGTATGAGAATCATATGATTTTGATCGAATCCTCATGTGAGGATCATATGAAAATCATACGAAAATCGTATGAGAATCATATGATTTTGATCGAATCCTCATATGAGGATCATATGAAAATCATATGATTCTCGTGGAATATATTTGTAGTTTTTATAAAAATTAATAATTACTCTACTTATTGAAAGCCCAGTTTGATATTAATTGGACTTCTTCTTTATGTATAGCACTGCCTCAGAAGATGCTTCTAGAATTTATTTTTGAATAAATTTTACATTAATAAAACCTAGATCCGTAGAGACTTGAACCCGCGAACTTTAGGTTACGAGGTAAGCGTTCTAACGCAGAGCAGTCATAATCCTTGGTATTTTTAGATTCAAATGGTTATGATCACACGTTTTTATAAGTTTTTTTTATTATGCCATTATAATTATTTGTTTATTTTATTAAGACATACACGTCTTCGTCGTTTTTTCTAATCCACTCTAATTTTCTCTTCTTTCTTTTTCTTTTTTAACTGATGCTGCTGCTGCTGGAGACAAATTTCTTTCACTTACATTGATGAGCTTTTGAAGAGGTTTCACGATCGGCTTGAACGAATCGTTCAAATTCTTCTCTACTTTTAAATTGTGTAATTTTAATAAATCGTACATTCTTTTCACAGCGTTATGAGCTTTCTCAACTTCACGTAGGACTGCAGTTTGTTGATTAAAATCAGACATATTGATAGTTTAGAGTCTCCCTACTGAATGCTAAATTTTCCCCGTATTCTGTATATTTATTATAAACTGATCAAAATCTTTTCTATAGCGACCATCATTAATATGAGGATCTTTGTCTATGACAAGAAAACTATGATTGTCATCATTCCAACACATTGAACAAATATTTTTAAAACGTTGATATGTCATATCCGTATTAACGTGATCGTTGTAAACATGTTTTAAATTCATATCATCTTGTCGAAAAATTACCAACAAATTGACATTATCACGCACTAAGTGTTTCGGTACTTGTGCATACGACTGACATCAATAAAAACAATCTACACTTTTATGTCTACACATGCAGTAAAAAGCTTTGACATTATCCTGCTTTTCACAAGCAATATCATCAAAAACAAAAATTGAATTTGGTGAGCTTCATCGGGTGATACGACAAGATCGTGCTCACTAAAGGGTAAGTACTTGATTCCCTCCAAAGGCTCGACAAGTTGCTCCAAAAATTTATATTTTGGTTGATTTAGAGATTTCGAGTATACGTAGATATTTTCAAATGTTAGACCATTAGGATGAATGATCAGAGATAAGAGAGCATTCGTTTTACCACAATTAGATGGACCACAAAATACTGCTCTTATACTGTTGGGTAATAATTTTCCATGACGATTTTGCTGTTTCTTCTGCTGCTGCGTCAAAAGATCAAAATTAATCACTGGCAATTTTGCTGATTGCTTCTTAAGATCCATCATGCTTCTATTTCATATTACGACTGACTCGAGCTATTATAAATACAAGCATTTATAGTTTTTCTCAGTTAGTATAGCATGAGCTCACTAAGAGCTAGCATCATGCAGAAAAAAAGAGGTTCAGGCTTAGTGAATAAATTGATCAACAAGTTACCCATTGAACTTCATGTGCCTGGTTATCAGTACTGTGGTCCAGGTACTAAACTTACTAAACGCCTAGCTCGTGGAGATCCGGGAATCAATCCTCTGGACGCTGCTTGCAAGGAACACGACATTGCTTACTCGAAGAATCCTGACAATATTCAAGAGAGAAACGCAGCTGATAAAATTTTAGCAGAGAAGGCGTGGAAAAGAGTAAAATCTAGAGACACTGGTTTGAAAGAGAGAGCGAGAGCTTTTGCCGTAGCAAATACTATGAAATTAAAATCTAAGCTCGGTATGGGTGTTGGAGGAGGAGGAGGAGGACGACGACGAGGTAGATCTCTCAAACCCAAGAAAACGAAGATTACGCTAAAAAGATTGATCAAGTCAGCAGAAAAAGCTGTCATTCCTAGCAATGACTCTCGCTCTATGATTAAGTTAGCGCTAAAGACTGCTCGTGAGCATGTGAAAAAAATCGGTGGAAAAAGTAAAGTTAGTGTTCCACGCATATTGCCTATTCCCAACAAAGTAGGTGGCTTTCTTCCAGCACTTATTCCACTTTTTGCTGGTCTCAGTGCAGTCGGCTCACTTGCAGGAGGAGCTGCTGGAATCGCAAAAGCAATAAATAAGGCGAACACTTCTAAGAAGCAAATGGAAAAGCAGAAAAGACACAATGAAAAAATGGAAATGTTGACACTTGGTAAAGGACAGTTTCTGAAACCTCATCGCAAAGGTTTCGGTATCTTTCTCAAACAAAACACAAAAAAGAAGCAATGTGGGAAAAAAAAACTTCGATGAAATAAGATTGCCAAAACGTGCACTCACCGACTATGATCTACTCAAGTATGCAAAATTAATGAAAATAACAAATTTTCGTGGAGTTTTTATGCGAAATGCATTACCTTCAAATAGCTGTCGAGCTAAAGAATCAGCAATCATAAATCTAGATGATGCGAGTGAATCTGGCACGCACTGGGTAGCTTATCGAAAAACTGGTAACGAAGTTATTTACTTTGATAGTTTCGGTGATTTACAACCACCTCGAGATCTTATGAACTACTGGAAAGTATCTCAAGTCCAGTACAATTATCAGAGGTATCAGGAATTCTCTACTTTCATCTACGGTCATCTCTGTCTCAAATTTCTCTGCAATCAACTTAATCGTAAGGAACAGTTCTGTCTATAAGGTGATTCTATAAAATACAGACATTTTTATTACGCATTGTGATGCGTGAAAAACGAGTCTAGGGAATTAGTGCCGAAAAATTTTCCTCTTTTCAATTTCCCAGTTAGGAAAGGAAAATCCCCCCACCACAGCGCTCGGCGGAGAAGCGCGTGAGGGGAAGCGAGCGCGTCGGCAACAAGTGGGGAAAGCCCTAAGGAGGACGGCGGCGGCAAACGGAGGGGCAGACAAAGCTATAGCTATAGAGAACGGCGAGCGCAATTATTACGCAAAGTCTGACGATCTGCACGTGCGCAAAATTTTCGTTCAACTCAGAACTGATTTTAATTCATTTTGCAGATACTTAATTTCCAGGTTAAGTCAATGAGAAAACGGCGAGAGCCTCAATTTCGGAGAAGCTGCGGCTGTCTTCTCGCGTTTTTCCGGCCGTACCGTAATGACAAACTACACGAAGGGCTCGAGCCGCCTCGAAACTCGGAAGATAAAACTTATTTACAAAAAAATTCGAAAAACAGCGAGGGCCTCAATTTCGGAGCAGCTCCGGCGTTCTTCTCGCGCTTTTCTAACCTTATCGTAATGGCAAACTGCACCGGAAGGTCAGGTAGCCTCGAGACTTAAAAGATAAGGTTTTTTAAATGCAAAAATTCAGAAAACGGTAACAGCTGCCTTTTCGGAGCAGGCGCTAATGTCTTTTCGCGCATTTCCGGCTGTATCACACTGACAAGCTTGCAGCAAGAGGTCGGGGCGCTTCGAGACTTAGAAAATAGGGTTTTTTAGATGCAAAAATTAGAAAAACAGCGAGAGCCTTGTTATCGGAGCAGGGGCTGCTGCCTTCTCGCGCTTTTTCGGCCAGATAGATAAAGCTTTTTTACAACAAAAACTCGGGAAACGGCGAGAGATGCACATCTTTCGGAGCCGCGCCTTGCTGTCTTCTCGCAATTTTCGGCTCGTTACACTGGGAAAGCTGCAGCAGGAGGCCGGGTTGGTCGCCTGGACTTAGAACATAAGGTTTTTTAGATGGAAATTTGGAAACACGCGAGAATCCTTGTTATCGGAGCAGCTTGCTGCTGTTTTTCTCGCGTTTTCGGCCATACCGAATTGGCAAAACTGACCAGGAGCTCGTCTAGTCGAGACTCGAGAGGATAAGGTTGTTTGGTTGGAAAAGTCGTGGAAACGGCCAGCGCTGCTTTTCGGAGCCGCTGCTGCTGTCTTCTTGCGCTTTCCGGCCATACAAGACAAGACTTAAGAGCTAAGGTTTTCCTGTTGCCCGAAATCGGAAATGGCAGAGTAGCTCATGTTTTCGGAGCAGCTGCGGCTGTCTTCTCGGACGTATGTCAGCCTTACTTACACTGGCGAACTGCTCAGGAACGTCGGTTCTAGTCGAGATCAAAGATAAGGTTGTTTGCTGCTAAAATTCTCGAAGAACGGCCACGAGCTGCCTTTCGGAGCAGCTGCGCTGTCTTCTCGCGCTTTTCCGGCACATAACCGAATTTGGCCATGCCCAGGGAGCTCGGTTCTAGTCGAGACTCTACGAGATAATTGCTGTTTGGTGCGAAAGTCGGCAACGGCAAGATCTGCTTTTCGAGCAGGCTGCGCTGTCCTTCTCGCGTATTTCCAGCGCTGATTACACTGGCAACTGCCAGGAACTCGGTTTAAGTAAGATCAAGCAGATAAGGTTGTTTTGGCTGCAAAAACTCCTGAACGCGAGACTTGCCATTTCGAGCCGCTGTGCTTGTCTTCTTGCGTTTTCTCGGCCATAGCAATACATAGACTTAAAGAGATAAGGTTTTCCTGTTGCGAAATATACAGAAATGGCAGTAGGCTCATTTTCGGAGCAGCCGCGGCTGTCGTTCTCGCGTATTTCCAGCCTATTACACTCGGCGAATGCATCGAACTCGGGTTTCTGTCGAGACTCAAGAGATAAGGTTGTTTGGCGTAAAATCTCGAGAAACCGGCCAGAGCTGCCTTTCGAGCAGCTGCGCGGCTGGTCTTTCGCGCTTTTGCCGGCCTACCGAATTGGCAAACTGCCCAGGAGCTCGTTTCTGTCGTAGATCAAGAGATAAGGCTGTTTGGTTGCGAAAGTCGGCAAACGAGCCGATCTGCTTTTTCCGGAGCAGCTCGCGGCTGTCTTCTCGCGGTATTCCAGCTGGATTACACTGGCACAACTGCCGGAGCTCGGTTCTCGTAAAGATCAGAGATAAGAGTTGTTTGGCTGCAAAGAATCCTGAAACGCGGAGAGTGCCTTCGGAGGCGTGCTCTGTTCTTGCGCTTTTCGGCCTCGATAGGCATAACTGCTCAGCGAGCTCGGTTCTATTCGGCTCAAGAGATAAGGCTGTTTGGTTAGCGAAAAGTCGGGGAAGAACGGTCAGAGCTCCTTGTCGGAGCAGCTGCGGCTGTCTCTCTGCGTATTTCCAGCCTGATTACACTGGCAAACTGCACCAGGAGCTCGGTTCTAGTCGAGACTCGAGAGATAAGGTTGTTTGGCTGCAAAATCTCGAGAAACGGCGAGAGCTGCCATTTCGGAGCCGCTGCTGCTGTCTTCTCGCTCTTTTACGTCTTTATTAGCAAACTACACAACGAGCTTGGTTACCGTCGAGTATTCCAAGATTTATTTTCCATACAACTAGTTAATAAAATAGATTTAAAACATAACAAAAAACTTTTTTATATCACTAATCGTTGTCCCTTGCTCTTCCTTCCCTTCGGCAATGCTCAAAAGGTTCTCCTTCCTCTCTGATGCATGCTCTAGCACGTCGCACGATGTCGCGGGTAGCTCGCTGGACCATGTTGTTTGCAACGTTGTTTGCATGATCTCGTATGCGATCTCTTAGTTGCTCTTCATTTGCTGGTGCACCGTTATGGTATACCTGCTTTTTAGAGTAACCCCAAAAAAAATAATCCAACGGATTGAAATCTGGGGATCGAGCTGGCCAAGGGGTTGGCCCTCCACGACCAATCCACCTGTCAGGAAAAACGTTGTCCAGGTGATTCCTGACATCAAGAGCAAAATGTGCTGGCGCCCCATCATGCTGAAATATGATGTGTTGCTGCTGTTCTGGTGTTAAAGATACATCTAGCAGCACAGGCAGGTCCTCTTGCAAAAAAACGTAAATAATTGGGCCCATCCAATCTATCTGGCATTTCGAACGGCCCTATTAGCTGATCCCCAATAAGGCCTGCCCAGATATTGATCGAGAATCTGTGCTGGAAGCGATCTGAAAAAATAAAATTACATTTCATTGCTTTATGAATATTGTAACAACGTATTATTGTACTTTGAAATTAATTTTATCACCTTCTCTAGCCAGATGCGGATTTTCGTGTGCCCAGTAGTGCTGGTTATGTGCATTCACCATTCCTGTGCGGACGTACGTAGCCTCATCTGTCCATAAAATCTGATCGAGAAAGCCAGGGTCTCTCTGATGCTCCTGAACAATCAAATTGCTGAATATCAGCCGATGTTCACGATCGCCTTCTACTATAAAGAAGAACATTATGAAGACTTGTTATTCATTTTCTAGAACGTAACTAAATTTTGCTTTTTAAACGCATAACAAATTAATAATTAAAATATTAAGGAGTAAATTTTACAAATATAGATATGCTTTCCCTTCAAAGTTATGACGTAGCTACAAACATTGTTTTTCTATTACACATAACTGTTTAAAAAAAGCTTTTAATGAAAAACCGAGTCTGTAGTGCCGTAGTGTTAAGGTTAATAAATCGTTCTACTAAAGAAAATTTTGATCGGACTTTTCGTTTATCTGAACGTTGGGAAATACGAAATATCCCGTGACGGATTTGCGAAGCTTTAGTGACGACATCCCCTTTATAATACAATATTTCGGTACTTACAAATTTCGTGTACTCGGCGGTATTTGAAAGCGTGCTGGCCGTCCTCCTTCATAACACGTTGACACGTAGAATAGGAGGTTCCGATGAACCGAGCAGTACGTCGCAAGCTTGTCGTCGGATCTTCGGCGAAGCAATCTAATATAGCACCCCTGCGGCGACCTCCGTCAGGGTTCCTCACCTGAACACTACCCGTCTCAGCCAGGCGTTGATAGACGCGCGTAAAGGTGCCGGCGTCTGGGTGTCGACGGTTCGGAAAACGCCGCTGATATTCAGCAGCTGCTGCTCGGCCCACTTGATTGCACGCACCGTATACAACTAACATGTCGGCGTATTCTTGGTTAATGTAACCAGCATTACGCTCTTGCGGCGCGGGTATGACTTCTTCTGCCATAATCAGTCAGTCAGTGCGTTCAGCGTAAACTGATACTGAATGTCAAGCAATAGCGGAAAGTCAACGTAAATTGAAAAACACGATCGTGGTTTCCCCGGAGACGGCGCTCTGTTTTGCGTATGTTACGGCATAATGTTCTAACAAAAAACGTTTATTGAATAAGCGCGAGCACATTTTTGCTGCTGCTCCGAGAACATAAAGCAGACAATTTTGTATTTTGGCCAAGAAAACCTATAGTTGAGGGCTAGGCGATGCATACCTTCCAAACCGAGTTTCATGACAAAAATTTCGATTAAGTGCGATAAGTTTTTGGCTACTTTAGCGATAGAGGCATGCCAGCGATTTACCGATGTTTGGCCAAAAAATATATCTTTTCCAAAATCTACAAACAGGTTCGTCTCTTGAGTGGCGACGAGTACCGATCCCCTCGCGCGGTTTCCAGTAGTCATGAGACTAAATAAGAAAAAAGTAAAAAGCTGCAACGGCTACTCGAGATAAGCTCGAGAAATCTGCAGCCACTGCTCCGAATAAACAGCTCTCACAGTTCTAAATTTTCACTATACAAAAAGGTTTCAAGAGTCGACACGAATTGAGCCCTTTGTGCAGTTATTGCTATAACTGTGGCACATGAGCGTTTCTTATCATGAAAGTAACCTGCAAAAGCTCTGCTTTCGGAGCAACCGCTGCAGATTTCCCGCGCTCATCACTATGGCAAACTGCATAAGAGATTCAATTGGCATCGCTGCTTGAAAGATACACCTTTTATGCAATAGTAAACAAAAAAATAAATAAAAGCGCTGCGCTTTATAGGAGCACAAAAATTGCAGCAGCCTCAGTAAATTTCTTGTGGAAAACTCGATTTCATTGTTTCAGAAATAAGCTCCAGTCACACATATAGACTTGCGAATAAAAACGTAAGCTTTTTTGCAGATATTATTTGTTATTTAATATTTATTTATTTGTTATAGAAAGAGAGTGTTAGCGCCTGAATTGGTGCAGCGTTTAAAAGTTTTTCGGCGCTCCAAGCTTTTTTGGTGATGGTTTCGGTCGATGGAGAGAATTTTTCTTACGGTCTGTCTACATGGCGAACAAAACGTACTTTGTTCGCCGTTACTTCTTCTCCCGTCGCGTACGGAAGAAATCCTTGACAATTCTCTGCGTACGCGACGGATTTTTCGCGGGCGGAAATATCATCACGCACAGAAAAATTAGCGTATGCGAAGTGTTGCGCTCGCGACATTATTTTACGTACGCTACATTCCTTTTTGTGCGCAGCAGTGCATCCTTTCGCGGACGCGAATTTCGTCGCGCGCGCTACACTTTGCGTACGTTAAATTTTTTCGCTTGATGATATTTCCGCCTGCAAAAAATCCGTCGCGTACGCGAAGAATTTTCCGGGATTTTCCGGTATTTGAAACGATACGCGACGGGAGGGGAATTTTTAGAGTGCGAATTTTTTTGCGTTTTTGCGAGTAGGAAATTATTTCTCGTACGCGAGGAAATCGCGTACCATTTCGCATACACTCTATACTCGCCGTATAGACAGACCATATTTCTCGTACAAATGCGGATCTTTATACTGACCCAAATAACACCTCCAAAGCGTCGTAGTCACGCATACTTCGAAACATATCGATTGAGAGCTTGCACAGCCAAATGGATGAAGCTTTTCCAAATATCTTATGCAAAAGTGGATATTACGGCCCCAGAAAACGTTCCAAAGCATCGTAGTCGCACATACTACGACACATATGAGTTTTATTATAGTACATTACGATACGTGTGACCTAAGTGGCACTTTATTACACGGCGCGTAGTTAGATACCGTAGCGCCGTGTAATAAAATGCCAACTTAGGTTTCAAGTATCGTATACTATTTTATAGCATTGCCTGCCCTAAGCCCGCTATGTCACAACTATCCGTGACATAACCAGTCCTGTGCTGCAGCATGAGGATAGCGTCCGAGCGTTGCGAGGAGGTCACCGATAGGCGTGACATAAACGCGTACTTAGGTCACGCAGTGCTATAAATTGTAAAATTTGCAATTGATTTATTTTACAAAAGAATTTGTGTAAATAAGCAGTAGCACCATGAACTTTTTTATGCTTTATTTGTTGATACATTTAAAACAATAATAATCTATGTCATCTAACAATGATTTTCTAGTTGAGGCTTTCATGCCAACGCAGTGGTAATGATACCAGATCAAACAATTGTCGCATCGAATACTGTTCTCATTAACAGTTTTAGTACATTTACCACAAGTGAAAATATGGCTAGACTTTTCTTCCACTGATTTCTGCAATTTTTCAAAAGCGTCAACTCGCATAAGATTTTGTAAAATTTGAATGTCAACATCGTCGTCAAAAAACATATCTCCGAGACAAATATCTGTGACATCTTGAATTTCCAATAAATCTTCACTCGATATTAATTGGTCAATTCGCTGCTCTGAAATATTCATCCAATTTAGCATAATTATGCATTGTTCCGATAAACTTCTGTCTGAAAATTTTGATTTTGAGAATTGTCTTCTTTCCAAATAAACGAGATTGTTCTGCAAATAAAATTGTAATTAGAATAACCAGGAAATACTCAACATGTAGGTGAACATTAGTGCAAAAATAATTTAACATGTATTTTCGCGTTCAATGAACCGACTAGAGAGGGTGCGAATTTGTGCATAAGAGAGCAACATTAAAAAAAACTTGCGTAAAAAGCAATAATGCTTGAGTTTTGTATAAATCAAGCCATGAGTGATTAAACAAACCTTTAGCAACTTATATCCTTTACATTTTTCAGGAACAGCTAAGAATTTTGAATTTTCCAAGGCTCTGTAATGATTTTTTAAATAATTTGTAACCAAAGATACTACATTGGGCGGTGGAGCACATTGCCAAGCTTTTTCACTGATTTCGGTAATCAACTGCTTTCCAAAATGAAAAAACTAAATTTCATGTTAACGATAACATCAAAAAGCTTCAATTTATTAGAAATTTCGATCTCCTGCTCTTTCGGAAAATCATATGTTGATTTTCAACGTTCCATGAGCTAAAAATTACGTTGATTCATAAGAGAATGCATTTCATACAAATAAATAGTATAACATAAAAATAACGAACTTTATGTGTTCTTGAATACAATTCATGCGTGAACAAATAAAATTCCGGAACTGGAGAACCTCTTCAGCCGACGGAAAAGTCAAAAAAACCTTCTTAAAAATGACCCTAAGCTCATCTGACGTCAAAATATCAGGAAAATCTCCGCGATCAAATAGAACGGATATCAACTTTTGATACTTCGTCGGATTATCCACCAATCGAAAAAGCACAGACTTCTTAGGCATTTTAAGCACAATCAAAATTTCAAACCTTCAAAGTACGGGCGCAAAATAGTAAAGGTTAATATCAACTATGTGCAATACACGGACATCGAATATAACCTTCAACTGTCTATGCTGAACATTTCAAGCCGAAGAAGCATTCGAATAAAAAAAAAAATTATTGCCATGATAAAAAATATTATTTTTCGTGGTTATTCCCATTTTTGCTGCAAAAATCAATGCATGGAGACGCGACGCAAACCGACCTTCTGGTGCAGTTTGCCAGTGTAATAAGGCTGGAAATACGTGAAAAGACAGCCGCAGCTGCTCCGAAAAGGCAGCTCTGGCCGTTTCCCGACTTTTTGCAACCAAACAACCTTATCTCTAAAGTCTCGACTAGAAACGAGCTCCTAGAGCAGCTTGCTATTTCGATATCGCCGGAAGTGCGCTAGAAGACAGCCGCAGCTGCCCCTAAAAGGCAGCCCTCGCAGTTTTCCGAATTTTCGCTACCAAAAAAACATATGTCTCAAGGACCGACTAAAATCGAGCTTCTGGTGCAGTTTGCCATTTCGATATGGCCGGAAAAGCGCTAGAAGACAGCCGCAGCAGCTCCGAAAAAGCAGATCTTGCCGTTTTCCGACTTTTCGCTGCTAACCAACCTTATCTCTTGAGTCTCGACTAGAACCGAGCTCTTGGTGCAGTTTGCCATTTCGATATGGCCGAAAAAGCGCAAGAAGACAGCCGCAGCTGCACCGAAAAAGCAGATCTTGCCGTTTTCCGACTTTTCGCAGCTAAACAACCTTATCTCTTGAGTATCGACTAGAACCGAGCTCTTGGTGCAGTTTGCCATTTCGATATGGCCGAAAAAGCGCAAGAAGACAGCCGCAGCTGCTCCGAAAAGGCAGATCTTGCCGTTTTCCGACTTTTCGCAACCAAACAGCCTTATCTCTTGAGTCTCGACTAGAACCGAGCTCCTAGTGCAGTTTGCCAGTGTAATCAGGCTGGAAATACGCGAGAAGACAGCCGCAGCTGCTCCAAAAAGGCAGATCTTGCCGTTTTCCGACTTTTCGCAACCAAACCACCTTATCTCTTGAGTCTCGACTAGAACCGAGCTCCTGGTGCAGTTTGCCAATTCGGTATGGCCGGAAAAGCGCGAGAAGACAGCAGCAGCGGCTCCGAAATGGCAGCTCTCGCCGTTTCAGGAGTTTTTGCAACCAAACAACCTTATCTCTTGAGTCTCGGCTAGAACCGTGCTCCTGGAGCAGTTTGCTATTTCGATATGGCCGGAAATGCGCTAGAAGACAGCCGCAGCTGCTCCGAAAAGGCAGCTCTCGCCGTTTCCCGACTTTTCGCAACCAAACAGCCTTATCTCTCGAGTCTCGACTAGAACCGAGCTCCTGGTGCAGTTTGCCAGTGTAATCAGGCTGGAAATACGCGAGAAGACAGCCGCAGCTGCTCCGAAAAGGCAGCTCTGGCCGTTTCCCGACTTTTCGCAACCAAACAACCTTATCTCTTGAGTCTCGACTAGAACCGAGCTCCTGCTGCAGCTTCCCAGTGTTATACGGCCGAAAATTGGCGAGAAGACAGCAGAAGCGGCTCCGAAATGGCAGCTCTCGCCGCTTTCCGACATTTTGCAACCAAACAACCTTATCTCTTGAGTCTCGGCTAGAACCGTGCTCCTGGAGCAGTTTGCTATTTCGATATGGCCGGAAATGCGATAGAAGACAGCCGCAGCTGCTCCGAAAAGGCAGCTCTGGCCGTTTCCCGACTTTTCGCAACCAAACAGCCTTATCTCTCGAGTCTCGACTAGAACCGAGCTCCTGGTGCAGTTTGCCAGTGTTATACGGCCGAAAATTGGCGAGAAGACAGCAGCAGCGGCTCCGAAACGGCAGCTCTCGCCACTTTCCGACATTTCGCTACCAAACAACCTTATCTCTTGAGTCTCGACTAGAACCGAGCTGCTGCTGCAGCTTCCCAGTATTATACGGCCGAAAATTGGCGAGAAGACAGCAGCAGCGGCTCCGAAATGGCAGCTCTCGCCGTTTCCCGACTTTTCGCAACCAAACAACCTTATCTCTTGAGTCTCGACTAGAACCGAGCTCCTGGTGCTTTTTGCCAGTGTAATAAGGCTGGAAATACGCGAGAAGACAGCCGCAGCTGCTCCGAAATGCAGCTCTGGCCGTTTCCCAACTTTTCGCAACCAAACAACCTTATCTCTTGAGTCTCGACTAGAACCGAGCTCCTGGTGCAGTTTGCCAGTGTAATCAGGCTGGAAATACGCGAGAAGACAGCCGCAGCTGCTCCGAAAAGGCAGCTCTGGCCGTTTCCCGACTTTTCGCAACCAAACAGCCTTATCTCTCGAGTCTCGACTAGAACCGAGCTCCTGCTGCAGCTTCCCAGTGTTATACGGCCGAAAATTGGCGAGAAGACAGCAGCAGCGGCTCCGAAACGGCTGCTCTCGCCACTTTCCGACATTTCACAACCAAATAACCTTATCTCTCGAGTCTCGACTAGAACCGAGCTCCTGGTGCAGTTTGCCAGTGTTATACGGCCGAAAATTGGCGAGAAGACAGCAGCAGCGGCTCCGAAATGGCAGCTCTCGCCGTTTCCCGACTTTTCGCAACCAAACAACCTTATCTCTTGAGTCTCGACTAGAACCGAGCTCCTGGTGCAGTTTGCCAATTCGGTATGGCCGGAAAAGCGCGAGAAGACAGCAGCAGCGGCTCCGAAATGGCAGCTCTTGACGTTTCCCGAGTTTTCGCAACCAAACAACCGTATCTCTTGAGTCTCGAATAGATCCGAGCTCCTGGTGCAGTTTGCCAGTGTAATCAGGCTGGAAATATGCGAGAAGACAGTTGCAGCTGCTCCGAAAAGGCAGCTCTGACCGTTTCCAGACTTTTCGGAACCAAACAACCTTATCTCTCGAGTCTCGACTAGAACCGAGCTCCTGGTGCAGTTTGCCAATTCGGTATGGCCGGAAACGCGCAAGAAGACAGCAGCAGCGGCTCCGAAATGGCAGCTCTCGCCGTTTCCCAACTTTT
>CM053172.1:40099379-40117297 GCA_012977825.3 Pteromalus puparum
ATTTTCTAAGTCTCGAAGCGCCCCGACCTCTTGCTGCAAGCTTGTCAGTGTGATACAGCCGGAAATGCGCGAAAAGACATTAGCGCCTGCCCCGAAAAGGTAGCTCTTACCGTTTTCTGAATTTTCGCATTTAAAAAACCTTATCTTTTAAGTCTCGAGGCTACCTGACTTTCCGGTGCAGTTTGCCATTACGATAAGGTTAGAAAAACGCGAGAAGAATGCCGGAGCTGCTCCGAAATTGAGGCCCTCACCGTTTTTCGAATTTTTGTTGTAAATAAGTTTTATCTTCCGAGTTTCGAGGCGGCTCGAGCCCTTCGTGTAGTTTGCTATTACGGTACGGCCGGAAAAACGCGAGAAGACAGCCGCAGCTTCTCCGAAATTGAGGCTCTCACCGTTTTCTCATTGACTTAACCTGGCAATTAAGTATCTGCAAAATGAATTAAAATCAGTTCTGAGTTGAACGAAAATTTTGCGCACGTGCAGATCGTCAGACTTTGCGTAATAATTGCGCTCGCCGTTCTCTATAGCTATAGCTTTGTCTGCCCCTCCGTTTGCCGCCGCCGTCCTCCTTAGCAACGGCTTTCCCCACTTGTTGCCGACGCGCTCGCTTCCCCTCACGCGCTTCTCCGCCGAGCGCTGTGGTGGGGGGATTTTCCTTTCCTAACTGGGAAATTGAAAAGTGGAGGAAAATTTTTCGGACTAATTCCCCTAGACTCAGTTTTTCACGCTGATCACAATGGTATAAAAATGTTGTATTGTTTTAGAATCACCCTGTATAAAATGAAATCTACACGAGTGATATGAATTAGTCTACTCAAGATGGTTGAGTCGATGACTCTTAGCCTTTCTGGCACCTCCTCAAATTTCCAGACGCATTATTTTCCTCCCATAGAGCTGGATCCGGATAAACGGTACAGTGTTGGACTTGTTGAGCTGCTCACTTTCAATTCCATACCAAATGTTGATATAAAATACAATAAGTTTTACGTAGGACAAGAAATAGTTGAACTTCCTACAGGTTGTTATGAGATTGAGGATATTGAACGAACTCTACAAGGTATCCTTGATACGCGAGGCATAAAAGTTAGTATCAAGCCAAATAATAATACATTGCGCAGTATTATAGAGTGCAGTCATGAAATCGATTTTCGTCCAAGTGACTCGATTGCGCGTCTGCTGGGATTTACTCCAAGACTCTTGAAACCCTATATAAGTCATGACTCTGATTTACCAGTAGCTATTCTCAAAGTTAACGCTCTACGAGTCAAGTGTAACATTACGACAGGAGCATATATAAATCAACAAAAAGTTCATACAATACATGAATTTTTCCCAGCAGTCCCACCTGGCTACAAGATCATCGAAGTTCCTAGACAGATAATATACTTAACAATATCTGTGAAAGTGATTGATCATAGAGTACTACGTCTAGTAGATCAAGATGGTGATTTGATTAATCTTCGTGGTGAAATTATTACAATTCGTTTACATCTGAAAAGTACCTGAAATGGGCATTGTATTTAATGCTGACAGAAGCTATATTAACAGCTCAGTATGTCGTCAGACAGTCAGTCCACAACGAGTGATCAAACAATTAACACGTCAGAACAGACAATTTCTACAAAGTCTCAGTCTCACGGTAAAGCGTGGTGGAGGAAAAATAGGACAAAAAGTGAGAAAAATACTTAAAAAATAAGTTGTACGTTCATCTGCTGTTGCTGTCAAGATGGAGGCAATTCTTAACGTACAATCCCCAGTCATCTTTGATGAATCTGTCTCGCATTATGAGGTTCATGCACATCAACCCTATACCTCACATACATTTAACAATAGTGATGAAATTCGAATAGCTATTCAGCATCAAGATTTATGTGTTTTACCATCTAAAAGTTCTCTACACATTTGTGGTAAGATTACCAGACAGGATGGACAAGCAGTACAACACACTCTTTTTGTGAACAATGCTATCAGTCATCTCTTTGAAGAAATTCGATATGAGATCAATGCTATAGAAATTTATCGATGCAAAAATGTTGCTGCAACAACCTTGATGAAAGGCTACACTTCTTTCTCGCCCAGTCAGCTAAAGTATCTANCTACACTTCTTTCTCGCCCAGTCAACTAAAGTATCTTGAAAATTCTGGTTGGACACCTATTACCGACGTGGGAAATATAGCTGATAATAATGGAAACTTTGATGTGACAGTTCCTCTATCAATGATATTTGGTTTCGCTGAGGATTATCGAAAAATCGTTGTAAACGTTAAGCATGAGCTCATTCTCACCAGATCGAGAAATGATTTAAACGCTGTTTTACAAGAGGCTACAATGGTAGATGGAAGACCTACATACGAAGACTTTAAAATCGAAATCACTCGTACAGAGTGGCTTATGCCCTACCTCGTACTGTCAGACCGACGAAAAATACAACTATTTAATTATATTCAAAAAGATATACCGATTGCTATGAGTTTTCGTTCATGGGAATTGTATGAGTATCCAGTACTTCAACAACCACACAACATGTATGGACAGTGAAAACATCGAATCAATTGGAAAAGCCACGTTTTATCATTCTAGGTTTTCAAACAGCGAGGAAAGGAGTTCAAAGACAAAATGCTAGTTATTTTGATCACTGCAATATTAGTAATGTAAAACTTTTCCTCAACTCTTAGAGTTATCCATACGGTAACCTCAATCTTGATATTACAAACAATCAGTTTGCCATACTCTATGATATGTATGCAAATTTCCAAAATGTATATTACTCTGACAGAATTGTAATAGATCCTCTTCTAAGTAAAGAAGAATTCATCCAACATGCACCTCTCATAGTCATAGACTGTTCCAAACAAAACGAGTCTCTTAAACAAGCAGCTGTAGATGTACGTCTTGAATTTGATTGTAAGAATAATATGCCCGCAAAAACAACTGCGTATTGTCTAATTTTACATGATCGCATTGTTAAGTATAATCCTATAAGCGGTGATGTTAAAAAACTTGTATAAAAACTATATAAAGCTTGCATGAAGCATCAATTAGTCAGTACTGTTATAAATCAGTCAGGATAGATCTCAAAAATGAATCGATATAGCGCTTCGTACACTCCTCTCAAGGAGGATAAAAGCGCTAGAACAGCGCAAGATGATAAACAATGTAATACGTATCGAGGAGAACCTTGTTCTACTACTACTAATAAAAGTGAACAGTGGAAAAAAACTTTTGAGAAATATTCCACTAACACAAAGTCCATGCCAGAACACCAAGGTTACAAGAGGTACTGAGATTAAAAACAGCTACCTCTATCATTATTGTACTCAAATTTGTTTTAATAAACTAAAAAATAAAACTTATAATACTCATGTTTTTATTTAACTACCCTAACCTTTATTCCTTTACAATCACTTTAGGTAAAATAATTAACTGAACGTTTACTATGCTGTCAGCGTACACATTTCATCCCTCTCTCCCTCCCTCTCTCTCCGCATGTACTTATTTAGCAAGCGGTCTCCCCCACACTCACGCTTTTCAGTGCTTTTTCCATGCTCCCCACTCTACGTTCTGGCCCCTTCGGGATCCTGCATCTGGATGCGGGCTGCCCCATCCGGTTCCATCGGGTAAAACAGCGCTCATCATGGGTGACAATCATGGGTAAAACAGTGATGATAAAAAATTCCATCGGGTAAAACAGCGCTCATCATGGGTGACAATCATGGGTAAAACAGTGATGATAAAAAAAGCAGATCCCTGTTACCATCGGTCGGTATTCGGTGGCACGGGACCCGTGTGGCGCAGTAGCAGTGCAGCCCCTACTACTCTAGTTTCCCTAACTTCAAAAATATATTAGATCATGAATAGTACTGTTCCGTCATAACTATTCCGCAACACGTCACATGCATGCGCACACGGGTAGAAATCTTGAGCAAATATTGCTCAGCTGTAGAGTAAAATTTGCTTAAAAAGCAGAGCAAGGCTTGTTGAGTAAATTTTACTCAGCGAGTTAAGCAATTTTCGCTTAACTCGTCTCGCAAGAAAATAGCGCGAACAGTGACATGAATTCAAATATGGTACTGATTATTACAATTATTTATTAATATTTATTAATAAATAATAACAAATAAATGCTGGAAAAATTGTAGGAAGGTGTCAGGAATCGAAGAGGCAAGCACCCTAACCACTCGGCTATCGCGCGAATTGTTGGGTGAATCGCCGACCGAGAGGTTATTAAAAAATGCCCAACTCGGGTGTTCGGCATTTTTTGCTCAACTAGTTAAGCAAATTTTACTCAACTAAAAATCAGCAATTCTTACTCGACCAAGTTCAGTAATTCTTTCTCAAGATTTCTACCCGTGCATATATGAATGAACAGGTTATGTGTGAGTTTGCATGAGAGTAGTGAGAGAGGGCAGCACCTCCCGGGGGCCTCTTTCTTGGGAGCTCGGACTTGCGCGCGAGAATGATCATTGTTTCAACGACTTCAGTGGGGTACAGATCTCTGTGTGACGATCAAAACCGTTTAACTTAAAACCGTTTAACATCTAACTGGGAATCACCGATTCTCTGTCACAACGTGACATTAACGCCTTTCTAGGCATCAACAATAACGCCATTTTTGGCAATCAACATTTAACGAATTCATTATTTCAATCGATCAATTGCGTATCTTTGTAACAGTGCTTTGTGTGCGTGTGCGGCATTATTCATCTATCGTCTTTGTATCTTCATTTTATTATTTCATTGTGTCAATTATTGTGTTTTAATAAATCAGGGTTTTTTATGCCGAAAGGCTTTTTCCCTTAAAATAGTGTTTTTCATTATAAACCTTATCGTCAATAGTATAAAATCATAGCAAATTAGAATCAAATCAAATCAACTATTTAAAATCAACTAAACCATTTCAAAAATAATAATAACTAATCTGCCATCTACGGCAAATTAGTGTCAACGTCAATTCAAGTACATACACTCATTTATCGCACATAAAGTTCCGAGGTGCTTATTATGAAAGTGTATATTTGCAAGCGTCTAAATATATACACCAATGTGTAATTTAGACAAACAATGAGAACTATGACGCGAGGTGAAGACGACGATGAAAGTGAGAATCATTGAGATGAGCGTCACTTTCTCGTACAATATTTTATATTGTATAAAGTTTTTTAATAAATAAATCACTAAAAACTCTGTGTTCCGAGATCACTTACACAATAAGGAACAATTATCAATTTGATTTTATTGATTTGAAGTATATTGGAAACAAATCATGATAACTACGGTGCGAAGTTAGGTCACAATCGGTAAAGTTTGCTCGGACACCCCCTTAAGGGTAATGGTACACTCCTACTTTACCGTCGGTAGTGTCATTGCAGTTTTTCAAACCACTTGAAGGATACTGAACGGAATGCGCTCAAACTTTCAATATTGTTTTATCTCATCAAGAGGAAGGGTGGACTCTAGTTTTAAGCGAAATCAACAATTTATTTATTTTTCTTTGTCGGCGTTCTGCCGTAAGTACGAGTGAGAGAGACATAGCCACGCATGCGAAGACTGGTTTTTTGCGCGACGCCATAACCTTCCTCATTCGCTCTCACGGCTGAACAGCAATAAACAAATTTTCGATTTCGCTTAAAATTCGAGTCATCCACTCTTCATCTTGATTAGATAAAGCGATGCTAAAAGTTTGAACGTATTCCATTCAGTATTCATCGAGTGATTTGAAAAACTGCAATGACACTACCGACGGTAAGGTAGGAGTGTACCATACCCTTAACGTGCGTTAACTGCACTGGCAAACCATTACAAGTTAAATATCATTATGACAATCTCGTTACAAAGAGTAGTCAAAGCCCGTTTATCTGTGTAAAACAATAAGATTGTTCTACTAGAATTTTTTTTTATAGGAAGGGTTGACGGTTGCTATCGGTCTCTCCGACGCAGGTAAAAGTGTTTCGAAAGAAAAAACACGTTAATTCATTTTTTCTTTCAACGTTTCGGCGAACAATGTCGCCCTCGTCAGGAGAACTGAGAAGTAATTCGGTTTATTGTTAGCAAAATTTCAAAGTACAAAAATTATTCAGACTGTGTGACATATGAGGTGCTTACAAGAATTTTCGGACTCGACAGGCTCTTTGATGGAAAGTTCGAAGCTGCGTTTTCCCCGCCGGGCGCCGGCGGCGGCGGGGAGAGAGTGTGTGGTCGTTGTGTCTCTCTCAGCTACCCGAGGCGGATTCGCAATAGTTGGATATCCGCACTGTTTTTATACTCTGCGCGGGACGGCGAGAGTTGCGATCGGTTTGTTGACATTATTCGCTAGTGACGTGAGCGTCGCTGCTCATATGTGCCTACAGCTGACAGTAAGGAAGGATCGAGAAGCTCGCTTCTCTGTGATTTTCGGAAGTAGATGAGCTATAGCGGTACGGGCGCATAGCGGTACGGGCGCAGGCGGGTACGGGGGCATAGCGGTACGGTGGCAGGCGGGTACGGGCGCAGANTAACCCAACTGCGCTCGTACGTAATAACCCAAACTGCGCCCCTAGCCAACTGCGCTCGTATACAATAACCCCAGAACTGCGCTCGCCAATCGTGCAATCACCTTTATGCCCAACTGCATCCATTGACCGCAGCAGATACCCCGGGCTCACTCACCCCCATGCAGCCACTGCAGCGGGGGGCGGTTCGAGGCAACCGGGGGCAGGCCACTGCGGCCGTCGGCCGCCCGAGCGCACTCCTATATGTAGACTCCACGAAGCTACTTCTCTTGCGAGTTTCGCGACGCCATCTAGCGGGAGAGCCTCCGCTGCAGTGAGTGGTGGCGCTGGCTCGCCCAACTTAGTAACCCAAGAGGTCGCAGATATCCTGCCGCCACATCTCGCCATCTATCGCTGATATCGGGGTCTGTTCTGTATGAGGGAACTCGTTAGAGGTATTTTTGTTCGATTTCAGCCATCTCGGAACTTGAGGTTAGACACATCCTTACTTTCTGCATGACTCGGAGCAATGGAGGTGAGCTCGCTAGTGCTTTTGATTATTATATCCCACCACAGGAGCCGCCATCTATCCGTCAAGCGGTCTTATTGAAATTTTTTCAGTACTATCCGAACTTCTGAGGTAGGCTGCTGTAACTTTAGTGGATTTTGGGTCGCTAAGAACTTCGTCGCGATCCTATTCACTCCGCCTTAATTTCTCCACTCCGTTCGGTCATCTTTATCTTAGCCGCACCCGATGATTTATTCAAGGCTCCAGGCCGGTGATAAACCTTATCCCGTAAACTGCATCTGCTTTCGCGTTGCCTGACTATTGAGATTTTACTCTGACCAACAGAAGAGTAGACCTTAATAGTAAGCCCAAAGCCCTTTCAGTTGGCAAAAGTGAGTTCGATTTCCCGAATTAGTATATTAACGCTCCACCTCTTCTTTCCGACCACCGCGGCCTGATGTCCGTAGTATTCATAAGCCTGTCGACCTCTCGCTTCCTGCCTTGGTAACATGAGAGTTATGAGCAACGCGCGGCAGTCTCTGCGCGATCGATAACATACCGTCCGGTATCGGTAAACGTCTGTCGGGCTTATATTACATGATTTGTCGTATTTCCTTGTATGGCAATTAATTATTTTGCTCTTTGCATACTGCTTTTCAATTTCAAGCCCTTTTGATTCGACGTTTTTCAAACGACTGCCAAATCATATTCTTATTATAATAATTATTATCTTATTCGATTAATTATTATTCTTCTTTATAGACTATTAATCGAATCAATTCCATTTTTTTTGTATTAATTCTCTTAACAGACTTTCCTGCTCACTACCATTTATGTTGTGGTACTGTTTATTATGCGTTGGGCTATTTTGTTATTATTTATTTAGAATTGTATTATATTTGTAAGCATGGGAGAATGCTTAAACAAGGCGTGCTTACGTCTTATACATGGAAAAATAAACGTACTAATAATAAATAAATAGAATTTGATTATATAACTTCTATATTAATTGTAATCGACTAATACGATCAACTTTTTATTAATTTATAATTAAATACCATTTACTTTTATTAATTCGCGGAACAATTGATACAAAATTATAAAAAAATATTTTTTTATGATAATCATTCTTTAATATTAGGCAAACACCGTGGAGCCCTTCGCCTATAGGCCTGACATATTAACTCATCCGTAAATTCTCCGCTACTTTCCATTTGAATCCGCACCCTCAGATTAAAACTCAGAAGGAGGTGTCCGGGAAAATCTTGAATTTACATAAGAATACCGAGAGTTGTATATCTTTAAACTAGACTATTGCGAGCGCTTTTATATTTTACTTTTTCGGGTACCCATAACTCGACCGACCTCATTTACGGAGACATACTGTCCTGATTTAAGCTTGCCGTTATCCAAATTTTCATATAGTTACTTAGTAAGAATTGAAGAAGGATTTATGATTTTTCCGTCTGTGGTACGCCTAGACTCACATCGGTCTTTTTAAGTACCGTGACTTTCTTCTAGGTAGGATTGATGAATCTGCTCTGGAACTAGACCTGAAAAAAAGTATTATTACAAGGTCACCGCTTAAATATTCTATGATAAATAATAATGTATAAAAAGAAAACTAAAATAAACGCTTACAGTTTCTGTAGGTGCAGATACAATTAAGAAATTTAAGTAAAATAAATAAATTAGTATATCTAACTAAAAAAAAATTGCAGTCGTTTTAAACTTCAATAAAAAAGCATTGTCCCCACTTTGATTTCAGATTTCGAGTAAAATCTGCTTTGTTGCGTGTTTGTGTTGTTGATTAATCAGCATAATTAAAATGCATATCAGTACCATTGTAAATAGCCCGACGCAACGTTTACCGACCCGGACGGTATGTTATCGATCGCGCGGCTGCCGCGCGTTCTCAACTCTCATGTTACCGGCAGGACCTCGGACAGAGCGAGAATCTAGACTTAAGCGCCGCGGTGGTCGGGGTGCGTACTTGCTTTCGGGTCCTCACTTTTGCATGGGGCTTTGGGCTTCTATTAAGGTCTATCTTCTTTGCTCCTGCTCTCTGAGGAGATTCGGCCGAGGAAAAAGGGAAAATAACAACACTCACAATTAGCGACACTTTCTTAATTTATTATGCTACTAAAATCCGGCAGTGATTTACTCGACTGAGAGAAAGAATTCCGACTGTTAAGATTACAATCACGAATAGCACCGCGTCGATTATCACAAAATCTCTATTGAAAAACTCACTCAACTCTCGCACTACAAACTTCGGGTTACAGCTAATATCCGACAAACAAAGGCCACGAGGCAGCAACTCTGGCGATCACACTTTTCCGGCTTATTCTGTCACTCGCGATTACTCGAGGTTGCTCACAATTTAACGACTACCTTTTTAAACTCAGCTTCAACCTCCTTCCTCCCGTTCCGATGCTGGCTCGTTCCCTGCGAAAACGCGCGAAAAAAAAACTATCGATAACTCTATTAGACAAAAACCGGAGGGCTGTTGATCGGGCTGCTGCTCAGAACAAAGTGAACGAGTCTTCTCCTCGACTCGTGTCGCGTCGCCTCGCATAGTTTCTCGCGCATGCGCACTACATACATTCATACTTTACATCGTGATTACGCGCTTTCTGGCAGAATATTCTTCTTATAAATATTGATTACATTTTTCCTTACTTCTTTATCGCATAGTTAGCATACTCTCATAATTTTTACGCTTTATTTTACAACGCCGAGTTCAATACTACAGACACACTGCCTCACACATACAATCTCGCGACATACACCAGCGCTCGCCGCTGCGAGGAGTTTCCCCCTCCCAGCTGCCTACTCTTCTCTCGGCTCGCGCGGCTCCGGTGATGCCTGCACTGCTCTGGCTTGATGTGCGTGCGTGTGCTTGAGCTGGTAGTGGTGCGGCGGGCTGCTATATACTTCTCTCTCTCTTTATCTCCCGGCTGCTACTACTGTTGTCTCTCTCTCTCTCTCCATGTGAGTTAACGGCTACTCGGCTGTTCTCGGCTCTCTGTTCTATAATGCATACCATCTAATATAAGTACTTATTACTGGTAATGCAGTTCGGACAGAGCCACATGGAGAAAGAGAGAGAGGGAGAGAGAGGAATATTTACTCCTTAGACGGTCACCCCGTCGCAGTGGTCCTAGCTCCACATACTCGAGTCATCGAGTGAGCTCGCTAGTGCGAGAGTTTGTTTTATATCCCCACCACAGGAGCGCCATCTATCGTCATGTTCACATATTGCAAACTAATCGATATCTTGAATTTTTGAGGTTAGGCGATGTATGATATGGATGTTCGATATAGATTCATGATGATATGATATGAACCATGATTCATGATATGAACCGAAACGTTGAAAGAAAAAAATGAATTAACTTGTTTTTTCTTTCGAAACACTTTTACCTGCCTCGGAGAGACCGATAGCAACCGTCAACCCTTCCTAAATTGCTACCGAGGGATAACTTCACGCTGAGGACCACTTCCTCCGCAAATATAATTTTTTTTTTATATTTTATTATTTTATAGAACTCCGTGACATAAATCCACATTCAAGATATATCAGTGTCGTAAATAGTCCTTTCTGTTTCCATGAGTTTAGCACCTGAGTGCAGCAAAGGGGATAACCTCACGGTGCCAGAAAAAACTGATTACCCTACTGCGAAATCTCACATGAGATCTCAACTGAGTTTTCACATAAGATCTCACTCTCAAGAAAGCAGCTTTTTTGATAAAAATTGACATATTTTATTCGTCCTATCATTCAAATGATACATCAGAAAATTGTGCTAAAATATTTCAGAGCTAATTTTTTTTAACTTTTATCAAAGAATTTAGCTTGAGATTTCAAATAAGATCTCACATGAAATCTCATGTGAAATTTTGCAATATGGTTACGACACAGATAAGCGTGTCTTGGCAGATTTAAAGCATATGCACTGCTATAAAATACTGTGCTATACACATGTCTTCAGTGACATTTTTTGGCATAACCTTTCTATACTTGGGTGCTTAACTCATTGTGCCGTACAGTGTCTTAACGACACTAGAATCATAATGTACTATTTTTACACATGCTTGCTAAATACTATTTATAGCACACTAATGCACGCGCCAAACAGCATTATAGCTTGCGAAGTAACTATAATAAAATGAACCAAATAATATTTATTTATGAAATAAGTATTACACTTACATACAATTTCTTACGTTATTGTATGCCTTCCTATAATAAAGAAACAATAAGGCCAATGCTACATAAAAAATAAATGTAAAAAGCATAGCAAAATATATTACCACAAGGTTGGTTCAGAATATTTATTTTATTTCAGAGTAGTCTAGTGATTAAATAACTTAAATTTGTATTTCAAAATATATACATCATTTTTTTTATTCAATAAATTAAGGTTTCCAATTCAAAAAGCTATCTTGAATAATAATTTGTCTAAAAATAGAATTTGTGTCCGGTTTTAATGTTTTTCTATTACGTTGAGCTTCAAGTATATAAAGTACTTTTTCTTTGGCTTCACTTCTTGGAATATCACCTCGTAGACCAAGTAATCTAACTAATTGATCATCAGTTATGTCAGGATATTTTTCCACGAGCGAATGCAAATCTAATGAAAGAATTTCAGAATCTTCACAGCGTAGAACCTCAGCTAATCGTTTAATTATTTCAAATGGAGATTCTAATTCAATTTTAGGAGCAATTTTATGGAAAAAAGATTTTAATTTATCTGCTTCAATGATTATTTTAGATGTACATATTAGACATTCATCATAACTTTTTAATGATATCTTACGTTGCAACATAGCTGAAATGTACCTCTTAGCAATTAAATTTTGTGCCTCTGATATGATATAATCAAAATTTTTGGGTGATAAATGTTTATAATCTTGAAAATAATCTTCTAAGGTAACACAAATAGTTTCTATTGGTATCGGTGATGAAAGCCATTTGGGGGTTAGCAAATCATTGAAATGTAATTCTAAATCTAAAAATGATTCTTCTAATAATATTGCTGCAGCTTCATTGCGGAGTTTTTGGTATGTCTCAATAAGCTCTTCAAATTTAATAACAATATCATTATTTGAATCCAGAATCCAATATAATTGTTTGGTTTGATGTGCTAACTCTATAAATTGTAAACAATTATTAACAATTGTAATCATATGATGAGTGAAATATGGAACTTGACTTCGATCTTCAAAATGTTTATTTTTAAATTCTAAAATAGCTTTTCGATATTTAAACCCATATTTTATTACTTGTTCAATACAAAGTTTGAAAGCTTTTAAAGTTAAATCTGTACTGATAGTTTTTGTTACTTGCAAATTTTGACTTATCATTTGGAAAATAATTACTGGAGCTGCAGTATGATAATAAGATTCATGTATACCAGCTTCTGGCATTACTTTGCTCCACCAATCTATTTTTTCAGTTTCTAAAGTTTTTCTCATCCAATCTTCATAATTTTGTGACATATTTTTCAAATATTTATGTTGTAGTTCATTTATAATTTCACTGTCTAAAAGTGAACCGATTTCTTTAGAATTTATATTCAATTCTGGATGACCCATCATTTCAGGTCCTCCGTACGTATTCATTATCCAAGAAAGCAAAGAAACATATTCATTTCCTTCCAAACCATCATTAACAATATCTTTTAGATGTTGAGATAAACCTAAATGATACATTTTAACAAATTTGTTAGCAATATCATATGATGGTGGAAAACAAGGTACACACAATGTTTTTACAACTCTCAAATCTTCTAAAAAAAGAAGTCTTGTTAATTCAAGGTAGCGAACTAACCACATTTTATTATCAGTTCTTTGGTCGACATGAGTACCTTCAATTCTATTAGAAACTGATTTCTCTAAAACTTTTAAAGCAACATCTTTCCAGTGTTTTGGCCTTCCTGGAGGCATGAATCCACTTTGTCTGAATTTTTGTAAAGCATAATGATCAGCTTTTTCTTCTCGTTCAATGATTCTTAATACCGTTACGATTATAGTGGGTTCTTTGCGAACTGTATTCAAAGTTCTACTTAAAATTAATCTTATTTGTTTTTCCATTCTTTGAGAAAGATCTTCAAGATCTTCAAAGTATGCTTTCAACATAACTTTATCTGCAGGTTTTTCATTTGGAAGCTTATGTAATTCATATAATAGATCATCACGAGAACTTTCAAGATCCATAAGACTTTGGTGAGCATGTAATAGTTTACTTTCATTAATCCATTGCTTAGTTCGTTCAACACTTTCAGGTACTGTAAAAATATGTTTTAAATTTTCTTTAGCAGTAACATATTGAGAATGTCGTATATTTTCATATTGCACTAAATGTAATTTTGTATTTAGAGAAGGTACTAATTCAAATAACTTTCCAATACAATCTAATTCACTTTTGATTGTGTTTATGCTTGTCAATGAATTTTGCAATTGATCAAACCCAACTTTTACACCATCAAGTTGACTTTGCATAGCAGTTTTTAACATAGTTTCAACACTAGCTTTCTTTCTACCAATTCTACGTTTGTATTGCTCTACCTTCTCTAATTGCCCAGGACGCTGCAACATATTAATTACATGTTTTGTAGCCGTAGCTTTTGCATCTTCTTCGAATTTTTGTAAATCATGCATATTTATTTCGTTTAGTCGAAATCAGAAATAAAAATAAAACTTATTTCTTCCTTAAGAGTTATCAGCATCAAACCCAGGGAGTAAGAGAGAATATCAGAAAGAAAAATAAAACTTTTTTCTTCCTTAAGAGTTATATCAGCATCAAACATTCAAACCCAGGGAGTAAGAGAGAAGTAGACCAAACACTAATGGGCTCGTGTCGCGAAAATGGCTGACTTTTTTCGGCGGAGAACGCCAGATTCGCACTTCCAAGCAAAAGTGTCCCACCCCCGGCAAGATCTGAAAGTGCTCAAAGTTATACCAAAAAAAACCAATCTGTATATCTATATATATATATATATATAACCATAAATATATATAGATATACTTTATTAAAGAACCACGTGACTAAGCTAAGAGGTATAACTTTGAGGCTCGTTTCAGCGCCCTCTGCCGGGACATGGAAGTGCGAATAGCTGCTCTAGCTCAGATATCCGACGAGAGCGCTCGTCGGATCCGCCGTGACGAGTAGCAGCGCCGCCTGTCGGCGGCTTATTTTGTTCTTATGTGAACTTTGAATCTACATTCAAGAATATTTTTTTTAGTTTACAGTCTTCCTTAAATAATTATGCAAATATGAATTTTGAAAATAAAAATTTGGATTATAAAAATGTATATAAATAGGAGGAAAATAATCAACAGGTTTTAAGTGAGCCTGAATGTTATTATTATTATTACATTCCCTGGTAAAAATAACTCATTAAATCCGATTATACCAAATTATAATTATAAACGATATAATCGGTTTTAATTTAGAGAATCGGATAGACCGATTACGGCCTAATCCGATATAATAGGATTTAATATTAATAATAATAAATTGGATATTTTCCGATCAATTAAATTCGGAATTAATTGGTTATAATAGTACAAGAATATTTTTAAATATAATGAAGAATAGAATCAAATAGGATGTAATCGTAATATTTTTTAATGTGACCATTGAATGATTTCTCGTAATCGGAAATAAAACGTTATAACCTACTAGGATTTAATATGATGCTCGAATGATTTCTTGCAATCGGAAAGAATCGGCTTTTATCTTAATGGGATCGAATAAGACGTTTAAAATATTTCTTCTAATTGGGAAGAATTGGATTTAATCCTAATGGGATTTAATATGATGCTGAAATACTTTCTTGCATTCAGGCATTCAGGGTTTAACGTTGATGAGATTTAATAAGTTATACTCAACCCTGGCGAAAAAATCACGTGATTAATCACATAATTAATCGCGTGATAAATCACTTGATTTCTTACGTGACATATCACGTGATTATTCGGCGTGATTTATCGCGTGATATATCATGCGTAAAATAACGTCAGAAATCACTCGTAAGATTTAAATATTTGTTTAAATTGCAATAAATTGTTTATTTTCCATCTAAACAAGTACAAAATAGTTGATGATGTTGATAATTCGAATAAATAAATCGCAAAAATATAGAAAAAAAATTTCCCTGACCAAGACTTAAACCCCTGTCCTCCACTTGACAATCCAATGTCTTACTACCTGAGCTATTTTGTGCTGTTACAAGTTTCAAACACTTAATCTAATCATACATAAGAATATAATTATATTTATCATTTTACATAGATTATACGCATACTGCATATATTAGCAATGATAATAAAACCACTTTTGAAATTTCCATCATTTATCTTACAGTATCCATATAAACTGCGACGTGTAGAGTAACTACACGTCGTACACGAGAAGTCGCGACATATTTTGGCCCGAGGAGTTGGCAACAGTGTGGATACTGTGCAACTCTCGGTGCAATAAACAAACAATTAGTAGCCTGCTGCAGTGAACCGCACTGCAGCAGAGCATAACAACAAACAACGCGGAAGCACGACACTGGATCAGAAACACACGAGAGCCGCGGGGCTCTTAACCTCTCCTGTCAGCGGACAGGAGAGACGTCGACTCCGCACTAGCTAAACAGCAGACGACGCCGTCGCGCCGCGCCGAGGCGAGTCAGCTGGATCTCGCGGGCGCTGCTGTACCGGTACAGCCAGAAGAATCGCGAAACACAGACACCAGGAGTCGCGCACACACGTAAGCAGCGAGGCCTGGAACACGCGCGAACGTGCACGAGGCGCGAATGACGCGCGCGCACCGGAGCCGCGCATCAGCTGCCATGCGGCCGCAGTGGGAGAGAGAGAGAGAGATGATGAGAGCCGCTCGAGGAGAGTACGAGACTTCGCGCCGCGGAGAGGGAGACGCGCGCGCAGGAGAGAGAGAGAGAGCTCGGCGAGAGCGAAGCTGGCTAGTGGGGGACCCGCGCGTACGTACACCACTAGCTACACCGCTGATAGTGACATGTCGCCGCGCGCGAGGCCGTCCCGTGCACCGCGCGACGCCCAGTAAACATGGGATCGCGACCGGCCGCTCTCGCGTTTTCATAATTGGCGCGCTCGTCGCGTGATTGATCTACGAAGTGCGCGCGTCGCGGAAGCCGTTATGGAGGGCGCAACGTGTCGTCCTTTTTCCGGGACGCGCTGAGCATCGCGTCGCGAGGAGACTTCCTCCTCGTTCACTTGGTTTGCTGCTCTCAACCACGTCGGACGTATTTCTTAGCAATTAGCTGCAATGCCGTCATTATAAAATCGCGAGCGAGTTTGTCGTAAGAAGTACAGCGTGAGAGTTGAAGACATTGTTTTCTTGGTCGTTGCGATTATCGTTCGTGCGTATTTAAGGAGTTATTGAGAGTAAGTCCTTGCGCCAGCAGATTTGGTTATGCTAAATGATCTAACCACTTATTAGCGACGCCGTTGAGGTCAATGAGAACTCCGGCTTTCCAATAATTAACAAGCCGCGGTTGTTGCATGGTTGACGCTACCCTTGAGGCAAAGTCTCGGGTTTTCGACTGATACGTGGAAGCAGAGCAGACGCCGGTTGCGACTTTAATTTCGCGAATATTTCAGAAATTGATCTACATGAGCAGGTCCACCGCAGAGCAGTATTTGTGGAGTTGAACCCCGTTAACGGTACGGGATCGCCATCTTGGTGACGCCGCGTCATTTCGACCGATGCCACCGCCATTTTGATATAAGGCGCGAATACGCTTCTAAGATTTATATTAAATACGGAGATTTATAATTAACTTGAAAACAAAGTAGTATAATTGTTCCCGACGTGTGCGCGCGGATCGAGGCGAGAACAAAGATCGGCGGATGAGTTCTCCAGCGCGACATGCTAAGTGTCGCGTAGGCCTCGTGGTACGGGTGGCCACTTAGTTTTTTCCTCTCCCTCGGGTGGATACACTCGGTAATTGGAGAGACTGCGGGGCGAGGAAAAGCCGAGATTTTCCTGCGCGGACGCACTTTGGGCTAAGACAAGCACATGCGGTGTTCTGTCGGGAGCATGTCGTCCAGATCGACTCCATGAAGAGAAAGCATGGAGTCATTGTTCTGCGCTTCGGTCGAGCGTGCGCACGGATGGAATATTATAAGCTAGATTTATTGGTCGATAGCGAGTTTGCGTGCGTTTATTTTAAGTTTTTTCATGTATAAGCACTGTTCCTGGCGTGGGTTATTTTCCCAAGAGGTTTTCCCTGCGTCGCAGGCGAAAGCCTGAGCGAATGCGGGAACAGTACAGGCATTGTATTGTGAAGACGGCTTCGACTGCAGAGCACGATCGCGTACGGAAAAAAAGGGTCCTTGTTCGCGTCGCGGAGTTTTACAGCCGACGCTGGGCTCGGCGCGGGGTCAGTTTTCCAGGCAGTGAGAACGTGCGCGTGATATGTTTTGGCTTAACGCCGAGCGCGACGTTGGGTCCGATTTTACAACTCTCGGAGAGTGGGTGCGTCATCGTGTGGACTCAACGTCGAGCACGGCGTTGGGTTCGGGTTCGGATTTTATAGCTTTTCGCGGAGGGAAATTTCGAGAGTTCAGATGCATCGGCATCTGGCGATTAAGAAGCGGGCGAGGAAAACAAGGACCCAGGGAGGGGAGGCCGCTTTTCGGGGACTTTGCGGGGGCGAGCGTCGCTCTGTGTGCTCTGTAGAGTCAGTCTCGATCGCGACACGAAGTCGATTACTTCGAGTATTGTAATATTTTTGGCTTGAATATATTGTCATATTTACACTAAATTATTAGAGTTCTTACTGTGTTTTTTTTTCCTTCCAATAGATTGTTTTAGAGTAGCTTTCATCTCTGATAATAAATTTAAATTCATTAAATTCACCCGCACAAGCTTCGAGCGCGACACTGCTCCGCATAGCAGCCCTACA
>CM053172.1:40117910-40182120 GCA_012977825.3 Pteromalus puparum
TGAGGGACTTGCTAGCGGTCGCATGTCGCGCTCGAGCTTGGTCGGCGGTAGTATAATTAATTGCGCCTTGAATTTTGAGCGATAGTAGACCGTGGTCAATTACATATTGTTAGAATAAACGAGTCCCAGTGTTTGGAATAGAAATTATTATTGTTGACGCGAACATATTTAAATAACACTTCGTATATTAACATTAATTCTATTAGTCATTTAATAACCTAACGAGTAGCGAGCATCGATTGGAAGAAAGCGATCGAAGCGAGATTGTAGTCGAGCCAGTCTTGACAGAAGATAATACAATATAATATTATTTATTTCAGCATTACAATTGATTGTGTTTTACTGACTACACCCTCTGCCACGCCAGGCTAATTCCTGTCCCTAGACCTATCGTGTGTCCCCCTCTAGATGTAAGAGTCCTAGCGAGTCGATAAATAAGAGTAGTACTGAGATCTAGACGTTTGCGAGGCTAAGGGATTTGGTCTTAAAAAGCGCAACGTCACAAAACTAAATAAAGTGACAAATATAATGTGATTAATCACGTGATTTTTTTCACCAGGGAAGTGATTCCTTCCTGATTGGATTGGGTTTAATCTTTATATTAAAAGACATGACACAAATTATGCCTTCAAATCGGAAATAATAAGTTATAATGTACGCAGGATTAGATGCGACGGTCAAATGATTTCTTGTAATCGTAAAGAATTGATTTTAATCATTATCAGTTATAGTATTACTTATTTGAATGATGGTTATGGGTTGCAACGACCATTTCTTAGGCCAGCATAGGAACGGCCCTGAGGTACTTGACCAGGTGCCGCGTATCGAGCATACGGCCGTGTATCGGCTTCTCTCTCTCGCACTTACAGGACTCCCGTAAACTTATTGATCGCGTTGAAGCCGCCGGCGCGGACCAAGCACACAACAAATGATAACGCGTTCGGTGCGCATACCCCTCTCCTCACATCCACGAGGCGCTTGCTGCGTAGCTGATCAGTTCGCATGCAGCAGGAATTCAGTTCTACTCCTTCCGCTCAACAAGTTATACACTTCGCACACTACATATTCCAGAGACGAAACCACGTGGCCGAGTGTAAGAGAGGAAGCCATTTCCAGCCAGCTTCGACGCGAATTCCGGGCTGCAGTTGGGACCAGTACATTCTACGTAATTTTAACCTAATAGCTTAACAAACTAACATTTGTTCTTTTAGTGTATTTCTCGCACCCGGGGATCTCTACACCAGACTGATCCGGGGAGTCTATTCCTCCGGGAAAGACTCATGCTTATATATTTCACTAACCCTGCCACCGACGGGTCATAAAAAGATAGCTTCATGCTATCCTACTGGGCTAGCTCAGTAGGTTCTCCCATGGTCGCATCTCGCGAATTATACGCAAAATAAACTTTCTCATCGTAACACCACGTAACACTAACCAAATTAATCTACGACAATCGCGAAGATCACATATCATCTTTTTTTTTATCCGTAATGTGTATCACTTACTCTACATTCGTCAATAATTTCTTATATGTGTAATAATATTTTTCTTTTTTGTTCATCAAACCACGTTAGTATTTTCGAGACTTATTTCCCACATAATCTATCCGTTGAAAGCCGGACACGTATCTGGATACACGGTAGTGGAAAATAAGTAATCCTATATACAATAAAATCGTGTAATATAATGTTTCAGACATATACTTAATAAAATCAGAATATTCGCCGCGTATTTTTTTTGAACAGTAAAGTCAAAACATCATAGCTCAAATATATACTCAATCTTTTCCGTACCAGCTTTCATTTATTCCCGGACATTTCATCTAACAACTCATCCACATTTTACTAACCATTATTATAAACTATCTTTTCCTGCGCAATAGGTTCTTCTCGATTTATTTCAAAAGGAGTCAATATTGTGACATGTTCGAATAATATTATAATCCGTGTTTATAAAGTGATTTGATATGTCGAGCCACCGCAATTGTTGTTAGTTGTGTTTGGAGTTTTTCTAGGTGTCGATTTTCTACGCTTAGCTCATTTCAATATTATATTAGTAACATTTTCTTGATAAATTCTTGAGTAAGCTTTTTTTTTGAGTAATAAATAAAGAGAATCAAGGCTGTTAGCCACAATCATTTTCTTCAACCATAAATCTGTGTAATACTTTATTCGACCTACTGCTCCTTATCTATTCCTATACTACAAAATAATAATATCTGCGCCACAAGTCCTTAAACAATTTTTTTTACGAACTCATGAATCTTATTTTCCGCGAGAAGTCAAGAGTAGAAAAATAAGATTCTTTCAGGGTGATGAAGTTATAAGGATAATTTGCTTCATAGCTTTTTGTGCATATATATTTGCACATCGAATATGGATTGTGTCTTTTGGTGTATAGGACATCGATGACGGGGTCCAGATAGTGCACTCCGTAGTTTTCGTTACGCAAATGTGCATATCGGCCATCGATGGTATCTATAGGTGTCGCCGATGACAGGGTCCAGGTAGTGTGTTGCGTGATTTTTTTTTTTATACGACAAACTACAAGTGGTTTTTAAATTTCAACATCAAAAGCTACAGAGCGGACCACCTTGATACATTTTGTTGACACATTTTGTTGCTAACAATATTTAATTAATATTTATTAGTTAACAAAATTTGTTGCTAATAATGTTTAAATAATATTTTTTTGAAATGTCTCTCGCTTAGTCTAAGGGGGCACGTTTGAGGAACATTTTGAGCCCAAGTAGAGTAAAAAAGATGGTCTGGATCTTTCAGAAAGGCGTGGCAAGTGACTAAAAACACTATTTTATGTAGCAAAATGTCATGAATTTTGGCAAATAATTTTATAAGAAATATACATGATTTTTTTCGATAGAAAGGGTATATATTGTATATATTTTCAATAGAAAAAACTTTTTTTATTAACGTTGAAAACAAAAATTTTAGTAGGAAGAATATTTTTTGCTTTTTTGCAGGGTTAAACCCAGGCTTGACCCCTTAAAGCTCTTTTCTTCTGCTTTTTAATAAGTTTCATAAAAAAAATTAAAGCCCCTAAATTAATGCGTTAATGGAAATATTGTCATAATCCTGAACATTGAATAAAGCGAGAATCGGTTGAATGGAATGAGTATCATATTTTGCAGGTTTGACATAGATTCCAATTAAGAATCTTTCTGAGGGACTTGGATTCAAAAAGTACACTAAAAAACGAAGATTTTCACCAAGTTACAGCTCTTTCCCCCTTAACCCCAAGAGAATCAAGATTTTTTCGTTTTTTTTTCGTTCACGTGATGTATCGGCGGTTCCGATACATCACGTGATAAATCACGCCAAATAATCACGTGATATATCACGTGAGAAATCAAGTGATTTATTACGCGATAAATCATGTGATTAATGGCGTGATTGTTTGTTGAAATATAGTGTACTGTACAGAAAGTGTAGCTATTAGTAAGGTATAATGTGTAGCCCGTGAGAATGAGTGAGCGCGCTAACGAGTGTGTGAGGGGACGCACACATGCAAGTATCCCCTCTCGCGGTATGCGTGTGAGTCACATGACCACAAGCGGTGCGGAGACTATTCGCTCCGTGCGAAGCTTGACCCGCCATCTACCGGACCGAGTACCGCAATAAAATAAGACTTCTCGTACTGGCTTATACAGCACATATGATGAAATATATTTTTATAAATTAAAAAACGCATTTGAAGGAATGCATAGACACATGTTGTGTTACTCAGCTCGTTGCTGATCAATTTACAAAAATTCTCATTTATTTTCAATCGGTAGAAGTGGAGAAAATGCGATTTGAAAACTCGTATCTATCCGCAGCACCGAGCGTATGGAGGTTAGAGTACCATATATAACCGAGCGTCCAAAAGCGCGGTGCTTCAAATTCAAAATACAAGTGACATTAATGTTTTGTAAACAGCGTTGTCAGTTGGTTTTATTAATACTTTAATTTGTTATATTTAATACAGTCTTTCTTCATTATCTGTACAAAGTTTATATGATATTCATGCACTGCACTTCATTTCACTTGACCAGACCAAGTCATTAACTTCTAATTCATTGTGTTATGCTGTCTAATTAAATAAATTATTAGATATTGTTAGCATGATAATAGTGCAAAATATCTTGCTTAACAAAACTAAACCTACAATGAACCCATTCGATCATTCATTGTGGCTTCGAATACATGAGATAAAAATTTCACATTTTGCTTGATACGGTGATTAGGGTCAAAATATCAAATCAGTCAATTAAAGTGATAACACAATAGAGATTATTTAAACTTATTCATAAGGTTTTGGCATTTCCAAAAAGATTACACATCAATACTTTTTGATTTATAATTCAGAAGTTATTAGAAAAATTCAAAATAATTTTAAGCATTTGCTCGTGGTTTTCAATTTTCAAAGATACGAATGTAAAGATGTAATGAAGTAAAGTAGGCTTTTATTTTGTGTTTTGTTTGCGCCTAAATATTGTAATCTGTATCAAAAAGCAAATCAATAAAAAATCTTTTGACAAAAAAAAAGGTTCGATCCCACCACAGATCACTTTTGTAAGTGTTTCAAAAATGTAAGAAAACGTGAGAAAGTGTGAAAAATGGTGTAAAAATCTCATGGAATTTTTAATTTTGAGTCACAAAAAAATTGTGAGAAACCGCCGCGTGAAAAATCGTGAAAAATGTTTCTATAAATGTGTAATAATGTGAAATAAAGTGTAATATATTCAGTAAATTAATTTTTCTTCTCGTTCCAAAAGTTAATGCTTTTTTTTTTAGTTTTTCACAATTGTACATATTTACGTTACAATGTTTCACGTTTTCACACGATTTATGACGTACAATTTTTCACTATCATTTCCGCTAGGGAAGTGTTAAAAAGTAACTTGATTGTTTTTGCAGTTGATTAAGATATAATCTCTTAATAGACATTTCTATTTTTCTCTTTAAGCGTTAATTCAATACACGATCGAAAAAAAGCTTTTTTTCTGTTTTATCGAATATAGCCCTGCGTGAAGAAATGGGGAATGGGATAATGCACAAGCGTGGGCACGGCTGCGCAGTCTGGCGCAGGTAAACGAGGGACAGCAGTAGAGAGGACGTATGAAAAACAATTTTATTACTTCGTCTGATTTTTGCTAAAAATAAAACTATGTAAAAAAATGTCGGCAGAGCAGATTTAAATGAATAGTAAATTTTTCCGCTAACAGAGGGTTCTGTAACTCGCTGGTTCCGCGCAGCGATCTCTGTCCGAATAAGTAAGCCGCTTTTGAAACACGGAGTTTGGTCTCCTCCCCTCTTACTCCGTGATGTATGGCTTCAATTTGATACTATCGCTATCTCCCTTTTATGGATGGATATATATTATATTTGTATGGATATGCAGTAAAAAATTAAAATAATATATCCAAAAAATCAAGTATGATAAGATAATATATATTTTCTTATAGATCAAAGCCTATATTTTGGATTATCTATATTGCAGAATATTATTATTGATTTACATTTCATGCAAAGATATTATAAATATGAATCAATCCAGAATTTCTAACATGGTTTCCAAATTAAATTATAAAATACAACCAAAAGCTCGAAGATTAAAAAATATTAATGGCCCAGAAGGAAGAATATTTAAATTACAAAAAACTTTGACTGCTCTTTTAAAATATGAAAGAATAGAACTAAACTATAATCGAGCTGATGAGACAAGAGGTTATATTGAACAAGTAAGTAATTAGTATTGAATAATGTAAAATCTAATGTACAATTTTCTAAAAAAATGGAAAATGGAAAAACTAGCTCTAAAAAACTTTAATATCCCCATTTTTTAATGTATCATTCAAATGGTAGCACCAATATGGCATGTTAATTAACATTTTAAGTAGATTTATTAGGTTTTTCGATCTATAACTAACTTTGCTTTCCTAATTCGGATGAGATTTTGGGGTGCGATCTCATGTGAGATTTTGCAGTAGGGAAGTCTATTGGATTGATTTTAAATTAACGCATTATACCAGAGTAGTCATGATCAAATCTGTGAAAATGAATATTGCTAACTCGAGCAGCTAGTCTAAAGGAAGCATTGTCGAACAAATTTGACAACAATATGTGAAAAATGGTAGAACAAGAGTTTTGTAGAGAGTTTAAACAGTTTGAGTATCTTTGTTGAAGTCCTTGGAGAATCTAAAAATAAAGCCAAGTTTTGATGTTTCGCCAGCTATATGTTATATATATGCTCAATGTGCTTTTCGTAAGTAAGGTTATAGCTCAGGATCACGCCTAAATCTCTTATTTTGGATACTCTATTGATCTTTGAGTTGTTTAAGGGGGTGTCGGAGCCATGCAATTGGTTTAAGTGTTACCTAACCTTGAAAATTGTTTAGATCATAAATAATACATTATTACACTTGTTTATAGCATGAAAATGCAATGTTCCGCAGTCGCTATTGTAATTATCTATGTTAGCTAAGTCTTATTTTTGCGTAATTATGCATAATTATTGTAAATAACGAAAACTATGACGCGAAGTGAAGACGGCAAAATCAATAAGATGACTGTCACTTACATACACATTATTGAATAAAATAAAATTTTGCACTGGTTGAATCAACAAAAACTCTGTGTTCCGCGATAACCTACATAATAACAAACAATTATCAATTTGAGTTTTGATGGTATGAAGAATATTGAAAGCAAACAATGTGAACTACAACTCGAGGTGGAGGTCACAATTGGTCACATTGGCCCTGACATCCCCTTAAGGTGGTTCATCTGGTACGTCGCTAGTCAAAAAGAGGATAATTTTTATAAATTCTTATTTCCTTTTGATACAAGAGACATAATTTATTTAGGACTTATAAAAAGCTAATTTATAACAAAGAATGATTTTAGATAAAGATATTGAACTAAAGAGTTTTTTTTTTTTGTCACATAAAGATGTGACAAAAAAATTTAATACAGACGACATTTGACTTCGTTTTTGAGGTTAAGTGCACATTTTTTTTATTAGGTCAATTAATTAGTATACATAGAGGTACCCATCAATCGTTTTCAAAAGCAATTTGAATTCGTCAAATATTAGTTTTCTCATACAAAAATTTGCAACAGAAACTGTTTGTTAATTCAATAATTGTTTGGAAATTAAAACTAGGAAAATGTGTAGCGAGAGTCCGTGGTCAGTTGGCTAAGGCGCACGCCTTAACCGTCCGAAACACGTCCGCTCTAGGGGTCGTGGGTTCGATTCCCGGTGAAGTCACTCGGATTTTTTCTGAGTTATTTTCAACGGGAAAAGTACCCAAGACACCGGCTGTTTCGAGGCAGGTTTTTCCCCGGAATTTTCCTTCAGTGTAATTCCGGGTTTTCCCTGCCTCACAGGCGTTAAGTCTGGGCGAATGCGAAACAGCNGTCCGTGGCTCAGTTGGCTAAGGCGCACGCCTTAACCGTCCGAAACACGTCCGCTCTAGGGGTCGTGGGTTCGATTCCCGGTGAAGTCACTCGGATTCTTACCGACGTGGAGCTGGTCTAATACACGGGACCTTCTCCGGGGAAAGCTACACTGAGAGACGGACCCGATGCCCTCTCGGGGGCAGAGAGTGCTGGCTTAACCAGCAAAGTGTGCGTCTGAAAATATGGTCCTCACCGGAGAAGTCTCTCAGGGTGGAAAAATAATAGGTACAGATACATTGAGGTAAAAAGTGGTGGATAAATTAGGATTGGGCACTCCACACAGAGGTGGTGGAAGGCCCCCGCCAGCTAGGCCTGAAAGGCCGCGGCGGTAACAGGAGATAAAAAAAAAAAAAAACTAGGAAAATGTGATTCTCCATAAGACTCTATGTAAAAATGGAAAAAATACTTTTATTAATATCTCGTCTCAAAGGTATCCAAATGACTCAAAATTTTGCGTAAGCTTTTTATTTAGATATATCTACGTGTGTAAATTTTTTCTCCGAATCTGTTTGTTATTTCTAAATCAGATGAAACTCCTTAAGCCATAGTTGAAAATAGTCGAAAATACAAGGCAATTTAATGAAAAAATTACATTACATTTATTCAAGTTAAGCTTAAGACGATTAGCTGATGACTACATCAGAGATTCTTTTCAAGTCGCACTGAATCCTACTACACTCCCTAGGGGAATTTATTACTTTGCAAATTTTTATGTCATCAGCATAAATTACAAGTTTTGAGTACTGCAGAACAGAACTGACATCATTCACATAGATAGAGAAAAGCAGGGACCCAGATGCGATCCTTGTGGAACGCCAGAGACAACCGGAATCTCCTTGACAGTGCAATTCTGACCTTTACAACTTGAGTTCTATTCTTTAAGTAAAATGTGATCTATCTTAGTAGAGCACCCTCGATTTCTATACATTTTATCTTATGAATTTGAAGGTCATGATTTACACTATCAAAAGCATGAGAGAAGTCAAGGTATAACAAATCAACTTGGCAACAAGTGGATTCAACAATGTTGGCCTTTTTTTATGAAACAGTATTTCTCACTAATAATAGAATTTATAAGAAAATCACTTAATCTAGTCGCAACTAGTGCATCCAGAATTTTCGGAATGCAACTATAAATATGAATATGGCCCCATATAGACCCCAATCTTTCAGCAATATTGCTAGAATGTTGCGTTCACAGATTCGCTGGATTCAATAATATTGTTAAAAGATTATAAAACCTTGCTAAGCTTGCTAAGTATGTAAAAATTTTCGCATTAGTATACAAATTTTTTTTATAAATGCAATAGTATATTACGATACGAGTGCGCGAAGTAGGTGATTTTCGCACGAGCGCATTGAAAAAAATAAAAAAAGCGAGTGTGATGATCACCTACGCGCACGAGTATCGTATACTATTTTTTGACACGAGTGTGCGGATCACGTTCTTAGTAGATAAGCGGGCGCGAAATTCTGAATTACACGCACTAGTGTGAAAATTAGGCATTTCGCGCACGCTACGCAGCTAGGAGAAATCGAATTTCGCACACAGAGTGTCAAAAAATTATTTTAGATGATATAATATTTATCAAATATTGTACTATCTAGTGATAATGTTGGCCAATAGTCGGATCAAGATTATTACGCGATTGTGCAATATTGCAATATCTAGTTAGGCAACCTTGAGATAATGTTTTAACGATATTAGGTGCTGTAGACGGGCTGGCCCAGACCAGGCAAACTTGCAATGGTAGAACGGACATAGCTAGGAATGTGCGAGTTCCCGAAAAACCCAAGTCGAGTCGAGTCGAGTTTTTTGGCCGAGTTCGAGTTGAGTTTCCGGATTTTTCGAGCTACGTGAAATTGTCGAGCTGCTCGAAAAACTCGAGTAACTCGAAAAACCCGGGAAGCTCGAAAAATTCAAGTAGCTCGAAAAAGCCGGGAAGCTCGAAAAAGCCGGGAAGCTCGAAAAACTCGAGCAGCTCGAAAAACCCGAGCAGCTCGAAAAACCCGAGCAGCTCGAAAAACTCAAGTAGCTCGAAAAACTCGAGCAACTCTGGAAATTCGAAGAGCTTGATAATTTTTTTAATTTTTAGGATCATATACCTATTTTAATTTTAAAGTCTGGAAATGCAATCAGAAAATGCATGTTACTAGGATCGAAGTATTGATAAAGAGCTTGAATTTGAGCGCTAGTGGGTTAAAAATGGTTGTTTAGGTAAAAAGTTGTCTAGGCTTCAAATTAAAAAACCGCTGCCAATTCATTGGCACGTACCCTGGTAGAAACCGGAATCCTATTATTGGATAGTTCTTAGACTGCGAATCCAAGAACTAGGTTGTTTTCTTTGCCATTTCCTAGGCTGAATGAAACGCTTTTTAACCTATTTATTGGATAGTTCTTGAATTCACTCTGCCTACCTTGTTTCTGAGTACAAACAGCCCATTAAAGTTGGTCGAGTAACACAACTGAATTACACGTGGCTCATCGCGGTTCGAGGTTGGAATTGGAAAATCGTAGCTAGCAGGCTTGGATTCGAGTTTTTTGTTTAAAGTAAAGTATAGAATAATTATTTGCATCAGAAAAAATTCTGTCTGACCGGGGATTTGAACCCACGCCCTGCACGAGGTCAAATAAATACGGTCGTGCGCCTTAACCAACTAAGCCACGCAGACGTTCTTCCACACGAGCCCTACGAACTTCGCCATATGTTTACATTATAAAAATTATTCAGTTTACGCCTAAATATTAATAATTGTGTATCTTGAACTAATTGATTTATTGATACTTTCATAAAATATAATTCTCACCCATAAAAAATGCACAAGATATCGCTACTTTTGAGGAATTTAAAATGTCTAGTTTTTACACATTTTACTTAGCCAGTTTCTGCCTTTACGACCATTTTAAATAGGCACTTTTCTACCAGGGCAGCTTCCTCCAACGAAATTTATTGTTCCAATAAATAAAATCCTCTCTAAAAAAAGTGATGGCCGGATGTTGTGAAGCCTATAAAAGATGGACGATGGCCGTGATTGGTCGACAGATGTGTATCCGGTTTAGATGGCGCCAACATTTAAAATTCAATATTTGAATTTGAATGGTAACGAGTTTAATAATAAATGATCGTGTTTTATTAGTTTAAATTTTGAGATTAGGTTTGTAACAATTAATTATTCAGCTATAAAATAAATAACGAATATCTGACTTCAAAAATTAAAAAGCACATAACCTACATTATATTGGGTGACATGATTGGTGAGACAAGATACATATATACAAATGTATTATATTATAGTGAGGAAAATGTTAACATTTGGATTCTGTTTAGAATGTAAAGAAAGAATTGCGTAACGATATTATTCGCGCGAAGCGCGGTCGATTTTCCTAGTATTGTTTTAAAATACAGTATAATGTGAATGCTATTTTAATATTATCAGTATGACATAAATTCGTAGGAAGGGATTTTACGACGTGCAACGACAACCCTATAAGAGGAAGCCAATTTTTTAGAAAAATCGGTATTTTACATTTCAGCTTTTTAAACAAAATTTTAACAACAGATAGCTTTCTTTATGGTAAATCGCTAAATAAAATTTTGAAGCATTTGACTACATTGTTTTAGAGATATAAGGAATCAAAAAATGNAACCAAAGGGGTTTTAAAGCTGCGCAATGAACTTAGCCAAAACATATAAAATATCTACCTTTTCCCAAAATCTCAAGTGCAATAAGGCCTTTTTACGGCCGTAATCGAGACTAAAAAAAAACTCATTTTTTTTAGTTTTCGATTTATTACTGAAAAAATAAGTAGTCAAATCACTTGGAATTTTAATGGAATATAGTTTGACACGTAACCCATCAACATATTTTTTTTCGTGAGGTTATGCTGTTTAGTTTCAGAGATATGAATTTTTTTTAAAAAATCACCTTTTTCATTTTATCTGCCGAACGGAGCGGTCAATCCCGAGGACCAAACGGGGAAAAGTAGGTAATTTTATTATCTTTCAAATGCATTTTAGCTGAATTGTTTGTAACAATGGAATGATTAAAAAAAAAACGAAAATAATGTTTTTCGAAAATCAAAAAATGACCATAAAAAAAAGTAATTAAAAAAATTAAAAAATAAATGTTTTTTCCCGAATTCAGAATCCCAAAATAGATATGCATGTCAAATTTGATTGATATTGATGGAGTAGTTTCAGAAATATCATGCACACGCGCGCACACACACACACACACACACACACACACACATCCATACGGACATTTCCTAAAAACACGTAATTCGAACTTCTAACATCTAAAAACATGTTTCTATGAAGTTTTAGCGAAACTGAAAATTTTACTATCACAAAGTTTCCTCTCGGAGGAAGCAAGAAGAAAAAGAATTAAGAATTAATTTAATCGAAAGATAAAGAAAAAATATTTTACAGAATATATTACGGATTTTATTTAACGTTGTTGCACATTTATAAAAAAATTTTTCACCATTTTTCACGTTGTTGCACATTTATAAAAACGTTTTTTACGATTTTTCACGGTTTCCCACATTTTTTGGTACACTGTGGCACATTATGGCAGTGTGGCACAGTTGGGCACACTAGAGGATTAATCAAAAATAAAAAAAGTGACTTGAGGTAGGATCGAACCCGGGTCTCCGGCGTGCTAGTCCCTTGATTAGCTAACCGCCTGAGCTAATCAAAGGGCGCGGTAGCGCACAGTAGGACATTTAAGCTTTTCTCGTTTTATATGGGAAGGAATTTTGATCTAATTGATCAAACGACATAAGACCTTTTTTAATATAAAGTTTGAGAGATCTGAAATTACAGAAAAATATGAAAGTAGGCCATATTACAATGCTCCCTCTAGGATAAATCGACAAAGTTGACGATTTTCGTGAAAAATTGACAAAACTCCTTGTATCTTCACGGAAAAAATTTTCTTATGACATTTAAACGCCATATCTGGTGTATTTTTTCCCGCTGAATTCAAATCTGTCCATAAAAATTACCTAGGATTCTTCTTTTATTCGAAAAATGAGCGTGTTACGTCCTGACTACTCACTCTCGAATAGGCAGGAACGTAATGATATGTGTAGTGGCTAAGGCTGTATTTAAAAGGGTTAATCCGCGCCTAACACTCTCACTGTTAGTAAAAGAACGAAGAAAATTTACCTTAAGTCCACGTACTGCTTGGCAATTACAGGCCACTTCAGGCTCGTACTGATTATTTGGGTTTCTTCTTTAGAATAAATTAACACACTGAGTCTATTTCATAGAACACGATCTTTTATTAGAATAAATATAAATAAATATAATGCTTTATTCAAATTATATAAAGTTCTCGGTAAATATTATTCGCGCTTGACAGAGATAAAAGCGAGACGATTTATAATGAATAGAATTGCGGGTAAATATCACCAATTGTCGAACCGGCGCGTACGAAGCTCTGTCATCGAACTGTCTGTTTAAAAACGAATGCGGGGCTTTTTAAAGCCTCAGTTTATTACAAAAATCAAAATATTGATAATCTTAAAATTACTGACATAGCATGCATAAAAAAAGTAGCGCTCGCTTGCTACGTCTCGAATGTCTTAGTTAGCGTTTCGCTGATTCGGTGCTGACATTCTTTTGCCGTATGTTGACATACAGCGATGTAGGTTATTTGGAGAGTTTGAATTTTGGTGTTTTTAAACGCTTTATTATTGAGGTCATTATGTAGAGGCGGATGACGTAACAAGCGAAAACGTGTAAAAAAGCCAAAATTCGAGCTTTTTTGTCTCCTTGGGGTTTGTTTTTGGGGTACGTTTTTGCCGATTCTCTACGTCGTCTTGAAATGCGAACACAATTTGTTCGATTTTCACGCGTACTTTTGAATACAAATTGGGTGTTATACTATTATCTCTGAGAGACTTTAGGGTAGTAGTAAATAGCTACAATACACTTCAAGAGTTAATTTTTATTCTAAATGTACATTAAATTAGATAATTCATGATGGAAAGTGTGAAGTATACGACATTTAGGCATAAAATACATATAAATGACGTGAAAATCTCGTAAAACAGCAAAAATCGTTACATCGTATATATTGCTTCCTCCTCAAGAGGAAGCTTTGTAATAGTAAAATTTTCAGTTTTGCTAATACTTCGTGGAAACGCATTTGGAGGTGTTTGGAGTACGAATCATGCGTTTTTAGAAAATGTCCGTGCGGATGGCTGTGTGTGTGTGTGTGTGTGTGTGTGTGTGTGTGTGTGTGTGTGTGTGTGTGTGTGTGTGTATGTACGTGTGTGTGTGTACCGTCATAATTTTGGAACCATGCGACGGATCGTAATAAAATTTGACATGCATATATTTTTTCTGATTCTGAATTTAGGTCATTTTTTGTTTTATGATTCTGACCATTTTATGGCCATATTATAGCAATTTTTCTATTTTTGAAAAAATATTTTTGCTTTTTTATAATGATATGATTTATACAATATATTCAACAATAGTGTATCTAAAAGAACATAAATTTGTCTACTTTTTCCCGCAAGATTTTCTAGATTGACTGATCTGTTCATTTTTTATGATATTATAACGGTGTTTTAGACCGGGATATTAAAGAATGACGGGGTCCGCATCCGTATATAAATGATCAGTGGCGCATCCACTGATCCGTGTATAAGCGAGTGGAGAAATATGTTGCAGCTAGTTGCAGGCTTCTTGAAGGCTGTACGAAGCCTGGCCCGTAGCGCCGTTTGCTGTACGTGCACGTCCTCGTGCACGTGAGCCCGCGGAGGCGTCGTGAGTAATTTGGCTACGTAGCTAGTTCGCGAGGTAAATTAAGAGTGAATCGCATGGGAATGGACAGAGTAAGGAACAAAGTGACACAAGCCGAGTAATAGCAAAGTTTCTCTTTATGTAAAGACTCAAAAATCAGTACAAATGCATCNATCAGTAAAAATGCATCCATTATGAGCTACAAATCATTGAAAATAGGCAAAAAATGCAAAAATCGCTTAAAACACCAACTTTGACCAGCTATAACTTGAAGCCAAGTGAAGGGATCACGCTGAAAATTTTTTTGGGAGCCACGGGCATCCTATAGAACATATATATAAAGTTTGGATAAAAAAAAATTTGTTCATCTTCGATTTGACAGAGAACCACCCATATATATATATATGTATATATATATATATATATAGACAGACCTGCATGCATGCATGAAATTTTTGATGTGAAACATCTAATGGCGCGGCTCGGGGGTTCAACCGAATCGTTTTGTCGTGACGCTTTCCCCTCTCGTGCCTCTACAGTGCGCTCCCCTCTTCGCCTCTCTCTTGCCTCTACAGCGCGCTCCTCTATACTGGAGAGAGAGAGAGAGAGAGAGAGAGAGAGAGAGAGAGAGATAGATAGATGCTCTTTTATTCGCTAAATAGCAAAAATACAATAATGAAGCAACTAGGTTGCTAAAGTAGCTTACATACATGGTAACCATGGTACAGTTAGTTTACGCACGCAGTTATAGAATTTACGTGCGGCACAAATAAAATATTTTCAGATAGTAGTGCATTATAAAATATATAAGGTGAAAACACCATCGCATATCACAGTAAATCAGTACTTTTCGACATTTTTGTCATAGAGCTATCCATATTGCACGACATTAAAATTATACGCTGTAACATTATAGATAAGATACAGATAAATACATTATATATAAAATACAGAATAAAATACTATATACAGCCAATAAACTGAGTCAGACTAGAATATAATTAGCAACGCTGGTCGAATTGGGGCAGTCAGAGATCGAGAGCAAGCAGATGCAGTCGCAGCGCTCTTTTAAATGATGCAAGCGATGGAAGATTGCGCAGGGTGGAAGGGAGAGAATTCCAGAAACGAGCACCATGAACTTGAAAGGCCCTAGCTCCGGCCTCGGTGCTCGCTACGGGAATGTTGAGTTCCGGTGGATCTCCCCTACTGGAGGCACGTGGCTTATACTTCGTGAAAAGTGAGGCCAGGTACTCAGGCTCACCGATTCGAACTGCCTTGTACAGAAGAATGGCCTCGAAGTAGAGCCTACGAGAGTCCGTGCGAAGCCACTCCAATCGCCTCCTGTAGGGGGTGATGTGCTCATCCCTTCTCACTCCAAAAATATATCTCACACACGAATTGCTCAGTCGTTGCAATCGAATGTGCTGTTCATTCGATGCGTCGAGGACAGTCACAGTACAGTAGTCCAAGTGTGGTTGAATAAGAGAGAGAGAGAGAGAGAGAGAGAGAGAGAGAGAGATGTATGCGTGTGCGTATCTGTGAGTGTGCTATACACAGCGTTGTAGTTGTAAGCGTGATTTTAAATTGAAATCCCCTCCACCCCCTCCACCTAATAACGTTAAATTGTTTCAAAATTTACGTTATTTTTTTCATAATTTGTCCCTCCACCCCCTCACCCTTCTACACTTCCTCCTACCCCTACAACAACCTCTCCGCTTACCCTTCCACTTCCCTCACCTAATAACGTTCAATATGTTCAAAAATGACGTTATTTTTTCATATATTTGCCGGCCCGCCCTTTCCACATCCCCTCCACTTTCCTTCACGCCCCCATCTTCCCTCCGCCCCCTCCACTTCCCCTCCACTTCCTCTCAATTTCCTCTCTACTCCCCTATATGTTCATATTTGACGTTATTTCTTACAAATGTTACGTCATATTATGATCGGTATATATTAGAACAACTTTGCTATTAGTCATTTACTTCTCTCTAGAGTCGATTGTTTCCATGTTCTCAATTGAATCAAAATCTTCTCTCTGCGTTATCGGGCTTGAGACCGTCATACTTTTACTACGTAAATAGTAAAATATGGCTGCATTAAAAATGTTGATTCCTAATTCAGAAAGTAGAATTAGTACAGATTCATTAAATAAATAACAGTAACAGTTGATAAGGTAATAAAGCAAGATGAGAAGAAAGTAAACGCATTAAGACACATTGTCTGTTAAGTAATTATATAAATTAAGAGATTAATAGATTAGTTTACTTTGTAAACATTAGTAAAAGCAGAACCAGAGCTATTTTCTATATCAATTATATAATATGATCTTTCCAACTACTGACTTGAGCTAGTAGATTAAATGTAATTCTGGTCCCCATGTAAGATGAAACCAATGCCGAAATTTGAGAATCCCAAACAAATACAGTAGGTTAGTAGACTATGGGTCTCATAAGATGAAACCAATGTCGAAAATTGAGAATATTATATAAATTAACAGATCAATAAATTAATTTAATCTATAAACATTAGTAAAAGCAAAATGTATGAAAGAAATACAAGTAGAGGAGAGCTACTTTCTGTAGCAATATAGGTATAATTCGTTTGACTATCGACATTATTTAAATCAATCTTACTGTTATTTAAGAAGAAGAAGAAGGTTAAGTGTAATTTTGGTCCCATAAGATGAAACCAATGCCAAAATTTAAGAATCCCAAACAAGTATAGTAAGTTAGCAGACTTGGCATCCCTTTGTGCGGTAGATCGCCGTTTTAGAACCCGGCTAAATAGATCTACTGAGTGTCTGAATCCTACAAATTCCTACATTACTTTCCAATAACTTCTGTATAGTACTGGTCCTATAAGATGCAACCAATGCCGAAATTTAAGACTCCCAAACAAATATAGTAAGTTAGCAGACTTGGCATCCCTTTGTGCGGTAGATCGCCGTTTTAGAACCCGGCTAAATAGATCTACTGAGTGTCTGAATCCTACAGATTCCTACATTACTTTCCAATAACTTCTGTATAATACTGGTCCTATAAGATGAAACCAATGCCAAAATTTAAGAATCCCAAACAAGTATAGTAAGTTAGCAGACTTGGCATCCCTTTGTGCGGTAGATCGCCGTTTTAGAACCCGGCTAAATAGATCTACTGAGTGTCTGAATCCTACAAATTCCTACATTACTCTCCAATAAAAAGGCGTAAAGGCGAAATATTCTAAACAAACCGCGATCTCGATTTGTGTTACAGATTGAGACTAATAATTGAACGAACAACTTGTTATCTTATTTACTAAAATATATCTATTTTGTTAATAATTTACATAAACAGTCTCTTCAATTAACCTTTCCCCTAACCAAATCCTGGCGTCCTGCCGACTACTCAACATACGGGGAAAGTCAAACCGTTACAGAGATATGATGCGCTGGAGAGGAAAATGAACAAGAAAGTAGATGACGGGCTAATGACGCTAGAAGGCAAACTAAAAGAAGAGACAAAAGAAAGAAAAAGGGTGAGGAATGAATGGATAGAAGCAAATAAAAGGGAGGAGGCTAATAGAGAGGGAGAGAGGAAGAAGTTCGAAGAAAAGCTAGCAAGAGAAAGGGCAGAAAGAAAAGAGGAGATTAAGGAGATTATGGGGAAACTAGAAGAACTGGGAGAGCCAATAGTAAAGTCAGGAGATAAGGGAGAGGAAGCAGCAGCGCTATATAATAGGAAACAATTAGAAGACTTGGAGTGAAGAATAGAAGAGCAGGAAAGAAACAGGAAAAAGAACAACCTGATAATTTCAGGTTGACAAGAAGAGAACTGGGACAGAGAGATGGTGGAAGAATGGATCAAGAGCAGGTTAGGTCTAGAGATAGAGCTGAGAAAAACATGGTCTATAAGAGACATGACTTTACATAGAAAGAAAGGAGGAATAAAGAAAAGCTTAGAGAAGTAACGTACAAGCTAAGAAAGGAAGGAAAGGAGGTAAAAATTGGATACAACAAACTGTGGATTGAGGGCTTAGAACATACGTGGAGTGAAAGGGGGCAGAATCGTTTTCAGCGCAAAAGAAGGAACCGGGAAGGAGACAAAAAAGAAACGAAAGAATCTAAAGATGATTAGCTGGAATGTAGCGGGTATAAGAGGGATAGAGGAAGACACGTGGAACTATTTAAGAGGGTTCGATGTCATAGGCTTACAGGAGACGTGGCTAGAGGATAGAGAGGCAATACCTGGAAAAAGAAGCTATGGGGTTTCGAGGTTAGAACAAGAGACGCGAAGAAAGGAGTCGATAGAGGGAGGGCGAACGGTGGTTTGGCGCTGGCGATAAAATTGGAGGAAAGGTCGGAAGAGGTATTCTGGATGAAGGAAAAGATAAGTGAATTTATAGGGGCGCGGTTCAAGAGAATCGGAGAGACCTGGTGGATGGGCACTACATACATGAGAGAGGAAAAAGAGGACAACTACAAGGAACTAGAACTAGTAGAGAGGGCCGGATGAGAGAGGGTGATATGGTGCGGAGACATGAACGCAAGAACGGGAACGGAAGGAGGTGGTTTCGATGAGAAAGGAAACATGGAGACAATAACCTCAAAGTACGAGAAGAAAAACAGAGAAGGAGAGGAACTTTTGGACAGAATAAGGGATCTAGGACTAAGCATATTAAATGGGAATATAGACGGGGATGAAAAGGACGAATTCACATACATAGGAGGAGCAGGATGCTCAGTAATAGATTACGCTATAGCCAATGAAGAGGGAAAAAGGGGAATAAAGAAACCGAGCATTGAACAGAGGTTAGAATCGGACCATAACGCATTAGAGCTAGAATTGAGTACAGAGGATTGGGAGGCAGAAAAGGTAGAAGACTTAGAAATTCGTAGCAATATGGACAGTAAAGGCAATTGACGCATTTAGAGGGAATCTAGAGGAAGCAGAGGAGGCGGGGGACTGGAAAGAATTGAAAGTCAACGTAGAAAGAGCTATCAGGAGGAAAAAGAAAAGTTATGACAAGGAAAAATGCTTGGTGGGATAAAGAATGCAGACGAAAAAAAGCAGAAGTAAAGAAACTAGGAAGAGAGATTAAAGGAGGAGAAAGCAGGAAAGCATACGTAAAAGCGAAACGGGAATGGAGAGTATTAGTAGAAAAGAAGAAAGAAGCCGAAATGGAGAAGAGGATAAAAGAAGCGGGTCAAGACAGATCAGGGAAAAAATTTTTGGAAATAGTGAAAGAGAGAAGGAGGAAGGAGAGAGCAGGTTGTAGCAACGCCATAGGAGAAAAAGAGTGGATAGAACACTTCGAAGCACAGCTGGGAGAAAAAGAATGGGAGGAAGGAAACACGAGAGTCGGAGTAACAGATGAATCGGATATGGACTTAAGTGAAGAGAATCATATTACAGAAGACGAGGTAAGGAAAGCCATAGGCAAGTTGAAAAATGGAAAGGCCCCAGGAGCAGACGGGCTTCAGAATGAGGTTTCGATATATGGGGGAGAGAAAATGATAAGGGATCTAACGACGATTTTGGGCGGTATTTGGAGAGGTAATACAATCCCCTCAGAGTGCAAAACGGGCCTAATAACGCCGCTATTCAAGAAAGGAGACAAGGACGAAGCGAAGAACTACGGGGGGATAATACTGATAGACACAGGCTACAAAATATACGCAGAAATAATTAGGGACAAGTTGGAAAAGGTACTGGAGGGAGGAGGACTACTAGACGACACACAAATGGGATTCAGAAAAGGAAGAGGGACAGCAGACGCGGTGTATATAATGAGCAAGGCGGTGGGGAATGAGCTTAAAAAGAAAGGAGCAAAAGTTTATGCCTTCTTTGCGGATTTGAGAGCGGCCTTCGACAAGGTAAAAAGAAAGGAGATCTGGGAGATGATGAGGAAGATGGGCCTGGGAACGAGAGTAAAAAAGAGGGTTAAATAGCTATATGAAAGGACAACAAGTGAAGTGAAAATCGGAAACAAGAACATAGGAGGGTTTGAATTATTCAAAAGAGTCAGACAGGGCTGCCCACTAAGTCCGACACTCTTTAATGTGGTTATGGCGGACGTAGAAAAGGAACTTAGCAAGATTTAGGAAGAAGGGATGGTATTGGGAAATAAGAAATTCTGGTCTCTATCATACGCAGATGACATGGTACTATTGGCAACAAATGCAGGAGGACTGAAACAAATGCTAAAGAGGTTCAAGAAGACGATAAGCAGGAAATGACTAGAGCTGAACTCTGAAAAATCAAAGATAATGGTGTTCAAAAACGAAGGTAGGAGAAAGAAAGAAGAGAGCTTCTACTGGGAAAACACTGAACTGGAAATAGTCAAAAACTTTGAATACCTGGGGTACTCAATGAAAGAAAACGGGAAGGAAGAAGGGCAAATAAAGAAGTTAAAGGAAAAATTCAGCGCAGTGATGAGCTGAATGTAGGGATTAGGAGAAAAACTCTTCAGGGGCAACTATGACCTAAGAATGAGATTATTTGACACAATGGTCAAAAGTGTAATGGAGTACGGGGCGGAGATATGGGGTTGGACAGCGACCCGTATCTTGTACGTGGAAGTGAGTGAGAGAAAGCGATGTGTGTGCGCGGTAAGCCAATCGGGAGACAGGCGAGAGCGGTATTCGTGAGAGAGGGCCGCGAGCGGAGGAAATTGTCTGTTATCAGCCTGAAAACAACCTACTTCCTAGCAAACATTATCCGCTGATGTCGCTGTACACCTTGCTCTTACACGTGCAAGTCACTGCAGTGATAATATCGAGCCGCGTCGGAACGCTATTAAAGTTTGCTCATGAGTAGGTACACTTCGGTAGTAGTGGAATTTCTGCGAAACTAGAAACGGTTATTCTGAAAGCTCCAGCGCCTCTCCGGTCGCCCTGCTTCGTGCATCCGTCGATTCCCTCCCCTTCTCGCGCCGCGCGCCCAGCAAGTCGGAAGGCGCCCGGCTTCTCAAGAAATCGCCCTCGAGTCTCGCGTTTCTTCTGAACTTTTCTCGCGTCTCGTCGCGTTTTCTCTCGCGATTTTCGCGACGACTCTCACTCTCTCTCTTCATCTCTCTCTCTCCTGCCGCACACGGATCCCTCAGCCCTCTACCTCGCCGAACCTCTCGTCTCCACTTCTTCCTCGCGAATATCTCGCTTCCGTCTCACCGCGCGTCTTCTTCTTACGCCTTCCTCGCCTCAAGCTCGTCGTCCTCCGCGACCGTCTCGTCACTCGCATGTAACCCTTCTCGTCTCTTCCTCTTGGAGCCTGGTGTCTGGTGGCCGGCCGCTCCTCGTCACACCATTCTCGCATAGTCCCGCTCTCTCACTCACAACGACATCACGTGAAAACCCCTAACGACACACTACGCTCTCACGCAACGTCGCCCGTCGAAAGCTCGAGCTCTCTAGTCGCGGGTCTGCGCCGCGTCTCGACCGCTCTGGCGCGAGCTTCCCGGCGCAATGCGCGCACGTACTGTCACGCCAGCGACGACATGCGATCAGCCCCCGCTGTTTCAGGCCTGATAACAGAGCAATTTCTCGCGCTCGCGGCCGCGCTCTGACGAATACCGCTCTCGCGTCCTCCCGAGTATGGCTTACCCGCGCACAACATCGCTTCTCTCACTCAACCGTCCCCGTACAGAGAACGGTCGCTGTCCAACCCGCATATTTCCGCCCCGTATCCATTTACACTTTTGACCATGTCTAGTCAAATAATTCATTTAGGGCATAGTTGACCCTGAGAGTTTTTGCAATACTCGCTAATCCCTACATTCAAGCTCATCACTCGCGGCTGAATTGTTCCCTTTAACTTCTCTTATTATTGGGCCCTTCTGTCCTTCCCGTTTTCTTTCATTGAGTAACCCAGGTATTCAACAGTTTTGAACCCGATTCAGTCAGCTGTGTTCCCGTAGAAGCTCTCTTCTTTCTTTCTCCTACCGCTTCGTTTTGAACGACCTTATCTTTGATTTTTCAGAAGTTTCAGCCTAGTCATTTCCTGGCTTATCGTCTTCTTGATACCTCTTAAGCATTTGTTTCCAGTCCTCAGCTGGCATTTTGTTGGCCAATACTAGCCATTCATCTGCGTATGATAGAGACCAGAATTTCTTTTCCCATACCACCCTTCTTCCTAAACTCCTGCTAAGTTCCTTTTCTAAGCGTCGCCATAACGCACTAAAGAGGTGCGGACTTGAGTGGGCCAGCCCTCGTCTGACTCTTGAATAATTCAAACCCTCTATGTTTTGTTTCCGATTTTCACTACTGTGTTGTCCTTTCAATATAGCTATTTAAGAGAACCCTCTTTTTTACCTCTCGTTCGCCAGGCCCATCTTCCTCATCATGCACGAAGCAAGTGGCGACGAGAGCCTTCTGTAGCGCGGCAGCACCGGGCGCTGCTTTACCGACCTCGTCGAGTCGAGTCGAGCGGGCGAGAGAGATAGAGCGAAGCGAGAGTGTGTGAGTGCGGGAGAGATAGATTGTGTTGTTAGAGAGTTGAGGTGCGGCGTATTATAGCGCGGAGACGAGAGAGAGAATTGGTAATTGGAGAGAGAGAGAGAGAGAGATAGAGAGAGAGAGAGAGAGAGAGAGAGAGAGAGAGAGAGAGAGAGAGAGAGAGAGAGAGAGAGAGAGAGAAAGAGAGAGAGAGAGAGAGAGAGAGCAATAAAGAGGGAAGAGAGTTAAGAGAAAATCTGAGTTTTGATTCCTGACTCGAGGAGATTTAGCGGAACCCCCTCCGAGAATCGCAAAGAGGTATCGGAAACAATAACAAGTTATAGTATCGCGGATTCGGGGCCTGGGAGTCGACAGAGCAAGTTCGCTCCCCGGGTTTTTGCCACGTCATAAAGCAAAGTTCTCTTAATTATAGGAGAATCATTTAAACACAAAGCGTTTTTTGTCTTGAAACTATAGCGAGATTAATTATTCTTACAGTAAGAAATGATTTTTGTCACTGGAGGTAAGCTAGAATCTGCTGACTAGTTTATAAAAAATAAGATAATTATAGTTTTCAAAATTATTATTTTAATGCTTACTTGCCGACCCGTTGTTTTGTAGTCTATCGATGAAATACTCGAATTATGACTAAGGTGTGAATCTGCTAGATGATATTAACTAAAATAACAACAGGTTTTTATTATAATTTAAGAATCTTTACTATCAGCATGTTGTCGTAAAAATTTTCAAGTTATGCTTGCAAAGAAAAAATCTCAAAGCTAAATTTAATAATTTGCAATAATAGTAAGAAGTTTTGGAATTATATTATTATTATAATTTAATAATTTTGCTTTACGATTTGGCTTGATTAAAACGGCAAAAAAATGTATATTGTAATGGAGATTGATCATTAAGTATTTTTAGTAAGTATGCGTATGATTTACTCTATGCACATCGTACATGTATACGATTACACTCATTTCCTTCCCTACAAACCTAGGTTTCTCACGAATATAATAAATTTCTTTGAAACTATTTATACGCGGTGAATGTCTAAAATCACATTTGGAAATATTTGTAGTTATTGAAATTTGACCCTTGAAAAGGCGTGACTAAAGTAAATTGTCATCTCACAAAATAAATAGGGAGCTGGCAAGCGCATAGAGAAGCCGGGTGTAGCGCAACTAGTGTATATATGTATATTTATGTATGAATGTTTTTTTACATTTTAGCTTATATCCAAAGTCATGCAAAATGGTTGTAACAAAAATACGATGGAGCTAGCAGATTACTGGATCTTGGAAAAACAGTTGATTCATAAACTATTCGAAGTATTACCTTCAAGATACTATGGGTCGACTATATATACTAATTTGTATCTCTCCCCTCGGCAGTTCCCAGGAATTCACTATAAACGGGCAGTATTAGAGCTTAAAGGTCAGATCCTACTTTTGTCAAACTTGTATTATAAGTTGATCAGTATTATCATATGTATCTCAATTTCAACGTGCCTCGGCAATTATATTTTGTCAATTTAAATATTATAGAACTAGCAAAAAAGACTTTGGAAAAATGCTGTGAAATGGGAAGCTGCTGTTCTGTTGTCCACTGTTGTCTTGCAGTCGACGCGTGCGTTTTTCAACAATATCTCAAAAACTACTACAAAAAAAACATCATGATTGAAAAGTTGCTTAAAATGATAAAATACATAAATTATCATCAGACGTATTTTTGCGTAGAAGCAGTAGTTTTTTTTGCAAAAATTACAACATAAAATTTACAGAGAAGTAATATCTCTATGGTTTCACCTCCTCCCCAATTCATAGTCCCTAGAGCCAATTAGGAATGATGGGTATTATTATCATTATGACATCAGTCCCTTTTTTTTGTTCCGCTCGCAGTGGTGAAAAATGCATGCGTGACGCATAGACCCGCAGCGAGCACAGAGAAAATACTGTAAAGATTCACAAGTCGTGAGGCTTTTGTTTCATCCCATACGAAAAATTTAAATTCGTAAAGAGATGTCAATGAGATTTGCAGATGAGATCTCATTACGAATTTCAGATATATGAGATCTCATATGAGTCTCATCCGTCACAGCTGACACTCACGTGGCTTGGCTTTAAGACTGCAGTAATATATACATATTCATAACGCGCTATAGACTTGTAGCGATGTAATATTTTCTGTTTTGTGGTCGTACGCTGTTCTCTGTGCGAGAGAAAGAGAGAGAGAGAGAGAGAGAGAGAGAGAGAGGCATAGTATACTATATATATATATATATATATCCGTATAAGCTACTGCGGCCAGTCCCCTCTCTAAGTGCCGAGAGAGAGTGGCAGTTAGTTTAGTATATATATATATGGGTGGTTCTCTGTCAAATCGAAGATGAAAATTTTTTTTTGGTTCAAACTTTATATATATGTTCTATAGGATGCCCGTGGCTCCCAAAAAAATTTTCAGCGCGATCCCTTCACTTGGCTTCAAGTTATAGCTGGTCAAAGTTGGTGTTTTAAGCGATTTTTGCATTTTTTGCCTATTTTCAATGATTTGTAGCTCATAATGGATGCATTTTTAACTAAAACTACCCTGATACATTTTTTTGTTAAATTTCCTGAATTTTTCAATAAATTTGTGACAAAGGACGTCAGATTCCTTTTTACTAACATAAACAACCACTGTGATATTTTTATGATGGATACGTCCTTTGTCTACAGCTATTATTAGTTATTTGAATCATTTCTGAGGGTTTTTCACTACTAGTGTCCCATACAAACAAAAAACAAAGGCCTCTGCCATTCTGGCTCTTATACAGGTACTTTTGCACTATAAAAAGGTATCTTTTCACCGTACGAAAGTAGTCGGAGTCCGGATCAAACCCTTCGATTATCACATTTTAAGGTTTAAAATGCAAATAAGGTAGCCTAAACATGTATATATGACTTTAAAAGTAAATTTATTGAAAAAATCAGGAAATTTAACAAAAAAAAGTATCAGGGTAGTTTTAGTTAATTAGTTAAAAATGCATCCATTATGAGCTACAAATCATTGAAAATAGGCAAAAAATGCAAAAATCGCTTAAAACACCAACTTTGACCAGCTATAACTTGAAGCCAAGTGAAGGGATCGCGCTGAAAATTTTTTTGGGAGCCACGGGCATCCTATAGAACATATATATAAAGTTTGAACCAAAAAAAATTTTCATCTTCGATTTGACAGAGAACCATATATATATATATATATATATATATATATATTGAAGCGCGAACATTTAAAAACGAATAAATATTTAATTGAATATTTCAATAAACAACACGCTCCCTCAATTAAACGATTTATCGCAGCATTGAATAAAAGCATTATAATAAACTTTTCAAAATAAAAACAAATACAAAGATTAAAAGTTAATTAAAATCAATTTGAATAATCGATGACTCTCTATGCACTAAGTCTATCTTCTTTCTTCTTCTCTTCGGAGACCTATTCCCTTGATGAACTCTTCCAACTTGCCCCTTTCGACTGATTTAGTGAGTGCGTCTGCCAACATGCCTGTTGAAGCAACAAAGTCCACCTTGATCTCTCCACTGTCAATGCTTTCCCGAATAAAATGATGTCGAACATTTATATGTTTTGTACGTGGGCTGTATCTTGAGTTCTTGCTTAGGTCAATCGCTCCCTTGTTGTCGCAGTATGTATATTACTAGAGGTTCATTTCAGCGAATTATAAGAAGTTCGATGGCCAATCTTCGAAGCCATAATGCCTCTTGAGTGGCTGACGATAAGGATAAGTATTCTGCTTCAGTGCTCGATAATGCAGTTGTCGTCTGCCTCCTACTGCTCCAGCTGATAGCTGCACCACACATCATAAAGGTGTATCCAGATGTGTAACGAGGATCCTCTCTGTCGATTGCTCCTCCAGCATCGCAGTATCCTACTAGATGACAACTTTCATTCCTCGAATATCTGAGTTTAAGGTCCTTTGAACCTTGCAGATATCTCAGAATCCTCTTTAGCATATACCAATGCGACTAATCATGAGAATAGCTGTACCTACTCACCACTCCAACAGCATGTGCCAAGTCTGGTCTTGTGGCCTGCACTAGGAACATCAGCGAGCCTACCACACTCTGGTATGGAGCATCCTCCGGGTTGAAAGCTGTCTGTGGTGATGATGATTTGCTGTTCTTTCCAACAGGGTCCATCGGTGTACTGGTTGGCCTACAATTCATCATTCCGTAGTTGGCCAGTATGGTGTTGATATACTCTGTTTGGTCGAGTTCAACAATATCCACTCGCCTTTGTTTACATTGCTCGGTACATTTATTGTGAGCAGAGAATTGTTGACTGGCGACGTGTCGGGTGTAACTGTCGCGGAATTCACACGCGAAGATGTAGAGGATAATAACGCGCACACTCTATCCTCATCGGCACTCTCGGCGTCTTCTGCGGCTGCTGCTGTACACGCGTTTTAGCTGTTGCGAGTTCTTTTCGGAGCTGTACACTTGTTTGCATAATGACCGAATTTGTTACAGTTATAACACCTTGTATTCGAATTGCTTCTTCTGGAGTTGAAACGCCGTTGGGACCCGTGTCGCCCTCTATCGCTTCCATTTTGAAACATACTGTGCGCTGGCATCGCATGCGCCTGGAGTCCCAAATTTTGAATTTCAGAATCTGAGCTTCCTGTTGTAACGGACTCGGCTTCCTCGAGGAGCTTCATTTTTACAAAATCTGCTGTGACATCTTGGCCAGAGTTCGTAAGCGCCATGATCATGGGCTTATATGATTTTGGCAATCCCGCCAGCATTAACGTGCCTATTAAATCTTGTGGAATCCGGGTTCCAATGGCGTTGAGCTTCTGAGATGCTCCGATTATTTTCGCCACGTAATCCTCCATGGATTTACAATTTTCGTATCGCGTCGTAGAAATTTCAATTAGCAGATTTACCTTTCTGTTCATGCCGGGGTCATCGAACGTTTTTGATAGCGCTTCCCACGCTTGTTTCGCTGTTGTCGCATCCTCGAGGTAAGGGTAAATGTCCGGTTCGACGGCTAGTATAATCCGGCCTCGTGCCTTCTGATTCTTCTTAGGGTCGGCAGAAATTTCACCTTGAGGTGGGGCCTCTATCGTTTCCCACAAATCTTCAACTTCTAAAAGGGCTCGCATTGCCACTGCCCAAGCTTTATAATTCTTGCGGCCAGCCAGTTTCTCAACTGGAAAAGTAAGTCCGTTGCTCGAACGGCTCGCCATGGTTCGGCTCTCTTACAATGGCGCTGCTCCAAAATTGCCAAATCACTCCGAAACACCCTTGCGCACTTTTCGGCGACGAGAACTTTCGCAGAACTATGTCGATGCACACCTGGGCCCATAACCTGATGTTATGAGGGTGAATAAATACAGAGCACAGGCAAACACATTTCTTCTTTATGCCATTTATTCAAATAAAGAGAGAGAGCGAGTATAACACTAGATGTTAATTCGAGCGAGGCGGAAACGCAAGTGATCGAGATGATAGAATTGCGCGCGCGTACTACCCTTGGCGTGTACATCGATAACGACTGATCGATAGGTAATGAGTATAATCGTAGTACATCATATATATATATATTGAAGCGCGAACATTTAAAAACGAATAAATATTTAATTGAATATTTCAATAAACAACAATATATATCTGTGGCTTCCCGGCAAATCGACTTAAGTCACATTTTTTGAAAATTTGGGTTAAGTGATATTTCCTATATTTAAACACTCCTCTTTTACGTGAAAGTATTGAATTTTTTCTAAAACCAGTCCTGGTACCGTAAACAATGCAGTGCATAACAACTTAAGTCCATTTTATTGCAAATCGTTTCCGGCAAAACGACTTAAGTCCATGCTAAAAATGCTTCCAATCATTTTAAGGGGCGAGACGCGTACAAAAAACCTCCGTTATGTTAATTTTCAACATAGAAATCAATCAGGAACAACGTAAGTTTATTTATTTTAACAATCAATTTTTACCAGGACTCAATTGTGCATAAAAACGAGGGTATAATGTGTTACCGACAAAACGACTTAAGAAGTCCATTTATATCTATAAAATATTCCAGGATAAGAAAAATAATTTAGAAACTAGTCTATAACTTGAAGAGAAGATATGCCAATCATTATTATCATTTTTGGATGCTAAATTTAATACCGAAATGTCCCAGCACGAAGATGTTTAAGAAAGAGCTAGAGCACGGAAAATGTGTTCCCGGCATAATGACTTAACTTAAGATAATTTCTGCACCATAAAAGACAATCACCTATTTGTTGTGCCCAATGTAATGATTTGAAAGATAGTTCATAATACATTAAGTAAACACAGTATCACACCACCACATCAACACCATATGCTATGATCTTACGTATCAATTTAAACATTAAAATCGCAATTTCTCAAAAATACGAAAATGTGACTTAAGTCGTTTTGCCGGGAAGCCACAGATATATCTTTTAGAGTATGGGAGGGAAAATTTTACTGACTCGTCTAGGATTGGATAAAAAAGCACTGCAAGGGATGTGTTTTTGAGAATTCAGGAGGAAAGTTGTCCTACAATCATATGATTTTCACAAAAACTTAAGGAAAGGGAGAGCCGTGCTTTTCTAAATAAATACCACGGCGCTTGCTGTAGACGGTCAGTTTCAGATTTTTCTACGAGTAAATCAGTTCAAGAACTATCCCCAGTTTTTCATTACTCAACATATTAGTGCTCAAAAGGCAGGAAGCCATCTGAAACTTTTCATTTGTTTTGAGGTAAATTTCTACAAAAAGGTCATATAAATGAATGATATTAATTCATGAACTTTAAATTTATAATCTTGATCACAAAACATCATATTTTCAGGTACGCTCATTGCAAAGCGGACCGTTTGCAAACTATTAAAGATGATGAAAAGTTTCAAGACAGGACTGGTGATTCCAGCAGATCTTGAGAAAGTGACAAATTCAGAGCTTGTCGCTCTATTTCACGAAGCAAGCCAGTTGATGGAGACTATACCCTCCAATATAGAGGCGTATAATCGTCTCAAACTGCAGCTAGAGCTCCACGAGTATTACGGCACTGAGTGCGCAGACATAGTTATCACAGCCAGAGAGTACGTGGTGCGAATAAGGAGAAGCAGCGACGTTTTCCTATCTGCAAGAACAGATAGCCTTCCTAGAAAGGCTTACCAATGGTACGGAGGTACCACGACGAGAAAAATGCTCTTCATGTCAAGCTGTCAACTTTGGTCTCGATCTCTGGGACGATTGTTGGCACTGCTATGGCTTTCGCTGACAGAGATGCAGCCGCCAGCCGTATCCTTGCCTAGAGCAGATGGATTCGCCTCGATCTTCATCTCCACCACTAATACTACCATCTCGACTATCTCAAGTACTTAGACGGTCAACACGCATAAAAAAATTAAAAAGTGCAGATGTAATAATTATTAAATGCATATCTCTTTCCTAAATGCATTTAGCTGTATTGTATATACTTTTGATTTATCTTGCTACTTTTGCATTTAAGGACTTTTATTTCAATTGAAATAGAAATTAATAAATAAATAGTATCAAAAAGTATCGAAAAGTATCGAAAAGTATAAAAAAAAAGTATCAAAAAGTATCAAGAAGTATCGAAAAGTATCAAAATGTATAAAAAAAGTATTAAAAAGTATCAAAAAGTATGAAGAAAAATTACGAAAAGTACAAAAACGAATGATGGGAGAGAACATGCAAGACTGGGATTCACCATTGGATAAGATACGTCCTGAACAGGAGAGAGGGAGTGGTGGTATATTACAAGAGGCTATGGAAGCGGCAGAAATTGTGGTGGGGAATGCGCTATATCAACAGACGCAGCATGACTTAGAGCACATTCGAGCAATCGAAGAGATCGAGAACAGCCAACCTTGTGGAAAGAAACCAAGAGTCATTTAACCTTCTAAGTAAGTTTTATTTCTATCTTTCTCCAGTCTTGTCATTGTGAAAATTTATCTAACATGAATTCTCATTTTTTTTTTCAGAATGGATCTCTCTACACTCAATAGGATTGCTGAGCGTGATTTTTTGCCAAGGAAGAAAGTGTCAGGCTTGGAAAAAGATTACAAGTATATGGTGACAGCATTGAAAGAGGTGAAGACAATATATGGTACAAAGGTTGTAGCCGAACTCGATGAAAGCTTTCAAATCTTCCTGCCTGAGAAGATTTCATCAGCCATTCTAAAAGATCAGGAGTTTTTTAACACACTCTCCAACACTGCTAATAAACTTAGTTTATTTGTAGTATATCATGGTGAAACTTCTTTTAAGTTTGAATCTTGCTGACTAAGCAAAAGATAATAATGAAAATACGCACATTCCTTCTTTTAAGCTATTTATTTTTTTCATATTGAATATTGTACATAATAGTAACTTTAACTATGATATACTATGCTTTTTACCAAAGTTTAGTCAATTACGGCATAATTGCTTGGGGTGGAGCGTACAATAATTGTGTTTATCTAATACAGGGTATTCAGAGGAAAATATTGAAAATTATAAACAAAAATAATTTTCAGCTTCAAGACCCTCCACTTACAGTAAAGCAATTATTCCATTTAGAAGCTATATCTTATCATTATGCTACGTTAAGAAATAAATATATAAATAGCAAAAGCAATACTAGAAATAAGAGTCTTCAATTGCCAATAATTGATAAAGCTATAAGCAAAAAAAATAGCTACTTTGTTGCGTTAAATATTTTCAACTTGCTAACAAATGATCTGAAAGCACTTGTGATTAGCAAAGTCGCGATTAAGAAGAGACTAAAAGTATTTATAAGAGAGAAATATTGATTGATCAAAGAGAGATTTATTTTGTACTGTTACTTAACTTTTGCGTTAATATTTAAACTGTTATCAGGAAGATTGGCTCGACATCTTCCTGTACTTACTTATTTAATTTTTTAAGTTTAGATTCTAAGTTATTTTTTTTTTATGTACCATCCCTATGTACAGACAACTAAGTTTGTCTCTATAGGATGTCTTTTTATAAGACATATGTATATGGTCTAAATAAATAAATAAATAAATAGTCATAATACATAAATAAATACATTGATAAACTTAAACATTTTTGCTTTTATTTTTATTTATACTACAACCTATAATTTACACGTTTATAATAGAAAATACAATAATAATTGACTTACATCCTAGATAATTTAAAGAATCTCATTTTTATTTATCCAACTATTGTGCTCGCTGCCGAAGCCTAACCATTTTACATATACGCGTTTATCACTTTTCTTTAAAACTTTTTCTACTAAATAAATTTCAGGATAAATAGTTTTGTGAATTTCCGTTTCAAAAAAGCCGCCGGAGACCGGTTTATCATAATAATCTTTGAGGCGGTAAGTTATCGGATTTGTTTTTACAACTCGCGTTATTGTGAAAATTTCAGTAGACCAGTTTGGTGTATAACCTTTTTCAAAAATATTCTTGATCTTACTTATTCGTACTTTATCTCCTGTTTTAAATTTCGGTTTTTTTGCTGGTGACTTTTCATTAGGAAAACGTCTCTTGGCCTCTCTCTCATTTGCCTGGTTAACATTATTAGGCTCGATTCCTGTCGTCCGATGTTTTCTCGAATTGTATGCTTTGAGCAAGTTGGGTAGACTATTCAACCATTTGTAGCTTCCTTGTTTGCTGAATTCTATCCACATTGCATTTTTTAATGTTCTATTGAATCTTTCACATATGCTTGCATGAAGATTACTATGTGAAGAGTATAGGTTTATCTTGTGCTTTTTCATGAGATTTTGGAAATTTCAATTGTAAAATTCTTTTCCTTGGTCAGTTTGTAGATTCTTCGGTACTCGTACTTGTTTCAATATGGACTTCATAGCTGCAGTAACATCATTACCTCATCATTACTTTTAAAATATATCTATGACTGTAATAAAGTAATAATAAGTAATATAAGTGAGTAAGTAATAAAAACCTTTGTTCTCATCAGAGTAAGGTATCATTTCAACATGATCAGCTTGCCAAGTCTCATCTATACCACGTATGTCATATTTTCTTCTCTTGTAGCGGCGCCGTGCTGGCTTATGAAGCTCTTCAGCTACTCTTTGACGTTCCATCTTTATCGTTTATAGCGGATGAAAATCCTCTGGAAACTCATCTATACGATCTTTTAATTATCTATTCACTTCTTGAATGATATAATCACACCAGCGAAATTACGTTGAGTTGTCTTATAAAGATATTTCAGTTTTGCAGCCACTTCCACTTGATGTTTTTCAACTTCCTGGTCATATTCTTCTATAACTTTACTTATTCCAGCAAGTTTGGAAGCTATATAATTTATTTCAGTTTGTAGGATAACTTTCAGTGAATGCACGGTGATTGCATCGTTTGGATCACGCGGGGCTCCTAGATTGCAAAGCCGCTTATTTTCTATATCAAAATCACCATCTGATGTGAAATTGAAACCAATGCCTGGAGGACCGCGACTCACTTGCGAGCCCTCAAGTTTTCTTCCAAACACATCGAGACTCATGGTGCTACTGATCCAAATGAGAAGGTTATGTGTCAATATATATGTCCAGCTTCACGCAATTCTTCATTGATGTGATTGTTATTTCCAACAGATCGTTCGGCAACCAATAATCGGAGTCGCTCGATAAGCTCGTTCGGATCATCCCAGTAGACGAGATCAATGGAAGAATTTTTCTTAGCTATTTTATATTTAGGTATGAGTCCTTCTCCGATGCTGCCGTTTTTCTTTTTAGGTGGAGTGCTACGGAACATTGGTGCTAAGACATTCTTATATTTATTGCTTCTCGAACTTTGTATAGATTCATTTTTGCTATAGTTTTTCCGATGAGCATTTGTTGCTTCCAGAATCATGCGATAATTTTCACGATCTGCTGAACTCAAAAGAAGATCATCCGGATATTTTTTAAATAGCAACTCCATTAGTCCACTACTTTTAGGATAACTTTCACCTCTGACTATGACATATTTATCATCAAATTCAATTTCTGAATCAGCAATCATATAGACACCATTAACTTTCCGCACTCCGTATATATTATCTATTGTACTGCGGCTTTTATCTACTAATGATAAGAAGTCTTGAGATGATTCATGTCTTCCATGAGCAGATATAAAAGAAGAATTGGTTATTATGTCACACTTTGACTCAAAATCATCATCAACATCATCACCATCATCATCGAATAAACTTGAATTATTATTATTATTTAGATCATTTAGCATACTTGATCGATCAAATTCTATTCGTTTTCTCATTTTTTTTTACTCCTGTGTGTATCCAAAATGTGATTAGATGGATGCTGATGTAGGCTTTCACTTTTCATGTCAACAAGTTTCTCTAGTGGTGAGATGACTGGTTTTAGAGTATCACCAATGGCTTTTTCAAAATCATATTTTTCCTGTTTCAATAGAGTGTATTTCCTTTTAATTGCCTCACGAGCTCGCAAGAGCTCGCTGAGAATATTCTTCTCTTTCTTCAAGTCTGACATGCTGCCAAGAGAGTTTTACACTCATAATTCCTTTTTTTATTGAAAAACAGTAAAATCCTTTTCTGTATCTACCCTCATTCATCGCTCTATCTTTGTCAATAACAATGAATCCATACTTATCATTCTACCAACATTGAGAACATAGATTTCGAAATTCATTGAAAGTTAAATCGGTATTCACGTGATCTTTATAGATATGTTTTAGATTCACATCGTCTTGATGATAAATCACTAACAAATTAACATTATATCTAATGAGATGTTTCCCTATATGAGCATACGATTGACATAGATATAAACTGTCTACACTTTTATGTCTCCCCATGCAGAAAAATGCTCGGACGTTATACTGCTTCTCACAAGTGACATCGTCAAATATCATAATTGAATTTGGAAGTGCTTCATCTGGAGATACTACGGATTCATGCTCACTGAACGGAAGATATGATACTCCTTCAATCGGCTCCAAGACATTCTTGAGAAATTGATACTTTGGCTGATTCAAGGATTTTGAGTATACGTACAAATTCTCGAACCTAAGACCATTGGGATGTGTAATTAAAGCCAATAAACTATTTGTTTTTCCACAATTTTATGGCCCGCAGAATACTACTCGTATACTATCTGGCAGTAATTCACCATGTCGCTTAATACTGCGGTCCCGGAACCAAATTGAAAAAGCGAATGAAAAGAGGAGATCCTGGAATCAATCTGCTTGATCAGACATGTAAAGAACATGACATAGCATACTCTGATAAAAACGGAGATCGTAAAGCAGCTGACAAGAAACTTGCTGATAAAGCTTCGCAACGTATCAGAGCCAAGGACGCTAGTCTTGCTGAAAAAGCATTTGCTTTGGCAGTTAACAGTGCTATGAAATTAAAAGGAAAAACTGGAATAGGACTGAAATTCAATAAGTTAGTGTCTGCACGATCAAAAAATCAATGACCGCAAGTAAATCTTCTCGCAAGGTTATTCAATCAGCCTTGAAGGGTGCACGTCAAACTGTTAAGAGTGTAGGAGGAAAGAAAAAAGTTATCATTCCACGAATTCTACCGCTTCCATCGAAAATTGGTGGAGTTCTACGTTTTCTCATTCCACTATTTGCAGGACTCAGTGCGACCGGTGCTCTAGCAGAAGGTGCTGCTGGAATAGCTAAAGCTGTTAATGATGCTAAAGCCGCGCAAAAAGATCATGAAGAAAGTAAGAGACATAATGAGACCATGGAAGCTATTGCTTTAGGCAAAGGACTTCATCTTAAGCCCTATAAAACTGGGATGGGATTATTTATGTCACCTCATATCGGTCGTGGTAATCAAGTGAATAGAAAAAAAAACTTCGATTTAACTTTGCCAAATCGTCCACTGACTGACTACGATCTAAAAAAATATGCTCGTATGATGAAAATCTCAGATTTCCGAGGTGTTTTCATGAGAAATAATCTGCCTCCCAATGGTCCATGGCATAATGCATCTGCAGTGGTTAACTTGGATGACTATCAAAATAGAGGTACTCACTGGGTTTGTTATCGCAAGCAAGGTTCTGAAGTGCTTTATTTTGATAGTTTTTGTGATCTCGAACCTGCCAAGGATCTCATGATGTATTTTAACGTGAAAGAAGTGAAATACAATTACAAAAGATATCAAAATTTTGACTCATTCATATGTGGCCATCTTTGTCTCTACTTCCTGGTTGGGAGACTATAAAAGAGGTGCTCGCAGACGAATGGATTCATTATCATCCGATCAGTCATGGAAGATAGCTTCACTCTGAGTCTCTCAGGAAACTCATCTGTCTTAGAAGCACAATATTTTCCTTCGATTGAACTACCACAGCATAAGAATTTTGCCTTGGGATTAGTTAAATTTTTAACATTCAACTCTATTCCCAATGTCGACTTTTCAAATAATAAACTTCATTTGAGCAAAAAAGATATTATTACAATCCCTACTGGCAGTTATGAGATTGATGCTATCAATCAATTTTTGGAAGAAACTTTGAAATCCAAAGGAATTGAATTTTCTTTGAAAGCTAACAACAATACTCTCAGAAGTGAAATTCTCTGCAGACATCTGATAGATCTCACACCTCACGATTCAATAGACCGTCTTCTTGGTTTTGCTCCTCGCATTCTCAAAACGAACATTCAACATAGCTCTGATTTACCTGTGAAAATATTGAGAATCAATGCACTCAGAGTGCAGTGCAATATTACTGCAGGTGCTTATATCAATAATAAAAAAGTTTATACAATCCATGAGTTCTTTCCCAGAGTGCCTCCAGGTCTCATGTGATATATCTACCACTCAGTGTCAAGTGCATACATAATCTACAAATTTGAATTGTAGATCAGGATGGAAATTTAGTGAATTTTCGAGGAGAGGAAATCACTATTAGACTTCACATCAAATCAGTATAATGGGCATCGTTTACAATTCTGGAACATATATAAGTCAGCAACCATGTCAACGAGTCATCAGTCGACCAAAGAAACTCAAACCGTTAACACGGAAGAGCATTCAGTTTCTGAAAATCCTAGGACTAAAAGTTCGTGGAAAAAATTCACGTTTATAATTCTTTGCTGCTTCCAGAAAAATGGACGAAATTCTAAGCATTCAGTCAGGTGTCGTATTCGTACACGCCCATCAACCATACTCATCATTAAGCTTTGATAATAGTGATGAAATTCGTATTTCTATCCAACATCAAGATCTATGTCTCTTGCCATCACGTAGTTCTATCCATGTATGTGGAAAATTGAAACTCAAAAGTGGTTCAACAGCACCAGCTAAAACTAAATTCGTGAACAATGGCATTTGTCATCTGTTTGATGAAATTCGTTATGAAATTAATGCTGTGGAGATAGATAAAAGTAAAAATGTTGGTTTGAGCACTATCATGAAAGGATGGACTTCATTTAATTCGAATCAGAATAACATGCTAGAAAATGCAGGCTGGCTTGGCAATGAAGAGGACGACAAATCGTTTGTCGATGAAAAGGGAAACTTGGACGTTGCGATTCCACTGAGTATGATCATGGGCTTTGCAGAAGACTATACAAAAATTATAGTTAATATGAAGCATGAGCTATTAATACAAGATCGAGAAGCGACTTGAACTCAATAATCCAGGAAGGAACTACGACAGCTGGTGCAACTACTTATGTAGATTTTTTTTTTTTTTTTAAGTGGCATTTCGAACTTGAAAGTTCATCGCCTCATCTACGCAAGCCTTCCACGCATCCCTATTTTGTGCTAACCCTATCCATTTCGCGCCGTCCTGCCCGATTTCAGTTAAGTCCGCTTTTACATTGTCCTCCCACCTGCGTCTAGGTCTACCTAGAGGTCGCGACGTATTTGGCTTTCCTTTCATTATACGCGCTGCCGTGCGATCATTTCCCATTCTTGCAACGTGCCCTGCCCATCTTAGTCTTCGCGATTTAATTATTCTGTTTATATTCGGTGACGCGTATAAGTTATGTAGCTCGTCGTTGTGCAGTTTCCTCCACTCCCCGGTTTCCTCATCTTTCTTTGGGCCGTATATTATTCGCAGAACTTTATTTTCAAACACCCTAAAACGGTTTTCCTCTGCTTTAGTGAGCGCCCAAGTTTCGCATCCGTACAAGATTACCGGCATTATTATAGTCCTATATATCCTAATTTTTACATTTTTAGACAGCAGTTTTGATTTTAGTAGTTTGTTCACGGCGTAGAAGCAGGCATTACCCGAATGTAGTCTCTTATTAATCTCGGCTTTGATTTCGTTTCGATCATTTATAGTTGTGCCTAAATATCTGAATTCGCTAACCGCTTCGAAAGTAAAATTTCCGACTCTAAGATCCCCCTCTCCTTTGCAAATGCCCAGTCTATCCATAATCATATATTTCGTTTTCGATTCGCTCACCTCTAACCCCGTTTCCTTGGCCGCATTTATGAGTATGCATATCCTAAAATCTGCGTTTTTCCGTTGAGTGTTGCGCCCAGCCCGCTAGTCTGCATTTGTCTAACAACATACTCTAGCGTTAAGTTAAAGAGTACCGTGGAGAGCCCGTCCCCTTGTTTCAAACCGTCGTGTATCATGAACGATTCAGATACATTACCGCCTACTCGTACTTTTCCCGTGCTTCCGTTCAGACATATTTGTATTAATTTCACAAGTTTTTTTGGCACGCCGAGGAGCACAAGGATTTGATACATTTTGCTTCGCTTGATAGAATCATACGCTTTTTTAAAATCTATGAATAACTGGTGTATTGTTTCGCAATATTCCCATTTTTTCTCTAACAGCTGTCTTATAGTAAACATTTGATCGCTCGTCGACCTGTTACGCCGGAATCCACACTGATAATCTCCTATTATATCTTCCGCGACGGGTGTGAGTCTGGCCTGTATTACGTTTGACAGAACTTTGTAGCAGGTAGCTAAAAGTGAGATTCCCCGATAGTTATTGCAGTCTGTCTTATCTCCCTTTTTAAAAATCGGTATGGTGATCGATTCTTTCCAGTTTTTCGGCATTTTTTCATTTTTCCAAATAGAGCGTACTAGTTCAAAAATTTTCGATGTCAGCGCAGTGCCCCCATATTTAAGTAGTTCCGCTGGTATAGAATCGTTTCCCGCGGCCTTATTGTTTTTTAGTTTTTTGATCGCGGCTTCTACTTCTTTGTAGGTCGGTTCTTCCAAATGGAGTTCAGCAGTGTGGATTTCGTCTCCCGTTTCCTCGCAGTTTTCATGTACGTTTAGCAGCCTATCAAAATAGCCCTTCCACAGCTTTAGCAGTTCAACTTCGCTTGTGACGAGATTTCCGCCCTCATTTTTCATTATTTGTGATCTACTCTGGAAACCCTTCCTAATAGCGTTAATTCCTTTGTACATCTCGCGCGGGTTATTTTCCTTACTATTAGTTTCTATTTTTCTAATCTGATTCTTTTGATACTCGCGTTTTTTGTTCCTGTAAATCGCTCCCACTTGCCTTCTTATTTCGTGGTACTCTTTTACGGCCCTATCGCCTCCATTGTGTACGCTGTCTAATTTGGCCTTTTTGCGCCTTTCAAACCAGAGTTCGCACTCTTCGTCAAACCATGGTTTGCTCTTTGGCTTTTTCTTTCTACCTAGCACTTTATTCGCGGCCTGTTTTATCGCTTTTTCGATATCCCCCCAAAGACTGTTCGGGTCGTCATCTACCTCCGTCGGTGCATCCGTTTCTTCGCGTACCTGAAACCGATTTCTTATTTCTACTTGATACTTAATTCGTTCTATCCCGTTCCGTAGCTTTTCAATATCGAACGTTTCTACTTTGCTCGCCCGTTTACTATTTTGCCCAGCTACTAATTTGGCTCTTACTTTGGCCACTACTAGAAAATGATCCGAGTCGCAATCCGCCCCCCTATAGGTTCTTGCGTCAAGAAAGTTCGTGTGGCGCCTCTTATCGATAAGAAAGTGATCGATTTGATTTTTCGTGGCTCCGTCCGGCGATGTCCACGTTACTTTGTGTATATCCTTGTGCTTAAAGCAAGTACTCTATACTATAAGATCTTTTGCCGCCGCGAAATTTATGACTCTAATACCGTTATCGTTGCTGGTTTCGTGCAGACTTTCCTTGACTATAGTGGGCCTAAACATTTCCTCTTTCCCTATTTTAGCGTTGAAATACCCCACTACTATTTTGGTGTCGTAAGACGCGAATTGGTCGATTAATTGCTCCAAGGCTTCGTAATAAAGATCCTTCACTTCTTCCTCTTTGTCCTCCGTAGGACAATGCACGTTAATAACCATGCATCTGTACCACGCTCCTTCGATGATGATATACGAGAGTCTGTCGTTTACGAATTTGAAACTTTTAACCGCGTGTATAATTCTTTTGTTAATCAGGAATCCGGTACCTAGGGAATGTCCGCTCGCGCCCCCGTACATAAACGTGAAGTTTTCGTTTCCTAACATACCGCTATCTTGCCGCCGAGTTTCTTGTATAGCTACTAAGTCTAAATTGTACCCGTCAGCTTCTTTTAAGATTTCCTGGTACGCTCCTGCTCTGACCCGTATTCTCCACGACAGTAGGATTTTTATAATGTGTGCTAAGAGAGATAGATTATTTGACATAGTTAGGTATGAAGAGAAAGTGAAATAAGAAATATTGTTGAGTGTTCGTTGTTGTGGTGCTTGCGGAGTGTTTCTAGATGAATGCGTTCGATCGCCAGTGTGGGCTCATCACACCCACGCCCGGGCCTATCGGCTGTCCGCGGCTGCTTATTCGATTTATTCGCAGCTAATCTCTTTCTCAGGGGCCGTTCCTCTATCCGCAACCTGAGGACGCGCTGTGTAGTGGTGATAGGCACCCACCCGTCCGCTCTGGACGCACAGACTTATGTAGATTGTGAAGTAAAAATAACTAAGATAGAATGGTTAATGCCATATGTTATTGCATCTGATAAACAAAAAATTCAGTTATTGAATTTCATTGGTAAAAATAATCCCATCTCTGTGTTTTCGTTCTTGAGAGATATTTGAATATCCTCTTCTCCCAAGCACGAATAAACACGTCTGAACAGTGAAAACTTCAAAATCAACTGGAGAAACCTCGTTTTGTAATTCTCGGACTACAAACAAAGAGAAAAGCTGTAAGAACTGCAAATGCCAGTAGCTTTGATCATTGTGAGATAAGTAATATGAAACTTTTCTTAAATACACAATATTATCCATACAACAATATGAATCTCGACATATATAACAATCAGTATGCGATTCTCTATGATATGTATGCTAATTTTCAAAAATCATACTATGGAAGAGATCCACAGCCGATGCTGTCAAAGCCTATGTTCATCGAGAATGAACCGCTCATTGTTATTGACTGTTCTCGGCAAAACGAATCTCTCAAGAGCACTCCTGTCGATGTACGTCTAGAGTTTGAGGCTAAAAAATATTTTCCTGCCAACACTTTGCCATCTCAGAGACAGCCGCCCGGTTATCTGTGTTACCGCCCGCGAGGGCAGTTTTTGAGCAAGGGAGCTCCGGTGTTGCTGGCACTTTTGCAAACGTTTCGTCATTCATTTTTTTCTGAGAAGTTAGACACGGGTGTGTTAGTGTAGGTAGCCGCCTCCAGAAGTCACCCCATGCATAAGGTCGACTTTACCCCCTCTGGCCTCAGTCAGGCCGCCCGCTTATCCCGAGGTTGCCTTAGCTGGTCACCAACTGTCACTATTGTGTCGGGCGGCATTTTTCGCTAGTTGATAGGGCAGCCAGGTTATGTTGGTTAGGCTGACCCGAGCTAGATATTCCACGGTACCTTCAGATTTGACAGAGCCATCCCAATCCGAGTAACTCTGAACGTCGGAAAGTCTGTAAGAGGATTTGGGAGTCGACTCGAATGAGTTTCGAGTTGACGAGTTTTGAGTTTCGCCCCAGGCCCGTGGAGAGTCAGAAGCACGGGAGAGCCCCTTTTAGGGGAAACCTGCATCCGAGTGGAAGCTTTTTTACGGGGATCCACGTACAATTTAGAGCCCATCTTACTGGGAATCAGATAAAAAAAAATACTCACTCTTCCCGGGATCGAGTTTGAGATCTACCGCGGGAATGACCAGAGGAGTTTCCTCCACCGGTCCTTTTGAGCACGCGACAAGGTGGCAATCCTTCGAGAAGATGTATATTACTTTGACAGAAATATAATAGATCCTCTGTTCAGTAAAGAAGAATGTATTACACACACTCCACTTATAGTTATTGACTGTTCTAAGTGAACCGAGTCACTCAAACAGGCAGCTATAGACGTACGTTTTGAATTTGAATGTGATCATGATATGCCTGCAAATACAGCAGCGTATTGTCTAATCCTATAAGCGGTGATGTTAATAAACTTGTATAAAACTATATAAGGCTTGTACGAACAATCAATTAGTCAGTATTATTATAAACCATCAGTCAAGATAAATAAAGAAAAATAATAAATCGGTGGCTTTTTCGAACTCGAAAGTTCATGGCCTGACAATGTATCGTGTTGTGTTTTTAGATGAATTTTTTGCTTTCGAAAGTTTCCAGGGTAGGCTCATCACACCTACGCCTTTCTCAAACCCGGTGATGTGAGTAAGATTGCCATCGGATCTGAAAAAACTAATCGCGTTGATGGGGATTCGAACCCATGACCCCTTGAGCGGAAAGCAGGTGGTTTACTTGTTCTACTCCTATCGATAAAAGTAGACAGTGGAAAAATACTTTTGAGAAATATTATCACTAACACGAATCGATGCCAGAATATCAAGGTTACAAGAGGTTCTGAGATTTACAAATAACCTTTGCCGTTATTGTACTATTACGTCCTGACTACTCACTCTCGAATAGGCAGAAAAGTAATGATTAGTGTAGTGGCAAGGCTGGAAACTATGTTAATACGCGCCTAACACTCACTGTTAGTATAAATAAATAAAAGCACTTACCTTTGCGGTGAACCTCTCTGTTAGTAGCTGGTGGCTGTAGACTCGTTAAGCTCTAAACTCGATTAGAGTATTGGGATTCTCGCAGAGGAATAGAACTCCGTAAAATTTCTTTTGCGATAAATCGATCGTTTATTCAAGCAAGATCGGAAATTGATCTAAATATAATTCTTTTTTAATCAATTAATCTTCTCGGTTAAATATAGACAAAGCTAAGATTTGAATGCTATTGGAATTGATATGTTGAACTTTATAAATATTGTAATCGCGGCAAAGCAGCTTTTAGTTTTATAATTGTCACCGATTGTCGGACCGGTGCGATACGGAGTTCAGGTGCGATACGGAGTTCGTGACTGACGACGAAAAACTGTCGATGAAAGCCGTACAAGGCATATTTGAAACTTTGCATCTTTCCAAATTTTGATCATATGTTTCGCAAGGTGAATCGCAGTCGTATGACAAAATTGATTATCTTGCATTTTGCGAGTTCGACTCATAAGCGAAACTGACACACTGCAAGAGCGCTCAAGAAAAATGAGGTTCAGCATTTTTAATTTAGGCCATGTGTCTCTATTCACATCGTACTAAAAATTTGTATACGTCGTACGACGTAACGGTACCAAAATTTTTGTCAAAAACTAAAACTTTTATAAATCATGTTTTTTTATTCATCAATCTTTAGATTTTTAGATATTTAGATATTTATTGGCCAGAAATAAAATACATACTCTGCATTCCTGCAAAGATAAACAAAGTTATCTGACCGCAGGCATGGCATTTAGTTACAAACTAATAAATATATAAATATAAAAAAAAACACTTAAAACTAAAACTTATGTTATATTTACGCATGACTAGTAGTGGCCTCCTCACTACTTTACACATTATATGTATACATAAATTATTTCGTGATTAACGATTTTAACAAGAGATGCACATTTCAGATATCAACAGTTGGATTTTATCCATTCTTTAATTATCTCCTGTTGACTCGATTTGCTAATTTCTAGCACTTTTAGGTTATTCGGCAAAGCATTAAATGTTGAGATCGCTTTAATATAACAGTTCTTATTACTAATTCTCTTTTTATTTATCGGTACTATAATACTTTTATTTCTAGTAATACTAGATGAGTTGAGGTATTGCTCTTTGAGATCATTATAGTATATCTTTAGTGATTCCAGGGTAAACAATTGTTCTAGATTGAGTGGTTTATTATGCGTGACAAATTTATTCTTATTTATTATCTTAAGAATTTTGTTCTGTATTTTTTGTACTAAATCTCTATTATTTTTATAAGCTCCACCCCGAGCAATGATACCATAGCTTATAATACTATGAAAGAACGCATAATATATTAACATCAAAGTCTCGGTTGACATTGATTTCGCAATTTTGTAAAAAATGTATACTAAATACTTACTTTTCTTAACAATATATAACATATGCATATCCCATTTTAGTTTATAATCTATAACTATGCCCAGGTACTTGTAGTTCTCAACTCTAGTTAATTTTTTATCCTGTATTTTTACATCTATTTGGTTAGGAACACTGCCGACATAGCTACCGAAAGTCATACAAACCGACTTATCAACATTCAATGACAGCTTATTTACCGCAAGCCATTTGTGTATTTGTAACAAATAATTATTCCTGTTATCTTGGGCTTTCTCCCAGCATTCTCCTGTAGCAATTATAGCAGTATCATCTGCATACAACAGAATAGCCTCCATAGGTATCTCCTGTAGCAAATCATTTATGTATAAGATAAACAACAGTGGACCAAGTATTGAACCTTGTGGAACCCCGGTGTTTATTAATAGGTTATCGTTCACACAACCATCATAAAGTCTACTGTGTATTATTTTTTCAAAAATTTTCGCTACTTTATTCCTTTATACTTTATTCCTCCATAATCACTTAAAGCAAAAAAAAGTAACTAAATGATTACTATGCTGATAGCGTATACTAAACAATTACTATGCTGACAGCGATGTTATAAAATGGCGTCATTAAATGACGTGATTGAGCGTGTCACAGATTGGAACAAAAAGTAACGTTATTTTATGACGTAATTTTAGTATATTTTGATCTTATAAAAATAACATATTTGTGTAATTCTAAAAGTCCTAAATATTTAAAAATTGATAAAAATAAGCGGCCTTTTAGGTGCTACTATCCGGATGGTAGCACGGAGAATGAGGGCTAATGCCCAATAAATTGATAATTTTTAATAATCAAGGGGCGTGGTAGCGCCCCGATGGTAAAAATAAGTTTTATACAATATCCCGTTGGGAGCGTGCCGCGACTCATCATACTTTGAATGTGTCAAATAACCTATTTTCGTTTCACGAATTCTGTATGTATTTCATTCAATCTGTTGTTGATGTTTATGTATGAGTATAGAATTTCAAAGGTTTTTATAAGATCTTTCTAATTATCATATTATTTTTCTAAGAAAATCCTTTGTTTATAAAATAATTAAGTTTGAAAACCTATTTTGCAAAAAATTAATTTTGCGAAAAAAATTAATTTTTCGCCTTTTTGATTCTCTTTTTTTCTTTCAGTCAGTCATAGCTATAGGTATACATTCCAATTATTACTATTTTAATTTTACTATACTTAAAATTTAATTTTATACTCTTTGACTTGATTATTTGATGCGTTGAATCAATAAAAGAGAAAAGATACAACATCAAGATCAAGAATATATACAATCAAAGCAACGTTAAGTAAGTTTAAAATAATCGAACTAATAAAACTTTTTGAAGCTAGAGGTTCATCTATTCGGTTATTTGTTGCATCATTTATAAAAGTGGATCTGTGTTAGGATTATGACGAAGTATCGATCTCGAGTAAACATAAAACATAGCCTAAAACAGTATTGTTTCAGAGCTCGTCAATGCGCCCGAGGACTTGCTAATCGAACTCTCGCGAATACGTCTGTTGAGACGGAACGTGAGTACGGCAAAAGTCTCGTCAAGTTCAAGGACGTGGAGGAGTAGATAGACATTAACGAGCCAGCCTCTAACGGAGATCGGCATCGCGGGAATGACGACTACGCTGCGAATAAATAATTTCCAGAGTATCGGTTCGTTTTGGAATTTACCTCGCATTCTTCATAAATTAGAAATCCTAAATAAATACGCACATTGACTCGTTAAAGTTCGAGTCGAATATTTTGCTTTCTGCTGCTGTGCCACTTGGAATCAACAAGTTGTTTTGATTTTTATATAAAATTTTACGAACATCTATGTTATGGTGCTTAATTGGTGTTGCATTCAAGTTTTAAGTATCGACGGGAGTCGAGATAGTATACAAAGAAGATACTCGTACTACCGCTAGTGCATCGTCCGTCTTTTTCAGCTTCTAATAAGTACATTATCGTATTCTACAGAAAAAATCACTAAAGAAAACATGTATTTGATACACCTAAGATCTGGTGTGATAAATTTGGTATTTTTATGTATGATTTGTTTGACTAATTGCATTGTATGACACTTGGGTGCATTTTTAGCTTCTAATAACTACATTTGTTAGGGACAAGACAAAGATTAGGTTCGACAATAAATGGCAAAAACTATTAATGTTGCCTAATAAGCCTAACAGAAAAGGTCAGCGCTTGACCTCTTTCCCTCGCGAGTCGTCGCCGGTAACTGTCGCTACGCTCATTAATCGCCGCCGAAAACGTCATCGATGACGGCCGAGGAGGGACGAAGAAAGCCGAGCGCATAGTTCATATTGCGTCATTCTTTTAATCTTGCTTTCTTCGCGTCGACTCGGTAAAACAGGCAACTGCCATGTATGTACGCGATTCTATCCGTAACAACTCTCCCCCTCGTACAAAATATGTTTCATTTTGTACCTTTGACGTTTCTTCTGTTGACTCACAATCATCCTTTGCGAAACTACACTTTTCCGTTGACTTACAAAGCTAATAGAATTTGACATGTAATACCTTACATTTAATTCTAGCTACAAACAAATCTTTCGCATTCGCCGTACTAGTTACATTTCATATTTACAATCTTTGCACCTACCGAAGTTTTCTAAAAGATCAAATTATAAACACGCACGATTCGTTTTCATTTACACGTTACATGCTACCTGTAAGTTTACACTACCGATAGACGAGAATATTCTGAGTAGCATTACATTTTTACATACTTTCAATCAAGACACATTGCGTAGACAACAAACGAATCCGTAATCCGTTTATACATTAAATGCCATTTTTCTGATTGCTCAAGATAAATCAGAACTTATTAAACAGAAGTCGCAGAACAACTCATAATCAAATACAATTGAATGAATAACGAATAAATACAAAGATGAATTTTATTTGCCGAAATCGTGGATAGCATCTATAACTCAACACCCAGTTGCGCCCGGGGTCAGAATGCATCTGACTGTCGCCTTGATCCTTTCAGCTCTGGATCTATTGCTACCCCTAATTACAACGAATTACTACCTACTGATCCGTCGCCGATGAACGTCGAGGAGTCGCGGGGGGAGAGGGAACTTGTCATGCGCATCCAGGATCTTACTCGCTATACTTCGGAACAAACAGAAGGTCGCCGCCACGTCGTCGCCTCGCTCCTCAGCCGAGAACGTGCCACGGCCCGCCTTTCGAATTCCCCCTGCAACCTGGGACCCTCAAAGCAATGGAGCAAGCTCCCTTTGGGGTCGAAACAGCCTCAGGGTGGCAAGCTACCGCTAGCTGGGGGCCAGAAGCCACAGAACCTCCAAAATGGTTGTGCGCTATGGGAGCTCCGCCAACGCGCGCACGCACCCGTTTTTGCCGATTTCCAACCACGAGCAAGCACCCTCCTGTTCTCTTTCTACCCGCTCCCCCTCGTCTCAGCCTCGATCTTAATTTATATCGTAAATATGACAATGACTAGCTTCGAAAGTGCTGCCTGTGATTTTGAGCATTAAGCACGGATTCAAAACACGTAATCACTGGCATTTGCCCTATGCCTCCGAGGAAACCGTGGAAAACTCGGTGAGGGGAAACGGCATCGGACACTTCTCGCTTAATTTATACAGCCGTGATCTTCGCATTCGCATTTAAGTATCTAGCACTATCCACGTGTTTCAATCAATCACTATGTAATCACCGCGAAAATTAATTAACTTTCTAGACTACGACGCGTTACTAAATCGGACACTACCACGACGCTCCCCCTGCTTAGACTCTTTAGCCTCAACATTTGAATGACCTTCAGCACTCGCAAGCTTCTTCGCACATCAAGAGCGTCACTGTACGCCGATTTGGTATTCCCGAAGACTCACACTCTAGTTACTCCCCTGCAGCCCTCCCTATGCGCACCTGCTTGACAGGTCACAGAGATTTCCATCTTTCTGAAATTCACTAAACAAAAATCGCCTAACCTAGCGCAAAACCTCAGCCAATTTATCCAGACCCTATGCTATTAATGAAAAAGCTATCCGATTTGAAGCAATTAGAGCTATGTACAATCATAAAACTCCCGATAAATGAGTTTATTAACAAGAATATCATGCTATTTCCTTTCGATTAACTTCGCTATTTAACATTAATTTTCATGCGCTAAATAAATCAAATCGTATTCAGATCAAGCAAGTCGCAGCGCCTCAAAAGCTTACTGCGTGAAATCCCGCGCATTAAATTTTCCTATTTATCAACTAAGTCGCAGCGCCTCAAAAGCCTACTGCGATTGATAGTCAGTTAAAGTATTTTCACGCTACGTTTTAAAAACTTATTAAGCACGTACTAAATTCTTCATACAGATTTAAATTTAACAACAATTTCTTAATCTACCTGACTCAAACACGAATACGAGAGCACAACCGTATAAAGTTATTAAATTTATCGATACTATGCATAAAGATTCTGGCATTTGAACTGTTAGGAGCATGTATTTGATTTATAATTTACCACTTATACTTGAACATTTAATTTTCACCCGTTATTCCAAATTTTACTTGACTTTATCTGAATACTTTAAAATCCTGCGCAATTCACCCCGTGAATAAAAGGACGTCAATCACTATTCCAAATCACTAAAGTTAACGGTACACTATATGTGTCGAAATCTATCATTGAACCAAAATGTCCCAAAGCTGGTTGAATAGCTTTAATCAAGCTATACTTTCCAAAATCACGGCATCCGCACAACGCCTCCCGCGATTCTGCCCCTTTGCCTTATAGCCTCCACAGACATATTTTCCTGCGCTAACATGGCCTTGAATTTCCGCGACAGAATCGCNAAAAAAAAAAAAAAAAAAAAAAAAACAAGAATGCCAAAACCTTTACGAAACTTCCTAGCTTACTCAATATTCAAATCCCGCAAAAAGAAGAAATAACTTCACGCGACTTCGAAGGCACCTTTCGCTTGAGCTGCCGCTGTACCGTTGCTATTCTCGATGTCGCTTCTCTTGCCCGCTCTACGTTGCGATGATGGTTGCGGCGCTTCTCCTTGAATGATGGTGCCACGTTCGATATACTGGGTTGTTATCTCCGACATCAAAGTTGATTTGGACTGCAATTTGTGATTTCATGAAAAATGGCTGCTTGAAATCCTCCCTAGAACAAATTTTACAGGCAGTATATTTGCAAGCTTTAACTCCTTAGCACTATCAAACGGGTACAACGACAAATTAAATTCTAATTGAGACGCTGAAATATCAAAGTCATTCTTTGTCTTCGCCATTCGAAGAATAATTGATAACCACACGCGCTACACAGGCCCGACAAGCGTTGCCCGTTCGCAACCCGATACCTTTGCTACGAAGATTTCGAGCACGCTCGACAGTTCGGTGTATATATCTTGAATCTCTATGACGTCACGCGGCAATTCGTTTAATTCTATGCAACTCTAAGAAAAAATACATTTCTACCTTTCCGCGTTGCCTAGTAACTAAAATGCAGATGCAACGAACAAACTAACCTTTTTTTTCAACTTGATAGACCATATTAATTAACTAATCTGCAACGCGATACATAATAATGTCTTAAAACAATGGTTCATTAACTTTACCTCCTAATAACACTCAACTACTTTAGCGAATAAGAATGATAAACGATCAACTTACACCAGCTTTTTATTCATACATAACAACCGTTCCTTCCCTCACTAAAATATCATATTTTGGATAAGATTTACCACTATCTCAATATCAACTGGCTTTGTTAGATTTCGGTTTAATTTTACGCAAAAAAACTATAATTCATTGTATAAGTCCAAATAAAAATCCCCAAATAGAATACAAAAATTGTTTTCGAGTCTTTCTCCACGTGAAGGAAAATTGCTTGACACGTAATGTACAAATCGAACTTAACCACACTCCCCTTTGTGATAGATTTTCAATTAAAAATTGCACAACTATATACGACAACTATATATTATACAACAACTTTTACTTAATATAAATCATTTAGCACCGAACAAACTTTATACTCCTTCTATAATCAGTAAATACACGAGTACTTATCTTTCGTCACTGCAAATTAATGCAACTGCTTAATAATCCAAATATTTGTTAAAATGTTTTTTATAAACAAGGTGCAGTTACGTGTTAAAATTCAAACATTTCTGAGTAATTTATAGTAAATAGTCAATTCTGAGTAATACCCGCGTGCGTCGGTCGCAAGAACGCGACCTTTGTGGCTGGTCGTTTGAGTTGTATACCAGAGGCTCCTAGCTTAATAGCAACCAGATACTCTAACTCCAAGACCTCATACGTTTAATTATTCTTCCGAAGTCAAAAATTAACGACAAGTAAGAGTGACTATATAACGCCACGTCAATAATGGTCGACTCCTTGAAATCGATTAGGCCTCACATATTATCGGTGCAGCAGAGTTTGCCGCAGCTGGAGAACACCGCAACGACAACTGCCGAAGACGCTCCACGGCTCTAACGGCCGACAAGCAACATTTCGCGCTGAACAGTTTCGCTAAAACTTCATAGAAACATGTTTTTAGGTGTTAGAAATTCAAATTACGTGTTTTAAGGAAATGTCCGTATGGATGTGTGTGTGTGTGTGTGTGTGTGTGTGTGTGTGTGTGTGTGCCGTGATATTTCTGAAATTACTCCGTCAATATCAATCAAATTTGACATGCATATCTATTTTTGTAACACATTGAAACGGTCACGAGTTTTCTCGGTCCTGTAGTAATTTAGATTTATGCAAAAAATATGTAATTTAATGATTTTACTAGAGAAAAGCAGTAAATGTTTACTAGTCTGTGTCGTCTTTCTGACAGCAGACTTAATAGAATGATTTTATTTAATATTTATATTATTAGTCAGGTCCGGGATACGAGGTAGTGGAAATTAACACAATAATAAGATTATGATTTTAAGAACATAAATATATTCAAATTATTAATAGAACTTAGAATATTGCATTGACTGTTGCATATATTCAATATCACAAAAAGAAATAAATTAATAAATCCGCTTTTGATTTTTCAAACGAAAATATAAATAGATACGCGTTTAATTGCGTTATCTGTTTGGATCGCTGATCAAAGTCGTATTTTTACAAAAAGTAGTTTTTACGCAGATACGCTTAATTTGCGTTATCTGATCGATTCGAAGTTTTACAAATGTTTGATAATTTGTGAAATTTGTGTAAGTCTAGGACAGATACGCGTTAAATTGCGTTATCGTGCCTAACTCGAAAATTTTATAAATATATGAATATTCGGAAATTTCTCTAAGTCTTTTGAAAGGAAATTAAATTTTTCTAAGTCCAAGACTGATACGCTTAAATTGCGATATCTTGCTTGACTAGAAAATTTTATAAGTCCTTCAAGAGTGAGAAAATATTCTAAGTATTTTATCTACCAAGGCTTAATGGTTGCTCTTGGTAGGACTAGTGCGCTGACAATTGCGCTGGAGCTAGTGACTGGCCATAGGCCGCGCGGGTCCTTATATAGGCTACGGAGAGAGCGGAACTCGAGCCGCCGAAAAAACGCTTACATACGAATATATACACGCACATTAACACCTATATACAAAAACCATTCATACAAGCATACGGAGATGCGCGCGCCCACTCTCACGCTGTGCACGCCGCACTGCTCGCTGTGCTACATATATAGATATACGCGCTCGCTGTTGCCGCTTGGTATATCTATAGCGCGCTCGCTTCAGCCGCTGCCGCGTGGTGACTCCCGCTGCCGCCGCTACTGCCTGATGGCGCTGCTGTTGTTGCGTGTAGCTGGCTGCTCAGCTGTGACCCTTAGCTTTGGAAAGAGTGGGAGAGTACGCTTATTTGCGTGTAATAACTAAAAATGAGTCGTGAGACTTTAGTTTTTAAATTTTAAATTGAAAACCCTGCGGAGCCGGTGTGGGGTGTTACAACATGCACGATTTTCGCGTTTTTCGTACCTATTAAGCGGGCGTAAAGTACCATTTTTTTTACCGGCGGGCAAAAAAAGTTCAGCAACGGGCTAAAAAAGTCAGCAGCGGGCAAAAAAAATTTTTTGCCCGCTGTTGACTTTTTTTGCCCGCTACTGACTTTTTTTGCTTGCTCCTGACTTTTTTTGCCCGCTGCTTACTTTTTTTGCCTGCTGACAGAATTTTGTTTGAAAATGCAACTTTTGAGTTTCTGAGTCGTATTTTTTAAATATTTATAGGCGTGTAGTGGCCGTGTAGAAAAGGCTTATTTACTCCCGCTTTATAGCCATAAAAAACGCGAAAATCAATACATGCGTCACAAAAAATATGGTGTGCACCAAGGGCTAAGTGGGCTTTTTGACCTCGTGTGGTTGCAGTACTCGTCTTTGGCTCGGTACGCACTCGCCTTCGACTCGTACTGCAAACTCCACACTCGGTCTACAAAAGCCCACTTTACGCCCTTGGTACACAATATACTATTTTGGATTCTGAATTCGGGAAAAACATTTATTTTTTAATTTTTTCAATTACTTTTTTTTATGGCCATTTTTTGATTTTCGAAAACATTATTTTCGTTTTTTTCAATCATTCCATTATTACAAACAATTCAGCTAAAATGCATTTGAAAGATAATAAAATTACCTACTTTTCCCCGTTCGGTTCTCGGGATTGATTGCTCCGTTCGGCAGATAAAATGAAAAAGGTGATGATTTTTAAAAAAAAAATTCATATCTCTGAAACTAAACATCATAACCTCACAAAATAAAATATGTTGATGAGTTACGTGTCAAACTAAATTCAAGTCAATTTCAAGTGATTTGACTACTTTTTTTCAGTAATAAATCGTAAATTGAAAAAAATAAGTTTCTTTTTGAGTCTCGATTACGGCCGTAAAAAGGCCTTATTGCACTTGAGATTTTGGGAAAAGGTAGATATTTTATATGTTTTGGCTAAGTTCATTGCGCAGCTTTCAAATCCCTAAGGTTCTTAAGATATCAAGGTTTGAATTTTTTTTGAAAATTTTTTGATTCCTTATATCTCTAAACAATGTAGTCAAAAGCTTCAAAAATGTATTTGATGATTCACCATAAACGAAGATATCTGCTGTTAAAATTTCGAACGATTTCGTTGTGCGGTTCTTAAGTAAAGAGCTGAAATGTAAAAACCGATTTTTCTGGCTTTTACAGCAAAATAATTAAACTTAGAAATAATTAAAATAGCATTCACATACTGTATTTTAAAATAATATTTTATTTATTGGTACAATAAATTTCGTTGGAGGAAGCTACGTGCCAATGAATAAGCAGTGGTTTTTTTTGTAAGGAAATAGAATTGTTTTTATATCTCAGTATTTGTCTATAAACTAAGCTGAAATATTTTTCAATTTATTTTACATTTCCTTAAAACAATGTTTTATATCTCACTATTTAATGAAAGTTACATATAGAAGTGCTAAAATGGATGCTATAAAACTTTGTTTATAGTGGCATCCCCAATCGCATAATATTTTCTAAATTAATTACGAATGAAGTGGAAAAGTTATACTTTCCACCTGATTTATATTAATGACATGTTTTTATTCCAACAGGATAAAGGAAGCAATATTATGCACAATATTATGCAAGAAGCCTAATCCACTTTATCTTTACTTTTCTTTAAAATTATTTTTCAATTATTGATAAATGTATATTATTTAATGTATTATATTTTGAAGCCTTATATCTTTGAAACTAACTGGTATCATAAACAACCCTAAGAAAGGGATCAAGATGCTATATAATGCTAACTAAATCTAAAACTTGAACTTGATTAATGCTTTTTTACTTCAGTTATCGCGTCACGTAAAAAAAACGACATTTTTCAGTTTTTTAAGTTTTTCTCAGGATCTGCCCCGTGAGATGACTTAAAATTGAACTGGTGTACGGTTCTAATATCCTTTAATCGAGCCTTCAATAATTATGTTTTTTTAGAAAGGTTTGACATTTAGTTTTCGAGTTATAACGATTTCAAAAAATTGCACTTTATGGTGTGTAATAAAAAAACGACGAACGGTAATATAAATTTTACGCGGTAAAAAGATAAAAGGTAATTTTGTTCTCTTTTATGTACATATTAAGCAATTTGCGACGCTGTGCCTCCCAACACAGGTGCGCAACACCTAGGGCCTCCGTGTGCACTAGGATTTCTTTCTTTCACGGGATTTTACACGCGATCGTCGACGTATGGGAGTACGCTAGGGGGGAGGTGGGAAACAGGAAAGAAGTCAAACACAAACAACACTTTATTCACTTTTCTGCACATGTATTTCGCCCAGCCCTTCCCTACAACGTGGTGGCCTTAGCCGCCCACGCAAGGTAGCCACGCAGGGCCCGCAGACTCCGCACACACACACTCTGCCACGCTATAGTCCTGAGGCTTTCACCTCTAAACACAGCTGACCCTCTCTCCCTCTCTCTCTCACGTACACGCGCTAGTTCCCAAGCCGTAGCCGGTAACGTCACTCAACTCTCCGTCTCTCTCTCTCGCACACACACACACTCCACGCTATAATCCTGAGGCTTTCACCTCTGAACACAGCTGACCCTCTCTCCCTCTCTCTCTCTCACGTACACGCGCTAGTCCCCAAGCCGTAGCCGGTAACGTCACGCAACTCTTCGTCTCTCTCTCGCACACACACACGCGCCTGCCGCACGGCCGGCTCTCCCTTGTCTCGTTCGCTCTCTCTCTCTCTTTCTCTCTCTCTATCTGGTTCTCGCTACTCCGCGCGCAGGCTATGCGTGACGTTGACGGCAAGCCCGCCCTGCTGCTAGACACGCACAGCTTCCCCGCGCTTTCTTCGCGTCTTCGCTCTCTCTCTCTCTCTCTCTCTCTCTCACACACACACACACACACTCGCGAGCGCTGGCTCGACGCCTCGCGCAAATGATGTCGTGGTGTGCGCCCGCACTACACACCCACACTCTCGTCTCTCTCTCTCTCTCTCTCTCTCTCTCTCTCGCGCTCCCAAATGCAAGGTAGCCTCGCTGGCCTCGCGGCCGCTGGTTTCCCGNTCTCTCTCTCTCTCTCTCTCTCTCTCTCTCTCTCTCTCTCTCTCTCTCTCTCTCTCTCTCTCGCGTAGACTCGACGATGGCGGCCTTCCTCTCGTTCTGTTGTCCTTCCTCTCGTACTTGCTCGACGATGGATGGCGACTGGACGGCGAAGGCTCTCCTGCCGACGTCCTTCCTCCCGTTCTGGCTTCCTTCCTCTCGTGCCTGCTCGACGGAAGATGGCAGCCGGGCGGTGAAGACTCTGGATTGCAGCAGTGGCGGGCGGCTGGATGGTCGTCTCTGGGGATGGGCTGGTTCCTCGGGATGGCGGTCCAGGTCGTGATGCTGCTGCTGCTCTCCACACACTCGCACACTTGACACTCGCGTGCGATTCTCTCTCTCGTCGACGTGTCGCGTCGACGGGATCCAGACGAGAACTGCCGAGTCACGCTGCGTTCGCGCGCTCGGCGACACTCTCCCGGCCGTTAGGGCCCGGCCGATAACGTAGTCCGATTGGCCAAGCGAGGCGCGAGACGGTCTGATTGGTTGCTCGTCTCGCGCCAGCTCGAACCGGCGAACTTCTTCCCAGAGCTCACGACGGCTGGCAATTTCCGCGAATTCCCGGGACGTAGCTCACGTCCGAGAAACGCGGGCTTCGCACACGCCGACTGTCTCTTTCTCGGCCTTATGCGTTAAGGAGAATTTGCCGCGCAAAACAGCAACACACGTTTTGCGTGGCTGCATTTTCTAAAAACTATTTTTCGATTTAAAATTCCGCAAAACATATTTCCTACATGTTTTTACACAAACTCTAAAAATTACTATTACAAGGCTTCCTTAGGAAGGAAGCAAAAACTTATATGCTGATAATCTCATTCAGAATTTGACATGTACACATCGCTATCTTAATGTATATAATGTTTACTAACCAACTTATTTTTTACAGGGAACCCATTTCCAAGCATTGTCACACATTCTACAGATGGAGGTTTGCTTATACAAAATGTGCTCTTAAATCAAGCTAAAAAAGAGTATAGTTCTCGACAACATGAAAAAACAATAGAAAATATTACGAATAAGTAATAAAATCATATATGCATTGTTTAAATAATTATGATATATTGAATACAATAAAAAGAACATTTATATTTATATTATAATTAATTATTTTATAACTATGTTAATATATTTACTCTTGTTGAAATGTAAGCCAACATTTAAGTAATTGTGAGCCAAATCAACATGTGTTAGCTAATCGATTAATCAGCCGTTAACTTAATCTTCATGCTAAAAATCGCTGATTGAATCTGAGACAAATCGATTAAAAATATTATTGGTTAATTGGTTCAAACGGGCGTGTCTTCCTTCCAATTAAAAGTATTATCAGTTTTAATCGGGAATCGGAACAAATACGGTCAAAACCAATAAAAATAAATCAGTTTTAATTGTTCATCATTTTAATGTAGTTTTTACTGAATCAAATATAATCGGAATCAGTTTAAATGCGTCGGTTAAAGATTGATTGCAATCTGTTTTAATCGTTAGAAAATCAAATCGTATTTTGTTTAGTCGAAAAATCTAATTGAACTTAGTTTAAATGCGATATTTGATGACTGACTCTATCCTTTCCCGTGTGTTTCCTCTTAGAATAAGCTCGCGAATACGCTACATAGCATTATTACTCACGACGCCTCCGCGGGCTCACGTGCACGAGGACTGCACTATGGGCCAGGTTTCGCATAGCCTGCAAGAAGCCTGCAACGAACTGCTACAACTATCCCTCTCGTACATTGACAGATCAGTGGATGCGCCACTGATCGCTTATAACGGTATACGAACCCCGTTATATAAGGCGCCCTAACGTTTCGGATTATTAAACTGTAAAATTATTTGAACAGCTACAAAATTGCTGCGTAGTTTATCGCGAGCGCGAGAGGAATTTCCGAGAGTTTCGACTCCCAAGCGCCCGCAGTGCTATAGACATGCGCGCGCGACCGAACGTATTTACTCTTGGAAGAGTCAGGCAGCGGCGAAATATAAACAAAGTGCACACTTTCTAACGCCCTAAAATTTTATCATTGAAACAATTTACGCTGTAGAATTCTAGAATATTTCGACTCGATTACGTCACGGAATATTCTGCGAAGAGACTGTATAGTATATAGTCGTGGTATTCGGTATACTACTAAGTCAAACAAAGTGTGCTACAGAGCATACATGCTCTGCTATTATAATATTTTCTCACGCACATTTAATTGCTCGTAATATTTTTTCTCTTACATATTTAATCGATCGTAATTTTATTTCTTCTCGAATTTGGTCGTTTTTTTGTGCATTGCGTTGCGTTTTCTAAATACGTTAAGCGTACGTTCGACAAATAAGTTCAGTTTTTTTTATTATCACAATAAATTAAAATAAATTCGGAAAAATGGCAACCAACGGGTCTATAACCGACCTAACAATTTTCAAAGAAAATGTAAATGCTAGATTACAAGACTGGATTAAAAATTTGTCGAGCGTAGAAGTTAATGATGCGCTAAATCAATTAGAATTACAAACGAATGGAACTCTATTCGAGCGCGCGAACAGGCTACTACGGAGATTACATGGCAACTATACAGCCGAAGATTTCATACAAGACAGTAATACAGATGAAGATATAGAAAGACGAGACGAATTATGTTTGACTTTCGTACAGTAACCCGCCTTTCCAGCGGACTTAAAAAAAGACGTCCTCACGATAATCGACGCAGAAGACGCGATCGAGGACGGCATGAACGCTGACGTAAAGCTACCATCTAGCTCGCCACACGACTGTCAGAAGCCGGAAGATATGTCCCTCACAATTACTGTGGATTCGAGACCGCAAATAATCGACTTCCAAGATAGCGTAAACTTTAACGCACTACGACAACCGTCGCTCCATACAACGAACACAAACAGCCTCGCGGCACCGCTCGTTGCTACTGTAGTAGTAACGACTACAGCAGTCACACCAACGACTTGCGCACACCTCAGCAGATCATCGAGCGCGCAAGTTACAGTAACATCAGCAACGCCGCAAAGCATACCAACAACAAATCACAGGTTAAATATACCAATGGTGCGCACGGTTCTGCCAAGTGGAGAAGTTGAGGTTATCCCGGCATCGGTAGCTACGGAATTAGAAAGAGCCTGGATAGCGATACGTGATTTAGGTCGTCGAGGATCCGACGGCGCATCCTTCTGGAAGGTCGTTGGTGGCCGACTCTATCATTACCGCCCGGATCCGACGATAGACGATCTACTCGGACTAGATGACGACGCTTGGAAGCTGGTAGTACCCCAGGAACAGCGCGAACGAATTCTCATTCTCGTTGAGCGCCACAACGAGCCGGTCTCCGGACATCGGGGGAGATTCAAGACACATCAGAGAATAGCGCTCCGGTACTACTGGCCGAATATGTATAAGGATACAGCACATTTTATACGTAATTGCAAGTACTATAACGCGAAACACCGCGACGTCGAATATCAGGTTGGAGATATAAGTATGGGCAAAGAATCGTATACTTTCTTCTGCGGCTCAAGCTATCGCAGCCAAACTAAGCCCGAAGTATGCAGGGCCATTCACTGTCACGGCGCGCTACAGGCTTCAAACAGAGCAAGGAGTCGACATAGGAAAAGTAGCCGTATGTGACCTAAAGCCATGTCATGACGAAGAATAGTTCCCCGAAGAGGAACTAGAACCTCCGGCGCAAATCGTAACTTCCACACTACCAAAGCGCAGAGGTAGACCAAAAGGCTCCAAGAAAACGGTGCCAGTCCCGACTGAAACTTCGTCTCGCCGCTTACGCCCTAGAAACTAACTGGATTAAAAATTCTTTCCTGCACTATCTCTTTCTTTAGTCGCTCTGGGATTCAGTAACTTTCCTTTCTGCTTAATTCTTCTCCTTGCCACGATTATCTACGGCCTGGAGATCTGCTCTAACGGATTGTCCGATCTCTTATAGGGACATGCTGCCCGTCAACAAGACCACGACGGTCATCGAGATTTCGGCGGAGTTGCTCCAACGGATCAGCGAGCTGGTGCGACAGCAGATCATCGCACAGACCAGCGAGATTCCGCCTACAGTGGGTGACCCAATCCCGCTGTCGGACCTCCTGCGGTCTTTAGGAGAAGCCACAAGAACAACCTCGGGATCCTCGTTGGCCCAGCGTGCATCGATCTGGCTAGCTCTTGCTCCAGAACAAAAGGAGAACTCTTTAGAGGCACAGCCAGGTACCTCCACGGAAAAGCCCCGAGGCATCGACACTCCGCAGCTAGAGCCGCTCTCCAAGGAAGCTAAGTCTTCCTCTTCCTCCGAGGTGCCTCCGCTGAGTCCGCCACCAGGCACATCGCCAGCGCCAGCTGATGCCGCAACTCCACGGGAAATCTGGGCTCGCATTAAAGCTAACACACGGGCCTGTTGTCGAGCTCGTAGAGATGCCTCTGTCAGGGAACGTGCGGCTTACAAGAAGGTGCTCGCGTTTGCACAGCAGGAAGATATCAGAGGAAAGGAGCTGCTGGACTTCGTCGCCAAGGTACAGAGGGCCGTCGATCTGCAAGAATATCTCGACCGCGCAGAGGTTCAATGGTATGAAGACCAAAAGCAGGAAGAGAAGAGGAAGGCCCTGAAAAGGGAGCAGCTTCAAAAGCTTCAAGAGCTTGAGAAAATTCGGGAGCAGCTGCACCACCTGGAAGTCGCTCACGCCAGTCAAACAACTGCCCGTAAGACCAGCGAGTTGTCTCCTAGAGACCCTGGGCCAACTGCTATGGCCTACAAGAATGCTAAGGAGCTCTGTGGTCCCCTGGAAGGAACTCGTGTCGACATTAGGTACATCCGGCACTGCCAAGTTTGCAACTTGACTGGGGTGTCCAGGACGAAGAACTGTCCTCTCAAACTACTTCCTCCATGGCAAATTCCAGAGCGGAGATTTCAAGCGCTACCACTACTAAGCGGATCTACACAGAAGATCTTCGCCTCTTATCAAGCTTCGCAGCATTCAAGATCAGAAGAATAGATCGATTCGTTTCGTTTTTTTTTTTTTTTTTTTTTGCTATAAAGAAGCGTGTTACTTAAAAAATTATTTCCTTATTTTGTATCAGGCATTGACGCCCTTAATTTAAGTTTTCCGATACTACCTCACATGTAATTGTAAGAGAGACAAAGAGGCTAATAATAGATCCTAATCATTTTTACCTTTTTCTATTGAATAAATTTAAATATTTTTCTACATTCTAATTTTGATCTTTCATTTTCTCACAGTCGAGAGAGATAGTAGATCGAGCTGGTACCTCGTGCTACCAGCGTCTGGGGGTGGGGAATATAACGAGTCGCCTTTCGTGCTCTCGTTATCTCTCTCTCCCCTACATTCCATTGTGATATTCATATTCACATTATAAAATATTATTTAACATCCATGTAAAAGACTTTGCTTTCAGCAGCAGGTAAGTGAGAGGGCAGAGCCAGTCGAACGCACAGAGAGAGAGAGAGAGAGAGAGAGAGAGAGAGAGAGAGCCGCGCGCGTGTGTGTGTGCATGCACCTATATAGGATGAGTGAGAGAGAGTGGGAGAAAGCACCCAGTAGCCAAGATACTGTAACTGTAAGTGCGAATCTTCAAACATCGCGGCATCTCTAGTGCGAACAGTGAGAGTATACATAGGTATACTAGAAGCGAGAACGCACGCAGCAGTAGAGCAGCGTAGCTCTCGCGCGCTGAAAGCAAACGCGCCAAGCGGCGCCGGCAACACAGCCTATAGCGTGACGTCACACGCACAGCGGCTGCCGACTCTCGCACGGCGAGAGAGCGTTCCACGAAAACATTGAACTCAAGCGAGCGCACGGTGTAATTGTGATAGTATAGGTGTAGATAGGAGCATCACGGTATACTTATACGAAAGTATCCCGACGGAAAATAATTGCGGTTTCGCGCGATCGCCGAATATTCTGAGACGCGTATATAATTGTAACAGGGAAATTTTGAACAGTGATAATAGTACACAAAATTGATTGAATTTTTGAGTTTTTTTTCTAACGCGGAAAATTGTTTCTTTTCCCTCAGTCGTTTATTGCTTCCTCCTCAAGAGGAAGCTTTGTAATAGTAAAATTTTCAGTTTTGCTAATACTTCGTGAAAACGCATTTGGAGGTGTTTGAGTACGAATCATACGTTTTAGAAGATTCAGTCCGGTACGCGATGGCTGTGTGTGTGTTGTGTGGTGTGTGAGTGGTGTGTGTGTGTGTGTGTGTGTGTGTGGTGTGTATGTGTAATGTACGTATACCGCCATAATTTTGGAACCATCGGAACGGATCAAAAATTTGACATGCGTATATTTTTTCTAATTCTGAAGTTAGGTCATTTTATGTTTTAATTCTGACCATTTATGGCCATAATATAGCCATTTTCTATTTTTTTAAAAATAATTTTTGCTTTTTTATAATGATATGATTTATACAAATATATCAACAATAGTGTATCTAAAAGAACATAAATTTGTCTACTTTTCCCAAATTTTTCTAGATTGACTGATCTGTTCATATTTTTATGATATAAAAGTAATTTTTCGAAAAAATATAATAATCTCAAAAAATAATAGTTAAATGTTTTAAAAAATTCATTGACAATAAAAAACACAATATCTACTAGTTTGTAAAAATTTTAAGCAATTTTGGCGACTAGTTTTGAGATAAAAATCAAAAACTAAAAAAAAGGTTTTTTTTATGATTCGTACGATTACGTGAGTAAAAAGGTTAAAATTGAGTGAAATTTTAGGAAAAGATTGATCTTTTGATCACTTCGGCTTAGGTTCTTTTTGTAGCTTATGAAACCTTTTAGTTTAAAAGATATTAAGATTCAAATTCTTCAACTCTCACCCTGTATACTCTGTGTGACTGAACATATTATTTTTGTTAAACATATAATTTTGATAATTAAAGCTTAGATGTTTTGAGAGTTTCATGGTTTATTAAATGTCCGTGCAGACGTTTTGTCTATGTTGTGTGTGTGGTGTGCAGTGCGGCGTGCATGCGTCGTACGTATACTGTTATAATTCTGGAACTACGTGATCGATCGTAATAAGATTGGACGTGCAATATGTTTATGATTCTGAATTCGAGTAAATTTTCTTTTAGATTTAGACTATTTTATGACCATTTCATCGCCATTTTTCGATTTTTAAAAAATATTTTTGCTTTTATTTATGATAATTGATTTATCACAAATATTCAACAATAGTGTACCTAAAAGACTGCTACCGTCCTTAAGAGAGCTCGGGGCTTCAGTCCGGCGGATCTCCGGCGAGACCTCTCTCCCAGGAGCTATGGAATACAGAAAACTATTACGAGGGTCTAAAAGGCGACTGCGGGGTACTGAAATAGCTTTTAAATTTGAATAGGCGATTACGGGAATATAGGAAACAACGTCAGGGTCTGAAAGGTGGCTTGGGTATGTAGAAATCTATTGCAAAGGTCAAAAAGGCGACTGCTGGAATACAGAAAACTATTACGAGGGTCTAAAAGGCGACTGCGGGAGTACTGAAATAAGCTTTTAAATTTGAATAGGCGATTACGGGAATATAGAAAACAACGTCAAGGGTCTGAAAGGCGGCTGTGGGTATGTAGAAATCGTGAAAAATAATTAATCAAAAAAATGAAGCCACCCGCAATTTTGTAATTTGCAGTTGTTAATGTTATTAACGATTCCGCAATTACTGGTATTTTTTTTATTACGATATATGTAAGTTATTTTAGGAGTTCACGGAGCTCTATCCTTTTGATATCCACCTTAACCCTCACTCCCCTGAAACCCCTCCCCTACAAGTGTCTTCCTAACTTATCCTTTTAGTATCGAATAGTAGCGAATATTTAAATCAAAGAATGAGTTGATTGTCCCATGTAATTATCTTCCACTAGCAGAATAGGAGGAAGCTAAGTGCCAATGACTTGGCAGCGGTTTTTTTTTTAAAGTGAAGTGAAAATTTTCGTTTTTGTCAATTAATCCAAACCGATTAAAATAGAGCAACAAACTTTCAATTTTGCGAATCGCTCACAAAAATTTTACGGTTTCGCGGGTTTGATATTCGCAGAGAGTGAAGATTGTTTTACTCTCACACCGCGTTTTCGGATTTTTGTTTTCTTTTTCTTTTCTCTCCAAGAAAGCGTTACGCACGGTACAGAGCAAAGTACAGATTGGAGGTGATTGCGAATTGAGAGGTAGAATTGAAGAATAAAAATAACGCTGACGTTTTTTTTTCTGACAAAAATATCCGTCATATTGACAACAAAAATTTATTAGTCGTGTTATATTGGTGTTACATTTTTTTAAATTATTTTAAACAAAGGTTTGAGGACAGAAAATTTTTTTTTTCTTCACAATTAAACGTAATAGATTGCGTCGAATTATTTTTTTTGAGATTAGTAAAGCCTGTAAAATTTTCTCCTCTTGCTCACTGACACAAAATGGAGAACCGTAACATCAGTAGGATAGAGATGTCACAACAGATAGCAGAATGGGCATACGAGTTACCAGAAGAAAGTAGAACGGATTTAATGAATGATCTCGAACTAAGAATAGATGATAATCGGTCTCAGAATATAGATAGGTTAATTAGGCGACTACGCGGCGATTATACCGCAGAAGATTTTGTGATCCTTAACGATCCAGAAGAAATAACAACGTCAAGACGAGCGGCAAGATTTCAGAAGTTACTGCTAATGCATAGGTCGTTGGCAAGGTTGCCCGATGCGACGAAAAGCATGATACTTAAACAGCAACGTCCTAACCATGAGCGCAGCTCCGAAATGGAAATTACAAACGGAGCGACGGGAGGCATCCTGTACCACAGCTCGCCCAGACAACAGCACGGCCACAACCCTTTTCGGGACACGGTCCAGCAGGCGGAAGACATAACTACCCAGGATGGAAGCGATAATCGCTGGGCGTTGGGGGAGTCAGAGAGCCGTACAATCACGACTTCGGCAGGGACTGACACGAGAACGCTCAGAGCAGCCTACACGTCGAGCGACAACCTTATAGATTTTTGGACACTAGCTAGTCGCATAAGCACAACGGGCACGACAACGACAACAGTAACAAGCTCCATAACAACACCAGCAGTAACGACGAGAGTGAATCAGGGCATGGTTAACACCCAAGCACAAGCGATGGGGACGCAGAACGA
>CM053172.1:40189014-40206450 GCA_012977825.3 Pteromalus puparum
TCTTAGTCATTTTTGTTTATATTCTGACATTTTCATGCCATATTATAGCCATTTTTCTATTTTTTAAAAATATTTTTTCTTTTTTATAATATATATTTAACAAATATTCAACAATAGTTGTATCTAATAAGACATAAATTTTCTCTTTCCCGCAAGATTTTCTAGATGACTAATCTGTTCAATTTCTATATAAAAAAGTAATTTTCGAAAACATATATATCTCAAAATAATAAATATTAAATGTTTTAAAAATTCTGACAAATAAAACACAAATATCTACTAGTTGTAAAAATTTAAGCAATTTTGCACTACGTTTTAGATAAAAATCAAAAACTAAAAAAAGTTTTTTTATGTCTACGATTACTGATAAAAGTAAATTGACTTGAATTTTAGGAAAAGATGATCTTTTGATCACTTCGCTAGTTCTTTTGTAGCTTATGAAACCTTTTGTTTAAAAATATAAGATTCAAATTCTTCAATCCACCCTGTTACTCTGTGTACTAACATTTATTATTTTTGTTAAACATTATAAATTTATAATTAAAGCTTAGTAGTTTTGAAGTTCTTTTATTAATGTCGTCAACTTTTTGTCCCTGTGTGTGCGTGCGGGCATGCGTGTACGTAATGTTAAATATCTGAACTACGTGATCGATCGTAATAATTGAACGTGCATATATTTTTATATTCTGAATTCGATAATTTTCTTTTAAATTTAGACATTTATGCACCTTCATCGCCATTTTTGGGGGTTTCATTTTTGAAAATAATTTTTCTTTTTATTATATATGATTTATACAATATTATTCAACAATAGGTACTAAAAGACTGCCTACCGTCTTAAGAGAGCTCAGGGCTCAGTCCCGAGCGATCTCCGCGAACCCTCCCAGAGCCTATTGAAACAGAAAACTATTACAGAGGCTAAAAGGCGACCTGCGGTACTGAAATAAGCTTTTAAATTTTCAATACATTACGGGAATATAGAAAACATCATTCAATGTCTGAAAGTCTTGGTATGTATAAATCTATTGCAAGGTCAAAAGGCGACTGCTGGAATACAGAAAACGATACATGGTCGAAAATGCGACTTGGAGTGCTGAAATTATCTATAAAAAGTTTAAAACGATATGCGAGTATAAAAACAACGTCAAGGTCTGAAAGCGCTCAGTGGTATTAGAAATCGCTTGAAAAAGTAATAATTCAAAAAAATGAACCCACCCCGCAATTTTAATTGATTGTAATGTATTAACGATTCCGCATTACTGTATTTTTTTATTACAATATGTAAGTTATTTTAGGAGTCACGGACTCTATCCCTTTAAAAAATCCACCTTAACCCTCCACCCCCTGAAACCCCTCCCCTACAAGTGTCTCCTAACTTCTTTTAGTACAATAGTAGCGAATATTTAAAATCAAAGAATTGAGTTGATTCCCATGTAATTATCTCCATCTACAGAATAGGAGGAATCCCTAATCCAATACTTGCAGCCCGGATTTTTGTAAGTGAAGTGAAATTTTTCGTTTTTTCAATTAATCCAAAACCGATAAAATAGAGCAACAAACTTTCAATTTTGCGAACCCACAAAAATTACTGTTTCAGCGGTTTGATATTCGCAGAGAGTGAAGATGTTTTACTCTCACATCCGCTTTTCGGATTTTCTTTTCTTTTCTTTTCTCTCAAAACTACGACGTACAGAAAAATACACATTGAGTGATGCAATTAGATAGAATGAAGATAAAAATAACGCTGACTTTTTTTCTGACAAAAATCCTTCCATTTTACAACAAAAATATTAGTCGTATATGTTTACATTTTTAAATTATTTTTAAACAAAGTTTGAGGACAGAAAAATTTTTTTTCTCCAAAAACGTAATATGATGCGTCGAATTATTTTTTGAGATTATTAAAGCCTGTAAATTTCTCCTCTGCCTAACACGGATCACAAAATGAAACCGTAACATCATAGATAGAATTCAAACAATAGCAAAGGCATCGATGTTACCAGAAGAAAGTAGAACGATTAAGAATGATCTTCAACTAAGAATAGATGATAATCAGTCTCAGAATAAACTAGAGTTAATAGGCACTACCCCGCATTACCGCAGAAATTTGTACTTAACGATCCAGAAAAATAACAACGTCAAGACGTAGCCAATTTCCAGAAGTACTGCAATCGATAGTCGCTTTGGCCCAAGTTGCCGATCACGAAAAGATGATACTTAAACAGCAACGTCGCTAACATGAGCGCAGCCTCCGAAATGAAATTACAAACGGAGCGAGGGCATCCTTAGCCATCATCTCGACCCAGAAAAGCACGGCCACAACCTTTTCGCGACACCCAGCAGCGAATACATAACTACCACTGTAGAACGATAATCTGCTGGGCGTTGGGAGTCAGAGAGCCTACAATCACGCACTCGGCCAGACTGCACGAACGCTCAGAGCACCTACACGTCGAGCGACAACCTTATACTTTTTTGAGACACTAGCTAGTCGCATACACACAACGCACGACAACACAACGAAACAACTCCATAACAAACACAGCAAACGACGAGAGGAATCAGGCCATGTTAACACCAGCACAACGATGGGGACGCCAGAAGAACAGAAACAACAGAAAATAGACACAAATGATCGAACAGCGTATGCAGAAGAGAAACGAAGCTCAAATAAAAACATAAAACCTTGGCAGTACCTCGTCACCAATTGTTACAGCAAATCACCAAACACGGTACTTCGTAACTCAAGCACGACCCGCAACCGAGAAACAGGTACAATTTCAACCACCTTGATATAAGCCACATAACCAAATCCCACAGCACAAGTAATGATAAACCCAGGGCGAATGTCGTTGTACAACCGCACCGAGTAACCAACGATACAACACAAGCCGAGTCCCACAACAACGGCGCGCACGCGGACTCTAGGAGGGGGGGTGAGGATCACCTGGTTATCCAACCCATATTTTGCTGATGCCAACGCCAGCCCCACCAACTGGGAGCTTTATATCCGTTTTCGTACCCAACGATTCAGTCCTGGGGGCGAATCACGCCGAACATTGCGAAAAATCGATCGAGAGGGAATATTAAATTTCGGATGACACAAGACATCTGCATCGAAGCAGTTTATACAACGACGTCAACGGTGCAGAACTTCTTCCATCTCGGACGAAGAAATTCGCTCAAACGTTTTACACTTGTGACGGACAGCGCTGTCTGCGTGCAGACACTGCGACCGCGATGGTCAACTGGAGTGATTTTTGCCAAGCCGCTAGAAGGCGTACCGAATAAACTCAAGATATCCAGGATGCAACTCTAGCCATAACCACTCCGCACACAGGTAAAAAGAAGCGGTAGAAACTTACATCTCCGGTATTTAACCATTCTGAAGCCGCTTAGTATACACCCCCTGTAAGCCTCAGCTCAGATGATTTACGATAATATGCTGGCTGAATATCAAGAGCTGGCCGAAACATCAAGTCACAATTGATCCTTATAACCCTCTCTAGAGCAGCGGAAAGGCTTATCCATATAGAGGATAACTACAAGCCTCCTCACCCCAGAAACAGTTTTACTGCCGCAGGTGCCTACAAGGAGAAAATATTGCCATAGCTTCGCATCGAAGAACCAGTCAGTCTCTGCTTATATCGCGATTAGTGAAGAAGCATGTAGCGCACGACGTTGGCAGAAACAAGCGAATACCGCCCGTGGACCCAACTAAGGTAGTTTCGCAAGCGAGGAATCAAAAGAAGAAGCCAACTCCTGCAGCCCAAAAAGACCGAAGCAGAGCCATATAAAGACCAGAATGTTCAGAACCGTTTATAAAACACCCTGTGAGTTACGGGAGTGGATGCCTGGATACAAGAGCATGTGTTCCATAAGCCTCGCAGATTTCGGGAAACGGTTGGGGAAGAAGTATTGGTGCTAGCACTTCCAAGAATCTAACAAAAACCCTCAGAAATGAACACAAAAACTGATAGCAGACTGCGTTTGCCGATGAAGGCCGCAACGCATCCACATAAGACTTAGCGTTGGTGGCTAAACGATGATAGTAGGTCTTCCATTCGTGGCTTTGTCGACTCAGAACGCTCGTAGCCTGTTGTTGTCCCATTGGACTAAGATAGCTCGCAAAGTGACGATCAGCCATAAGCCCCGGTGCGAACTCGCTGATGTCGACGAGCAATCCGTTCAAGACTTTCAACTTTGCCCTTTATGCTAAACAATGCATTAACTCCAGGTGATAGTCATGGAATCCCCGAATTAGATCGTATTTTGCACAATTTCGATAGGCGCGCTTTTAAGCTGATGGCTTCTCTGCCAAGATACCGACTAGGAGATTGACCCGGACAGATCAGTTCCCCTAACATTGTCACTTTCCAAAGACAATCAACGCTGTAGCTATGGTCCAGGGTATCTAAGTAGATTTGACGACCACGATACAGGCGAAATATGGAAAACCCCGCCCAGTTCTTCGACTGATACAAGATGAAGGAAATGAAATCCAATTCAACGATGTAATGGACGACCAATATCCCTTCGAGATTGTGTCGCCAGAGAAGATCTTTCAGGAGGCCGGTAACGCGACTTACGCCGATTTCGAAACGGCAACTCCGCACGTTGATCTGAATTGGCGTCTGATAATTATATATGATCACGTTAGAGCAGAGAACGGAGATGTTCCCCTTAACTACTTACAGGTCCGTATTAATAAGTGGAGCCATTTTACGTCCACGATGATTTTTGTTCTTCTTTTCTCTTATTTTTCCCACACAATCAATTGATGCTGCAGTGAAATATTATGGCCAAAGATATACACCGTCCGTATCCAGCGTCTGAAGGGGGATATGACGGAGGAACCATGTTAACTCGTCAATAATCTCCCCAGCATAAACATAACTTAATATCAAATAGTTCAACACCTTACAGCATTTACAGCAGACAGAACGGAGGGTGAGAAAAGCACGTAGGTGGTAGGTGAGAGAGAGAGAGACAGCTCGCGCGCGTATCGCGTCTCGCGTAACGATTCGCTCCGCTCGCAAATGTGAGCATCGTGGCGAGAGACTTCCGAATACCGGCGCGCTATATCGGTGGAAGTGCGTGCGATCGATCAGACGCCACGAGAACCTTCTGCAGGGCGATCTGACATCCGCTGTGCGTGCAGTTCTGTACACTTACGCTCGTCCCGCTTCCGTCAAGCGCCGAACATCTCCCCCGAAGGAGACGTCCCTGGGCTCGAGTCGACTAACCAACTTCCTGTAAGTCAGCTCTCTATCCATCCTCTCTCCGCCAGCTTCATTCCCGGTCCTATTTCGTCCTCCGCCCTGCCTTTCGCACACCCGGGTTTGCGCAGTGTAACCCTTTATTCATCCGAACAAATATATTCTACTTCTTAAATCGCTTAATTCTCTGTTGTCACTAGAATACGAGCCCGATTTCCTTATACCCAGATCCCCGCCCACTGCTCGGAGCGCCGTATCCGCTTCTCGATCCCAGGTGATTAAAACCACGCAGGCTAAGCCAACACAGCGATCTTGGCCGATCACCTATGCGATCTCGAAAACGATCCGAGGAAACGAGACCCTTGTCTCATTATCGCGTGGTGTCTCCCGCTCCGGTAGCTGCATCGATCGCAGAACTATCTGCGCCGGCTATTCACCGAAGTCAGGCAGCCCAGTATTGAATGTTATATTATTATTGTTAATATGTAATGCAAATAATTGAAACTTTTTAATAACTGGATTCTTCGGAGAAAAATCCAAATTTGATTTATTTATTTAAAAAAGAGGAGTTCTGACTAATTTCATTCAATAAAAAACAATGTACTTGCTTGTTACTTTCTTAATCAATATATAAACCAGTTTCCTCAACCACTTTGGCGGTACTGGTTAAGCACGTTGATTTTTATTAGTACGTTGAAGAACTTTAACTCGAAATTTAGAATGGTCCATAGTGATCAAGGACATTTGATAAAATAAATACATAATTTTGCATAATGCGATTCAAAATATACATCGGTGGATCGCCATGTAGCCCTACACATCCACGGGGGTCCCTCCATAATTCCCCACGACTCTAAAACCTACTTCCTCCTCACCAACTGGTACACTCGATCAAGAAAGATATCCTGTTAAGTTTCTTTTAGTTTGCAAAATTTATCTAATACGTTGCATATCTTCCCTTGAAAGACGTTTACTTAGTAGATAAAGTCATCCATCTAAATTCATTAAAATAAACTTTAATGTTAATCCCAACAGTGTATTAAAAAAATAATCATATAATGCTTTGATTCTATTACTATTATCACACAGTGTTCACTTGCAATAGACGAATTAATATCTCATCTGAATATATTATATTATTTGCCTATATAATGCAGTTTTTGTTCTCTTATAATAATACATTTATTTAACTATTTACATAAACTCTCTACAGGTAAACATTTACGTAAAATTTGAAAAAAAACTATTTATATGCAACAAAATATTTACAACAATCAACTAAGAAAATGAAACAACAAATGGACGATTAAACATGCTTAAGAATATTTAATTTCTGATTTTTACTAACGATATCTTTCTTATTTGATTGCTTTGTGATGCGATTATATTTACGTGTTTTAGAAAAAGTTTTAACTGTAGAATTTTTAAAGCATGCATTCTGTGTTCATAACAGATATTGTCTTGATCAAACCAACTTTGGAATTTTTGACGAGTGTATGTTTCAACAATTTCTAATAAACGAAATAATAATTTTTTTTGGTGCCATACACTTTCATGGTAAATTTGGAAGGCTTCTAATTGACAGTTCACCACATTCGTGAAAAGTTCAGTTGGTCTAGTCAAGTACATAATTTCTGGTGTGTCTGGATCGATATGCGAGTACTCTCTGAATCTGATATATTCTTCATTATCTGTAGTTTTAGAATCAATATTTTTTTAAAAGCCTGTTTGCAATCAGGGCAAGAAAATTTACTCGAATATTTTTTAGCAATATAGCCAGCAAAGAAAGTTATCGCATTCGATTCAAATACATTCCTATCCGTTATTTCCGGCATCTCAGTGGAATCGACATTCATATACAAATCCATAGATTCAGCAGCGTCTATGAGTTATTGAATTTCATTTAATTCAAATTGCTTCGTACTCAAGTAAATCCATGTCGTTGGTAGAAGTTTGAGATTTTTTCAAAGTATTTTCGCTAGTTGAATCAATCAAAGATCGCGAATCCTGACAAGTAACGTTTCCTTTCTTACTACTACGAATAAAATCTGTTGACAAAATATGACGAAACGCTAATCTATACATTCTGCAGGTTAAATTAGCATTGAATCCACCTCTTGCACGTAATTTTGAATGAGCGTGTTCGATCAAATCTTGATTGCAAAGGCCTGTTGCTAACTCAAAGTTTGGAAATTCTAATTTTAAATCACTGAAAACTTTGTACTGTCAAAGGCAAGCCAACGAAGCATGGTAGTTTCGAAACATTTTTCCCTGTTCGTGGCACGACCCATTCTTTCGACCAGGGAACAAAATATTCAAGGCGCTGCTAAATTTCAGGATTCCTATCTGATAATGGACGCTTTAGCGGATTTAAAGAATTCAAATAAAATGAATTACAGCCATCTATGACCGAATTAAGCGTTTCAACAAAATCAGCTGAAGCTTGCCAAGTCGGCGATGACATTAGTCCATTCGGATCTTTACATGCGACTCTAATAGCGCTTGCCATTCGTCGGCTTAGCAATTGAAACGCTAATTTAACTTTCATGGCATCAAAACTATTGGGGTTGAAGTGATTTTCACTGAGGTGTCCTAATAGATTTGATGTTCCATGACTTCTGTCAAGTTCCCATGTTTGAATTAAATCTGTGAAACTAATAATTACATTGCCATTTACGCTAATTTTATCATGGGATCTTAACTGAGCAAGTAGACGTTTGATAAGGTGAGGCCAATCAAAAGTTGCGAAATATTTACTTCCATTGTAATAAAAATATGGCATATCTATAGTGACATTTAAAAGTTTAAACAACTTTTGGTTGCTGCTACCTTGATCACAAACGATCATTCGAACGTCTGCATCAATTTTTTTTAATTCACTCAAAAGCAAATGAATCATTTCAAGAAGTTCTTCAGCGGTTGCGCCATTTTCATTAAAACCGAAAGCTAGTAATTGACGCCATGGATTCTTAGCATTTATACTATCCAAACAAAATAATAACGCATGCTTAGCAACTGCCCTGCCTCTACACGTAATACCCGTATCAACCCTTCAATTATGTCATACTTCTTGGAATATTCTTCATATGCTTTTATCGATATTTCATCAAATTTCAGCGCACATACTCGTTCTTCTTTAGGTAAATCGTTTAAATTTTCTTTTAGAAGTGCAAAAATGATTTTTTGTAACACAAGCACGATTTTCGCGTTTTTCTGACCTATTAAACGGGACTAAAGTAACGTTTTTCAGACCGGCAGGAAAAAAAAATGAAAAACGCCCGCTAACATTTTTCGGGAAATTTTCTATATGTATATATATATATATATATATATATACGCACTCAATATCTAAAAAAAAAACGCAAAAATCTGTACTTGCGTTACAAAAAATATGGTGTGCACCAAGGGCTAAGTGGGCTTTTTGGCCTCGTGTAGTTGCAGTACTCAGCCTAAAAAAGCCCACTTTACGCCCTTGGCATACAATATACTATTATTTACTCCCGGAACAACATCGTATTCTGAAACCCATTTTCTAACAGTTGATTCTGAAGGCAAAGCTAACCCCGCATTTCTTAAACAAGTATAACACGCTGCAGAATGATAATACATCTGTTTAGCTAAATCTTTTTTCGTCTTTTGCGTAAGGACTTTTTGGTTTATGTAATTGCAACCTTATAATTGTTTGAGAAGTACTACTGATTTCTTTATTTGCTAAGAAATCACTGACACTAATGCATTTACTTTTATTTCCTGTTTTCAATATAACGACAATTTTTCATTTTTTCTGCCTTTAAACATTGCTGCAACTGCTTCACTTTTATTGTCAAAGAATTTACTAATTTTTGTTTGGAACGAGCATACAATTTACAACAACAACAAGTTTTTGTTTTTTCTCGCCAATTGTACAAAAAGATTGCTGATCTGAAGGATAAGTAACCTTAACTATTGACGGGTTGAATATTAGCTCGTCCTCGTCACAGTTGACGTCCATACTGCAATGCTCAGCCAAATGCTCCTGAAAATCGCTTTCTGTATTTATCTGATTTCGCTGCTGAAGGGTCCGTTGTTGTTCCTATTGTACCTCCTGTGCTTGCATCTCCTGGTGGTGGTGAGGCTGAGGTACCTGCCGTTGCTGTTCGGCACGAGCGTTCTCTTGCTGCTGTTTTGGGGGGTTGTAATGCAGTTGCTGCTGTTCATCCTGCTGCTGTTGTTGTTGCGGGTGGTCATCTTGCTGCTGCTGTTGCGGGTCGTTATTCTGCTGGTCCTGTTGCTCGTAAGCCTCCTCTTGCTGTATCTGCTGCTGATATACAGTCCAGTGGAGAGGATTTCGATTGCGCCGCATCCTGGTTTTAGTGCCGTCCATAAAATCCTCATCTTGAAAATGTCGATTACACAGACCAGCTGTTCTTATCGACGAAGAAGACCAGTTAGAGAGCAGACGATTCCCTACACAATACACCGAAACAAAATGAATTTGCTTTAGTCTTGCTCTCTTTCATGAAATGTTACACATTCCAACATGTGTTTTATTACTATCTCACGTGCCCGCGCTTACTTAAAAAAGAAATATTTTATTAAAAAATACGTCAGCACATCGAAGGAAGGCGAGCTAAAGCAAGGGTATTATCCAAAACTAAAACATTTTAAGCTACCTACTCTACACTCCGTTAATTTAAAGATCATAATTTATTAAAAAAAAAAACATTGGTACATCAAAGGAAGGCAAGCGAAAGCGAAGACAATATCTAAAATCAAAAACCCTTCATCCTCCTATATCTCGCGCCGTGAGTTTATATGAGAAAATATTACGTACAAAATATGTGGGCACATGAGGGAAAGGTGATCAAAGCGATGATTAATTTTAAACCAAGCATCCCACCTCAAACGACACAAATTTTGTATGTATGGAATTAAAAATTCTAAAATTTTATGTAATTTACAAAACCTCCATCTTTCTTACTCGCCGCAAATTTCCAAAATATAAAATTTTTTAATACTTTTAAGCTAAAGCAAAGCTTACTGGCAGAAGCTGAAGAGCAGAACATTTCTATATAAATATATGGTGTACCATACTTAACATATAGTAACATAATTTTCCACATTAAATTTTGGCCTATTAGCAGAACGGTTAAATGGCGCAAGACATTGAATAGGCACTATTTTTGTTATTACATAAAACTGTTTAAGAAATGAAATAAGGTAATTTTTATGTTTGTTCAGTACATGAGTACTTTCAGTGCAGATAAAATTATTACGTCACATCATTTTTAAAAACCACCTAGAATTTTGAAATATAAATTTTCATCAAGTTGATTAAAGGTTACGCCCAAAATAGCTAAGGAACATACATTCTGGAAAAGTCTTCCATGCTTTCAATAAATATTACTACATTTATTGCTTTCTTATTGAAACTGACGGTGCGGGGAATAAATTAAATATTTTTACTTTCACGTAATATTTTAATTTCTCTCGCCTTCCCTCAAAATACTGACGTACTGATTACATAAAATTATTTCATAAAAACACGCTGTACGTGGGGTACGTGGGTTTCGAATTTTAATTTTTATAAGATATTACGGTCGCTTCGCTCGCCTTCCATCAATGTACCGAAGTTATTAAAAAAATATATAATCATCTTTTACTTAAGTGCACGTGGGGTATTTCAAATGCATATTTTCTCATGAAACTCGTCGTGCGTGCATGGATTGAATTTATTTATTCTTTTATAAAATTCTTGCATTCGCTTGGCTTCCTTCGATGTACAGACGTATTAAAACAAATAATAAAAAGAAAGGTAATTTGATTCGTTTTCAGGTACATATTAAGCAATGTACTTTCTTAATTTGTTTTAATAACTTTATTAGGAAAAACTGATATCTCAAGAGTAAAAAATTGCAGCAAAAAAACGGGTTCATAAAATGTAAAAACCGACTGTTATGTCGCTATGTACTAGCGAAAACAAAGAAAATTTGCTAATATCGCGGTGAAAATATAAATGTACTAGTCTTCGTGACGAAAGTTAAAACGTGTCGAAATGTATTATTCTTTGGGAAGAGCAATATTTCTTTGATTACGTTAAACATAATTAATCGAACAGCATCTATCTAACAATAAGAAGCCACAACCCTTTGAATGAGAGAATTTTTGCTTTCTTTCTAAGGAAGCCTTGTATTAGTAATTTTCGGAATTTGTGTAAAAACATGTAGGAAATCTGTTTTGATGCATTTTAGGTCTAAAAATAGTGTTTTTAGAAAATTTACGTATGGATGTGTGTTTGTATATATATATATATATGTGTGTGTGTGTGTGTGTGTGTGTGTGTGTGTTCGTATCGCCTGTAACTTAGCTTTTACTTACTGGATTTTAATCCAATAAGTCTCATTTTACAGGAAAAAATAATATATTTTGCACTTACTGTGACACAGTATAACTATACGTAATGTCAAAATTGTTTGTGTCGCAAAGATTTTAAATTGTTTGCGGCTTCTAATAAAATGTACTAGTCGCGCTACGCGGCAAGCGACGATGTACTGCAATAGATAAACAAAGTCGCGATGTCATAAAATCAAGTCAATATCGGAAATCATACGTATCTGCATACATATCAGCGAATACACATGCATAGACACATTTCAATTTGACCATTAAGATACTTTAATACTGCAATTCTCATAAACGTTGTCCAAGAGCAAATACAACGATTCACTTACCAGAGTTTTCAATCCATACTTGTTGTCTTTGTGCGTCCATTGGAAAGCGAAATAAGCGATGGCCAGTGAGTTTTCCATTGTTGCAGTTAACGTATTTACATACGTCGTACATTGTCACTTGCCTGGCCATTGTGAAATATCACTGCACGTAATAATATGCACGAAAGAGCACAAGAAAAGATACAGAAATATTCGGTAAAAACATGAGAAAACGCATCGATCGTGGAATCTCGCGATGACGATATCAACACGACTGACAGTTGAAAACAAATGCTCTTCATCTCGCGCACGAACTCGCTGCAGTCGACCCTATTCCGCGAATTCGCTTTTCGGCGAATATTATTTCCGAATTATTGCATTATTAAAAACTGTTCAGCACAACGTTGTTGAGAATACAATGTTTTCCCACTATTGTACTCGGCATATAACAGTAATAATTTCATAAAAAAGATAAATGATACTTACCTGCAAATTTATTTATTATCATAACAATTATATGTATTAGCAAAACAAAATAAAAATCAATTTATAATGTCAAACGTGCAGCTAATCTTTTAATAATTTGTATAATTTATTAACAAACGTTAAAAAATTAGCCAAATATAAATTATACTTTGGGTTTTTATTTGCATGAAAATTGGAACAAAATGATATATCATAGTGTACTTAATTGTTGTAATTTTTTCATTTTTATTTAATAATAAGAAAAATTACAACAATAAATAAGACTAAAAGAAAAATTTGTAGTGGATTTGAACCCTGGCAAAATGGTACGCGCGCCTTCGAGCGCGCGTGCCTTAACTACCCTGCTAATAGCCGAAGATTAAAAACGATTTCAAAAACCGTAATCGTTTTTGATAGTCGTTTGTGTAACGTAATTTTAGCTTTATTAGGTATTAGAATGTATTGTATCAGTTCCGATTAGAATAGATAACGATTAGAATGGTATAAAAAACGATTAAACTATTATTATAAAATGTATTAAAAATCCGTTATATATATTAATCGTTTTTTATCGTTTTTGATGTTTATAAACTGCATTTATAAATCTAATCGTTTTTAATCTCTTATAATCGTATTTAATATTCATGTATCATTTTTTTATATTTAGGACTTTTTTCATATATTTTACTGAACACTTTATAAATACACACTCGTACTGCCTAATCTTACATGATAATATTTAATACTTACTGACCATCATAGATTCTTTACCACTTGCGAGTAATAAAATCCGGACGCCACCTGGCGACGAGTCATTCTTAATCGTTTCTTAGTATAATTCAATCGTTTTTCATAATCGCAATGGATCTTTATTTTTGGTATAAAATTTGATCGTATCTAAACGTTTTCAATCTGTTGCAATGCGACAATTTGTTACAATGCACTTTATATTGTCTGAAATTCAATGGGCCATAATGTCGTGTTATCGTTTTTAATCAAGATTAATTTAATTGTTCTTAACATATAATATTAGTAGAAGATTTTAATACTTTTTAATTGTTTATGTTCAATACAATAAAAATGTTGTGGAAATGATAAATGTGAAAAACTTTGAGTAATTGTGTTGGAATGTAAAATAATGTGAAAAATAAAAATTTTACATTTAAATTTGGAGCATCGCTAACATGAAACCTGTCATAATTTTTACAAATTTTCATGATTTTTCAAAATGTTTCACATTTTTACAAATTTATATTGGCAACCCAGAAAAGCGTTCATTTTATAATAGTAACATTTGTGCACTGTATTTCACGTTTTCTCACAATCGGTCATATATCGTCGCTCCAAACGAAGACTAGCACGTTCTAAATCCCTCTCGAAGAGTAGTACTTTTCCTTTTTCGCCGCGAAGACTAGTAGATTTCGCGCCCTTGCCGCGAAGACTAACACTTTTCACAACTTTGCCGCGAAGACTAGCACGTATCGCGTCTTTGCCGCGAAGACTAGCACATTTCACGAAAACACTAGTGGTTTCGGGAATTTATTACTTAAACAATTCATGATATTTATGAACGCCAAAGTGGTACATAATAGTAATATTCACATGCAAAGAGTCAGCTAGTACAAAAATGATTAAATTATCATACGTTTTTCTCATACTACAAAAGCATTAGTTAGGGCCGTGAAACGTGCTACTCTTCGCGGCGAAAAGTGAAAAGTGCTAGTGTTTGCGGCGAATAACCAAATGTACTAGTCTTCGGTGCGAGATCTGAAATGTACTACTCTTCGTAGGGAGTGGCGATGTATTATCTCACATTTACAAAATATTATTAAATTTAAAGCCTAAGATGTACAGTTTTAATGCACTCACATTTTTTAGAGTGGAGTAATGCAACTTCTAGGTAGGAGCTCTAGATCGCCAATGACAGAGTCTAGTAAAAACGCTCCGTAGTTTTTGGAATTTAAATATAAGAATGCTTATAAACGGTGTCGGTTTTTCGGGTCAGCTATCATGGGTCACAGGGAGTGCGTGTCGTATTTTTTATTTGTGTAATTCGGATTCATCAACTAACAATCACAAACAATTAAAGTTTATATCACATTTAATTGCGTTATAAGTAGTTGAAAATGATTTCAATGATATGCATTAAATACGATCAAAAATGATAGCAATGAGCAATGATCGAAATATGACTCATGGTGATTAACAGCTATAAGATGTATTATTTGCGATTCTAATACTGTATATTACAAACGATTAAAATGATTTTAATTATATGCGATTAGAAACAATTTCATTTGGCTCATCATTAATTACGTTTAACTAACAAATAATCAAATAGAATTAAAATTTATTACTTTTAGTTATAATATAGCCTTTAAAAACAATATACGATTACTTTGGATTAAACCTGAAATTGCCGCATTATTTTCAGCGATTTCAAGGATATTAAAATAGATTAAAATTAAATTAAATCGAATCGTTAGTGTTAATGCGGGTCAAAAACGATTAAAATTAATGCTAAAAATAAGCATTAATTGCTATATGATTAAAATGTATTAAAATTGATTCTTCTGAAATGATCACGAGGATTAGAAGTATTAAGGATGATTAAAATATGATTAAAATTAATCAAATTTTATCGTTTTTAATCTTCAGCTATTAGCAGGGCAGCACAGCCATCGTCAACATGCCAGATGAAAAATAAAAACTTGCATATGATCATCGGCCCCACTTCGGGGCTTAGGGTTTGTTATAATAGAGTTTGGGCCGGTTATTCATGTTAATACGGTAGTAGTACCCCGGCACCATGGAGAATAAACAAAACTGACCTTGACCCCCAGTGACATCACTCGGGGTCACTAGAGGTCAAGGTCGAGTTTGTTTACTCTCCATGGTGCCATTTGCACTTTGGAGAGAAACGAGTCCCCTCCCCTCCTCTCTATCCAAAGTGTCTCTGATTTTTAGAGACACTTTGGAGAAAACCCCCTCCATCTTACCCTTTTTCTATCCAAAGTGCCTCGGCGTTTTCAAGGCACTTCGGAGAGAGCGTCGGAGCGGCATCCTGTGGTGTTGGCGATCCGACGGTTGGCTGACGACTGACTTGGATATCCCTGTCAGTACAGCCTTTATATACACACGTATGCACACACACACACACACACACACACACACACAAAATTATTACTTTTGTATACTCTTACCTTTTTATGATGATGATGTGTTGATTTTTTTTTTTTTTTTGTTGATGATATTGTTTGTTACTTAATACACTGCTTAACTTAACCTATTTTATACTAAAACTTACACACTTATCACTAATACTAAGCACTGTTTTTATTTATATATATATATATATATATATGTTTATATTAGTGGGTTTCTTTGGCAGTGTAGCGGGTCTGTGTTGCAGTCCGGACACAGCCAGAATCCACATTCTTCGCACCTCCACCACCACCGCACACGTTGCATCAAATAAAATTTACCACACCCGTAACAAAAGTCCCGATTTCTACGCGGTAGTTCTCGTTGCGGTACGGGAAGGGCTTGTCGTTCAGCGCGACTCAAATTTCGCATAAATAGCACTCGACGATCTCGCACACGGCGTATTTTTTCCTGCATCCGCCTGACGTCTCGTCGACGTTTCAGCCGGAGCAGATTGGCTCTCACCCGCCACAGGTGCTTTCGCATGCCAAGAAGCCGATGTAAGCGAGCTTCTCGCTCAGGATCCCTTGTGGGGTCGTATATGTCATTATTATTATTATTGTCACTATCACTATCACTACTGGTACTGTCACTATCACTGTCACTGGCGGAAATATCCTGGTTATCCCCAGTATCACTGTCAATCGACTCTACGCCAGAGTCATCTATTTGATCATCCTCCTCCTCCTCCACCTCTTCCTGCTCTACAACCCTGTCTTCTTCCTCCATTTGCTCCTCCTCATCATCATCATCTTCTTCAGCATCGCGTAGTAGCAGAATTCTCGCAGCTTCCTCCTCCTCGTTCACAGCCCGAGCCTCGGCCTGTCCGGCAAAAATTCTCGCAGCATTCTCATCTGCCTCTTGGATCGACCATACTCGATCCATCTCGTCGTCGCTATTGTTTTCGGCAGCTCCCAATTCCGGATATAGGAGTAGTGGCAGTGGTGAATTTATTTCCGAATATGCGATAAGCGGTGCCACATTTACAGGACTGCTCGCCGTTATAGCGGCAACCTCCTGGTCGAGTACCGCATCATCCAAAAATTGCGGTAGCATAGGGTCGCGCGGTAGTGGTGGTGGTGACGGTTTAACGCGGTACCGGTATACTGCGCGCGTTAATCTCCACAACACTTAGAATACGCATTTTTAAAATTAGTATATATCTTTAGTCTGCGAAAGTTGGCGAAGGACTGAAGAAGCTGCGCGAATTTTCGCCTCTCGCCACACACTTTTTCCACCACTTTTTACTTCGCAAAGCCCTTGCATAGACACTTTTTGATAAAACTGCGAGACGAAAGTCGTCAGTTTTCGTCTGACTACATCTCAGATTTATTAAAAAGTGTTAAACGCATGGAAACTTGGTCTCGAGAATAATCAGATGACCAAAAACTCGAGTTTACGTGGGAACGGTATTTTTCGTCCGCAGCCACGATTCTCGGGTGTATTTTTTACGAAAAGTGAAGTAAAGTCAGCATATATATCTCTCTCTCTCTCTCTCTCTCTCTCTCTCTCTCTCTCTCTCTCTCTCTCTCTCTCTCTCTCTCTCTCTCTCTCTCACTCACTGTTTCTTATGATTTTGCTCTGTGACTAGCACGTACATACAGAGTACAGAGCATTAATCGATAATACAATCGAAATTATATTTAAATTTGGCCGAAAATCAAGCGAAAACGGCAGATAGTATCAGGAGAATATGTGCTCAAGAAGGTGGCAGACTTCTAAGACGCGAGTGAGAGAGAGAGAAGATGGGGGTGTTATCATTGCAGCTGCAGCGAGGTGGTCCTTATCATTGCTACTCTACACGCCCTAAGCGTTAAGTGGCTAGGTAATCTAATCTGATACATGTAAAAGACGCCTCC
>CM053172.1:40208767-40227856 GCA_012977825.3 Pteromalus puparum
ACTTTGAAATTGATAATACACTGTTAGTCAATGTTAATACAGTGTCAGTGCCTCGAGGGGCGGGTCGAGTCTTGCTCACTTCTGAGACCACTTTTAAACGATCTATTTAAACCATTCACAATAAGGATAATCTCTGCCTANCTCAGTCTTCGAAATGGAGACCAACGAAATGCCATTGGACCTTACAGCAGTAGCAGCAGCAGCAGACACGACCGGCGTTACGGCCACAGCTGTCAAGATGGAGGCTGACGAGACATCAACCAACGTAGCCTCAGCAGATACAGGTAGTTTCAATGGCGCTGCTACTGCTACCGCTGCTGCTGCTGCTGCTGCTGCTGCTGCTGCTGCTGCTGCTGCTGCTGCTGCTGCTGCTGCTGCTGCTGCTGCTGCTGCTGCTGCTGCTGCTGCTGCTGCTGCTGCTGCTGCTGCTGCTGCTGCTGCTGCTGCTGCTGCTGCTGCTGCTGCTGCTGCTGCTGCTGCTGCTGCTGCTGCTGCTGCTGCTGCTGCTGCTGCTGCTGCTGCTGCTGCTGCTGCTGCTGCTGCTGCTGCTGCTGCTGCTGCTGCTGCTGCTGCTGCTGCTGCTGCTGCTGCTGCTGCTGCTGCTGCTGCTGCTGCTGCTGCTGCTGCTGCTGCTGCTGCTGCTGCTGCTGCTGCTGCTGCTGCTGCTGCTGCTGCTGCTGCTGCTGCTGCTGCTGCTGCTGCTGCTGCTGCTGCTGCTGCTGCTGCTGCTGCTGCTGCTGCTGCTGCTGCTGCTGCTGCTGCTGCTGCTGCTGCTGCTGCTGCTGCTGCTGCTGCTGCTGCTGCTGCTGCTGCTGCTGCTGCTGCTGCTGCTGCTGCTGCTGCTGCTGCTGCTGCTGCTGCTGCTGCTGCTGCTGCTGCTGCTGCTGCTGCTGCTGCTGCTGCTGCTGCTGCTGTGACACTGGCAGAATCAATCGTCACGAATGCTGCTACCACAGCTATGAAAGTCGATACATCGCAGGCCGAGCCAGCGCCATCTGAGGTGCATTCGATAACGACTCTTGAACAAAACGATGACGAGGGAATTAACGAGGATTATAATGATGATGATGATGATGCAGAAGTCTGTGATGCGTCGTCCTCATCTACTGCTTCTTTCTGCTCCTCCTCAGTCGGTTTATCCTCAGTCACCGAATCAGTAGTTGACGAAACGCCGGGGCACAGTCGCACAGACGATGTATCTGGTGGCGCTGATGATGAATGTAAGAGCCCTCTCACATGCACATTACCACAAGAATAAAATGTGTAAAATAATAAAACATATAAATTAGCATTATGGTTGCAGGAGGGCGCTGGTGTTGAACAACCGCCGAGACAACACATCGTGATTCATCGGGAGTTTACGAGATATAATCCGTTTTTCCGCCTGAATAGTCGAGAGGCGCTGATCACCATCAGGCGGCCACCTCAGAATGCAGACGTCGTAGAGTGGCTAGGGCTCGCTATGCATGATCTGTACAGGTATGTGTGTGAGACTACAACACCCGACGACTTTGTCGGTATAACAATAAACTCAGAGCAGTTTAGACAGGGTGTAGTGTGGATTTCGTATAGATTAGTGCGAGAACTGAGCGCAGTTGAAATGTCAGAGATGCTGCAGAGTGTAACACAGAGTAACACAGACTTTGAAATTGATAATACACTGTTAGTCAATGTTAATACAGTGTCAGTGCCTCGAGGGGCGGGTCGAGTCTCGCTCACTTCTGAGACCACTTTTAAACGATCTATTTTAACCATTCAAAATAAGGATAATCTCTGTCTGCCTCGATCGCTTGTTTGTGCGCATATGTATGCTATCCGCGGTGACGTTCGCACGGGGTATCTGCAGAAAATGTGGGACAAAATCAGACAATGTAATGGTAAATGGCAAAAAGAGAAGGCTATAAAACTTGCTAACAGTGCTAGAGTTGTTATACCCGAAACCGGCTGTGGGATACCCGAGATAAAACTTTTTCAAGAATACTACGCGTGTTTAGACGTTGTAATAGTAGTCTATTCATTTCAAGGTTTTGCTCGAGGTGAAAAGCCTATATACGATGGATCGCAATATGTTCATAATGTCGGTAATACTGCTAGGTATACTCTTCGTATTATGTATTACGAGAGTAGCCGACATTATCAGCCTATTTTGAACTTGGTTGCTGCGGCCGGCAGTAGGGGATATTGTATACCTTGCAATAAAAAAGTAACAAACGAAAAGAATCATAGGTGCCCGAACAAGTGTCGTAGTTGTCTGCAGAAACCGCCTTGTGAACGTGACCAAACTGATAGGCATGTAGTGTGTCCGCACTGTAATAGAATCTTTTTCAGTCAGATGTGTCTTTCGAATCATCTGAAACCGGGGTCATTTGATAAGAATCATACAGTATGCGCGAGTTTAAAAATTTGCACGAGGTGCTGTAGAACGATTAGAGCTACCACCAGTAATGATACAGCCCCTCATATTTGCGATACAGCTTTTTGTAAAGTTTGTAAGCTGATGCAGCCAATCGGTCATCTTTGTTTTATGCGACCTATAGCTGAAACGCGTCAGCAGCCGACTACTAGTAACAGTACGAAAAAACAGACTTTATACTTATTTTACGATTTCGAGACACAACAGTCGGAAGCTGTATTGGGTGATGATAAGACACATATACATGTTGTCAATCTGTGTGTAGTACAGCAGGTATGTAGTGGCTGTCTAGATAACGAAAATATTTCTGAGTCATGTAATTTTTGTGGGGTGCGAGAGCATGTGTTCAAGGACGATCCGGTAAAAGAGTTAGTAGACTTAGCCTTGAATCGTAGAAAAAATATTGCAGACGTGATCTGTATCGCACACAATGCTCAAGGATTTGACGCGCAGTTCGTGCTGAAATATTTGGTGGGACGCAAAGATTTCCGTGAAATGCCTTCCGTAATTCTAAACGGGTCAAAAATAATTATGATGAAGTTTGCACACATAAAGTTTCTCGATAGTTTAAATTATTTACATATGGCTTTGAGTGCTTTACCGAAAGCTTACGGACTTGGCGGTGGTATTGAGAAGGGAACGTTTCCCCACTTATTCAACAGACCGGAGAATCAGAACTATGTGGGCGAGATGCCACCTGTAGAGAGCTACTCACCCGACTCGATGGGTGTCGAGGAGCGAAAAACATTCTTAGAGTGGTACGCCGGTAGAAAAGAACAAAATTACATTTTTGATTTTCAAAACGAGATCATCAAGTATTGCAAGCAGGATGTTAAGATATTGAGACTTGCATGTCTTGCCTTCAGAAAGACGTTTATCGAATGCGGCTCGACAGATCCGTTCGTAGAGTGTGCCACTATTGCGTCGTCGTGTATGCGTGTGTACCGTAAGAAATTTAAAAAAAAATATACTATTGGCATTATACCGTCGGGTGGCTATCGTCGAGCCAATAAACAATCGCTAAAAGCAGCACAATGGCTCACGTGGATGGAGCATGAGACAGGCTGGTCGATACAGCATTCTATAAATTCGCGTGAAAAAAGACTACCCGAAGGCCCCCTGGTGGATGGATTTTGCGTGTTAGAAAATAATGAGAAAGTCGTACTGCAATTCCACGGGTGTTATTGGCATGGCTGTGTTCGCTGCTACACTGATGGTCGTGATTTGGCAATCGTGAATGGCGAGAGTATGGACGAGCGGTACGAGAGAACGCTTAGAGTTTCGGAAAAAATTAAGAGGCACGGGTATCGTCTCATTGAAAAGTGGGAGTGTGATTTTGATCGCGAGTACAGCGAGAACGAGCAGATGATGACGTATATAAAAGAGGTCACAAAAGACTGGCATACACCACTTAATCCGCGAGATGCATTTTTCGGTGGTCGCACGGGTAACACGGTAAAATCATACGACATTCGCGAGAACGAAAAAATTAAATATGTCGATGTATGCTCTTTATACCCGTACATTTGCAAATATGGCCGCTACCACGTCAGCCATCCGAAAATTTATGTGGGTGAGGTTGAGTGTGCGCGTGTAGTTGGCCCCAACAACGACATCAGCCAGATTGACGGTCTGGTGATGTGCGAGGTGTTACCACCGAGAAATATTTACCACCCTATTCTACCCGTAAAAATGCATAATAAGCTGCTATTTCCGCTGTGTAGATCGTGCGCCGAGTCCATGTGTCAGGAAGACTGTAAACACGAAGACGTGAACGTGCGTGTTTTTGTCGGTACCTGGGTGGCCGACGAACTTAAAAAAGCCGTGGAATTTGGTTACGTGATTACTAAGGTATTTGAAATATGGTCGTATAAAATTACACAATTCGACAAACGGTCGCGTAAAGGTGGTCTCTTTCACGAGTACATCGATAAATTCTTCGCGGAAAAGACCTATGCATCGGGATACCCACCAGAGTGTAGAAATGATGATGAGCAAGCAATAGATCGGTATATTCAGAACTTTGAGCAAGAGGAGGGCATAAAGCTCGACAAAAGTCGGATAAAATTCAATGCTGGTCTACGCTCTGTGGCAAAGCTATGTCTCAACTCGTTGTGGGGCAAGTTTGGGCAACGCGAAAACATGACAAAAACCGAGATAGTAAGAGACCCACAGAGATTGTTCGAGCTACTAACGAGCCCCGATAAAGTTGTAAATTCTATACTACCGGCCGGCGATGAAGTCCTCTACGTTAGTTGGGCAAATAATGACGAGGATGCCGAAATTGAACCGTCACCACTGTGCAACGTGGTGATCGCTGCTTACACTACTGCTCTGGCGCGACTCAAACTTTTCTCCGAGCTTGAACCACTGGGAGAACGCGTGCTGTACTATGACACAGATTCCATAGTGTATGTGAGCCGAGAGAACGGATGCGAGTATGAGCCGTCGACGGGGCCATTTTTAGGGCAACTCACTGATGAGTTGGCGGGTTATGGGCTAGGCACATACATAACATCCTTTGTCTCCGGTGGACCAAAATTTTATGCTTATAAGTATCTAACACCTGAAGGTTGTGAATCGTGTGTATGTAAGATCAAAGGCATCCGATTGAATGCATCAGCATCCGAAAAGATTAATTTTGAATGTGTGCGTAAACTTGTGAGTGGTGAAATACCACCGACATTTGTTTGCTTTGACGCTATTAGACGTACAGCGTTGCATGACGTGGTCACACGCTCGGAATTTAAAGTCTGTGAACCTGTCTACTCTAAACGTCGCTTTGTTGCCAACGATAAAAGTTATCCGTACGGCTATGTAACTCTAAAATGACTAATAAAAAGTTTAAACTTAATACACTCTTTCTATATTTAATAATAACTTACCCAACTCTCTCTCTCTCTCTCTCTCTCTCTCTCTCTCTCTCTCTCTCTCTCTCTCTCTCTCTCTCTCTCGCATACATCCTGTCGCGACGACTACCCATACAAAACTGTCTTGCGCGTACAGATGCTAACCCTTGTCATCCTTTTTTCACTCCCCACCCCTTCATCTTCCCCCCTCCCCTCTACTATGAATAACCTAGTGTATGTGTATGTGTGTGTATGTGTGTGTGTGTGTGTGTGTATGTTCTGACTGAACTAGCCTTTAAAACCGCTCGCGCGGAGCGCGCGCGTGCGCGTTACAAGCCTCCCGGAGGGGCGAGCCATACGGCTAACCTTCGGAGTCTCGCACCGCGCGCACAAATGAGCTCCCTGGAGGGGAGCCTGATGACTTGCCTTCGGCAAGCTCGACAACCGCTCGCGCATGCGCGCGAGGAGGGGGCCCCGCGCCGCGCGTTCGTGGTTCTCCCCCGCCAGGGGGCGTTACAGAGTCTCACACGTTATAAAGCTTGCGTGTTGTCCGGTCTAGCGAGTATTTCGTGTATCATCACCAGCACCGCCACTTCGCGTCATGATGGATGTGCGCTGGAGACATCCTTGGACATGCATGATTTGCGGTCCAACCTCGTGCGGCAAGACCGTGTTTGTCGGTAATTTTCTCAAATACATCGCACAGATGAGCGATACAAAATTTGAGCGTATATTACTCTACTACACGGAATGGCAGCCTGCTTATAAGGAATTTGCTGACGGTAGTATTAGTATCGAATTTCACGAGGGATTGCCAAAGACCGAGGACTACAGTAGAGATCCCCAGCGACCAAAACTCTTGATTCTCGACAATCTCATGCGCGAGTTGTCCAGTGCGAGTGTAGTTAATCTATTTGTCAAGGGTAGCCATCATTGTAATTTGAGTATTTTCTTTCTCTCGCAAAATCTCTTTCATCGTGGTCAGCGAGAAATATCGTTGAACTCGAATTACATAGTTATTTTTAAGAATCCGCGCGATCGCTCCCAGATACAGCATCTGGCCCGACAGCTACATCCCGAGGATACGAAATTTTTACAAGAAGCCTATAGCGATGCTGTCTCTCGGCCATTTCACTATCTACTGCTGGACTTCAAGCAGGATACACCGGAAAATTGTCGGTATCGCACATGTATATTTCCGTTCGATCGGTATCAGTATGTATATGTGCCGCGCAAACAGATTAAAAGCAACTCCATTACCGACAATGTGCCAGTCGTTCGCGTGTGATGGAGCGAGCAACATCAGCTGCAGCAGCAGCAGCAGCAGTGCAGCGTCATCGCTATCCCATTAGACGAAAGTATCTGGATATATTGAAAGTGCTGTGCTGTCATCTTGACGCGGTGCAACGCACAGCTCTACTGCGTCAAGCCTGCCCAAAACTTGTGATAAGTCTGGTCGAGTGTGTGCTGAATATTCTGCGTGGAAACGTACCACTGAGCAGGCGTTATAAGAGCAAGTTACGTAAACACGCGCCATTACTGCGCAAAATCATAGCTCCGGGACAGACGATAGAGACTCGCAAGAGACTTTTAATTAAAGCTCAAAACCTTGTGCCGGTAATAGTGAAACCTGTTTTATCAGCATGGAGCATGCTAGGAAAATGATTTTAGTGCCTCAAGAGTGTATCGAGAGTGTGAGACAGCAGCAGCAGCAACAACGTCAATGTTTACCAATAACAGTAGCACCACCATCACCAACACCACCACCACCACCACTGTCAAAGACGGCTATCACAGATGAGTGTGGGGCTGGTAGTGGCAGTAATGGCAACTACCTCAATACAGTTCAGACACCGGGCTCCGAGGTATTACGACTGGACGACAAGATGAACAAGATTTTGAACTCGTGTGGATTGGATGATCGACAAAAGTACTCCATGTTCCAACAGGTGTTGCAACGATTCCTACACTACAAAAAACAAAGTAGTGAGGGCGATGAGGCCGGTAATGAGTTGTTGTTGCCGACAGTCGATAAAACATTACCAGCACCGCACTCTATTACTACAAATAGTGATGGTGAAATAATATCTGATCTGCATATTATCAATAGTGTACCGCCAAGTCTTCGTGAAAACGCACGAAATCTAATGAATAGTCTACGTCGATCTGGTAGCATTGCCTGGAATAAACTCGGTATGATTACGGTAGATGGCGTGCGTGCACGAGGCGTTAATATTGTAGACTTAGTGAACGAAACTGTAAGACGTAGAAAAAGGCCGCCTTCTCGTGGCTTTGATCAGTTTGTTCGCGTACTCCGTAAGGCACACGTACCTTTAGAATTTATAGGGAATAACCAGCTTCATATTGCTGTAGCGGCTGCTGCAGCAGAAGAATCTAACAGTAGTGGTAATAACAACTCTCTGCTGACTGCTTATGACACGTCATTATTATCTGTACCGGAACGACAACAACAACAACAACAACAACAAAAACTCGTATCCAGTGGAAGCGGTAGTGACGAGGACGAGGAGGAGGAGGAGGAGGAGCAGGCAGACTACGTCGGAGAGAAAACACTAGATCCAAATAATTTGACATTTTTGAATTATCGCAAAGGTAATAAGAAGAGAAAACGAGGTGGTAGTAGTCGTGCAGCAGTCGACACCACGGTAGATACTTCAATAAGATCTGTAGCGCCACCTGCTAAAAAACAAGTAGTACTAAAAGAGCCTAAGCTCGGACATATAAAATGGCAGCACCACAAAGAGTAAACGCGGAGTCATCTAATGTGCTGGATGCACTAATCAACCGAGTGCCTTTCGAGATGCATGTACCGGGATACCAGTTTCTCGGGCCGGGCACTCATCTTGAGGAGAGACTGGCACGCGGTGAGACCGGCAGAAATCCTCTAGATAGAGCCTGTCTCGAGCACGATATCGCATATTCGCGCAATAATGGTGGTGGTGGTGGTGGTGGTGGTGGTGGTGGACGTACTCAAACCGATCGCCGATTGGCTGAGCGTGCTTTTTCACGTATGCTATCTGAGTCGTCGGGTAGTAAGGAGAAAAGCGTTGCTTTATTAACTGTTTTGTGTATGGTCGGTAAAATCACTTTTGATAGGGTTTATCGATGATTCAGGCAGGCTATAAAACGTACAAGGAGAAAGAGATCGAGATTAGTCGGTGGGAGACAGTCAACGAATGGAGAGCAAGCTTGAAAAACTGTACTATGGCTTGCCAGCTCCATCAGCATACGCTGGTGGAGACAGACTTGTACGAGCCATGCGCAAAAAATTTCGCTCAAACGAGGTGCAGGAGTGGCTCGAGGGTCAAGATGCGCACACAATGCATAAAATGGTGCGATATCGTTTTCCTCGTCGCTCTTACCGGGTTTTCAGCCCGTACGAATTGTGGGAGGCTGATTTAGCAGACTTTCGCTCTCTAAAAACGTATAATGATCAATACAGTTACTTACTGGTGGTCATTGATGTGCTTTCAAAGTATGCGTGGGTTGAGCCACTGCGTGATAAAACGACTAAAAGTATGGTCAGTGGTCTGGAGCAGATTTTACAGCGAAACGATGGTAGACAACCTATATACTTTCAAACGGACAAGGGCAAGGAATTCATTGGACGTGAGGTGCAGAATTTGCTGAAAAAAAGAAACATTATTTATCGTGCTGTGCGAGACCTCGACGTTAAGGCAGCAGTCGCCGAGCGTTTTATCAGAACTCTTAAGGAGCGAATATGGCGCTACTTCACACATCTCAACACAAGACGCTACATTGACGTGCTGGACGGTATTGTAGAGTCGTACAATAATTCGTGGCATAGTGCAATAAGAATGACGCCATCTAGTGTGAATATGTATAATGCAGCTAAAGCTCGTGAAAATTTAGCGCGGCGCTACTGTGCCAAACGACAGTCACGCTGTACCCATAAATACAATGTTCAAGACTTGGTTCGAGTTAGTCGTGCTCGGACAGCCTTTCGAAAAGCATACGAGGGTGGCTGGACTGTAGAATTATTAAGGATTACAAAGGTCGATACGACGAGACAGCCGCCCGTCTACACGCTCGAGGATCTGGAGGGAGAAAAAATTGACGGCTATTTTTACGAACAGCAGTTGAGTAGAGTGCGCAAAGATTTGTCTGGTGACGTTTTTCATATTGACCAGGTATTACGCAGTAGGGGTAAAGGAAAGAGGAAGGAGTATTTTGTGAGTTGGAAGGGTTACCCTGAAAAATTTAATTCTTGGGTGTCTGCTAAAGATCTCGTGAATCTACAAAACAATGATGATGATGATGACGGATGAATTTTACATGGTTCTGTCCAGTAGTAGTAGTAGATATGTTTTCCCCGAGAACACTACAAATCACTTTACCACACAACTCCCCCAAAATTTTTGTCTACACGGCAATTGGTGTGTCGGTCTCACTGAAATTCAGATACCTCTCACCTTTCAGCACATATCAATGAAGGAGAAAGGAGAGGGGGTTGTTTGTGTGAGAAAAAAATCTACGCGCGCCGCTTACATGAGCAATAGGTTACGCGATAGTGTTGATGATGATGGTGATAATTATGAGGAGACTTTTAGTCAAATAAAATGTGGCGTTTATGACGACCTTCTTACTCTTTTGGAGGAGATTAATAGCCTCGACAATGTGAAAGATCATCTTAAATTTGAGATTCAGTGTGGTGGCTATATTCAAGTCAGATGCATTTGCACTGAGGATGAGTGCGCCAACTATACTCACTCATTCTCTTTGTCCAAAAAGTTGTGTGAAATATTGGGTTTTAAAAGCGGCGAATTATTAACTTGTGATGGTAAAAAAGACTACTTCATTATCGGTAATAGACCAGCAAATCTTGTAAATGGTTTACCGAGTGTTCTGATGGTTTATAGTAGTATTTGCCAACCTTACGTGACAGGCGATGTTTGCTCACGATTACTACGTGCTGTGCCTCTTCAGTTATATGACTATACTTACGGTCGAACACAAATTCAGAACTTTGCCCCTCCAATGTATTTACCTCTGCTATCATCGTCTTTTCAGTCCATCGAGGTAGATATAAGGGGCGAGCATGGTCATTCTGTCCCATTTGATTATGGAACGTTGACGGTGACACTTCATTTTAAACGCACAAATTAAAAATTGCCTGACTATAGTATTTTTTTCACTCACCAAATTGGCTGTGGCGATGGTGGTGGTGGTGGTGGAGATAATTACGTTGCAATTGGTCGTAGACGTTATCAGACTGGTGCGGGTATTGGTAGCTATTTGAAAGGCTTATTTCGCGGTGCTTTACCTCTTGTAAGACGTGGCGTTAAGTCTGTCGGTAAGGAAGCTGCTCGTGCTAGTGCAAAGATCATGGATGATGTGGTTAACGAGAATAGACCTTTCAGAGAGGTTTTAAGTAGCCGCATGCGCGAGAGTGGGGGTAATCTCAAGCGCAAAGCTGAACAAGTACTGAATAAAATGATGGCACCAGATGAGCAGGAGGCAGAGGTGGGGGGTGGTGGTAGTGGTGGAAAGAAGAAAGCTAAATATAAGAAGGCGCAGATGACGCAAAAAACGCAGTCAGGTTTTAGTCGTGGAGCTGGTAGGAGCGTGCCAACTACTCAGAAAAAGAAGAAAAAGAGGAAGAAATCTACAACTAAAACAGCATCGTCAGCAGTAGCTAAGGATATCTTTGTCAGCTAAAAAGTCTCTCTCTTCAAACAATATACCTACTTACTCTATACCAGGCAAAAACATGGCTTTTTTACACACTGACTCTTGTGACTCGTTGAAGTCGGAGTTGTCACTCTTTGAATTACCACCAACACAGACGGTCATTGAGGGCTCTCATTGGGTGCAGTATAAACCAATCTCGTCACTCACTGATCAAGCGCCAATAGAATTTACGATCCCTGGCAACTGTGAATATCTAGATTTAGCGCATACACTGCTGAGTCTACGTACAAATATAACGCCAATGGCACCACTAGAGAAGGATGCGACAGCACCACCCGTCGGCCCTGTAAATAATTTTATGCATTCACTGTTCAATCAAGTGGATGTATTTTTTAATCAGAAACCTGTATCACCACCAAATAATGCCTACGCATACAGATCGTACATTGAGACGTTATTAAATTACGGACCAGCGGCAAAAAATTCACACTTGAGCAGTGTCTTGTGGTATGACGACACAGCCGGTAAAATGGATAACGCTGATGCCGGTAATGCTGGTTTCGTTAGACGGCAAGCAGTTATGACTGACAATAAAATTGATTTATTGGGTTACTTACACGTAGACGTGTTAAATATGGATAGATTGCTACTTGGTGGTGTTGTGCGCTCTAGTGACAGCTTTTGTCTAATGGATCCCAATTCTGCATATACAGTACACATATCCGAGGCGACACTGTTTGTTCGTTGCGTAAAGGTTAATCCAGGCATTGCATTGGCTCATGAAAAAATGCTTTCTAAAACCACAGCAAAATATCCGCTCACGCGTGTAGAGGTGAAAAATGTAACCCTAAACAGCGGTGTGCATGGCCAGTCGATAGATAATGTCATACTAGGTCAATTACCGAAAAGAATAATCATTGGATTTATTGAGAATAAGGCTTACAACGGCGATACAAAACTCAATCCGTTCAATTTTAAAAATTTCAATATTAATTTTTTGTGTTTGTTTGTGGACGGTGTACAAGTCCCCTCGAAACCACTACAGCCTGACTTCAAAAAAACAAAGATGTATGTGGATGCGTATCACACACTCTTCTCGGGTACGGGTGTACATTTTTCAAATGCCGGCAATTCGATATCACGCGATGCATACCCAAATGGGTACTGCCTTTTTGCATTCGATTTGACGCCTGACTTATCAGCCAACAACGATACCCATTGGAATTTAATTAGAAGAGGTAGTGTGAGGATTGATGTGAGATTTGATGACGCATTAGACAGTGTTGTGAATTGCATAATTTATGCTGAGTACGACAATCTGTTGGAAATTGACTCGTCTCGACAAGTTTTGGTCGACTACAGTGGTTGAGGTTAGATGGCGCTCCTTGAAAAACCAAATAAAACCGCTCACCAACACGGGGCTCGTGTCAGTCGATACTTGTTTCTTGAGCTGTGCAGACAAGTGAAAATGGATCTAGTTATTGATTTGCAGTTTTTCAAGGACAACAAAGGCCGTGTTGTACCGAAAGAAGCGGGCTTGGTAGTGTTAGATAAAGATATTACAGCACATTGGATTATCGCACCTACTTGTAATACGAGATTCTTAAAGAAAGATATTTTAAGAGAGAATAATTGGCTGACTCTGCATCATCATGGTCTGGATTGGTATGATGGGGATGTATCGCTGAAAAAATTTTATAAAAGTTTACACGATATTTGCAACAGAGCGAATAAAATTTACGTGCGAGGAGAGGAGAAGGCAGAACTGCTGAATAAGATCATCACACGAGAAATCATCAATTTGGAGCGTGAGCATAAGTGTCCGACTTTTCATAGATTACCGTACAGTGAGAGGTATTGTATGCAGCACTCTATTAAACACTGCTCACTCAAGTATACCTGTGCACTCAACAACGCCTATAAGTTAAAACTTTGGTTAAACACCCGTGGTAGTGGAAGTGATATTGTTACATCAGCAGAACGCCCCTTCTCACCACCCTTCTACCTCTGTAAAAATGAATTCGCTGGATATTCTTCAGAAGTTGCGAAAAATGAGCTTTCATGCGGTTGGAGTGTATCCGGCAGATCGAATTCCGATAACGTGGGTAAAACCAAGTGGCTTTGTGTTTAATACGCAGAGTCACAGGAGGCGTGGTTCGCATTGGGTGGCAATATATGTGTCGGAGAGTGGCGTTGGATGGTATTTTGATAGTTTTGGCAGATCGCCATACATTCCCGATCACATAAGTCGAATCCAGAGAAATTGTAAGAGTATACGGTGGAATAATATTCGATTACAAAGCAGTTTTTCTGATACTTGTGGTAAATATTGCATCATGTTTCTGTATTATATGATTAATGGCTTGGGTATGCAACGATTCCTCCAAAATTTCTCATCAAACTTGAGAAAAAATGATCAGATAGCTGAAAAATTTGCTGACAGGTTGTAATGTAATATTGTGAAAATGTTATGTGAAACGACGGTGTAACAAGATATTTTAGTTAGCGTTGGCTTTCAAAATTGTCACCACAGCAGATTTCTATTGGCTCCCCACTACAGAATCAGTGATTATATTGGTCCCCCACCACCAGATAGGCTGGTTTTAATTGGCCTCACTAACCCCACCAAAACCACCAATTTTGAATATAAGCTGAATACGTTGCAGCACAGAGACCACAGTTCTCTCTCGCCCGTAAAAAACTAGTAAGGAAGTTTGCTCTCAGAGGAAGAAGAAGAAGATGGCTGGACAGAAGAGACAGCACGCTGATAGTCAGGCCCAGGAGACTCAGGTCAGCAAGTATCGCTGCCATCAAATCCTACCAATGGTGTTTGGCTTGAACAACTCCTACGGGAAAATTATTCATTGCAGCTAAAATGTTTTAGTGTGTCAGTGTCGCTTATGAGTCGAGTTTACAAATGCAAACTAATTAATTTTGTAATATGATTCATCTTGCGAAAAGATGCAATGGTTTAAATAAGCCTTGCACGGCCTACTTCAGTAGTTTTTCGTCGCTAGTCACGAGCTCCGTATGGCGCCGGTCCGACAATCGGTGTCAATTCAACAAAACGTCGCTACAACGCGAATAAGATTTTCCATTACTTTAAATCCGCCCATTTAGAAAGCTCGACTTTATTCATTTATTATATACAATATTCTAATCATCGCGAAGAATCTGAATAAATTCTTATTCTTTTATCTCAATTTCGTGTGTGCTCAATTTATTTATTGCATGAAATGTAAATGAATAATTCACATTTACAAACAGAAGATTATCATCATGAACACTGAAAAGGTATCCGCGAGCCATTAGACATCTGTTTACTGAACTTATCATAGGGAACAAAGCGTTTCAAGATAAAACTTATTGAAGATACAATATAAATTCAACATACAGTTCAAGTTTATTCAAATATTTCCAAAATTGCCTTGTTAGATTGTATAAATCCATATCCAGATTCGTATTAAAATAGTTGAAGTATCCAAGAACGCCAACCAACACTCCAAGACAGCATCAATTCAGATGCAAGATCGTCTCAAGGTGGTCTAATCAGCTAACAACGCCAAACAGGATGCCGGATAGTCGAAATAGAGCTCCAGGATCATTCCCAGGTGGTTAAGCCAGCTAGAAACGTCAACACGCACTCCCAGAGAGTTCAAATGTAGTTTTAAGGTCGTCTCCTGGTGATTACATCAGCCAGAGATGCCAAGCAACACGATCAGATACCATAAATCCAGCTCCAGAGTCGTATTGAGGCTGTTGAAGTACCTATAGAAACGCCAACCAGCACCACCAGAGAGAGAGAGACAGAGAGAGAGAGAGAGAGAGAGAGATATTGAATCCAGTCCAGGGTGATCTTGGGAGGCATCGGAATTACAACTCTAAAAAACAGATAAAAAAATTACACTGATTATACTGCACATAACACAATAGATATCACAATAGATATAAACATAATGAACACAGGAAATAGAACAAAGGAAAACCAGTCGTAGATCTTAAGCGATAGTGAATCTTCATCCAAGCAGCATCTTGCAAGAAGAATGTATCAGCACATCAATAGAATGAGCAAGAGCAGCAAGAGCAGGTGTACTCCAATTCAAAAAACAAAGAATAACCTCCAAGCAAAAACTCAAGGTTCTTTGTTTCTTGTTGGAGCTATATGTCTTCCTATACTGCAGCACTCCTTCATGAACTGACACTCACACTGCTCACACATCGCATCGTCGGTGCCATTCCGGGTGCATCACTTTTGAATACCTTTTGCACTGTCTTACAAAGCAACAACCGCGAGCAGCTGATCCGCGAGCGGGATCGCGGTGAGCAGATGTTGCTTGTAAACACGTATAGGCACCATAGCAGCACTTCTGTTCTGATTTTAAAACTACATATAACATTGCTGCATCGCGTCGTCGTTTCCGTTTTTTCACTACGCACTCACTTATATCGCCGAAAAGTTAAACAGAGCAAAACATTGCGGTTAGCGGAGGCCGGGAGGCAGCTTCAAAACGTCAAAACACACACGGCAGACGGCTGCATGGGCATGTCGCCAACCGGTCGCCAGATCGATGCGCACAATGTATGCGCAGTGGTCGAGCTCGCTGCCTTGCTTTGACAGAGCCAACGAACAGCTGCTCGGCTTTGCTTAGCTGATAATAAAACTAATATTTTTTCTGTTCAAATTATGTAATAAACTAGCTTTGCACAAAATTCACGACTTTAGGAACGGGATCGAATTCGGTTAGTTAAGCGTGACGGCACAGTCACAGCTTACATATAAATCAATGTATTTTCCACCAATAGGATAGTTCCGAATTTGGCCACCTTAGGAAATTTCGCGTGTATAATTTGAATTCAAGTACTATAAAAAGATAATTTTTTCTAATCTTATGGAATAAAAAAGGGTTTTTAATTATTTCGTTGCAATAAGAGAATACATGTTAAAATTTATATGAATGTCTATTCGAAAATCAACAATATTGAAAATCAGAAGTCAAAAACTAAAATATTTGTAAAAACTTTAAAGCTATGTATGGCCAACACATCTTTTAATTGTATACGAAAAAAATATGAATAATCAATGTTTTTTTATTGATTTTTTTTCTAATAATTAGATTAAGTAGTAAGGTTAGACAGCGAGCGCGAAGCGCGAGCTTCGGCGGTCGTGCCTTACATCGCGAAGCGGTGCAAGACACGCCACATAGCGGCCGAAGGCCGCGTTGTGGCGCGCTAGTTTATTACTACTAGGGTAGCCCTCTATGATTAGGAATGGTCCTGATTCGACGTCCCATGCGATAGTTGATCCGCGACATTAATATAAAAAGTGCAATTTTCAATCCTCGTAAAATAACTTTTCACACTTTTGAAATACAGATTTACTTATTTTCCTGTGATTACTTTAAAATATTGGTACCGAAGTATGTTCATTAAACCACAAATATGTACGAAAAAACCGACCTACAGTAGCTTTTTCTTTCATTGGAAGCTGGAAACATAAAATCCATACTGGGCACATCTCCCCAGTACTACGAGTTAGAACATTGGCATAAAAAAAAATATTAATCAAGTCAAAAAAATATTAATTAAGTCAATTCAATTTTGCTATAGTTTTGTTTTAGTTTTTTCTATTTTTAGTTTTCTAGAATTTTCGCACGTCGAATGTCGGTCTGGTCTGAAGTTAGCTAGTCGGTGCGGACGTTCCCCCACTACAGCAAGCCCATGTGCGGTTTGGGGTTCAACAGTGTACACTCAGCGGTAAAGTATTCTTGTGAAACGTTTTAAACTAAATGGCAACGTTGCCCGATTTTTGACAGGCTTTGACGGCTTTTGATAGTTTTTGACGGTTTTTGCGTCAAAAACTATACGACGCCATGTTGCCATTTAGTTTGGAATGTACCGCAAGAATACCTTACCGCTGAGTGTACATATGTTTAGTGTCGCATCTGTATTTGTGTATTGTGTTTCCCAACTGGTACTACCGCTTTCACATAGTTGGGAGATTGCTCCTAGACTCTATTCGGTTTGCTAGGTGGTTTTCATACTTCATACCCCAACTTCTGTGTCGAGGAAAGTTGAATGAGTCTCGCCCCCGAGCCCGTATAGAGAGTCTGAAGCATTGCAGAGCTCTTTTAAGGGGGAACCCACATCTGTGTGATAGCCCTTTTTATCCACATACATCTTGTGGCGTACGGGATCGGTAAATATGCAGCAGTAAAGAATTAAAACAACGAACACCAAAAATTGAATAATAAAATTTATTGAACGATTTATTAAAAAAAAAATAACAAGATTTTTAAGTGATGTACAAAAGAGTAGTCCCGAGAGCATGTGGGACACTCGGGCGCTCGGACGTAACTCAACTGTCGGACGTAACTTACACTATGTTTTATTTTGACTTGGGTATGGACAAAATTAGGTAGCGCCTCTTAGGAAAAAGTCTAAAAAAAAAAAACAGAATTTGAAAGCTTAAGAATAGTAGATCAAGGAAAAATTAGTCGCGTTTTAACAGCACCCCATTCAAACCTTCAAAATTCACCCCCAAAATCAGAAATTTGTATAAAAATTTTCATTTTCTGCTCTCTTGTTTAAAAAAAATGTTTGAATAGACCTCGTTGGTTGATCTATATGTTTTTTGGGTCGCTAAATCCGAATCCGGAGTCCGTTTGTCTCTATCACGTCAGGGTCAAGGTCATTTAAAGGTCAAATTGATAAAAGTTCGTTAGAAAATCTGAAAAATGCATGTTTATGTTTTTTGGACTGGAGAGTATTTACAACAATAATTTACATTTTCTTAAGAACTAGTTGTTCGAACGTGTAAAAAGTTTGCGCTTTGAATTACAAAAGTAACTAGAATTAGAATCACAGTGTGATGATTGTACAAGTATTTTCTTGTAGTGTAACGTAATGTAATACAATGTTTGTATTGATGGTTTCGCTCCATCTGACTCCATAATTTGCTAGCTACAAAGCTATGGTGCAAAGATAGTACGTAATACATTATTAAAGTTAAAGACTAGATTAAACGCAAAGAACAAAAAATTTTGCTAGCTTGGCTAGGCGTTGGTTGGAAATTCGGTTCTATAAGGTATTTACAAAGTAGTGTAATAAGTAGGAGGTAGTATTAGGTACTGCACCCCCCCGCAAAAGAGTTGTGTTTCTTACGAGCGCGTTTGCGTGACTGAGCTGAGTCAACATTCTTTTTCCGTTTAAGAATGTTCGGGACGAATCTAACGCGTTTGGGTGCAGGAGGTTGAGGAACCGGTTGGTCCGGTGGATCTTCGGTAGGTTGGATAAGAGGTGCAGGTTGAATGTTATCTGTTTGAAGCTGCGTGGTTTTGGAAGTACCGGGTGCTGGTTGAGCGCGATTGACTTCCGTTGGCTGAGGGATCTTGTTCGGTTCAGGTGTCGTGTTTTCCTTAGTGCCGTCAGGATCCCCTTGAAGAATGAACGCAGGCTTCACGCGTTGCAAAGACACTGTCTTCTGTGTGCCGTTGACTTCGATTACCAAGGTCTGGTTCTCCATGTTGCGAGATACGACCTTGTTTGGGCCAGTGTAAGGTCGAGTCAATGCAGGCTTGATTGGTTTTTCTTGTAGCCAAACGTGGGAGCAAGTTTCCATGCCTTGATAAAGGAATGGTTTAATTGCTGTTTTGTGGCTGACTGGAACTGGTCTAAGTTGGTGCATAAAGTCGCGAAATTCGTTGTAGAATTTGCGAACGTTTGGCTCTTCGCTGGTGAGAGGTGAGAAATCACCAGGATTTTCCAAAAACTAAGTCGGTTGGACTGGCGTCTGTGTCTAGACGGATGCGTGTGCGCAGTCCCAGCATGACTGTTGGAAGTAGCCGGAACCATTCCTGACTGTTTCCGTGGCACATGAGAGCTGTCTTGATGTCTCGGTGGAGGCGCTCCACCATACCGTTGGACGCAGGATGGTATGACGTTGTGCGAATCCTGTTAATTCCGAGGATTGACAGGAGTTCGGAAAACAATCTGGACTCGAATTGAGCACCCTGATCTGTGGTGATCGTTGTTGGTGCGCCATAGCGGCAAATCCAGTTGTGGTAAAATGCACGAGCTACAGTTGCTGCCGTTGTGTCAGCGATTGGGATTGCCTCAGGCCATCTCGTATAGCGATCGATGATGGTGAGGAGATGC
>CM053172.1:40228370-40275716 GCA_012977825.3 Pteromalus puparum
TGATCAGACGTAGCTCTGCGTTTTTGCTTGGAAAAGCGGTAAAGGAGAGGTTCACGAGGTCGTCCTTGCACTTTTGGAAGGCCGCCTCGGCTTCTGAAGTCCACACTGGACGTTTGTCCTTTTTTTAGCTCCTTTTAGGAATTCGCTGAGAGGACAGCGTGCGCCAGCAACCGTCTATAATTGTTGACGAGACCTAGGAATCTTCGAAGTTCCTCGATGGTCTGTGGCTTTGGGAATTCCTGTATCGCCTTGACTTTTTCTGGGCTGGGTTTGAAACCATCTGGAGTGATAAGATGGCCCAGAAAAATTAGTTCGGTGACGCCGAAACTGCATTTCTCGAGATTGACTTGCAGCTCGTGCTCGTTGAGGTGACTTAGAACTGTGTCAAGGTGTTTCCGGTGTTCGTCCTCCGACGTGGAGGCGATGAGGATGTCGTCTAAGTAGACGAAGACAAAGTCGAGATCTCCAAGCGCTGAGTTGATGTAGCGCTGGAAGGTCTGTGAAGCATTGCGAAATCCGAACGTCAACACTGGGAACTCGTAGAGTCCGAAGGGAGTGATGATTGCCGTTTTGGGGATATCTTCGGGGGCTACCGGTATTTGGTGGTAGGCCTGGCGTAAGTCTAGCGCCGAGAAGATTTTTTTGCCGTAGCAAAAGGTCATGCAATCGTGCATGTGTGGAATTGGGTAACGATCTGGGATTGTCTCCAGGTTAAGTTTGCGATAATCACCGCAAGGACGCCATTCCCCGTTTTTCTTCATCACCATGTGCAAGGGGCTTGACCATGAGCTGTCTGAAGGGCGACAGATGCCCAGTTCGCACCATTTCCGGAACTCTTTCTTGGCTGCCTTGAGCTTGGCAGGTGAAAGAGGGCGAGCTCTCTGTGAGACTGGTGGACCCTTGGTGAGAATATGGTGAAATACTCCTCGTTTTTTTGTCGATCTGAACTGATCAGGACCAAAAACTTGAGGGTATTTGTTGAAAATGTGGGCGTATTTGTGGCTCGGTGCCATGAAAGAAATTTGCACGGGCTGCACTGCCTTGACGAAGGCAAGTGCGTACGCGAATTGATTGCCGTTGACCAGTTTCTTAAGCTTGAGATCTGGTAGTAAATGGTAATGTTTTAGGAGATCGGCTCCTATGATGGAGTGCGGGGCATCTGCGATCGTGAAATTCCAAGTAAGCTTGTAAGGCAGGCCTACGTCTAATTCGAGACGTTTGACGCCGAAGACATCTATGGTCGTGTCGTTGACAACATAGAGTTGGGAGTCAGTAGCCTTGCCTTGCCAGTTGCTGGGTTTTGGAATTACTGAGATGTCCGCCCCAGTGTCTATCAGGAAGACTTGATTAGAGAGTGAATCGCACTTGTTTTTTGAGTTGGCTCGAGACTTGTTGTGCGATCTATTGGCTCTAGAGCGACCGTTGTGATTGCTATTGTTTTGCGACTTGATTGCTGCTAGGAGTTCCTCATACCGGTCGTTGGGAACTGTAGCAGGCTGATTGCTCGATTGCAGGGCGTTCAGGTGACTGGACTGCTGAGCGAGTTCGTGGGCCATGTCTGCGCTCCTGACTAGTTCGTCCTCAGATTTGTAGTTCCAGATCATGATCTGGATCTGTGGAGGCAGTCGTGATTTCCAAACCGAGATGATGGTTTCTCTTGGGATTGAGTTCTGAGCCAAGCTTTGCATTTCGGCAAGAAGGTCAGAAGGTTTTCTAGAACCGAATTCGACGCCTTTGAATAGTCGATCGAGTTGTTGCTGAGGAGTTTCAGCATAGCGTTCTGTCAAGATTTTCTTGATTTTTTGGTATTTTTGTCCTCTTTTGAGGGTGTTGAGCTTGTATTGGATGTCGACATGAATATCTTGTGTAAGATATCTCATGACGAAGTTAAATCTGGCTTCGTCTTCATTGACGTTGTGTGCCAAGAATAGATCTTCTAATTGGCTGAACCAGCCCTGCAGGTTGTGTTTGTAAAAATTCCAGAAAAGCAAATGCCTGGTGCTTGCGAAGGCAGATGAGTTGTGTTGTTAGTCAAGATGAGGGTTTCCCTGCGAGAGATTCGGCAGGGGTAACCTGGTTCCTGAGTTTTCCGAGTTGGTGGCTAGTGACAGATGTGCGTCTGTGGGTTCGGTTGGCCTTTTGCAGTCGTACTCTCGCTGTTGTTGGACCGGGGCCAGGCGTTCCAGAAACGCGTTTAGTTTGAGTTCCAGGTGCTGGTTTAGCTGTTCTGTCAGCTGTGCCAGGTCGTCCGTAGTGGCGTAGTTGACTGCTGGGGACTGCTGGTTGTTCAGCAGGCTGTTGTCTTTCCGCCGTGTTCCTGCATTCAGGAATGGACGGGTTTGTTCTTGAGGCGTTCCCAGGAAATATCTGTTGTTTGTCGACGCCGTTGTTGGGACATAAGATTGCCTGTTGTCTGTTTCAAAGTTGAAACCGCTGTTCGCAGTGTTAGGCAGCTGGTCTGTGCCGAAATGGAAGGCGCTCTCGGTGTCGTTGAACGGCTTATTGAATCCTGATGCCATGTTGGTCGAGTGTGAGAACTGTGAGTCTTTCGCTGTGTTAGCAACGATCGGTGGCCCTGAGTGGTTGACGGACATCGTGAAAGGAGAGTTCGACGAAGAGACAGTCGTAAAAGCTGGAGTGCTCTGCGATGTCTCTGAATTTGCTGGCGTGAGCGAGAAGGTTGGACTTGATTGACCTTGGCTCGTTGAGGTTACTGGAGTCGTTACAACGACTTCGCTTGTGTTTTTTTATTTAATCGGGGAGTGCGTGAGTGTCATTTTCGGCTTCCTAGCGTCTTTTGCGTTGCAGTTAGGAAGGGGAGGTTGAAAGATTTGGTTTTCCAATGGTTGCAGTTTACTCGCATGTACAAACGGCTGCAAAGCAATGTCTGTCCGACTCGCGCACTGAGCTAACTGGAGGTTGATTGTAGGTAGTGAGAGAAAAGAAAAAGATTTTCTACCTTAATCGTTCGTCAACTTTCGATTAGAGACGAGCAGGGCCGTGTGAGTTTCACTAGACTTCCCTGTTGTGTCGCTCGCGAGGAGCTCAGTCCGGGAGACGACAACAACGAGAGATAGTTGTCGCGATTCCCAGAACGCCCGCTAGTTGTCGAGGCTGCTGTGACTGAAGCTCGATGCGTTGCCCTGGAGGTCTGTGAGGTACTACTTGCGAGGAGCGCCGTCCGGGAGTGGTAGCCGTTGACCCGGGTGCAAACGCTGATCGTCGAGCGAGAAAAGAGAGTGAAACGCATGAAAGAGAAATTCGAAAGAATTATTGAGATTGGTAACGCGTTTCACCTCGTATTTCGCAAATTAATGAACGAAAAATAATCAATTAAAAAGAAATGAAAATAAAAAGAAAAGAAAAAAAATATTTTTTAGCCTGAGTCGCGATCTCGATAACGCAACGTGTGCGTGATGATTCGTTGAATCGTCGTTGCTCGCGAGAACTGTTCTAAGAATTCGAAGACTCGCCGAAGTAAGATGGCAACCTAATACTCGAGATTCGAGAAAGAATTTCCTACAATTAACTTTGCAATGAAAATAGACAATATAACCTATTTTACACTTTCATCGATCATAACCGTTTGCAAAACCATGCAAGAATAAAAGAGAAAACGTATTGAATTAAAAGTTTTGGTGTTTGATAAACATGAATCTGATATAATAATCATTATAGATATTGTTTAAACGGTTTTATTTAAATATCTAAATAGCAATAATTCTAAGACCAAAGCCCTCAAACCCACCTACCCTGCCCGCAGTGAGTTTAATAATAAAATACATTAGCACATCGAAGGAAGGCGTGCGACTACTGTAAGAAACAAATCCAAAACCGAAATGCGCTTAAACCCACCTGCCCCACGTGCAGCGAGTTTAATAAAAAAAATAAGTCGACACATCTAGAATAAGTGAGGGACTGCAAGAAACAAACCTAAATCCGAAATGCTTGAACCGAGCTAACAACGTGATGCGTGTTTTAATTTCTATTGGAAAAATTTGTTGGCTTATTATTGGAGGAAGGCGAGCGACTGCAAGCAACAAATGCAAAACCAAAATGATTTAACCCACCTGCTATACGTACAGTAATGAAATAAACGTCAGCAAATTGGAGAAAGGCAAGCAAATATAAAATCAAAATGCTTAAACTCACCTACCCTGCTCGTAGCGAGTTTAACAATAAAATACGCCGGCGCATCGAAGGAAGGCAAGCGACGGCGATCGAGCAACACAAATTTAAAACCGAAGCTCTCATCTACCCTCCGCGCCGAAATTCTTCCTCCGATGTGCCGACTTATTTTTTTTATTAAACTCATTGCGCGGAGGGTAGGTGGGATTGGGAGCTTTGGTTTTCGAATTGTTGCTCGCAGTCGCTTGCCTTCCTCCGATCTGACGACATATTTTAATTAAACTCACTGTACGTGTAGCAGGTGGGTTAAAGCATTTTGGTTTCACATTTGTTGCTTGCAGTCGCTCGCCTTCCTCCGATAATAAGCCAACAAATTTTTTCAATAGAAATTAAAACACGCAGTCCCTCACCTATTCCAGATGTCTCGACTTATTTTTTTTATTAAACTCGCTGCACGTGGGGCAGGTGGGTTTAAGCGCATTTCGGTTTTGGATTTGTTTCTTACAGTAGTCGCACGCCTTCCTTCGATGTGCTAATGTGTTTTATTATTAAACTCACTCCGGGCAGGGTAGGTGGGTTTGAGGGTGTTGGTCTTAGATTTGTTTTTTTTTTTATCTCCTGTTACCGCCGCGGCCTTTCAGGCCTAGCTGGCGGGGGCCTTCCACCACCTCTGTGTGGAAGTAGTGCCCAATCCTAATTTATCCACCACTTTTTACCTCAATGTATCTGTACCTATTATTTTTCCACCCTGAGAGATTTCTCCGGTGAGGACCACATTTTCAGACGCACACCTTGCTGGTTAAGCCAGCACTCTCTGCCCCCGAGAGGGCATCGGGTCCGTCTCTCAGTGTAGCTTTCCCCGGAGAAGGTCCCGTGTATTAGACCAGCTCCACGTCGGTAAGGCCGGCGCTCCCTGCCTAGTGCATCGGGTTGGCTACCTTTTTAATTCCTGCCTTGCCTATGGTCCCTACCACTGTTTCGCATTCGCCCAGGCTTACCGCCTGTGAGGCAGGGAAAACCCGGAATTACACTGAAGGAAAACTCCGGGGAAAAACCTGCCTCGAAACAGCCGGTGTCTTGGGTACTTTTCCCGTTGAAAATAACTCAGAAAAAAATCCGAGTGACTTCACCGGGAATCGAACCCACAACCCCTAGAGCGGACGTGTTTCGGACGGTTAAGGCGTGCGCCTTAGCCAACTGATTTGTTGCTATTTAGATATTTAAATAATACCGTTTAAACAATATCTTTAATGATTCCCTGGTAGAAATAAGCACCTGTTTAAAATGGTGGTAAAGGCAGAAACTGGCTAAGTAAAATGTAAAAAAACTAGACATTTTAAATTCCTCAAAAGTAGCGATATCTTGTGTATTTTTCATGGGTGACAATTATATTTCATAAAAGTATCAATAAATCAATTAGTTTTTTGGATGCAAGATACAAAATTATTAATATTTAGGCGTAAACTGAATAATTTTAATAATTTAAACATATGTCGAAGCTCGTAGGGCATGTGTGGAAGAACTGTAGGTACCCCACCGATAGGTGGCGGCACGTCCGACCACAGAGAGAGAGAGAGGGAGAGAGCGGCTCACGCCGCGAGCGAGCTCAGCGAGCGCCTCGCTCAGTTCCGCTTCGACTACGATCCAGACCAGTCAGGCTGGAGAGACAGAGACCAGAATAAAGAACATAGTCCAAGATAGGCAGAGTACTTTCTCCACCTCGACCGCCTCATCCCGACAGTGGTGACCCGACCTGGACTCCTCGACAACGGCCAACAGGACATCGAGGAGCAGCATACCTCTCAAGTCTCTCCGGCAGCGGCGTCTTTGTTAATAACACACGCTGACAAAGACAGGCGGCGTTTGTGTCAGACAACGCGCATCGCTTTCACGTGTCAAGAGCGGCAGGAGCAACAAGTTCCACGAACTCGCCGCCATTTTCGAACTTCACGCGCGCAGGCACGACGGCGCGTGAAGTCTTTTCAACTCAACGGACAACGGATTGTGTGCGTGCTGGCACGCCGGCGCAAACTTTTCTTCGCGACTACCTAACGTCGTGCAACGTGGAAGCCTTCGCCGAGGGATTTCTTTTTGCGCGAAGCCACCGACACCGGCGCCTTTCATCATCATCGCAGCGATTGTCGGCACTTCATCAGACGGATTTTGCGTGAAGCCACCGACACCGGCGCCTTATCATCATCATCACTTCGGTCAACGGCGTTTCCTCGTCTAGGCAGCACTTGTCCTCGGCAGCGTCGACGAATTCTTCACGTCGTTTTGCGCGGTGATTCACGCGGAAATCGCCATTTTCGCTTTAAGGTAACAAAGAGGTGCGCGCGCGAATCTCGACCATTAGGCCACCATCTTGCTTCGGCGAGTCTTCGAATTCTCAGAACAGCTCACGCGAGCAACGACGATTCTACGAATCATCACGCACACGTTGCGTTATCAAGATCGCGACTCAGTCTGAAAAATATTTTTTTACTTTTCTTTTTATTTTCATTTCTTTTCAATCGATTTTTTTTTCTCTTGTTCATTAATTTGCGAAATACGAGGTGAAACGCGTTAGCAATCTCAGTAATTCTTTCGAATTTCTCTTTCTTGCGTTTCACTCTCTTTTCTCGCTCGACGATCAGCGTTTGCACCCGGGTCAACGGCTACCACTCCTGGACGGCGCTCCTCGCAAGCGGTACCCCACAGACCTCCAGGGCAATGCATCGAGCTTCAGTCACAGCAGCCTCGACAACTAGCGGGCGTGCTACGACACCGAGAGCGCCTTCCATTTCGGCACAGACCAGCTGCCTAACACTGCGAACAGCGGTTTCAACTTTGAAACAGACAACAGGCAATCTTATGTCCCAACAACGGCGTCGACAAACAACAGATATTTCCTGAGAACGCCTCAAGAACAAACCCGTCCATTCCTGAATGCAGGAACACGGCGGAAAGACAACAGCCTGCTGAACAACCAGCAGTCCCCAGCAGTCAACTACGCCACTGCGGACGACCTGGCACAGCTGACAGAACAGCTAAACCAGCACCTGGACCTCAAACTAAACGCGTTTCTGGAACGCCTGGCTCCGGTCCACCAACAGCGAGAGTACGACTGCAAAAGGCCAACCGAACCCACAGACGCACATCTGTCACTAGCCACCAACTCGGAAAACTCAGGAACCAGGTTACCCCTGCCGAATCTCTCGCAGGGAAACCCTCATCTTGACTAACAACACAACGCATCTGCCTTCGCAAGCACCAGGCATTTGCTTTTCTGGAATTTTTACAAACACAACCCGCAGGGCTGGTTCAGCCAATTAAAAGATCTATTCTTGGCACACAACGTCAATGAAGACGAAGCCAGATTTAACTTCGTCATGAGATATCTTACACAAGATATTCATGTTGACATCCAATACAAGCTCAATACTCTCACAAGAGGACAAAAATATGAACAAATCAAGAAAATCTTGACTGAGCGCTACGCTAAAACTCCTCAGCAACAACTCGATCGACTATTCAAAGGCGTCGAAATCGGTTCTAGAAAACCCTCTTATCTTCTTGCCGAAATGCAAAGCTTGGCGCAGAACTCAATCCCAAGAGAAACCATCATCTCGGTCTGGAGATCACGACTGCCTCCACAGATCCAGATCATGATCTGGAACTACAAATCAGAGGACGAACTAGTCAGGAGCGCAAACATGGCTCACGAACTCGCTCAGCAGTCTAGTCACCTGAACGCCCTGCAATCGAGCAATCAGCCTGCAACAGTTCCGAATGACAGGTACGAGGAACTCCTAGCAGCTATCAAGTCTCAAAACAACAGCAATCAGAACGGTCGCTCTAGAGCCAATCGATCGAACAGCAGGTCTCGAGCCAACTCAAAAAACAACCGAGATTCGACCCCTGCGAGATCAAAATCTAGGTCGCGTTAATCAAACAACAAAAGCCTTTGCTACTACCACCGCAAATACGGTACAGAGGCAAGAAACTGCCAACTGCCCTGCACCTGGAAGCGTGCTCCTAGTCAGGACTACAAGGTAAAGAATCCCAAGAGTTCAGAGGACCAGGAAAACTAAATAATCCTGCTGTTGCGGAGACTGACAGCCGGTCACATTTAGCCGCACGTCTCCATGTAAGAGATTCACTCTCTAATCAAGTCTTCCTGATAGACACTGGGGCGAACATCTCAGTAATTCCAAAACCCAGCAACTGGCAAGGCAAGGCTACTGACTTCCAACTCTATGCTGTCAACGACACGACCATAGATGTCTTCGGCGTCAAACGTCTCGAATTAGACGTCGGCCTGCCTTACAAGCTTGCTTGGAATTTCACCATCGCAGATGTCCCGCACTCCATCATAGGAGCCGATCTCCTCAAACACTACCATTTACTACCAGATCTCAAGCTCAAGAAACTGGTAGACGGCAACCAATTCGCGCACGCACCTACCTTCGTCAAGACAGTGCAGCCCGTGCAAATCTCTTTCGTGGCAACGAGCCACAAATACGCTCACATTGTCAACAAATACCCTCAAGTTTTTGGTCCTGATCAGTTCAGATCGACAAAAAAACGAGGAGTATTTCACCACATTCTCACCAAGGGTCCACCAGTCTCACAGAGAGCTCGCCCTCTTTCACCTGCCAAGCTCAAGGCAGCCAAGAAAGAGTTCCGGAAATGGTGCGAACTGGGCATCTGTCGCCCTTCAGACAGCTCATGGTCAAGCCCCTTGCACATGGTGATGAAGAAAAACGGGGAATGGCGTCCTTGCGGTGATTATCGCAAACTTAACCTGGAGACAATCCCAGATCGTTACCCAATTCCACACATGCACGATTGCATGACCTTTTGCTACGGCAAAAAAATCTTCTCGGCGCTAGACTTACGCCAGGCCTACCACCAAATACCGGTAGCCCCCGAAGATATCCCCAAAACGGCAATCATCACTCCCTTCGGACTCTACGAGTTCCCAGTGATGACATTCGGATTTCGCAATGCTTCACAGACCTTCCAGCGCTACATCAACTCAGCGCTTGGAGATCTCGACTTTGTCTTCGTCTACTTAGACGACATCCTCATCGCCTCCACGTCGGAGGACGAACACCGGAAACACCTTGACACAGTTCTAAGTCACCGCACGAGCTGCAAGTCAATCTTGAGAAATGCAGTTTCGGCGTCACCGAACTAATTTTTCTGGGCCATCTTATCACTCCAGATGGTTTCAAACCCAGCCCAGAAAAAGTCAAGGCGATACAGGAATTCCCAAAGCCACAGACCATCGAGGAACTTCGAAGATTCCTAGGTCTCGTCAACAGTTACAGATGTTTACTGGCGCACGCTGCAGACACGCAACGTCCTCTCAGCGAATTCCTAAAAGGAGCTAAATAAAAGGACAAACGTCCAGTGTCGTGGACTTCAGAAGCCGAGGTGGCCTTCCAAAAGTGCAAGGACGACCTCGTGAACCTCTCCTTTACCGCTTTCCCAAGCAAAAACGCAGAGCTACGTCTGATCACAGACGCATCAGACACAGCTATGGGAGCAGCCCTCGAGCAACGCTCAGGCAACTCTTGGCTTCCCCTTGCCTTCTTCTCCCAGAAGTTCTCCCCTGCGCAGATAAATACGCCACCTACGACCGGGAGCTAACAGCCATCTACGAAGCCATCCGACACTTCCACCACTATTTCGAAGGTGTGGAGTTCAAGATTTACACAGATCATAAACCTTTGATCTATGCTCTACAGCAAAACAACGACAAAATACCAGCTATTCGCTCGCGCAGATTGTCTTACATCGCCCAGTTCAACACAGAGATTCACTATCTCCCAGGTGAAGAGAATGACGTTGCAGACGCCCTGTCTCGAATCAACGCTTTCACTTCCCCTGCACTTTTCTACTGGAGCGATCCAGAACTCCTCGCTGACCCACAAGTCAGAACAGTTCTAGCGAATATCTACGCATTCAAGCTTCCGATGCTGTTCGACGCGAAACAGCTGAGCGAAGAACAAGAAAAGGACGATCAACTCAAGGAGCTTCTCAACAATGCGGACCATCCGCTCAAGCTTCGCAAGCTTACTTGGGTCTCCGCACACGCAGCGTTCTACTGCGACATCCACGAAGATGTCATCCGTCCCTATCTCCCCAAGAAACTTAGGAAGACAGTTTTCGACAACTTTCACTCACAATCGCATCCTGGAGTTAAAGTCACAGCTCGACTCATACACCAACAGTACGTGTGGCCCAACATGAGTCGCGACATCGCCACTTGGTGCAAGACATGCGTAGCTTGTCAACAATCAAAAGTGACAAAGCACAACAAGTTTTTGCCCAAGCATTTTATTACTCCAGATGCAAGATTCGATCACGTCCACTTGGACCTCGTAGGACCTTTCGCCTACAGCCACGGCTACACACATCTCCTCACCATCATCGATCGCTATACGAGATGGCCTGAGGCAATTCCAATTGCTGACACCACAGCAGCAACTGTAGCTCGTGCATTTTACGACAACTGGATTTGCCGCTATGGCGCACCAACAACGATCACCACAGATCAAGGTGCTCAATTTGAGTCCAGATTATTTTCCGAACTCCTGTCAATCCTCGGAATTAACAGGATTCGCACAACGTCATACCATCCTGCTTCCAACGGCATGGTGGAGCGCCTCCACCGAGACATCAAAACAGCTCTCATGTGCCACGGAAACAGTCAGGAATGGTTCCGGCTACTTCCAACAGTCATGCTGGGACTGCGCACACGCATCCGTCTAGACACAGACGCCAGTCCAACCGACTTAGACTTTGGAAAATCAGTAAGAATCCCTGGTGATTTCTTACCTCTCACCAGCGAAGAGCCAAACGTTCGCACATTCTACAACGAATTTCGCGACTTCATGCACCAACTGAGACCAGTTCCAGTTAGCCACGAAACAGCAATTAAACCATTCCTTCATCAAGGCATGGAAACTTGCTCCCACGTTTGGCTACAAGAAAAACCAATTAAGCCCGCTTTGACTCGGCCTTACACTGGCCCTCACAAGGTCATATCTCGCAACATGGAGAACCAGACCTTGGTAATCGAAGTCAATGGCACACTGAAAACAGCGTCTTTGCAACGCGTGAAGCCTGCGTTCATTCTACAAGAGGATCCTGATGGCACTAAGGAAAACACGACACCTGAACCGATCAAGATTCCTCAGCCAATGGAAGTCAATCGCGCTCAACCAGCACCCGGTACTTCCAAAGCCACGCAGCTTTCAACAGATGACATTCAACCTGCACCTCTTATCCCACCCACTGAAGATCCACCGGATCAACCGATTCCTACACCTCAACCTCCGGTGCCCAAACGCGTTAGATTCGTTCCGAACATTCTTAAACGGAAAAAGAATGTTGACTCAGCTCAGTCACACAAACGCGCTCGTAAGAAACACAGCTCTTTTGCGGGGGGGGGGGGGGGGCAGTACCTAATACTACCTCCTACTCATTGCACTACTCTGTAAATATCTTATAGAACCAAAAACCAACCAAAGCCTAGCCAAGCTAGCAAAATTTTTTTTGTTCTTTGCGTTTAATCTAGTCTTTATCTTTAATATTGTATTACGTACTAGCAAATTATGGAGTCAGATGGAGCGAAACCATCAATACAAACATTGTATTACATTACGTTACACTACAAGGAAATACTTGTATAATCATCACACTGTGATTCTAATTCTAGTACTTTTGTAATTCTAAGCGCAAACTTGTTATACGTTCGAACAACTAGTTTTTAAGAAAATGTAAATTATTTCTTTAAATACTCTCCAGTCCCTGACAACCTTTTTTTTGTAAACTACGCAAATTTTGTAAACTTCTCTCTCTCGCAAGTTTATTTAAGTTTCCTAATCAACAAAAATGCTTCTCATTTTTTCTTCCTCGGGGGGAGTACTGCAGGTACCCCACCGATAGGTGGCGGCACGTCCGACTACAGAGAGAGAGAGAGAGGGAGAGAGCGGCTCACGCCGCGAGCGAGCGCCTCGCTCAGTACCGCTTCGACTACGATCCAGACCAGTCAGGCTGGAGAGACAGAGACCAGAATAAAGAACATAGTCCAGGATAGGCAGAGTACTTTCTCCACCTCGACCGCCTCATCGGATTCCCGACAGAACGTCTGCGTGGCCCAGTCGGATAAGGCGCACGACTGTACTTATTTGTCCTTGTGCAGGGCGTGGGTTCAAATCCCCGGTCAGACAGAATTTTTTCAGATGCAAATAATTATTCTATACTTGCCTATTACCAAAAAACTCGAATCGAAGCCTGCTAGCCACGTCTTTTCAATTCTAACCTCGAACCGCGATAAGCCACGTGTAACTCAGCTGTGTAACTCGACCAACTATAATGGGCAGTTTGTACATAAAAACAAGGTACGCAGATTGAATCCAAGAACTGCCCATTAAGTGGGAAAAGAAAGGGCCCTTTTCATGCGCACGCTGAAACGCCAAAACGCGGAATACAGTAGTGATGTACATCCTTTCTAGGTAGTTTTTTATTCCATGACTGAAGAAAACATGGAGTTTCGAGCCGTTCGAGCCGCCCTCGACGCTACAAAGTTCAACAGTGTTGAACTTTTTGGCGTTCACGCTATTCGGCTATTTGCATCTTTATTTTAAATAAATTTCATCGATCCATACACGTTTTCGAGTATACGGTTTCTTCGTTTTTGCCTTGACAATTGTTGACATTGACAATATAACTGCTGTATTTATATTTCTCTGTCGTTCATTCTCCTTTTCAATTATTCTCACACACTCCTTAATCCATGCGTAATATTTATATGCATGTACATAATTTTCTTTTTTTCCTTTTTGGAACTTATTGTCTAAACTTTTTTAACTTGATATGATGTCTATCATTAATCAACAAACTAGCGTATAAATACACGAGAAATTAGAGGTTATGTTTTCTAGCATTCTAGCCTCAGATTCTAGCGTCGACGCTCGAAACTCCAGTTAGCTTTAGTCATAGAATAAAAAACTACCTAGAGTGAATATACATCACTACTCTGTTTTGGCGTTTTGGCGTTTAGCGTGTGCATGAAAAGGGCCCTGAAGCGTTACATTATGCCTAAGAAATGGCAAATAAAACTGTCTAGGTCTTAGATTCTATGCCAAGAACTGGGCGTTAAGTGGGTTACCGATCCTACCAGGGTTATTATATCAGATTCATGTTTATCGAACACCAAAACTTTTAATTCAATACGTTTTCTCTTTTATTCTTGCATGGTTTTGCAAACGGTTATGATCGATTAAAGTGTAAAACAGGTTATATTGTCTATTTTCATTGCAAAGTTAATTGTAGGAAATTCCTTTCATATTATTATTATTCTCATTCTTGTTCTTTGCCAAGTATATTAATCAATAGTCAATACAATCTTTCCGAACAATTTCATATCACGCACAATGCCACAATAGCGAAATTTTGCTATAGTTTTGTACGCCGAATGTCCGTTCGGTCTGAAGTTAGCTATTCGGTGCAATATTCTGCACTTCTGGTTGCCAACCCTGCGCCGTTCGGTCACTGTCAGGCCGCCACTCTCCAGTTCTAGCCCTAAGCGAATGATATTTTTATTTATTGTTATGTTATATTTTATGTATATAATCTAAATTAAATTTTTAGCTAACAAGAGTACATGAATGCGAGTCGACAAATCAATCGACATTTGAAGAAGAAGAAAAAACGTTTAACTCTGAAATTAATTTTTGATAAAATATTGATATTTAGCCTATATTTCAGTGTACTCGTACTTTCGTATTATTTATTAACATCATTCAATGGTTTAGTATTTTAACAATATTCACTAGATAACAATGGATTTTGAATACACACATCGAAAATTAAGCAGCTTACGCAAAATTTTAGAAAGATCTGGACCTTTTTGTCGGCCAGATTTTGAACCATCATCTGAGGCATTGAAGTTTTTGATGCATGATTGTAAAATACTTGTAATTGGAGCTGGTGGTTTAGGTTGTGAATGTTTAAAGAACTTAGCCCTGATGGGCTTTAGACAGATGCACGTGATTGATATGGATATAATAGATTTGTCAAACTTAAATCGGTAAAATTTATTATTTATTTATACATTCAATAAATGGTATTTATTTAGATAGCATTTATTGTACATGGTATTAACAGCATCCCTAACGTTTGAGTGTTCTCAGAATAACAATATTTACAATTTATTAACAAAAAATTAACAGTGACATAATTTTTTAATAATTTTATATGAAACTTTCTTAACAAACAAACTAACAATATGATGTTTGGATTGCAAAAACAATTGGTCTATTGTTAGAGTGATCGATTATAGTCATAGTATGTTATATATTTATGTTCAATAATTGTTTTAAAGCATATTTAAAATGTTTGAACATATATTGTCATAAAGGATTTGCCCTGTTAAAAACGAATACGTATTTTCATTACGTATTTTTTGTATATGATTTTTGTATGTAATAAAATTATATACCTCTACATGTACTAATCTGAGACTGCTTTGTGTTGACTGTTTCATACAAAAGAATGTGATAAAGATATATAATAAGAATACATGCAAAAGTTCCTTATCGACTTTAAGCACTTTTGTCCCCTATAAAAGAATGATTGCGATTATGTATAGAAATAATTAAATTGACATGTTCTTTGTTTGCCGTTCGTTCATATTTGTATCATATTGCATATTCAAAGTATTTTTTATAATCTTAATTAGCTTGCCCATTTCTGTTAAGATAAGTATAGTTATTGTATTAAAGTGATTAATTTTCTTTTAATTGTTTATCTACATCTTATAGATAATGATAGCTATAGCAATCTTAGGTCTATTGTCAAGCAACTGTATTTGTTGTCGGTACAGCATATTCTTAGAACGGAAGCTGGTGACAAATGTCGTTCTCCTATTTTGTCCTGCATGCCTATTTAAGGCTTGATAATTAACCCTAAAATATGAAAGATAAACAGGTTCATAGCAATAATTTGACATGATATTATAGCTTTCTTGCTTTATAAAAACTTTCATTTTGTAATTTGAATACTGTTTATATGCCTTGTGTATTATTAATTTTAATTGCAATATTTTATAATAAGCACAAGGGTTACCTGAACTCAAAAATTATTTAGATCATAAATAATAAATCATTACATTTGCTTCTAGCATCAAAATGCAGTGTTCCACGGTCACTATTATAATAATTTATATTAGCTGAGTCTTATTTTCGTGTAATTTTGTATTATTTTTGCGAATAATGAAAACTACAACCCGAAGTAAAGACGATGATATCAGTAAGATGACTATCACTTTCATATACAATATATTGAATAAAATAAAATTTTGTATAAACAATTGATTCAACAAAAACTCTATGTTTTGTGATAACCTAAGTATAACAATCATCAATTTGATTTCTGATGATAGAAAGAATATTAAAAGCTAACGTAAAAGTTTCACGTGACTGCAATTTTTACGGGACAGACGATTGCATTAGATTTTAAGGTTATGCAGATTAAAGGCAATGTACCAGCATTTATTCCAGCACCGTTGTCGGTTGACAGTGAATGTGATGAAGCAGACAACGTGTATACAAAAAATAACCCTACTCACCAATCACCAACCTTCGTCTGTATTGAGTTTTATTACGGAGTTGCTTAACCCAATAACCCAAGTAAAGATGATGGGTAAGTCAATGCAATAACCCAAATAAAAATTGTAGGGTGCGAAGTTAAGCCCTGTCTTTACATGGGTTATCGGGTTAAGTAGTTATGGTTTACCGTGGGTAGTAGCTATTGGGACGTCGGGACCTTACAATCTAAAGCAGGTATCTGCCATGTAATCTCTGTTCGAGTTACAAGTAAAAAAATTGCGTAATAAAAAGATGTGCTAAAACAATTATACACACTTAGGCACAGCCTTTGCAAATTCACTGGGAGTCACGTAAAAATTTTATAGTTGTATATTTGTAATTGTACAGGACTCGAAGCCTAACATGTATGTAAGAAAAAATTACGAGTCTTGGAGCTTTTACGTTGCGCTGAGCGATTTTCCGGAAAATCTACGTGACTAAGAATTTGGCTAAACAGCTGTGGCTTACAGTCACGCAGAGTCACCTAGATACGTAAATCTTGGTGCGAATAATCACGTCCCCCTTACTTACTTCCCCTTAATTTTTCCTCCTTTGTTACTGTGCTTCACTTACTTTTACTAGTGCGACCTTATACACGTATACACCATCCACAGTTGATATGCATATCTATATTTTCAAAACTATGGCACACATAACCTATACCTATACCAAGTCATCAGCAATCCTGCTATCGGTTAAAAAACGATAGTTCTCTGTTTTTTTTTTGTTCAATATCTCAGATAAAAAAGTCAGTCAAAAAACGACATTTTATTTACCTTTTGGATGCCATGATGATTGCAATTCAAATTTTTATTGAATGCAACCTATACTATTGTATTGCTGAATAGTTATTAAGCTTCAATTTACTGTTGGTCCCAATAGTAAGCGATTTTTTTTTGTTGGAGATATTCAGCAAAAATGCCAGAGGATTATCGTTTTTTAATCGATAGTAGACACTTAGATATCGTTCCACATATTCAGAAAAACTACATTTTATGCAGCTTGAATATACTAGGGTTGTGCGAGTTCCCGAAAAGTCGAGTTTCCCGCCCGAAAAACTCGACTTGACGAGCTCGAGTCGACTCTCGAGTTGAGTCAAGTTACTCAAGTTTTTCGAGCTGTTCGAAAAACTCGAGCAACCCGAAAGACTCGAGTAGCTCGAACGACTCGAGCAGCTCGAAAAACTCGAGCAGCTCGAATGACTCGAGTAGCCCAAAAGACTCAAGCAGCTCAAAAATTCAACTATCTCAAAGAATTCATGTTGTCGTACTCGAAGCCACAATGAATGTTTGAATGAATTCATTTTAGGTTTAGTTTTGTAAAGCAAGATATTTTGCACTATTATCATGCTAATATAAACAATATCTATAATTTATTTAATTTTGACGGCATAACACAATGAAACAAAAGTTAATGACTTGGTTCGGTCAAGTGAAATGAAGTGCAGTGCATGAGTGTCATATAAACCTTGTACAGATAGTGGAGCAGGACTGTATTGAATATAGCAAATTAGAGTATTGATAGAACTAAACTGATTTATTATCTGGGGATTATCCAAACCTCTTAACAGGGGACCTGACCACCTTAAATTGTCAAAAAATGAAAAATCGGATTTTATTTTTATATTAATTTTAAATTGTTAAAAAAATGTATTGTATAAATGTAAACTCAAACAAACTATAAAGAACAAAAGACAATTTTTATATGTATCAAATACTAGGTGCAACATGTCTCCAAAGGCCAAAATTCACAATTTTCATTTTTTCACTCACCGCAGACTTACTTTAGTTCTCGGAAACAAAGAGCACTAAAACTTTACAAACATGTTTAAAATACACATAGTTTTGATATGAGTGTAGGAATTTGAAAATAAATTCAAAATATTTGTAATTTTCAACATTTTTAAACAAATATTTTATTTAAATTGAAGATAACTTTTCACGATTTAATTTATTTTTAAATCCCCACACTCGTATCAGAACTATGGGTATTTCAAAAATATTTGTAAAGTTTTAATGCTGTTCGATGCCTAGAACTGAAGTAAGTCTGTGGTGAGTGAAAAAATGAAAATTGTGAAATTTGGCCTTTGGAGACATGTTGCACCTAGTATTTGGTACAGTGGCCGGACACAATAACTTTGCATTGCGCGCCACAAATGGCCGCCTATTTTGTTGTTAACTGGAGCTCTATCAACAAGGTTAAGTTAGATGCGGCGGCGGTTTAGCATGGCCGCGTCTGACCTAACCTTGTTGACCGAGCCCCAGTTAACAGCAAGACCGGCAGCCATTTGTGGCGCGCAATGTAAAGTTATTGTGTCCGGCCCCTGTAAAATTGTCCTTTATTCCCTATAGTTTTTTGATTTTATTTGTTTGTTATATACATTTTTTAAACAATTTAAGGTTAATATAAAAATAAAATCCGAAACTGTCGCCAGGTGCAAATTTTTCTGGGCCGAATCTGGGCAAAACCTCTGGGCAAGATCATATCAATTAATTGCGCGACCAGAAATTATGGCCTAAGTATTTTCTAGCAGTGTAGTTGATTTGTGCACTTGTTAAACTTATTGACGAAATTCATTTTAAATTTAAATTATTTAATCTCCTGTATTTTTATGCATGACATTATTTTATTGATAATTTTATTTTATAATGTTCTACTCAATCTTTATTTATTATTATCGTAATTTCATTCTTGGATGAACTTGTTGCCCACTTCAAATGACCATATCTCGGCACTAGGAGCACCTAGACACTTGATAAAAAAAACGAAATTAAAGGTCTTGAAGTCCAGTTTCTAATAAAATATATTATTCGAACCTGGCATAATGATAGAGCATCCATAACCTCAAAAAACGCAAAAAAAAAACACATTTTGAACACTTTCGAGCTTTTAAAAGCCATTTTTCATTAAAAATACTTCTTTAGCTCCAAAATCTTTGCAAACATGTTTTGTTTCACTCAAACCAAAATTATAAGTGTGTTTAAAGATTTTAAAAACTATTCTGACGACTTACTTCAGTAAAATTATGAGAAATTCTGAAAAAAGAACGGGAAAAAACGGTTTTTTGAAAAGTTGCAGGGTTAAATCACTTTGCCGACAGGATTTTTTGGCATTTTCTAAGTTTTTAGTAATAACTTATCGATTCCTGAGTCTGGTGCGGGGTTTCAAGCACTTTGGGAAATAAGGACCAATGTAGTATAGAGGCACATCTGTGCGAAAGACCTTCCACAAAAGGGAGGCAGCAAAGTATTTTCTACGCCCGGCAGTGGTGAGCCAGTGTAGCTCACGTCTATAAGGGGTGATGTGCTCATCCTTTCTCACACCATAGATGTAACGAAAGCCTGAGTTTATGAGTCTCTGGAGCTTGACGTTCAAGTTCTTCGTCAGTGCTCTTCCTAAAGAAATAAAGCCTGTACATAAGTGTATGAGCACGTTTACAAAAATTTGTAACGTGCTCCTTCCAGTTCAGTTTAGAGTCGAGTACCACACCTATAACAACAACCTGTGGGACACCGTCCGTCCCCTTAGCCTAGGAGTCGAAGTGTGCAACCGTAGAGAGTACGTCCGACTCAGTAATTTCCCGAAGCACCATATGATCGGGGAGATCTAGGCTGTCCAAACCGCACTAAAATGCCTGTTGAGATCATCACTGGAGAAGCGAGGAGGTGTGTTTGCCTTGGTGGTGGTAATGCCGAGGTCTCAAGCTCCTTCCAGATTGCACAGGCATCAGTGATAGAGGAGAGACGAGAATAGTATTAATTCAGCCTCGCCTCCTCTATCTGCCTGTGTGCGAGGTCACGTGCTTCCCTGTAGAGATTGAGATCCCAGGAAAAGGGAGACCTGCGGAAACATCTGTAGAGCCTGTCGCGATCCTTTATAAGGTCACGAAGAGCCGTGGTGAACCACGGGTCACATTTCCGTCCAGAGTCAGCGTTTTTGATGGGGTGAAATGATTAATAGCATTTAATAAGTGAGCGTTAAGCAAGTTGATGCAGTCGTCTAATGATGAGGTGGCAAAAGATGACCAGTCACAGGCACGAAGAAAAGCTTGAAGTTCCTCCGCGTTTATGCCTTTGAAATCTCTGTATGTAATGGTTTTAGGTACGCGGTGTGGAGTGCGTATGTCAAGCGTGGCCGTAATAAGGTCATGTCCATTGATGAAATGTACGTCCGTCTTCCAGTACGATAGTAGCCTGTCTTGCTCTTCAATAAGAAACAAAGGTCAAGCCAGGTCTGAGAGTATCCTCTATGATGTGTGACACCATACGGGACTGATGTTTAGGAGTTCTCCTCCATGAACGCGCGGATAAATGTTGCTTCCTCAGAGGAGGAAAGCTGGTCCGCGTTAAAGTCTCCCATGATGACTTTGGTGGAATAGCCATGCATGTGTGTGGTAAGCTTGGCAACGAAATTGCTGCCAAGCTTAAAGGGAGAGTGTAGCGGGCGATAAACTGCCGCCACAAAGATAGGTACCGAGCACGGGGAGGAGACTTCGCAAAAATGGTACTCTGGCACCCCAGGCTTACCGGTCCAATTTCCGTCCGATGATGCTATGACTGTTGCCGTAAGTGGGTGATGTATGTAGAGGGCCACTCCTCTCCCGTTACGATTTCTGTCCTGCCTGTAGATAGTATAATCGTCCAGATCACAGATGGTAGTGATCTTCTCATCGAGCCAGGTCTCAGTGACAGCCATCGCGTGAAAAAAGGGACGAGTGGACAAAAAGAGTCTCGCGCTTCAATGTGACCCGTGAGGGAGTTAGCATTGAAGTGGCAGACCCTGAGGCCCGTGCTCAGAGACTGAGAGGATGTAAGAATCATATCGTAGTTTGCAGATGAGAGGGAGATGAGGTCTATTGAGTTTAAGATGAGGTCGAAGTATTTCCTAAAAAAATTAGTTAAATCAGCTTCAGTGGTGATGACGTAGGCCTTGGTTCCCCTTTTCTCCCTGATGAAGATTTTTCCTCGTAGGAACACGTAGAGCCCTTCTTCTTCGCCTCGGCGCTAGCAAGCATATGCAGCTTGTGAGCAGCCGGATCCAGCATCTCATTGACGCTGAGTATGCGATGTGTGCATGGTGAGGGCGCATTGGACTCCCCTAAAATGTCGCAGTTTATTTCCGAGGAGTGCAGCTTAGGGCGCTTTATTTTGGCCTGAATAGTGGAGCACACAAAGGCATTCGTGACATGTGTGACGGCGAGAGGGGGCACTTTGTAGCGGTGGCCACCTCCACGTCGATCTCCCGTTGCTGTGGCATCTTGCCCATAACGCGAACGGACGAGATGTCCCTCTCGGAGACAGATGAGTCTAACGCCTGTATGACGGCGTAGACAAGCTTGCGGATGTTATTGCCCTGTTCATAGCACAGGCCAGCAATGACGATCTGCTTGTTAGAGGCATCCTTTGCACTCCTGATCTCCTGGCGCAGTCCAGCCAGTTTCTGTCGCGTCTCCTCCGAGATGGCAGTTAAAGGAGAAATTGACGCCTGGCTCGGCGAGGGCCTGGTTTCAAGAGCCTCAATCCTGCTTCGTAAGGAACCCATTTCCTCCTCTCCTGTGGTCACTCTCGTGGCAAGTGCGGGGTCAGTGTCGAGCTTATCCTTGATTGGTTTTAGTCTCTCCTCGATGGCTGTTAGTTTTGTGACTGTCAGCTTGTTGGCCTAAATAAAACTCTCCTGCTTCGCCTCAATGCTTGTGAGTTTCGCTATGATAGTATCGAGCACATCGCTGCTGACTGTTGAGGTTGCTGCCTTAGCGGTGGTGGTGGCTCTAGTCGTATTCGTTGTACTGGACGACGAGGTAGAAGCAGATCTCGGCCTTAGATGCAGCGGCGATGAAGATGCAGAAGATCGTGAGTTTGTGGCTGAGGTTGGTGCAGAAACAGTGTTTTGCTTGCCAGTATTTGCACCTGTGAGAGCAGCCTGCCTGCTAAGCTGGCACGGGTAGCATGTATATACAGTGCCAGTTTTTGTAGCTGCTGCATGTGGTAGCATACACCTGGCGTGGAAGTGGAAATCGTATACGCTGCATTTTTTCGCTGCATTCTTCGAGTCCTTGGCGTTCTTGATCTTAATAGCATCCTTGTTATTACTCATTTTCGGCGGTTCGATGACTTATCAGCAGATTTATCGACACTTATGGAAAGTAGAAACTACCTTACCGAAACACGTGGAGCAGATGTAGTTGCTCATTGTGCCAACCTGGCCAAGAGATGTCGCTAGGAGTACTGAAGAGGATCGCAACCAACGCCGAGCCAAACAAGAAAAATTTTGAGGTTATAAACTGCAACGCAAATTCACACCAAGAATGTAGCAGACGCAGCCAACCGCCCTCAACACCTCTATGTCGAGCATGAAGGCCGCAGCGAGGTGCACACAGCGACACCCGAACGAGATGAGGGGGGGGATGCTGCTGCGGACAGCTCCCTCTTCGAGCGCAGAGAGAGAGAGAGAGAGAGAGAGAGAGAGAGAGAGAGAGAGAGAGAGAGAGAGAGAGAGAGAGAGAGCGAGAGAGAGAGTACTATAGCAAAAATATGTCGTATTGAAATAAGCGTATTTTCCGTATTTTCTAGTGTGTAAGTACGAATGGGATATTTATGTATCTAGGTGAGTATAGGTCCAACGCTTTCTTATCCCCACTCGCGTAACTCTCTTTTCAGCACGTAAGTGCGTATGTATGTATTAAAGGTCCGTGAGTCTGTGTGTGTATGACGCGTATATAAGCGGCGTAAATATCGGTCCGTCTACCTATATTGTGTCGCATCTGCTGTGAACAGGTCTTTGGGCTGCGCTAAGAGTGGTGGATAATTTATACCGTGTATTGTACCGAGTATAGAAGACTCGAGGTGAAGGTGTGAGTGGTTAAATAAACGGAAGCAATTATCAACGAACTTGAGTCATTTATTTGAGCCTATTCTACCTAAACATTAAAAGGTTATGGGCCCAGGCTCGCGACGAGAATAGACGGAGAAATACGTGGCAAGTAAAGTTTTGTGAAGTAATTTATCAAGAAATCAAGATGTCTCAAGAACACTCCAATTATCATTTTACCAAGTTCGATGGTACAAACTATCAGGTTTGGAAATTCCAAATGCGCGCAGTGCTCACAGCAAATAGCGTATACGACATTGTGCTCGGGACGAAGAAAAGAGTGCGCAGCGGCGAAACTGGCTACGATCAAGAAAAGGAAGAGAAATGGTTAAAAGACAACGCCAAAGCCATGTGCATACTCTCGTCTGCGATGGAAATAAATCAGTTAGAGTCCTGTATTACATGCGAAACTGCCCACGAGATGTGGATGAAAATGACTCTCATACACGAGCACAAGTCGGCAACAAATAGATCGACGCTATTGCAAAAATTTTATACCTGCAAAATGGAAACTAGTGAACCGGCTATAGCATTCGTTACAAAAATTCAAAATATGGCAAGGACGCTAGAAGACTTGGGTGAGAAAATTTCAGAAGCCGGCGTAATCGCAAAAATTCTCGGAAGCTTGCCGTCGAAATACAGCAGTCTTATTACAGCTTGGGACAGTGTTGATAGCGACAAGCAAAATATTGATAACCTTCAAGAGAGGCTAATAAAGGAAGAGAGACGGCTAAGCGAGACGGAAGAGAACGAAACAGGCGCATTTACGGTTTCGAATGTGCGACATGTAAACAAGGCAAGTAGAGAGACTGGCAATAATCAAAACACAAGACGCGAGGGCTATCGAAATTTATCGCAGGTAATATGCCACAATTGTAAGAAGCCAGGCCACATCATGAGATTTTGTCGTCGTAGAAGAAACACGAAAGGTAAACAAGCCGATACTCCAAAAGACAAATCCGATCATGTAAGTGCTTTCGTTACCACTATCGATGATAATTTCTCGCGTGAAAAAGCCGCTACACACCAAGAAATTGAACGGCTTATGAAATCGGACTCGTCGGAGATCTGGATTGGCGATAGTGGCGCATCGCGACATATGACTTACAGGCGTGATTGGTTTTCTTCTTTCACCTCAGAACATGGTGCCACAATTGTACTTGGAAATAACAAGGTGTGCGACGTAAGAGGCTCCGGTACAATCATTATTGAGAAATTTTTAAACGGAAAATGGCATCGCGGTCGAATTGAAAATGTATTATACATTCCGGAATTAAAGAAAAATTTATTTTCCATTGGTGTATGTACGGCCCTTGGTTACGAGGTATCCTTTTATGACAACGTTGTGAAAATATGTTTGGACGGCTCCGTGGTCGCGCAAGGAGAAAAACAGAATAATGGAATTTATCGAATGTTTTTTAGATCTGTTGCTCAATGTGAAGCTCATCTCTCGGCCAGCAGCCTTCAACAATGGCATGAACGAGCAGGCCATGTAAATAGACGAACTCTTCAAGAGATGATAAAAAATGGCGTCATTGAAGGAGTCAAGATAAGCGACGTAGAAGATTTTGTATGTGAAGCCTGCCAGATGGGTAAAGCCCATATTCTACCCTTCAAGAAGGAAGTTGAGCATCGACAGTGGAAAATGGGAGAGTGCATCTACAGCGATGTATGCGGGCCGATGTCGACAAACTCCATAAAAGGTGCAAGGTATTTTGTGCTATTTAAAGATGATGCGTCCAGTTACAGGCTTGTGTATTTTATTAAGCATAAGTCAGACGTTTTTGATAAGTTTAAAGAAGTAGAACGTCTTATTTATAATAAATTCAACTGTCGTATCAAGGTGCTTCATACAGACAATGGACGAGAATATTGTAACGGACAAATGAAGAAATTTCTAGCGCAAAAAGGCATCAGGCTGGAAACGACTGCGCCATACACACCCCAGCAAAATGGAAAAGTTGAGAGAGAAAATAGAACCGTGGTCGAGAGTGCTCGAACCATGATGCTGCATCGCCAGGTACCGAAGTATTTATGGGCTGAGGCTGTAAATACAGCAGTATACGTTCTCAACATGACAGCCACGAGTAAAAGGCCAGAGACAACGCCCTATGAGTGCTGGATAGGCAGGAAGCCTGATTATTCGCATCTCAAAGTTTTTGGTGTGCCGGCTTATGCACATGTGCCAAAGATGTTTCGAGATAAGCTGGATGCGAAGGCAAAGAAAAGCATTTTCGTTGGTTATCAGGACGAATCACGGAATTATAGATTGTACGATTATAAAACAAGAAAGGTATTTGTTTCCCGGAATGTTACATTTGTTGAAAATGAAAATTGTTGTGCCAATGAATATCAACAGGTTCAAGCCACTTTGCCATTGCCTTCATGCGACGGGGAAGAAATGGTTGAGAATCCTGTTGACAATGCATATCAAAGGATTTCCAGCGATTCAACAGAAGGTGCTGATGAATCTACTGCGGACGTAACCCAAGAAGGACCAACAACTATGAAGAAAACTGTCAACAAACAGACTACGAGAAAGAAAAACGACGCAGTGGATCCTTCAATTTTCTCCTCATGTCGCCAACTGAGAGTAAGAGAAAATATCAAGAAACCCGAACGGTATGAAGGAAATGTCACAGAGTATGAACCAGCAACGTACCAGGAAGCGATAGAATCTCCAGATGCTACAAAATGGACTCAGGCTATTCAAGAAGAATTGCTCGCCCACGAAAGAAATGGTACGTGGACTATTGTACCTCGACCGCAAGGACGAAAAGTCATAGATTCGAGGTGGATATTTAAAGTACAAGATCCGAAAGCTGGAAAAGAAAATCGGTACAAGGCACGTCTATGTGCGAGAGGTTTCAGACAAGAGTATGGCATCGATTTTAACGAAACCTTCTCTCCAGTAATCCGTTACGATGCACTCCGAGTTATGCTTGCGATAGCCACTCATCGGGATCTTGAAATTGTACAGTTTGATGTGACAACGGCATTTCTGCATGGCAAGTTAGAAGAAGAGGTGTACATGAAGATTCCTGAGGGACTACAAATCAACAGCGGTAAAGAGGAATATGTGTGCCGGCTCAATAAGTCCCTATACGGCCTGAAACAAGCGTCCAGATGCTGGAACGAGACTTTTAAGAATTTTTTGTTTAGTTTAGATTTTAAATGTAGTGATATAGATAGCTCGATCTTTATAGCGGTAAAGAGAAATGTAAAAGTGTTTTTGTTGTTATTTGTAGACGACGGTTTAGTTTTAACAGAAGACAAAGATGTATTAAGTGAAATTTTAGACTCTCTGCGAAATAAATTCCAGATTACTGTAAGTGATGTCGATAACTTTGTCGGTCTTAAAATTGTGCGTGATAGGGCAAATAAGACAATGTTTCTGCACCAAGCCGAATATGCAAGTAAAGTCTTGGAAAAGTTCAACATGACAGATGCAAATTCTGTAAGCACACCTATGGAGAAAAATGCTATTTCGTCAGAGGTGCAGCAACATTCTCAGCAAATCGAAAAATTGCCGTACAGAGAGCTAATAGGCTCTCTAATGTTTTTGACAGTTGTATCGCGTCCAGACATAGCCTATGCTGTTAATGTATTGAGCCGTTTCTTGAATAATTTTAATAGAACCCATTGGGAATTAGCAAAAAGAGTTTTAAAATATTTGAAAGGCTCTTTACATATGGGAATCCTATATACATCTAACGAAAGCGAACCACTACTTGTTGGCTATTGTGATTCCGATTTTGCGGGCGATCAGCTGACGCGAAAATCGACGTCTGGTTTTGTTTTTAAAATGTGTGGGGGTCCAATAACCTGGAATGTAGGTCGTCAAAAAGACGTAGCACTTAGCACAACTGAGGCTGAATATGTAGCCGCGAGTTTAGCATCGAGAGAGGCAATTTGGTTGCGAAGATTATTAAGTAGCGTCGGATGTCCTTGTGCAAGTGCGACAGTTTTGAATGTAGACAACCAAAGTGCAATCAAGTTAGTCAAAAATCCCGTAATGCACAAACGCACAAAGCACATTGACATCCGATGTCACTTTATAAGAGAAAAATATGAGAGAGGAGAAATTGATGTAAAATATGTATCAACAGAGTGTCAACTCGCCGATGTATTCACAAAAGCACTAACGAGAAATTGTCATGAGAGAATGTGCAAGGGGATAGGGCTAGTACACCTTAGCGCATAAAATCATTTTGGTAAAATACGTAAAAAGGGGAAGTATTGAAATAAGCGTATTTTCCGTATTTTCTAGTGTGTAAGTACGAATGGGATATTTATGTATCTAGGTGAGTATAGGTCCAACGCTTTCTTATCCCCACTCGCGTAACTCTCTTTTCAGCACGTAAGTGCGTATGTATGTATCAAAGGTCCGTGAGTCTGTGTGTGTATGACGCGTATATAAGCGGCGTAAATATCGGTCCGCCTACCTATATTGTGTCGCATCTGCTGTGAACAGGTCTTTGGGCTGCGCTAAGAGTGGTGGATAATTTATACCGTGTATTGTACCGAGTATAGAAGACTCGAGGTGAAGGTGTGAGTGGTTAAATAAACGGAAGCAATTATCAACGAACTTGAGTCATTTATTTGAGCCTATTCTACCTAAACATTAAAATGTCGTGACGATTTCACGTGACGATTTTGATATACTGTATATGTTACACTTTTTCCGGCCTAACCCCCATTCGTCAAGCGTGCGTTCTAAAATTTTTTTTAACACGCTTCATCATTGTGAATTGGCTCCAAAATTCAATCATTTGATCATACTTGATAAGCCTGTCAAGTTTCAGCGAAAAATATAATTACGTCAGGGAGTTATAGTGGTAACCGTTTTCGCGCACACACGCAAATACATACATACATACATACATACATACAGACATACATTTTTCAAAAACTACTTTTCCTGGGTCAGGAACCTCTAAGATATCAAAATCTATCAAAATCTTCGATATCGAAATTTTCGCCATTACAAAGCTTTCTCTTGGAGAAAGCAAAACTAGATGAAGAGGTACGTTCAAAATTTTTTATCTACTCTTAAAACGTCAGATCCATCAAATCCATGCTTATGCAGTTTCATGTCAATCGCTACAATTCCTGCATCCTGCCTGATGTCATTGTTCTGACAGAAACGTACCTCAACTCTACCATAAAATCCAGCGAGCTTGGCCTCACAGGTTATAATTAAATACTATTTACAGGAAGGACAGAGACAGCACGCTGACAAGCTTCACTAGAGGTTGAGGAGTATTGATAGCTGCAAGGTCACCTAACTTTCTGTATACTTGAGGCCTGGATCCAGCATTGGCGCCTACGAGGAATTCAACTCCGCTGTGGATGACCTTGCAGATTGCTTCGCAGACCATCAGCTCATAATAATCTTCCAAATGTTAGCTGGTACTCCAATCGCTCCAGTACATCCAGCTAGGATACTTGGACCCGAACTATCAGGATTGTGTTGCTGCCGTCTGTGCATCTATGTCACTCCTGGATCTTTCCCAGCACTATCCAGCTCATCCTGGTAAGGGCTATAATCTCGATCTTCTCTTCGCTCCGGAGAGCCTGGTATCTAGCTGCGATTCTCTGGACAAGCTGGTCCCCACCGATGAGCATCATGAACCGGCACTGTTCTCCGTTACTGCCCTTGTAGCTCCGCGCCGTAGTTGTATTCAAAAACGAAATTTTATTCACGTAGATTTTAATGTTGTAAATCGTATCCTAGGGAATACGAGTTGAGACCCCTTGCTGCAGTGCAGTGATGCTGAGGACTGTTTACAGCTTTTGAATGCTGAATTTCACTCGGTCGTGGAGAAACACGTTCCCATGTCCTCAGTCACTCCCACCTCGTATCCTCGATGGTATAACATGCTCTGGCTTGCTTGGCGATTATATTAAGTTCAAATGTCTTCGTGCTCAATGCATTCGGCTCTCTCGTGCCAAGCATAAGAGCTATATACTCTCTGTAGAAAATAACCTTTGTAAAAATATGCGCTTATTCTGGTCTTACGTAAAGACGCTGAGCCGAGACGACGGCTATTCCTCGAGTATGTCCTCGAGTATGTCACTCAGTGACGAGACCTCCTCTTTAGACCTCGGCATCGCGAATCTCTTTTCCAGGTATTGTGGTGCAGTCTAGGCAACAGGTCATTCACACAGCAATTGCCTCGATCGTTTTGATCGCTCAATTTTCGCTGCTGACTTTGGAGAGGGGCTCTTGTCCAGCCCCACAATACCCGGTAGTATAGTGTTGGCTGCAGTTTATAAGCTAGAAGATAATCTACACTGCGGCCTGGATGTCGTTCCTCCGTACCTGATTAAGCGGTGCTGGTCTAGCTTGGCGAAACCAATCCTGCATATCTTCAACAAATCGCTTGAGACTGGCCATTTTCCCGATTAGACCAGGCGCTCGCCACCGAAAAAAGAGAACAATTTTTTACAGGCTGCCTTTGATACGGGTGATATTTATAGCCACAAGCTATAGATAGATGCACCTATTAAATTCCGCAACGTGTTACTTCATATATAAACAATAACTTCAATTTCCAAAAAAAAGAAGCTTCTTAAAACAACTTTTTGCAGTCTGGCAATTGTTGAAGCATAAAGCTAGATTGCCAAATCCACAAAAAAGTTGAAGGCAGGCGCTTTTCTCGAGTACAAGAGTAAAGCACACTAATGCTAGTTTGCAAAAATCGTGTAACTAAAAACAATTGTTTACAGTCTGCCAAGCACAATTTAGACGAATTTGTGCATGAGATAAACGGATTTTCAGAAGGCAGACTGTTTTCTGATATATAAAAAATGATGCATAAAAGTTAATTAACAAATTTTTTACAGTATCTCGTAACAATTGTTTACAATTTAAAATTTGTTTAAATACAAACTTAACAGTTCATTATAATGAATAAAACGAATGGCAGCCTAATTAGATGTGTACATCAAACTGCAAAACTATTGCTTCCTCCTCAAGAGGAAGCTTTGTAATAGTAAAATTTTCAGTTTTGATAATACTTCGTGGAAACGATTTTGGAGGTGTTTGGAGAACGAATCATACGTTTTTAGAAAATGTCCGTGCGGATGGCTGTGTGTGTGTGTGTGTGTGCGTGTGTGTGTGTGTGTGTGTGCGCGGTTTACGCCAATTTTGGAACCATGCGACGGATCGTAATAAAATTTGACATGCATATATTTTTTCTAATTCTGAATTTAGGTCATTTTTTGTTTTATGATTCTGACCATTTTATGGCCATATTATAGCCATTTTTCTATTTTTGAAAAAATATTTTTGCTTTTTTATAATGATATGATTTATACAATATATTCTGTTCCTAATTAAGTGAGGTGAGAGGGTGAAATAAAAAATCATATGTTTTTGAAGTTAAATATACATATATATTAATGGAAAAAACACACTTATGTAAAATACAAAACAAGTATTAAATTCACGCGAAATAAGCCTAAATTAAAACACACGCTTTAAACATTGCGACGGTGCCTTTTTGCACGTCGCATGTACATAGAAGGAGAACCACTGACGACAGTGTTTTAGTCAATCAGGGCTCTCCTAATTATTTCGGGTTTTTGTCCGAGGTGAACGCGAGTGTGAACAGTGCACACGGATGGGGATCATCTCCGGAGCAGAGGGAGCAAGAAGGAAGAAGAGAAAACAACACTAGTGTAGTGTACGACACTGCTGCGACAGTGTAAATTAGGAGCGTGAGTGTGAGAGAGAGAGAGAATGTGTGAGTGAGCGCGCGCGCGGACCAATCGGCGCGCAGCTAGAGCTGCACACCGTCGAGGCGACGGAGCGCCGGATCGGGCATGCTATGGGAGAGCGTTGAGCATCGGCTAGCGGCCGACGGGACTGTGAGCGCGAGACCGGGAAAGAGGGGGAAGACCAAGTGCGAGCGCCGAAGAGAGCGCTTTTCAACCCGTGCGACGATTCTGGCTATGACTCCCGAAAGAGACGCACGTGCCAGTGACATTTTAGTGAGAGATAGAGTTTTCTTGATTGTGAGAAGCATTATTTGTGCTTGTAGGGCTTAGAGTATCTTTGGGGATCCGCGAGGGACGCGTGGACGAGGAAAACGCCATCAGGGAGAGGACGAGAGGAGAGGCCAGGACGAGAGGACGACCTGGGGGAGACCAGGGCCACTGCATCCCAGGAGCGAGTGGAAGACGCAGCTGCGCCAAGGTTATCGCCGGAGTCCACTTCCCGAGAGCCCTCATCGTCGAGCGAACACCTGGGAAGAAGTACGTAGAGGTACTCAGAGGCGAGTCCGAACGCGATCGATAGCACTGGATCGGGCGAGTATTCGAGAGAGCGTGCGTGAGTGGATTGCATGAGAGAGAGAGAGAGAGAGGGGAGAGAGAGAGAGAGAGAGGGGGGAGAGAGAGAGAGTGAGTGTCGAGATATCGCGGGCGCGACAGCATCTTCGGGGAGCTGGGAGGCACTCGGCGACGAGACGCGCGGACACGTGTATTTTCCTTGTTTGTTTGAGAATTAAACGCGAGACCCGGGAACGGAGGAGAGCACGAGCGAACTTGTGTATGTGCGAGTGTGGATGAATAGAGTCTTTGTAGCAGGAACCGAGGTAGCGGAGAGATAGTGTTAATAAAAATTGAGCATCAAGTTGATTTACGAGTTTTTCTTTTTTTTCCGATTACCCCCTCGTGAACCCGAACGAGGGAGAGAGGATTCGGCGGAACCTCCTCCGAGGAAAACGCGGAAAAAATAGTTTAATAAATTATAGTGCTGGCCTTTCGGGCCTCGCGGGAGACTTTCCATCACCGTGAGTTTGGCAACATCACAACATATATTATATTAAGAAATAACGCAAAAAAATAAAATACTAAAATTACACGCGAAACTAGAATATGAGAAAGCTAAATAAAAGCACAAGCTAAACTAACGAACGGCTAGAAGCGAATGACAACGCGTCGACCACCCGCTCCCCTGCAGACCCGAGAGCCCGAGCCGCCGAAAACTCAGGCCCGCTGAAACAAAGGCGCTTTCCCGAATACTACCGAAAGGACTCGAAGCAGTGCGAACGCTCCTCTATACCTATATCTACAAGTGCAGTCACATTCCCCGTGCAAACGCTTCCCACCACTCGTCCATGTGGCCTGGCAGTCACAGATCAGCCTAGCGGCTTCTCTGCACCGTGTTGATCTTCACAACTGCGGAGTAAAACTCCCTATGTGAGATCTGGCAGTCTAGGAGTGATTAAAAATTACTCCCAACCGTATTGGCCTGACGCCACGAAAATCACCACCAATTCGCGTTCATATGATTCAAATGGCTGGGAAATGTCTGCTGAACTATTGCAAAATGAATAAATATAAAATAAATGCAAAATGCGTCGCACTTGCTTCTTTCCCTGACTACCCCTCATTACGTCCGGAACAATTCTCCCCCTCGTACAAAATCCCGTAATTTTGTACCACACTATCACACCGCCAAACTATAAATCAAATATGTGCTGCCAGTATAATTGAACGCTAGCACGGATTCAAAAATACACAATCCCTGGCATTCGCCCTATGCCTTCAAGAAAACCGTGTAAAACTTGAAGACGGGAAACGGCATCGGACACATGTACAAACAGAAATATAAATGAACATTCAAGCATACATACGCACATTCATACGTTCGACGGACTTACGCTTCAACGTCGCACGCCTTTAATAATCTAATTAATTTATGCGCAGGCCTAGTATACCCGCTACTACTAGTTCGAACCTTTGCAACTCGAATTGTCCGCGCCCTTGAAAACTTCCTCTACCACACCCTTGTTCCAAGTATTACGAGCGGATTGCAAATCTACTATTAAAACAAAATCCCCAACTTCGAGAGGTGCTTGCTGTTCAATCCACTTTTTTCTTGGCAAAAGAGTCGGTAGATATTCTCGCAGCCAACGTTTCCAGAACGCGTCTGCAAACGATTACGCAATTTGCCACTGTTTTCGCAAACATACAGATTCCGCGTCTTATTTTCCTAATTTAATTTCACCGGACGAACAACCTATCAAAAAGTGGTTTGGCGTTAAAGCTTCTGCATCACGAGGATCCGCCGACACATGTGTCAACGGCCTTGAATTCACAGAATGCTCAATCTCCGTCAACAATGTATACAACACCTCCTCGCTTACAACCTGCTCCGTCAAAACTACACGCAATGCCGTCTTCACCGATCGAACAAGCCTTTCCCATGCTCCTCCCATGTGAGGGGCATCGGGCGGATTGAACAGCCATTGCATGCCGTTTTTTAACGCATAACCTCTCTGTTCGTTCATATCCAAACTCTTAACCGCATCTTTTAACTCCGTGCACGCACCGCGAAAATTAGTTCCGTTATCGCTATACATAACTATAGGACAGCCTCTTCTCGCCGATAAGCCCTGCAGAGCCATGGTAGCCGAGCCTGCCGTCAACGAGTGCGCCAATTCCAAGTGAATAGCTCTCGTTGTTAAACACGTAAACAGAACGCCCCATCTTTTTTCTCGTCTACGACCGATTTTCACTAACATAGGCCCAAAATAATCAACGCCGCAATGGCTAAACGGCCTCATTTTATAAGCTAAACGGCCAGCAGGCAGCGATGCCATCATAGGGCTCTGCGGCTTACCTCTAAGTTCCTTACAAATTACGCATTTACTTATAATCGATCGCATCGCATTTCGCAATCCTACAACATGAAATTTCTGCCTTAGTTCATTAATTACAGTATCGCTGTTCGCATGATAATACTTACAATGATAGTCCTTAATTAATAAACGAGTCACGGGATGTTTCCCTGCTAAAATAATCGGCTGGTTATTAAACATTTCTTTATCTAATCGCGTTATACGGCCTTCGGCCCTGAGAATGTCATTTTTATCTAAAAAGGGATTCAAATTAGAAATTTTGCTACTCTTTTTTATTCGCTGCCCATTTTTAATAGCGAATATTTCATCTGAAAAAGAATTGGATTGAACTCTATTGTACCAAAAATTTTCTAAGAAATCGCGAGAAAAATCATTATTGGCATTTTCTTTACTAAGCGCACGTTTCACCGCATCTAAACGAACTTGCCAGTCAGAAATTTCAGCAGTAATTGGAACATCCAGTGTCACGCTCGGCCTTACAACAAACGCAACCGCTTTTCGCATTTCTAATTGATCAATATTTTCCGCTTGTACATTAGTCAACTGCCGCTGTACCGGCCAATTCGCTTCTAGCCCTCGCAAAAAATCAGGTCCAACAAACCAAGGGCTGTCATTCGAAACAGAGTTATTATTCCACCGCGTCGCTAAATCGGCCGGATTTAACTTCGTGGGAACCCACCGCCACTCCGAACAGGTAGTAAGTTTGCTTATTTCCCCCAATCGGTGCGCGACGTATACCTGCTTCGTCCTCGGTTCAGATCTTATCCATTGTAAAACCGTGACGGAGTCAGACCATAAAAAACGACGATGAATTTTAATTAGAAGCTCCTTTTCGACCGTCGTTATTAAACGCGCAGCTAACAACGCGGCTTGCAACTCGAGTCGCGGTATCGATAGAGATTTTAAAGATGCCACGCGCGACTTAGCCATGATCAAAACGATATGTGCAGGCGCATTTTCAACAATAAAACGTGCGTAAATCGCAGCAAAATAAGCTACTGCGCTGGCATCACAGAACGCATGTAATTGAATTTCCGAATACGCGCATTTTTCGGTGTTAAGCATCGTGTCACGCAACATGACTTAATCTCGCGAAGCGCCTTTAACCACGCAGACCACCCTACAAATTCTTCGTTCCTTATCGGCTCGTCCCATCCAACACCAAAATCAAACCGAGAGGATCATAAACGGACATAATAACTTTTAAAAATTCGCGCTTAGTCGGTTTTCTACTCGCGTCAATTAAATCTTTCTGTACGCGATTCATGCCCAAGTTAAATCTTAAAGTGTCATCCTTCGTATCCCAAAACATGCCTAAAACGCGCTCTCCCCCTCGGTCGCAGAGACCCTTTTCGACCGCTTTCGACGCGCGGGAAGTCTCCGGGGCCGCATTTATTGCCCTCTCGTTATTACTGGCCCACTCGTGCATTGTAAAGTTCGCGTTCGTATTTATGGTAATGACATCCTGCACTAATCTCGAAGCCTCTTCGACTGTTTCCCGACTAGAGAGAAAATCGTCCGCATAACTATCGCGTTTTATGCTCTTAACGGCATCTGGTTTAGAATGCATGAATGAATCCGCGTTCTTATCTTTACCATAAATCGCGCTGCATTGCGACGACTTTGCTCCGAAAAGTAAACACGTCATTTCATAAACCGCGGGCTCTCCCGTTCGATCTCGATCACGCCAAAGAAATCGCTGTGCGCCGCGATCGCGCTCAATTACATTTACTCGCATATACATATCGGAAATGTCAGCTTTCAAACGTAACAATACGCCTATCAGAGATTGTAAAAGGTCCGGTCCCGTATCCAATTGATCATTAAAACTAACGTCTTCCGATTTTGCCGCTGCGTCAAAAACTACTCGTACTTTTCCTGGTTTATTTGGATTTGTTACACCGAAATGCGGTAAATACCAAATCCGACATCTTGTCACGTCATCGTCGACCTTGCGCGCGTAACCGCTGTCTATAAGACGCTGAATTTCCCTATAATACATTTCAGCATACCGTTCGTCCCGGTCTATTCATCTCTCTAACCATAAAAGCCGTTTAAATGCAGACCGATAGCTATTTATTTTCGGACCCGAAAACTCTCGCCATAATAAACCCGTTTCCCAGACGCTGCCGGTTCGCGACGTCGTGTTTTTCAAAATTCCCCATGCCCGCGCGTGTTTCGCATCTGGTCGCGTAATGATCTGTACGCCGAGATTTTCGAGAGAAAAATATTCCTTTATGAGCATATCGAGTTGAGCGCGATCATCGGCCGTCCCGTCGCCGGGCTCCGCGTCATAAAATGCCCATTGTCCCTGCGCGCAGGCCACGTGTGCCGGCTTTCCCGAGTGTTTCCCCGTCGCGCCATGAATTGCCCTCCCCAGGAGTGTTGACGTGAGCGCTAGCTTACTCTCTCGAACTGCGCGCGTTTCTCGAGAGGCAATTGAACGTCAGTTGTCCTGGCCGATTATAATTTCGGGCCTAACTTTTTCATACGGCTGTAAAAACACGCTCTCGGCTTTCACCACGTGACGAACAGTCTCTCGGCTCAACGTCTGCGATGGAAGACATAAATTACTCACGGCTATAGCATTTTGAACGTGATATTTTTCGGACTCGCCTGCTATTTGAAATGAAACTTTTTCCGAGTACGAACTTATCGCCTCGCGAACGTTAATCCTTCTCAAAGCTAAACGCACACGCTTTCCCTTTACTCAGATTTCTTCGGTTACGCGCTTATTTATGAGCGTTATTGTTGACCCGTCGTCTAAGAGAGCATACGCTTTTATGGTTTTCGAAGGACCCGATACTTCTACGGCTACAATTTTTAACAAAGCGCCCGTTGAATCTAGTCACGCTTGTTCAATCGAAGTCGATATCGCGACCCCAGTTTGTTGGCCCTTTGTCTGACTATTGTTTATATCAATTTGACCATTTCTCGTATTCGCATTTCTACCTACTGCACTTGACATATGCAGCAGTATATGATGACGTCCATTACATTCTGCGCAATTAGGACTCTGGCACTTCGCTTGCAAATGCCCGGTACACAAACATTTATAGCACAAACCATTCCGCCGTGCTATAAAACGACGTCTATGTACGTTATGTCGCGCAAAAATCCTACAATAATAATAATAATAATAATTGATTTATTTTTGGTCAAGGGTCCAAAAAAAATAAAATACATTATACAAATCACATCATGCAGCACAGAGCCGCTCAGTCGAATTAGATATCACAGTGAAATAACTTATCTCATTCAATAATTTACAGTGCATACATAAGCACACAATCGCTCATTCCAGTTTACAATTATATTGAAACGTACATTTAAAATATCACGTTAGATATGTCACAGCTTGTCAAAATAAAAAGGATAGACAATGACTAGTACTATCAGTCGGTATTGAGTAAGTATATTTTAAGAGCGCTCTTAAATGTTGCTAGGGATGGCTTATACTTAATTCCGCATGGAAGCGAATTCCACAGTCGCACACCTTGTACCTTGAAGGACCTGAGGTATGTTAGTGGAACCTTAAGGTCCCCGGTAACTGATCTAGCCGGACGATCGGGCTGGCGCTTTTCAAACATTTCAAACAAATAAGACGGAGCATGGAAGTTTAGAACTTTGTAAAGTAAGACGGCCATAAAGTATGACCGTCTGGTGTCCGTGCGCATCCAGCCTAATCGCACTCGGTAAGGACTCACATGATCACCCCTTCCCAATCCAAATATGTACCTGATACACATATTCTGCAATCTTTGCAGTCTAGTCTTCTGTTCGTTCGTAGCGTTTATAAGTACGATGTCACAGTAATCCAAGAGTAGAAAGACATGCGCCTGAACGAGGCGCTGTCTGAGCATCTCCGTAGTGTACGACCGAAGGAAACGCAACGTATATAAGACTTTATTAACTTTCTTAGTGACGTGATCCAGATGTTGCTTCCAAGAAAGTATTCGATCGAACACAACACCAAGGCTGACTACCGTCTCCGAGAATGGGACAGTGACACCCTGTCCCAGCCCAACCCCAGCAGGCCCCATTCTTTCAATTAGCTTTACAGTGTGTTGTGTGGCAAAGTAGATTGCCTGAGTCTTACCGGGGTTGAGCAGGAGGCCTGGATGTAAATCTGTAGGTCGTCCGCGTATAAAATGTGTCTCACGTCGCGTCCGTTAAACAGGTCCTGTATATCATTGATGTACAGACTGAACAGCAGGGGACCAAGCACGGAACCCTGTGGAACACCAAGATTAGTGGTAACCCACTCAGAGGTACCACTCTTTGCTGTGACTTGCTGTTTTCTTTCCCAAATATACGAGTGAATCCAACAGAGCAACGAACGCGAAAATCCCATGCTGCCCAGCTTACGCAGCAGTAACGTCGGTGAAATAGTATCAAATGCCTTACTGAAGTTAAACAGCAAGGCAATGGTCACGAGTTTTTTGTCAAAGCCAGTTCGTATGTCCTCCGTCAACTTAAGCAGTGCAGTGGTCGTACTATGGTGTTTACGAAATCCAGTCTGTAATGGGTCGAGGACCCCCCTCTGGATAACAGCCTCCATGATTTGGTCGTGCACCAACTTTTCCAGAACCTTGGATAGAAAGCTCAAGAGCGCAATGGGTCGAAAGTCTGATGGAGAGGAGGGCGTTGGCTTTTTCTTTAAGGGAACCAATTGAGCCCTCTTCCAAGCCTCCTCAATAGTAGGAAGAGCCTTTGCGATGACACTCTGCGGTATACCATCCTCTTCCCTGGCCTGTGAAGAAAAGTGAGATATTGCCAGAATAACATCAAATAAGGACACAGGACTTAGAGTGACACCCTCAACAGGCATTGACTCGATAACATTTAATGCATCTCTCACATTCTCAGAGGAAGAGCAAGACACACCAGCAAAGTGACGATTAAGGCCATCCAAAGAAAAACCATGGAGACCACTAGCCGACTTCGGAAGAAGTCCCAGATTACGCAATTCCTTCCAAAAATTACTATTATTATCTAGTGCATCTGCCAGTTTTCCATGTATATAGCTTGTGCGCTCATACGCAGTAGCCTCTGACACTTCCTTGCGCAACCTTAAGAATTCCTCCAAAAAGAAAGGGTCCCCAGTCCCCTTGTCCGCTGTCTTATGATTATCGCGCTTACAAACAACGCATGAGCATTTTTTTGCACTCGCACTTGCGCTCGCGACATTCACGCAAGCCAATTCCGCCGACTCCGCTGACTCGGTTTCTTCATCATATTCAACCGCCGCGGCAAATGCATTTACGGCTTTTTTCTGCGTCCCAGACTTCTTAACGTTCGCGGGCTTTTCGGGAGCCTCATCGTCGGCGTTGCAAATCCCTCCCGCTATTGCTTTTTCCGCCTCTCGAAACAAAAAATCCGCTAATATTTCCAGCTGCGGCTTATCCCCCAATTGTACCGTTTCCGCGTATGTATTATACGCGTATTTTAATGCATCCGGAAGCTTTTTCGCAATAGTATCTATCAAGTCCGGACTGTGTAGATGCCCTGCCATTCTAAGCGATTTTAACGCCGACACTGCATTTCGTAACTTCGTCGCGAAATGTGTTAATTTAATCCGTCCTGAACTCATCGTAGGGAGCTCTTTTAATTCCCGCACGATCTTTGACGCAACTATTCTCTTATTCCCGAAGTGTAATTCTAACGTTCTCATTACCGCTTCCGCGTCACGACTCGTAGCTAATATCGTATCAACCGCGTCGCATGCTTTGCCCTCGAGAGCCGAAAAAAGACGCGTAAAATTCTCTCTCGCGTCGTATTCTCCTAACTCGGACATGAGATCATACGTTTCTTTAAAGTGAAGCCATTCGAAAGGATTTCCCGAAAACTTCGGTAGCGATTTCGCGGATGTTAGTCTATTAACTAATTGCGAATTCCCGTCATTAAAAGACGCTTCCCGAATCGTACGCAAAGTCGACTCAATGGCTTGCGTGAATCGTTCCATCGGATCGCCCGCTGGCACTCTGAGATCCGTTATATTTAATATTCGCGGCCGTGTGTTATTCCGCAAAGTATAATTATTCGGCTGCAAGCCCGCTGGCTGCCCGCTGCGCGCTGGATTCGTATTATTTGCGCGCGTAGTGCTCGTGAGCCAATCGCTTACCCCTGTTGGCCTCCAGGGCGTCTTCGTCGTAGGTATACGCACGTCGCCACCCCATCCTGATGTGAGTTCCGATGATGACACTGACCCACTGTCCTCGTCCCCATCCTCTTCGTTGACGGGTGGCAGGACCTGGATGATCGGTGACAATGGTCGCGGAGGTGGTCGCTGGTTCTGGGCAACGTTGAGCGTCGCCGACTTCGCGACGGTCTTCTCCGGTTGCTTCTTGGCAACCTTTTTCGGCTGCTTCGTGGCGATCTCCTTCGGCTGCTTCGCGGCGATCTCTTTCGCCTGCTTCGCGACCTTCTTCGGCTGCTCGGCTTCCTGTCGCGGCTGCTTAGTCGAAGGCTGAATTAGCAGTGGAACGTCCTGTTCCGCAGCTCTCTTCACCGTTCTAGTTAATCGTTTCGGCGGCATTTTCAAAGTTTGTGTTCGCGAAATTTCGAATCACTTATTTCACTCCGATTTTAATTGTCAGTTAGATCGGATCACTTATACTAATATACGCACAAATCACCGTTTTACCTCACTTTATATCTTCCCGGTCACTAAATTCCCGGGTTTCGGCACCAAAAATTGTTCCTAATTAAGTGAGGTGAGAGGGTGAATATGAAATAAAAAATAATATGTTTTTGAAGTTAAATATACATATATATATTAATGGAAAAAACACACTTATGTAAAATACAAAACAAGTATTAAATTCACGCGAAATAAGCCTAAATTAAAACACACGCTTTAAACATATATAATATTAATAAATAACGCAAAAAATAAAATACTAAAATTACACGCGAAACTAGAATATGAAAAAGCTAAATAAAAGCCCAAGCTAAACTAACGAACGGCTAGAAGCGAATGACGACGCGTCGACCACCCGCTCCCCTGCAGACCCGAGAGCCCGAGCCGCCGAAAACTCAGGCCCGCTGAAACAAAGGCGCTTTCCCGAATACTACCGAAAGGACTCGAAGCAGTGCGAACGCTCCTCTATACCTATATCTACAAGCGCAGTCACATTCCCCGTGCAAACGCTTCCCACCACTTGTTCATTTAGCCTGGCAGTCACAGATCAGCCTAGCGGCTTCTCTGCACCGTGTTGATCTTCACAACTGCGGAGTAAAACTCCCTATGTGAGATCTGGCAGTCTAGGAGTGATTAAAAATCACTCCTAACCGTGTCGGCCTGACGCCACGAAAAGCACCACCAATTCGCGTTCATATGATTCAAATGGCTGGGAAACGTCTGCTGCACTATTGCAAAATGAATAAATATAGAATAAATGCAAAATGCGTCGCACTTGCTTCTTTTCCTGAATACCCCTCATTACGTCCGGAATATATTCAACAATAGTGTATCTAAAAGAACATAAATTTGTCTACTTTTTCCCGCAAGATTTTCTAGATTGACTGATCTGTTCATTTTTTATGATATAAAAGGTAATTTTTCGATAAACATATATAACTCAAAAAATAAATAGTTAAATGTTTTGAAAAAATTCATGACAATAAAAAACAACGATATCTACTAGTTGTAAAAATTTTAAGCAATTTTGGCGACTAGTATTTGAGATAAAAATCAAAAACTAAAAAAAATGTTTTTTTTTTATGTCTTGCGATTACGGGAGTAAAAAGGTTCAAATTGAGTTGAAATTTTAGGAAAAGATTGATCTTTTGATCACTTTGGCTAGGTTCTTTTTGTAGCTTATGAAACCTTTTAGTTTAAGATTCAAATTCTTCAACTCTCACCCTGTATACTATGCTATTATAATACATTTTCTAAATGAACCCCTATTACTAAATCAAATCTTGATAAAATCTTGAATCTTCTGTTAACTATCTTTAAAATCCACTTGAAAATCCTCTTAAGTCCTTCCATGTTAAATTGTTTTTTTTTTCACCTACAAGAAAAATAGAATTTTATTAATAAAACTAGAAAACAATGACTGTATAATTTAATTAACTGTTAAAGAAAAACCAGCCTCTAAAATACATGATTATAGATACGTATAGTAGAAGTATAGTAGTGCCATAGTCTTTAATGAAGTTACGTTCTAACTCCAAGATTTTGATAGCTCAGTTATCAACACCATCAGTATCCTTAGGTTTACTCTGGTAGACGCAGTAGACCATAATCAAACAAATGCAGAAGTTTTTATACACCTAGACATACAGAAAAATATTACAAAATCCAACTCATAAATAATTATTGAGAGATTTAGACCACTGATCTCTGCATAAAAATTTGAAACAAGGCAGCTTTTAAGTATGAATACCGTCAAACCACATGTCTTGACATTTGACTCATTGACATTTACAAACAGAAGATTATCATCATGAACACTGAAAAGGTATCCGCGAGCCATTAGGCATCTGTTTACAGAAATTATCATAGGGGACAAAGCGTTTCAAGTTTAAACTTATTGAAGATACAATATCAATTTAATATACAGTTCAAGTTTATTGTAATATTTTAAAAATTACCTTGTCAGATTGTATGAATCCATATCCAGATTCGTATTAAAGTAGTTCAATTATCCAAGAACGCCAACCAACACTCCAGGACAGCATCAATTCAGTTGCAAGATCGTCTCAAGGTGGTTCAAGCAGCTGGCAACGCCAACCAGGCCTGCCGGATAGTGGAAATAGAGCTCCAGAATCATTCGCAGGTGATTGAGTCAGCTAGAAACGCCAACCAGCACTGCCCGAAAGCTCAAATATAGTTCCAAGGTTGTCTCCGGGTGATTACATCAGCCAGAGACGCCGAGCAGCACAACCAGATAAGACAAATCCAGCTTCAGGGTTGTATTGAGGCTATTGAACTATACTTAGAAACGCCAACCAGCACCACCAGAAAGAGAGAGAGAGAGAGATTTAGATTTTAGATTTTATGTGTTTATTGCTGTACATTATGTTGTACAAATAATATTATAGAAAATATTTACAGATTAATTATAGGTTTGAGCGATAGATGATATGAAGTATGTTAAATAATGGTGGTGAGATGAGATAGCGAAAAGTTATGCATGAGGTGTTTGTGTGATAGTTACTATTGTTTGTGAAAGTGTGTGAGAGAATGTTGCGAGCTCAGTTGTTTCCATTCGGTTCTTCTTGAGCGAAAAAGTATTGTCTAGCCTGCGCCTTGAAACAAGAAATTGAGCTATTGTTACGTAAGTGAGATGGTAGGGAATTCCAGAGATATGAGGCGCTGATGTGGAATGATTTCCTCAGCGTCTCTGTGGCGAGAGAGAGAGATAGATAGAGAGAGAGAGAGAGAGAGAGAGAGAGAGAGAGAGAGAGAGAGAGAGAGAGAGAGAGAGAGAGAGAGATATTGAATCCAGTCCAGGGTGATCTTGGGAGGCATCGGAATTACAAATCTAAAAAACAGATCACAAAATTACACTGATTATACTGCACATGACACAATAGATATCACAATAGATATAAACATAATGAACACAGGAAATAGAACAAAGGAAAACCAGTCGTAGATCTTAAGCGATAGTGAATATTCATCCAAGCAGCATCTTGCAAGAAGAATGTATCAGCACATTAATAGAATGAGCAAGAGCAGCAAGAGCAGGTGTACTCCAATTCAAAAAACAAAGGATTACCTCCAAGCAAAAACTCAAGGTTCTTTGTTTCTTGTTGGAGCTACATGTCTTCCTATACTGCAGCACTCCTTCATGAACTGACACTCACACTGCTCACACATCGCATCGTCGGTGCCATTCCGGGTGCATCACTTTTGAATACCTTTTGCACTGTCTTACAAAGCAACAACCGCGAGCAGCTGATCCGCGAGCGGGATCGCGGTGAGCAGATGTTGCTTGTAAACACGTATAGGCACCATAGCAGCACTTCTGTTCTGATTTTAAAACTACATATAACATTGCTGCATCGCGTCGTTATTTCCGTTTTTTCACTACGCACTCACTTATATCGCCGAAGAGTTAAACAGAGCAAAACATTGCGGTTAGCGGAGGTCGGGAGGCAACTTCAAAATGTCAAAACACACACGGCAGACGGCTGCATGGGCATGTCGCCAACCGGTCGCCAGATCGATGCGCACAATGTATGCGCAGTGGTCGAGCTCGCTGCCTCGCTTCGACAGAGCCAACGAACAGCTGTTCGGCTTTGCTTAGCTGATAATAAAACTAATACTTCTTCTGTTCAAATTATGTAATAAACTATCTTTGCACAAAATTCACGACTTTAGGAACGGGATGGAATTCGGTTAGTTAGGTAGACGTTACAGTCACAGCTTACATATAAATCAATGTATTTTCCACCGATAGGATAGTTCCGAATTTGGCCACCTTATGAAATTTTGCGTGTATAATTTGAATTCAAGTACTGTAAAAAGAAAATTTTTTCTAATCTTAAAAAATAAAAAATAAATGGATGGCTTTTTCGAACTCGAAAGTTCATGGCCTCACAACGTATCGTGTTGTGTTTCTAGATGAATTTTAGCGTTCGAAAGTTTCCAGGGTAGGCTCATCACACCTACGCCTTTCTCAAACCCGGTGTCGTGAGTAAGATTTCCATCGGATCTGAAAAAACTGATCGCCCTGATGGGGGCTCGAACCCACGACCCCTTGACCGAGAGGCAGGTGGTTTACTACGGAGCCATCGCCGGTCTTTTTTCTAATCTTACGGAATAAAAAAGGGTTTTTAATTATTTCGTTGCAATAAGAGAATACATGTTTAAATTTATATGAATGTCTATTCGAAAATCAACAATATTGAAAATCATAAGTAAAAAACTAAAATATTTGTAAAAACTTCCTATCTATCTATGGATAACAGATTTTTTAATTGTATACGAAAAAAAGATGAATAATCAATGTTTTTTCAATGATTTTTTTTCTAATAATTAGACTAAGTAGTAAGGTTAGACAGCGAGCGTCGGCGGTCGTGCCCTATGCGCAAAACGCGAAGCGATGCAAGGCGGCAAGCCACATAGCGGCCGATGGCCGCGTTGTGGCGCGCTAGTTATATATCAGGAAACAGTCTGCCTTCTGAAAAATCGTTAATCTCATACACACATCAGTCTAAATTGTGCTGGGCAGACCTGGCAGACTGTAAAAAATTATTTTTAGTTATACGATTATTTTGCGAACTAGCATGAGTATCCTTTACTTTTGTACTCGAGAAAACCGCCTGCATTCAACTTTTTTGTGGATTTGGCAATCTAGCTTCATGCTTTAACTATTGGCAGACTGTAAAAAGTTGTCAATTGAAGTTATTATTTATATATGAAGTAACACGTTGCAGAACTTAATAGGTGCATCTATCTATAGCTTGTGGCTATAAATATCACCCGTATCAAAGGAAGCCTGTAAAAAATTGTTCTCTTTTTTTGCGCCTGGTCTAGATGATTGGAAGTTCTCCCATGTTTTTCCGGTCTCTAAAAGCGGTAATAGAGGGATGTTTAAAATGATAGACCTACCTCAATTATAGGAACTTAAGCCAAACTCTTTACACGATTGTAAGTAACGAATTATATGAGAGGATTGCAGCATATATCTCTAAGGACGATGGCTTCATCCGCGGTCGTTCCACTCTGACCGATTGACTTCTTTTTAATGACTACCTATTGAAAGCCTTGAAATCCTTACTCCAGGTTGACACTATTTACACAGATTTCTCCAAGGCTTTCGACACGGTTGATCATTCTATTCTTATTCATTAGTTGCATCGTATTGGCATTCAATGGACCTTTCTGGAATAATTTGCACCGTACCTCTCTGGCTGTTCTTTTGTTGTTCGATTAAATAATTCCGTCTCCACTGTAGTTCCGGTCACATCTGGGATTCCCCAGGGCTCGCACCTGGGCCCCTTACTATTCTGTGTATATATTAATGATCTGGTTAAGCAGTTGGCTATGCTAGGGCCTTAATGTACGCCGATGATGTACAATTATTTTCTATTGTAAGATTCGATGCGGACGCCGAACTCCTCCAGAAGGTCGTCGTCTGTGCAGGGCTTCGACTCAATCTATTTCAATGTTATATTATCTCATACAGCAAGAGTTGTTGCCCTGTATTATTCGGCTACTCCGTGGGCCGCTTCTCCCTTCCGAGGACTGATTCCATTAAGGATCTCGGTGTTTAGTTTGATTCAGGCCTTTCGTTCTTGAAACAACTTGGTCATGTTGTGTCTATTACTGCAAGGGTGGTTGGTTTCATCCAACGATCCACTACGCACTTCTCTAACATCCAAGCAATAATTTATCTTTATAGATCTTCCTTCATTCCTCATCTCATTTACTTATCTCAAATTAGGTCCCCTCACACTAACAGAGACTTCTAAAGGCTTGAATCAATCCAGCACCGCTTCATTAAATACTTAGCATCGAAATGGCACACTCCTATGCGCTGGTTCGATCACTATTATGACGACCTAGCCCGTGGGTTTGGCATCATATTCATTAAATCCCTACTTCATTACCATGGTCCAAGGATGGAAAAACGAAAGAAGACTGTAAACATGTAGCTGGCTTTGGTAGCTGTATTATATTTAAGTGCGACTTGGACACGATGAAAAAAAGAAAAAAAAATTTTGAAAGATGGCAACTCTATCTATCTAAGCTTGCTCTATCTACACCACATAATCAAAAACAAAAAAAAAAAACAGATGCATGTACATACAGCGCGTGCTGTGCGAACTCTAATAAAAGTAAAAAACCGCTGCCAAGTCATTAGCACTTAGCTTCCTCCTATTCTGCTAGTGGAAGATAATTACATGGGACAATCAACTCATTCTTTGATTTAAATATTCGCTACTATTCGATACTAAAAGGATAGGTTAGGAAGACACTTGTAGGGGAGGGGTATCAGGGGAGTTAAGGTGGATATCAAAAGGAACTCTCCGTGATCTCCTAAAATAACTTACATATATCGTAATAAAAAATACCAGTAATTGCGGAATCGTTAATAACGTTAACAACTGCAAGTTACAAAATTGCGGGTGGCTTCATTTTTTTGTGAAAAATAACTTTTTCACAAAAAAATTATTTTTCACGATTTCTACATACCCACAGCCGCCTTTCAGACCCTTGAAGTTGTTTTCTATATTCCCATAATCGCCTATTAAAATTTAAAAGCTCATTTCAGTACTCCCACAGTCGCCTTTTAGACCCTCGTAATAGTTTTCTATATTCCATAGCTCCTGGGAGAGTGGTCTCACCGGAGATCCGCTTGGGACTGAAGCCCCGAGCTCTCTTAAGACGAAAGAGCGCGGGCGTCGGAGAAGCGGGAAAATATTTCAACCTTGTACAGCAGTCTTTTAGGTACACTATTGTTGAATATATTGTATAAACCATATCATAATAAAAAGCAAAAATATTTTTTCAAAAATCGAAAAATGGCCATGAAATGGTCATAAAATAGTCTAAATCTTAAAAGAAAATTTACTCGAATTCAGAATCAGAAAACATATATGCACGTCCAATCTTATTACGATCGATCACGTAGTAGCGCGCTTCCCAGCAATTATAACAGTATACGTACGCACGCACGCACACACACACAGCACACACAGACCAGAACCATCTGCCACGGACATTTTATGAAAATACCACGGAAAACTCTCAAAATATACTAAGCTTTAATTATCAAATTATATGGTTTAACAAAAATAATAATGTTCAGTCACACAGAGTATACAGGGTGAGAGTTGAAGAATTTGAATCTTAATATCTTTTAAACTAAAAGGTTTCATAAGCTACAAAAAGAACCTAGCCGAAGTGATCAAAAGATCAATCTTTTCCTAAAATTTCAACTCAATTTAAACCTTTTTACTCCCGTAATCGTACGACATAAAAAAACCATTTTTTTTAGTTTTTGATTTTTATCCCAAAAACTAGTCGCCAAAATTGCTTAAAATGATTACAACTAGTAGATATCGTTGTTTTTTATTGTCATGAATTT
>CM053172.1:40279407-40317516 GCA_012977825.3 Pteromalus puparum
AAGATGGACACTCTATCTACTCTAAGCTATGCTCTTATTACAACAGCGATAATACAAAACAAAAAAAAAACGAACAAACAGCGATGCAGGTAACATATCAAGCGCTGCGGTGCGACACATTAATAAAAGTAAAACGCAAACCGCCTGCAAGGTCATAACGATTAGATTGTCCGTAGTTTGCGAGTGGAACGAATAAATATAAATGGGACATCAACTCATTTGTGGATTTAAAGTATTCGTACTATTTACGATACTAAAGGACTAGCGTTAGGACAGAACTTGTTAGGGGAGGGTATCAGGGGAGTTTAAGGGTGGAGTATCAAAGAGGAATCTTCCGATAGAATCTCCATAAATAACGGTTAATACTATGGCATTACTTAAAAATACCAGTAATTGCACGGGAATCGTTTAATAACTGTTGCAACAACTGCAAGTTACAAATGGCGATGTTGCTTTAAGTTTTTTAATGGGTGCGTGAAAATCTTTTTCACAAAAAATTATTTTCCATTTATCTACATACCAAGGCGCTTTCAGACCTTGACGTTTGTTTCTATACTCGCCATAATCCGTGCTTTTAAAATTTAAAGCTTCATTATCAGCATCACAGTCGATTTTTGACCATACGTAAATACGTTTTTGGTGATTCCCAAGTCGCCTTTTTGACACTTTGCGCAATAGATTTCTAATACCACGACGCGATTTAGACCTTTTGAAGTTGTTTTTTCTATATTGCCAATAATCTGCCTATTAAATTTATAAGTCTTCAGTATCTCCACAGTCGCTTTTAGACCATGTAATAGTTTTCTATATCATAAGCTTCGTGGGGGAGTGGTCTCACGGAGGATCCGCTTGGATGAAAGCACCGGACTCTCTTAAGACGAAAGAGGCGGGTCGGAGACGAGAAGCGCGGCGAATGATTGTCAACTTTTGTACAGCAGTTTTTAGGTCACACTATTGTTGATATATTTAAAAACGATTATGCAATAATAAAAGCAAAAATATTTTTTCAATAAATCGAAAAATGGCATGAATATGGTCATAAAATAGTCTAAAATCATTAAAAGAAATTTAGCTGCGAATTCAAGAATCAGAAACACTACTGCACGTCCAATCTTATTACTTTATGATCACGGTTAGTTCCCAGATTATAACAGTAATACGTACGCACGCACGCCACACAAACACACAAGACAAACCATTCTGCACGAATATTTATAAAACCCACGAAAACTTCAAAAGATATGACTAAGCTTTATATTATCAAATTATATGGTTTACAAAAATATAATGTTTTCTTCGACTCACAAACAGAGAATATACGGGTGAGCAGTTGAAGATTTGAATCTTATATCTTTTAAACTAAAAGGTTTCATAAGGCTAAAAAAGACCGTAGATTGAAGTGATAAAAATGATCAATGTTTTCTTAACCAATTTCAATCAAGTTAAACTCTTTTACTCGATAATCTGTTACGACATAAAAAAACATTTTTTAAGTTTTTGATTGATTTATCCAAAAACTAGTCGCAAAATTGTTAAAATGCATTACAATAGTAGATATCGTTGTTTTTTATTGTTATAGAATTTGTTCAAAACATTTAATATTTATTTTTTGAGATTATATATGATTATCGAAAATTACCTTTTATATCATAAAAAATGAACAGATCAGTCAATCTTAGAAAATCTTGCGGCGGAAAAAGTGAGACAATTTATGTTTCTCTTTTAGATTTACACTATTGTTGATGAGTTATTGTTTAAATAATATCATTATAAAAAAGCAAAAATATTTTTTCAAAAACTAGAAAATGGCTATAATTATGGCCTAAAAATGGTGCAGAATCAAAAACAAAAAAGTGAGACTAAATTCAGAATCAGCAAAAATACTATAGCATGTCAATTTTATTACAATCGTGCATGCGTTCAAAATTATGGCAGTATACGTACACAACACACACACACACACACAACAACACACACACACACACACCACACAAACACACACACAACACACACAGAACAATAACACACATAACCACACACACACACAGCCTCGCAACGACATTTCTAAAAGTTATAAATTCGTATCCAAAACCTCAATGCGTTTTCCACGAAGTATTAGCAAAGATGAACATTTTTACTATTACAAAGCTATCTTTGAAGGAGGAAGAAAAATTAACTCGGTATAGTGTTACCCGCAATACTTTTGAATTGAAATAGATCAGGAAAGTAGTTAGTGCGAGGTTGTAAGAAGGTTAGTTTACGATCTATAGACACTCGATTGTTAGTGATTAAATAATAAAATTACCTTTACGGTAACTGTGCTTGAGTAGATTTAATGTGGCTGCGTACAATGCATAATTTCAATGGCATGTGATGGTTTTCTAAGATTTTTTGTCCTTTTCGAAACTCGTCTTAGGGGAGAAAAAACATCAGTACTGGACTAGTAGATAGGGAGCCATCTTCATTTCTAGGTGTTTTTGCTTACTTCGCTCAGATGTTAGCGGATTATAGTAAATTTTCAGTTTTGCTAAATATTCTGAACATTTGAGGTGTTGGGGAGTACGAATTAGAGTTTTTTAAAATGTCGTGCGGATGCCTGTGTGTGGTGTGAGTTAGTGTATACCGGCCATAATTTTGGAACCATGGAGTATCGTATTAAATTTTGACTGAATATTTTTTTTCTGATGATTTCTGAATTTAGGTATTTTGTTTTAGGTTGTGACATTTTATGGCACTATCATATTAGCATTTTTGCTATTTTTTGGAAAAAATCATTTTTGCTTTTGTGTATACTGATATGATTCACTACTAATATATTCAAGATAGGTAGTATGCACCGTGTGATCTTCACAAACTGCGGGTAGTAACCTCCTAGGAGATGCTCCAGTCTCAGGAGTGATATTAAATCATCCTAACTCGTGTCGGCCTGCGCACGATAAGCTGGCCCAATCGCGTATATTGATTAAATGGCTGCGGAAAGTGGCGACTACTTTGCAAAATGAATAATATAAAATGAAATGCAATCGTGGCACTTGTTCTTTCATGACTGCTCGGAGTCGGAATATATTTCACAATGTGTATCAAAAGAAATAAATTTGTCTATTTTTCCGCAAGATTTTCTAGATTGAACATTTAGAAAAAGTTACGATAAATTATATTACACTCAAAAAAATAAATAGTTAAATGTTTTGAACAAATTCATGAAATAAAAAAGCAACGATATCTTATAGTTGTAAATTTTAAGCTAATTTGGCGACTAGTTTTGAGATAAAAATCAAAAGCTAAAAAAATGGTTTTTTTATAGTGACGATTACTGGAGTAAAACAGGTTTTAAATTGAGAGTTGAGATTTTAGGAAAAGATTGATCTTTTGACACTTTGGCTAGGTTTTTTTGTAGCCTTATGACTTCTAGTTTAAAAGATTAGATTCAAATTCTTAAACTCTCACCCTGTTATACTCTGGCGGTTGTGATTAAAATAACATGTAATTTGATAATTAAGTAGTATATTTTTGGAGTTTTCGTTGTTTTATAAAATGTCGTTGAGATGGTTTTGTTGTGTGGTGTGTAGTGTCGTGGCTCGTAAAAGAATAATACGTGATCGATCATAATTAAGAATTGACGTGTATATGTTTTTCTGCTGAATCGAGTAAATTTTCTTTTTAGATTATAGATATTTTTAATGACCTTCTGGCCATAAGTTTTCGATTTTGAAAAAATATTTTGCTTTTATGATGATTATGATTTCATACAATATTTCAAATAGTGTACTAAAAGATGTACACAAGGTTTGGATATTTTCCCCTTTCCGAGCCGTCGCTCTCAGCGTCTTTAAGTAGAGCTCGGAGGGTTCAATTACGAGCGGATCTCGGGTGAGACTCTCTCTCAGGAGCTATGGAATACAGAATATTAGAGGGCTCTAAAAAGGGATGTGGGTAGTACTGGAAATGAGCTTTTTAATTTTTAATTAGGATGGTATGGGATTATAGAAAACAAACGTCAAGGTGCTGAAGGGGGCTTGGGTATTGTTAGAAATCTATTGCAGGTCAAAATGGTACTGTGGGAGACTGAAATGAGTTTTAAATTTATAGGCGATTATTGGGAATATGAAAAAACGTCAAGGGTCTGAATGGCGGATGTGCGGTAAGGTATGTAGAAATCTATTGAAAAGGTCAAAAGCGACTGTGGAATACAGAAACGGTTACGGGCATGGGGTCTAAATGTGACTGTGGGTGCTGAAATGAGCTTTAAATTTTAAAAGGCGTTATGGGAGTATGGAAACAACATCAAGGGTTCTGAAGAGGCGGCTGTGGGTATGATAGAAATCTATCGTGAAAAATAATTTTTTTGTGAACAAGTGTCTTCCTAACCTATCCTTTTAGTATCGAATAGTAGCAAATATTTAAATCAAAGAATGAGTTGATTGTCCCATGTAATTATCTTCCACTAGCAGAATAGGAGGAAGCTAAGTGCCAATGACTTGGCAGCGGTTTTTAAACATGATACTGATATTCCACGACATTTTCATCCCATAGGTCATCATTCCCTTTAAACGTTTATAATTTCGCTATAATACATCTCATGCCGTTTTATAGAGAATCAAGAAATCCGCTTTTGTCTGTTTCACAGTAAAGTTTTATTTATCAAATCGCACGGATCGTTTTAAATTCCTATTAAAATTAACCCTGAATTAAAAGTAATAAATTTAGTTTCACATGTGACAGGACTACAACTTAACTATATTAATCACTTCTCTCTTTAATTAATGTTTAATTATTTCTAAAATATTACAGGCAATTTTTATTTCGGCACAAAGACATCGGCACGTCTAAATCAGAAACAGCAGCAAAATTTATAAATGATCGCATACCTGGCAGTAATGTGATCCCACATTTTTGTAGGATACAAGATAAATCAGAAGAGTTTTATAGACAATTTCATTTAGTTATTTGTGGTCTGGACTCTATTGTAGCACGAAGATGGATTAATGGAATGCTTACATCTCTATTAGTTTATGAAAACGGTATTTTAGAGCAATCAAGTATAATACCTTTCGTTGATGGAGGAACGGAAGGATTTAAAGGGAACGTGCGTGTAATTATTCCCGGATTAACTCCTTGCATTGAATGTACTCTGGATTTATATCCGCCTCAGGTATTTAATACTGTCTACTATCTTAGTTTACAAATGATATTAGCTCAATTTTGCATGGGATGTATAATGTTTATTTTTAAAGTGAGGGAGATTATATCGTCACTTATAACAAAAATTAGCATATATAACATACTAGCTGAATCCCTCGCGCGCTCAATTTTCTAAGTTTAGAATAATTTAAAATTATAACTACATTCAGATTGGATATTTATTTCTCAACCACGCTTTACTTCATTAACGGCTTCAAAACATCCGATCATCACTTTTTTAAAGAGAGATAAATATATATTTCGAAGTGTAAACTTTAAATTGCTAGAGTATAGAAGCGTTCATGGCTTAGTTCATTAAGACACGTGCCTTTACTAGGAGATATGCGCTCGCTCAATGGGTCGTCGGTTATTTTTTCGATGTTTTCGATGAAAAAAGTATCCTGGACACCGACTTTTTAGGATGGGTTTTCTTCTCGAAGTTCGTAATTTAATTAATTAATGTAATTTTTATAATTTAATTAATAATTTAATTATCCTCTCTAAAAAAAGTGATGGCCGGATGTTGTGAAGCCTATAAAAGATGGACGATGGCCGTGATTGGTCGACAGATGTGTATCCGGTTTAGATGGCGCCAACATTTAAAATTCAATATTTGAATTTGAATGGTAACGAGTTTAATAATAAATGATCGTGTTTTATTAGTTTAAATTTTGAGATTAGGTTTGTAACAATTAATTATTTAGCTATAAAATAAATAACGAATATCTGACTTCAAAAATTAAAAAGCACATAACCTACATTATATTGGGTGACATGATTGGTGAGACAAGATACATATATACAAATGTATTATATTATAGTGAGGAAAATGTTAACATTTGGATTCTGTTTAGAATGTAAAGAAAGAATTGCGTAACGATATTATTCGCGCGAAGCGTGGTCGATTTTCCTAGTTTTATTTAATTTTTGGGTTTTCCTTATCGTCCAGATCGGTCTCTGGTGAGAAATATCACGTGATTAATCACAAGAATCTCGCGATAAAATACCTGACTTCGCACATTATTGTATTGCGCGCCTCTTCCTCATGATCAACTGTGTGGTCCCGCCACTCCAGCCGATGGCGCCACAATCTTTCTAAGCCTTAGTAGAAAAATTTGCGCGGCCTGGGAGCGCGCCTTATGCTGCATGACCCGCTCGTGCGGTCTTTCATTCTTTAGCTTTGTAACGAGCAAGCCACACGCGCTTACACAAAGAGGTTAAGTGTCGGAGTGTTTTTTTTTAAGAGGACAATGGACAGAAAACGCCGACATCAGGATTAGTCAAGCGACTCATCGCAGAGTTCAGCAGAAGAATCGAAGAGGAAACTCAAGAAGTTGGAAAGAAAAATCAGCAAACGGAAAGAGAAACGGTCAAGGAAGCAGAAGCGACGAAGGCGAAGCCATGAGAGCAGTAAATCCGACAACTTGTACGATTCGACTGGCTCATCACGCTTTCGTACGAAATCCAACGTGTTGGATCTTGTCCGCAAGATTTTCGCTAGATTCTAATCTAGATTCTGTTCTAGACGAAACAAAAGCACAAATCCAATTATGTTATAAGGCTCTAACCTAAAAACAAAATGGCAAGCATAGCCGAAATAAATGAAATTCGGACTATCGGATTTTAGAAAATAAGCTCTAACTTAGTTACAAGACACTGATTTGAAGACTGGGCTCTAACCCACGTCGGAAAAATTTTTTCATAATAAAAGTAGATTTTTGCATAGTCTTAACCAACTTTATCAGCATAAAAATTTATATAATTTTATTAAGTTACAAGAAAGCATCTCTACAAAGCTGAGGTAGTCGATCCGGATCACGCGTTTCGGTAGACAAATTCCCTGACAAACGCCCGCTGAAGGATTCGACGAATTCGGACAATGTCCCGCTCAATGAGAAAGTCGTAGGCGCTATTGGTAAAAGAGTAGTGGAAAAGGTGTATGCTCCACCTTTACACTCGGAGATAGCTGTGCGTTGGCAAGACATCATCAAACAATGTCTACCTGGCAAAGAACGACAAAATTTAGTCTGAAAATACCCCCTGCCAGAAAACTGCAAGCTTAGCGAACCACGTTAAATCCCGAGCTAAAGGCAGTCATACATACTTCTTAAGTAAACAGGAATGCGTGTATTATCGGCAAACAAGAAAAGTTGGTCGGCTGTTCATTTTCTTCGTTTGTCAATGGTTTCTACTACAGCACGGTAAACTGGGCATGCGTAGCTACCAGCTGCGTGGTCATTCTTTCCCCCTGTGCCCCTTTCTTTGCAGAGTACGCAGTTAGGTTGATTCTTACACTCCTTTGCTTTGTGTCCATCCTGTCCACATTTATAGCAGAGCTTGCTTCTATCTCTGGTTGCTATGCAGTTTTTGCCAATATGGCCAAAACCTAGACACTTGTAGCATCTAAGTGGGCTTGCGTTATTTCCCGTTTCCCGTATTCTGCAGACAACCCAGCCTATTCTGATTTTCTGCTTGGCTATCATCTCTGGTGCCATTTTTGCTGACATTTGAATGTTGGCAGTCTGCGTGTCACCATATGATTTCCGCAGTAACCATTCTACTATCTCATCCACCTCTGTTGAGTCATCACTTGTTGACTCTCTGAATAGTGCTGCCACTACGTCCTCCTTGCAGGTTAATACGTCAAGGTCCTTTATCTCGAAGACCACTAAGTCTTGTAGGGTCCTTATTTTAGTATCATCTCCTAGCGCTTCTTGCACAGCTTGTCGAGCTTACTGCGTCCTTCCTCCCATTGTGCGTTGGAGTTCCAGCAGCAGGTCTCCAGCTGCCGTCTTGCGTATTCTGTTCACGCTGTCCCCAAGCATCGCTAGCTTGGGTTCTGCTTTCATCTTCCTCAAGATATCGGCATACGACTTTCCTTCCTCAGTCTTTATAACAAGAGCCCCCGGACGAGTTGGTCTCGCCCGTGGTGGTTTACTTATCTTGCTTGTCTTTTCACGACCCTTGCCTTCTTCTTTTTTTCTTTTTTTTCCTTTGTACGCCTTGTTTCCATCTTTTGCCAGCCTGTCTGTGTGGTTGACCTGGGCACTGGTGGCTGTGACTCGTTGGACTACGCCGTTTTTCTGTCCTGTCCAGACGGTGGTCTCGGATCCTCGTCTTTCTTTTTTTTTTTTTGAGGAAGACTCTTGTTCGGGTGAACACTCTTTCTTTTTCCTCTCTGCGCTAGGTGTCTGCGGCTTCTGTGATTGGCCGCTCGTCAGTATCAGCTTGGGACTGGACTTGTTCTGTACCATCAGTCCGAAGCTCTCCATTATGTTCTTTGTACCTTCTTTTGCGCTATTAAGGCGTTTCATGTTGAGTTGCACTTGCAGCAGGTCTTCCTTCACGCACTTGTGGAAGTTGTGGGCGGTGAACGCAACTACATATGCTTTTTCGAGATATCTTACTATATTATCCAGCAGCTTTAGTTCGGTGTTCGCTGCTGCCTGGATGCTACTCCAGGTCTCAAGCAGTTTCTTATTCTCATTTACCTCACCTGGTATATTGCTATTTTCTGCCTGTTTGCTTACCGTTGCAGTCTCCTCATCCCAATAGTCAGCAGCACTTACGAAGCTGCATATAATGGTGTTGCTGCTCGCTTTGTGGATTTCGTATCCACTATCTTGCGGTCCTAGCACATTTAGTGTGTACACTTCAGATTTATATATGTGTGTGTGTGTGTGTGTGTGTGTGTGTGTGTGTGTGGTGTGTGCGGGTGTGTGTGTGGATGTGGTGTGTGTGTGTGTGGTGTATGTACGTACACGCCATAATTTTGAAACATGGACGTCGTAATAAAATTTGACATGCATATATTTTTTCTAATTCTGATTTAGGTCATTTTTTGTTTTTTGATTCTGACCATTTTATGGCCATATTATAGCCATTTTTTCTATTTGAAAAAAATTTTTGCATTTTTATAATGATATGAATTCTATTACAATATATTCCCAAGTGTATCTAATAAGAACATAAATTTGTCTACTTTTTCCACGCAAATTCTAGATTGACTGATCTCACCATTTTTATGATATAAAAGGTAATTTTCGATAAACATTTTTATTTATTTATTTATTTATTATATTAATTTAGCCAGAAAGGAAAAATACAGAGATATTATAATATACTCCGCATTCCCGTAAGATAAACAGGGTTATCTGATCGCACTGGATTTATAATTATACAATACAAAAAATTTAAAAATACTAAAAAACTAAAAAATTAACCTATATTTTTACACAAAAAGTAGTATGCCTCCATACTACTTTTCTCTTATTATATCGGCATTACATGCCACATAGAGATTTGTATATTCAACAAATTAATACAGCAATATTCATATATAGACTATTTTAAATTATCAACAATTTGATTTAATCCACTCCTTAATTCTTTTATAATGACTAGGTTTGCCTATATCTAGTACGTTCAAATCGTTGGTAGTAATTAAACGGTTGAGATAGCTTTATATAACTATTTTATCGCTTATTCGTTTTTATATTATAGATACAATTATGCTCTTATTTCTAGTAATACTCTTTGAGTTATGGTATTTGCGTTTTGAGATCATGATATATGAGTTTAAAGCCTCTAGATGAAACAGTTGTTCAGATTTAGAGGATTATTTCTGCGTCACAAAATTGTTTTATTTATTAATTTTAAAATTTTTTTCTGTATTCTTGTATCAAATCTCTGTAATTTTTATACGCACCTCCCCACGCTATGATGCATAGCTTATAATGCTGTGGAAAAAAGCTAATAATTATCATTAAAGTCTCGTGGCATGATTTAGAAATTTTGTAAAAGATATACACTAGATATGAGTTTTCTAATCAATATGTAACATATGCATCTCCCACTTCAAATATATCAATAACTATTCCCAGATATTTGTGGTTCCTACTCTAGTTAATTTTTTGTCCTGTATCCTTACGTCTAAATGATCTGGAACACTTCGAGCTAGCTCCCCGAAGGTCATACACACAGATTTATCTACATTTAAGATAGCTTAGGTTACCGCAAGCCATTTGGTATTGCGCAACAAAAATTATTCATGTTTATCTGAGCTCCAACAACTGTCCCCAGAGGCAATATATTGCAGTATCATCGGCGTTATGACAGAATAGCTCCTGAGGTATCTCTTGAAGGATATCATTTATGTACAGAATAAATAACAGTGGCCAACATCGTACCTTCGTACCGTATTTTTAGTAAGTTCACCAGCACCTACCATCATATCTAATCTCTTGATATCTATTACTGAGATAACAGAGTAGGCAATAAAGCTGCCCCCTAATTCCTATGCATTATTTAGTTTATCAAGTAGGGATACTATGGTCCACTGTATCGAAGGCCTTAGCCAGGTTCGAGAAAAGTTACAATTAGTCGGGATCTTTATCAACATTATTGTACAATATGTTTGTTAATAGTTTAGTGGCATCTTCTTCCCCAAAACCAAATTGATGTTCGAGATTATATGTAGTTTTAGTAACAACAATCATTACAGTCTTATTATGTATTATTTTCTCCGAAAATTTTTTTGCTACATTAGATATTAGCGAAATAGGCCGGTAGTTTTTGTTGATTTTATGTTTTTCACCTGATTTGAATAAACTGCACAATTTCTGCATTCTTTAATGTGTCATTAGGCCAAACACCTTTCTAATGCATAAGTTTTAATATATAGTGGCTTAGGCTATCCTATATAGCTTCCTATTATTTCACGAGTCTTGGAGTTTATCAAGTCCAATTCCACCACTTCTAATTTTTAAAGCATTGATTACTGATATTCCTCACTCATGCTCGTTGGTTAATAAAATCGAATTTGGTTCATGTGGTAGTATGATTCCGCATTACTCTGGTTAACAATCTTTTCACTAAACTCTCGACCTATTTCCTAAAAAGCTGTTCTATATTGTTGCTAATTCTGTTTTATCAGGTTTACTTCCTGTCATTAATTTTTATATGTTTATGGCTTCCTTGATTTTTTTATTGCCTATTTTACTATTTATAATTTCCCACAGCTTTTTTGATTTTCGTTATTGCTTGTGGACTAGGTTTTTATCTATATTTGACCTTAGCATCTTTATAAGTTATCTAAAATTTTAGATATATTTTATACTGAGATTTGAGTTGAGATTGCTTATATCCATTGCCATAAATTATACTAAATTCTTTAGTTAACATGATTTATGATTGCACTGTGATCCAGCTTTTCTTCGCTTGTTTACTCTTTCTTTTTCTGGTGTAGCCTATTTTATACAATTTTTATCTCATTCAGCGCTTATCCGTCGCAAGTTATGATCCTCTCCATCGACAATATCTCACTCCAGTTTTTTAATACTTGCGTATATTATTAGTTTTTTGTATTTAAAAAAGGTCTCTGCTGTTTTTTCTTTCTTAATCCTATTTATTGCAATAAATATTGGGTAGTGGTCTGTTATTGAAAGTTTTATTTTATATGTAGTTGTTGCTAAATTGTTTGTTTTGATGAAGATATTGTCGATACAGGATTAGCGAGTCCTACTGGCGGCTTGGTGATACCAACAAAACCAGGGATGTACCCTTTCTCGTAAAAATTACATAGGAATTCCTGACTAAGATTATCACATTCTAATAGATCAATGTTAAAATCACCTATTACTAGATGATTTTTGACATTGTTCTTCTCAATTAAAAATTTATTTAAGTTTAAAATAAATTCAGATTTAGGAATCCCATGTGACCTATAAACTGCTGACACCTCAAGTTTGTTTTTATCATTAAGTTTAATGATCGTATTTATAACTTTAATCCTTCCAGTTTCAACCACTTCAGTTGTTTGCTCTAAATTTATATTTACAAAGATCATTACGCCATCATTTTTGTTTATCGAACTATGGTTATAGTAACACTTATATTCATAGTCAGATCCTTTTAATTCGTATATTTTAAAATTAAACTGTTGAAAAGTTTCCGTGCAGACAACAATAGATGGTTTTGTAGCTAAACTTTCAATTAGTATTTTTACTTTATCAAAATTAGCATTCATGCTTCTGACATTTATATGCATGATCGTATCGTTTTTACTACTACTGATTTTATTAAAAATATCTACACTACTACATGTTTTTTCCTTTTGAAAAGAATCATTTTGGATTATATCTAAGTAATCAAAAGTAGCCATTATAACCTATTTATTGTTATCTTTGACTTTCTTATCTTTGCGAGCCGTCGGTGGAGTAGTGTACTGATCCAGTTGTTGCTTCTGTTTTTGGAGTGCTTGTTGGTTTCTTGTGACTACCCTCACAATCTGAGGTTTGTCTAGTTTCAGTTGCTGTGGAGTATTTTGTTTTTCATTCGGATTCATCTTGCTTGGTTCTTCTAGTTCCTTGTTACCCATGTTATCATCCGCCGGTACCTGCTGTTTTGTAGATTTCCTCCTATTGTACATGTCTAATGATGGTAATGAAGGGCTCATCGGATAGTCCGTTGAGTCAATGAACTTACCAATTTTCTTTTTCAGAATAGAGCAGAGGTTAGTGTCAAATGCAGTATGTTTTGTTTCAAGTTTTGTGGAATACTTTTCATTGCTAAATGCACAGTTTGTACACTTAACGGTTTCACTTGTACACTCACTTGTATTATGACTTTCAGCCAGTCAAGCATACGCGTTTCAATTGCGGCACTTCTTTCCACTGTGTTCAAACCTGCCACACTTATTGCATGCGTCCAATGTTTATCAAATCGTTAGACTTTACAATTTTGATAGCCTACATACACTCTATTTCTATTGTCTCTTACATAATCTTATACTTCAGCAGGCACTTCCATCAACACAGTGCACTGTTTACTGAATTACTGATGTACATGTGCAGCACTTTACCTTCCTTGTGAAGTCATTGAAATTTCTGGTGTTGATATCTTCTTCTATTTCTATTCCAAATCCATTATTAGTGGGTTGTCTATACCTAAATTTTATCTTCGGATATGAAGTTCATGCTTTTTTACATTGCACAGACCTTTCAATTTTTTCTTTAAGTACACTTTCAGTTAGCTGCGACACTATCTTCACTCGTTACAACTAATAATAACTTCATCTTTCTTATTATAAATATGTTCTTTGTTTGTATACATTTTTGTGCTGTTTAAACACAATCTATTACCATTACCTATCTTTAATATCAACTTCACTATTTCACTTTTCTGGACTGATGATTTTCGGTACTTTTTATTCAGCGGTTTTGTTGTTGTTGTCTTACTGCATCTCTGTACGAGAATGTCTTGTGAGTAGCCTGATTGAGTTTCTTTGTAGTTTTCTTTAGTAGATCATTTTTCTCCGTAAGTTCAGTAACCAGAGATTCCTTAGTAGTTTAACCTCTGTTTTCACAAACTCCATCTCAGGCTCACTTATACTTGATTCTAAACTGTATAGATTCGCGCAGTTTTAGATTCAATTCTCAGCCAGTATTTCTCTTCTTATTTCTTCAGTGGCTCTTAGATTTTATCTGTTGCAATAGTACTCTTTCTGTTTCAGTCAGGCTTTTCTCCTCGATTTTAAGTTTATGTTCTTCTCTGTGTGCTCGGGGCCAGATTATAGGGTGTTTCCCCAGGTGTTTATAATTGTCCATATCTCATATTGAACAGTTTACGTGGAAAGCCTCATCACAGATGATGCACATCACTGTTTCCACTTTTGTTCCGTATGACAAGCAAAAAATGCGGGACGCTTATCAGGAGCTTGCGTCCTGGCGCCATGTTGAAAAAACATTGATATATAACTCAAAAATAAATAGTTAAATGTTTTGAAAAAATTCATGACAATAAAAAACAACGATATCTATTAGTTGTAAAAATTTTAAGCAATTTTGGCGACTAGTTTTTGAGATAAAAATCAAAAACTAAAAAAATGTTTTTTTATGTCGTACGATTACGGGGAGTAAAAAGGTTTAAATTGCAGTTGAAATTTTAGAAAGATTGATCTTTTGATCACTTCGGCTAGGTTCTTTTTGTAGCTTTATGAAACCTTTTAGTTTAAAAAGATATTAAAGATTCAATTCTTCAACTCTCACCTGTATACTCTGCTGGGACTGAACATTATTATTTTCTGTTAAACCATATAATTTGATAATTAAAGCTTAGTATATTTTGAGAGTTTTCATGGTTTTATAAAATGTCCGTGCAGATGGTTTTGTCTGTGTGTGTGTGTGTATGCGTGCGTACGTATACTGTTATAATTCTGGAACTACGTGATCGATCGTAATAAGATTGGACGTGCATATATGTTTTCTGATTTTGAATTCGAGTAAACCTATCCTTTTAGTATCGAATAGTAGTGAATATTTAAATCAAAGAATGAGTTGATGGTCCCATATAATTATCTTGCACTAGCAGAATAGGAGGAAGCTAAGTGCCAATGACTTGGCAGCGGTTTTTTTTTTATATCGATTTTTTAGTTTTGAGATTTCAGTTTTTTTCTAATAAAGTTATTGGAAAGTAAACTGCTTAATATGTACCTAAAAGAAAATAAAATTACCTATCTTTTTACCGCGGAAAATTTATGTTATCGTTCGTCGTTTTTTTTATTACATACCATAAAGTGCAATTTTTAAAAATCGTTCTAACTCGAAAACTACATGTCAAACCTTCTAAAAAAAACATGATTATTGAAGGTTATTATAGAACCATACACCACTTTAGTTTTAAGTCAATTCATGGAGCAAATCCTGAGAAAAGCACCAAAAACTGAAAAAAAAATTTTTTTTGCGTGACGCGATAACTGGAGTAAAAAGGCAATGAATAATTAAAAATTTCGGATTTAGTTATTATTATATAGTATCTTGATCCCTTTCTTTGGGTTGTTTATGATACCAATTAATTTCAAAGATATTAAGCTTCAAAATTTTGTCTCTCACCCTGTATACTTTGCATAATTGAAAACTTCCCGCAGTGTCGGGTAGGTTAAACAATTTTAACTTTAACATGTGGGTACAAGGAAATGCAAAAGAAAATTGAAAAATATTTCAGCTTAGTAAATAGATAAATATTGAGATATGAATTCTGTTACATTTCCTTAAAAAAAAAAAAAAAAAAAAAAAAAAAAACGCGCCGAGATGTTTACCGCTTGGTGGTGAGGAAACGATATCATTTAAATGTAATTAATACAAAGATTAGGTAAAAAAGGGATGGTGATGTCTCTTGGAGATCAGTATAACAATTAGCTATGCGAGTTATGCAAAAGAAAGGTAGAGAGAGATTTAGATTTAGATTTAGATATGATTTATTCATGTACATTATGTTGTACATCTATTGTAACAGAATACAGACTAGTAGAATAACAAATTTGTGTAAGTGTGCTAGTATGAAGAATGTGGAAATGGAATGAGATGAGATGAGAGTATTTGAGAGAAGATTATGTGTTTTTCAGTTTAAAAAAGTATTTTCTAGCTATTTGTTTAAAGTGCGATATGAATAGTGTGTTGCGAAGATGTGTTGGAAGAGTATTCCAGAGATAAGAGGCGCTGATGAAAAATGAATTCCTCAGCGTCTCCGTCTTGAAAGCCGGAATGTCCAGGGGGATCACCTCACCCCTTACAGACCTGAGCGCGACGTGGAAATAAAAAAAGGCTAGAATGCAGGGAAGCATTGACGTGTTGAAGATTTTTCTCAGGAAGCAGGCCATGAAGTACTTTCTTCGCCCAGCGGTAGTAAGCCATTGCAATTCACGCCTATAAGGGGAGATGTGCTCGTCCATCCTTACACCATAGATGTATCGGATTCCCGTTTTGACAAGTCTTTGGAGTTTAGTGTCCAGTTCTTGAGTTAGGTCGCAGTAAGTTAATAAGCAATAGTCTATGATCGGAAATAGGAGTGCTTGCACAAGGTCTTGGCGCACCCTGAGGTTAGTGCTTTTCCGAAAGAAGTGAAGTCGATATATCAAAGAGTAAGCACGTTTACAGATTTGTGTGACGTGCTCTTTTCAGGTAAGTTTGGAGTCAAGCACCAACCTTAGATTGCGCACAGATGATTCGTAGTCGACCCGGGCTTCCCCTATTTTAATGTAAGTGTTAGCGACAGTAGGTAAAGCATTTATGTAGTGGGGAGAGCCCAGGACGATTGCTTTTGTCTTAAGGACATTAAGTTTGAGACGATTTTGTGCAGCCCAGCCCATTATTCTTTCGGCGTTAGCACTCATCCTGGTAGAACAGGAATCGAGCTCCTTAAGGTGGCATTAGCTGTAAATTTGCAGGTCATCTGCATAGATTAGATGGGACACATCTGAGTCCAAACAGAAACCAATGTCATTGATGTACGACGCGAACAACAGAGGACCCAATACTGATCCCTGTGGGACACCGGTGTTTAATGGTAGAAAGGTGGACAGTTCGTTTTTGTCACCAATGACGGCTTGTTCTCTTCCCGTGATGCAAGCCAGCGGATAACCTGCTTAGAGAAGCCGAAAGATGATAGCTTTCTCAGAAACCTGACGTGACACACAGTGTCAATCGCCTTGCTAAAGTCAAATAGAAGAAGCAGAGTGACCTTCTTTTTATCTATTCCAAGCCTGACATCATCAGTCAACTTAATTAAGCCGGACTGTGTGCTGTTGCCAGTGCGGAAGACTGTTTGAAAGTTGTCAAGGTAAAGTCTAGTTTCGAGATACTCAGAGACTTCCCTGTGCACCAGCCACTCCAGCGCCTTGGATAAAAAACAGAGTAGAGAGATCGGATGGTAGTCAGTCAAAGCTGTTGGAGAGCTGACCTTGTTTAGTGCTCGTACAAGCGACGATTTCCAGGCGGAGGGAAAGCGTGTCTCCCTTAGAGACAGGTTGAAAATTTGACATAGTAGCGGTGCGAGTATTGGCAGTGCTTTAGAGATTACAACCTGTGGGATGCCATCGCTTCCCATGGCCTGGATACTGAAGTGTGATACAGCAGCCGACACATCAGCTCTGTAATGGTCCTGAAGCTGAAATGTTCAGGGAGGTCCAGACTCTCCCGAGTTCGCAGATACTCCTCAACAACGCCACCTACCTTGCCAATGCGATCCGTTCGCAACAGTTTATATCCCTGAACAGCGATTGAGGAATTTCTCACAGAGGGTGTAAGCCAGGATTCACTAATCGCTTGCAGGTGAAGGTCGTGCTGACGAATGACAGAACTGATATCTGTAATGTGAGGCACCAGCGATTGGGCGTTCAGGTGATCTTCTCTAAGAGATTGCTTGTTATTGCGATTAATGTTCGAAGCAGAGCCAAGGCTAACATGATTATAAGCCATATTGAATACGTCTCGTTTTATGCGCAATCTTCGTACGAAGTACCCTGCAGCAGTACAGTTAGGGCAGCACCGCTCTGAGGTATTTGAGCATTCCTTCGTAAGATGCTCCTGGGAGCAAATTCCACAACTGGCAGCAGCACTACATTTGTCGGCGACGTGATCAAATTTAGAGCATTTAAAGAACTGAAGGAGAGACACGTGATCAGCGAAGCGACATGAGCTGCACTCAATATAAATTTTTTGCTTAGCCAACAAGAAACTTCTAATTTCGGTTATGTACCTAATAAAAGGTAGATGGCCTTGAAGTCTGCAATGTCAAAGTCTGGAGCATTTTGCCTGTGAAGCAAGTTAATGATCTCATCCTTCTCTAACGCAACAGGAATATCATGGACGATGATTCTTGGTCTGATTCTTGGCCTATTTTTTACCTCCAGGCCTGCATCGCGCAGANAGGAGAGAGGGAGAGAGAGAGAGAGAGAGAGAGAGAGAGAGAGAGAGAGAGAGAGAGATTTAATTATATATATGTAATTGATTGGAAATAATTGTATCCATCATACAAAAAAAAACTTGATAGAATTATATATGAAGTAAAAAGAATTCTGATATTGTGCCAAAGAATTAGCAGCGGGTTTTTTACGTATTAGAACGTTATAAAAACACCATAAGTACAATGAAACGGGCATGGTAAGTTACGTAGTAAGTATCTCGAAAGTTGATCCTAATTGATCATTATAAAACTTCTAATTTCTTTTTTATCAGTTATTTCGTTGCGTAATATACCAAACTCGCCTAACATTTACATTTTTAGGCACGACCGTGACACGGAAGTGCCTTATAGTTTCGTGTGCGAAAAATGTGTGAGATGCGATATCTCACGCAATTTTCGACCGATCGGGCTGAAATTTAGGAGAAGTCTCCTTTCGCAAAAGCTAAAAAACTATTTTTTATCTCGATCCTCTACGTCGTTTTGAAATGCGGGCACAATTTGTTCGATTTTTAAGCGTTTTTTTTAATAAAAATTTTCCTGTGATGCGATTATCACGGAAAGACTTTAATCAATCGGGCTGAAAATTTGTATGCGAACTCCCTTCGTAATACTAAGCTGACAGATTTATTTTGGGCATGATCCTGCACGTATACGCAGAATGCGGTCACCTCCAAAAATCGCTAAAAACCGTTTTTTGGCTCTAAGCTTTCTATAAAAAAAAGTTGAATGGAAAAGTTGTAGATCTTTGAAAAATACAACTTTTTCCTATTAACATCAAATCATGAAAATGCTTATGATTTTTTACAGCTAAAAAACGAATTATTTGCTATAAAACTTTGCGGATTTACGTTTTACATAAAAATGTTGAATGTAAAAGTTGTAAACATTTTTAAAATACAATTTTTTACCGTGGCAAAGATATTTTTTAACACTTTTTGACATACAACATTCCTAGAAGCGATTTCTTGATACATAAATTCAATAATAACTTCGCGGCAACATGCCCCATCTGACCTGGCGCAAAAAAATGTGTGATATTCGATATCTCATCCTGCTCTGAGAAGCCTGAGACGTACCTCTAAACTATGCTATTACAATCCATTTTCTAAATGAAACCTTATTACTAAATCAAATCTTGATAAAATCTTGAATCTTCTGTTAACTGTCTTTAAAATCCTCTTGAAAATCTTCTTGAGTCCTTCCATGTTAATTGTTTTCTTCCACGTACAAGAAAAATAGAATTAAATTAATAAAACTAGAAAATAATGACTGTATAATTTAATTAATTGTTAAAGAAAAACCAGCTTCTAAAATACATGATTATAGATACTTATAGTAGTAGTATAGTAGTGCCAGAGTCTTGAAAGAAGTTACGTTCCAACTCCAAGATTTTGATAGCTCAGTAACACCATCAGTATCCTTAGGTTGACTCCGGTAGACGCAGTAAACCATAATCCAACAAATGCAGAGGTTTTTATACACCTAGACATACAGAAAAATATTACTAACTTAAACTCATAAATAATCATTGAGAGATTCCGACCACTGATCTCTGCATACAAATTTGAAACAAGGCAGCTTTTAAGAGAGAGAGAGAGAGAGAGAGAGAGAGAGAGAGAGAGTAGATTTCTTTATTGATGACTAAGGACTCAGAGGTCCTATGTAGCCAAATCCAAATTACATTAAAGAGAGAAATATAGTTTGTCTGGTTCATAGGGTTCGCAGGCCCTGTACAATAAAACATTTTTACAGTTAAACGAAAACATTAAATAAATATTTAAATAAGTAAACAGGTAGTTAACAACAATAAAAACAAGTATATACAGGGTGGTATATACAAATCACCGGCCTTAGGCCACTGTACCATCTCAAACGCTTTCATTATTTGATAAACAGCAGTTCGTCATGTCGGCTTAGCCCTGTTTTTTAAGCAAATATGTGTACAGAAGCCTCTTAAAACAAGGATGCTTATAAAACGCACGGATCTCGTGCGGCAATTCATTCCACAGGTAAGCAGAGCCTATCAAGAATGAATGCCGCAAGGACTCCGTTCCGAAGTCAGCTATGCACAGACGGAAAGAAGTAGGCACGCTGAGGGACGGTGCAACTGCGCGGGCAGCGACGCGTGCGCTGCTGACTCGTCAGATGGCGTGCGCGCATCGCCTTTTCTCGTTGGAGCACGTTGGATCTCGGTGCTGATTTGCACGGCGTATAAGCGTGCACGCATCGTTGTTTGTCTCGCAACAAAGAGTGCCTCGCGTCGAACGTCTCGTGTCGTCAAGATTATCAATTATTGAAGTTTGATTAAGTATGCCAATGTGCAAATAGTGAAAATGGACAACTTTGTAAGGAACAAATTGATCGACTGAGCAATGTTGATAAAAAGTCATAATAGTTTATATATCGAACTTTTTGGCAACTTGAAAACTAAATTCCATTTTCTCACACATTATGTTCGAATAATTTTAAAAAATGGTCCTGTTATAAAATATTCATCATTACGATACGAATCAAAACATAGAATCATCAAAAGTATTTTATTGAATTCTTCCTCCAATCGAAATATTTTGAAAAGTGTTGCTACAAGGTATGAACTTAGTTTAATGCGAATGGATTGTTTAAAATATGAAAAAGAATATATAACTTACGGGAAAACTCTATCAAATATTTTTTTGACAAGGTCCAAAACTAAAATACATATTAGTAATATAGTTATAAATGATATAGTTTACAAAAATGATACAATTATTATTGTCAACATGAATGAAGATGGTCTCGAATTCGGTAGAATAACAAATGTATTTGTAATCGATGATAAGGTTTTATTTGAATATATACAGATTTCTCTAATAGGTTTTGATCCACATGTATGTGCGCATAGTGTAATGGAAGTACCTAATGTAAATACCATAGAATACCATTTTTTAGCATCTACAGTTCCATGCGTTATGTTCTTAATAAAAGATACGAACTTTATAGTCACTAGGTATAATTTATAATAGTTTGTATAATTAATAAAATTGTTTATCCTTGATAATGTGTTATTTAATCAATTCTATTTGAATATAATATACAAAACGCAAAGATAAATTCAAAGCGCATCATCGAGAACGCTCTACGCGACGCAGCATGTTTGGCCGCAGCCGCTGCATGACAAACGATGGTGCGTGCACGCTTATACGCCGTGCAAATCAGCACCGAGATCCAACGTGCTCGGTTGCACCGCGCGTCGGGGTGCGTGCATGAGAAAAGACGATGCGCGCACGCCATCTGACGAGTCAGCTGCGCACGCATCGCTGCCCGGGCAGTTGCACCGTCCCTCAGCGTGCCTACTTCTTTCCGTGCAGATCCAAGTTTGAGCGCCTTCTACTGCCATACCTCTCCTGCGATACGAAGGATATGTTTTTAGCGAGGTATTGTGGTGTACCTTCGCGCAAAATTGATGCTAATAGGTTTATAACCATAAAACTACGCCTGTTCACATACTCGATAATTTCATATTCCTTGTAAACCGGAGAGATATGTTCGTAGATCTTCATGCGGCTGACAAAGCGAAGCGCGGCGTTTTTACACCTTCGAAGTTTCAGCGTTATTTTAGCAGAAAGATCGAGTAATATTCCGGAACAGTAGTCAAAGTATGGAAATATGAGCGATTTAACAAGCATTAATCTGGTGCTCTGCGTAAGACACGATTGGCACTTTCGCAGCCGGGCCAGAGCAGCGAAGCTTTTCCTCGCAATACCGTTACAATGCTCACGCCACTATAGTGTATTATCTATTATCACCCCAAGCAGTTTGAAGGATTCACTTGGGTCAATTGTAACGCCATCTAGATGTATTCGCGATAGATTACGAGCACGCAGCTGGCTATTGTATCCACGCGATCCTACCCACATAGCCTGTGTTTTGCTTGCGTTAACAATCAAACCGTTTGCCGATGCCCAGCGCGAGATATTCGCAAGATCACAGTTTACTTTATGAATAAGCTCGTCCGCGTCACCGACCCTACCTCGGACATAAATTACAAGATCATCCGCGTACAGATGATAAGCGCTATGCTCCAAACAATCAGGCAAATCGTTAATCGTCAGCAATTTTTCAAAACGGCGGACCAAGCAAGCTGCCCTGCGGAACTCCTAGTGACCTCGTACGCGGCGAGGAGGTCTCACCGTTAGCGAATGCAACAAACTGCGAGCGATCCGAGAGATAAGACTCAACCCATCTACAGGCATTATCCGAAAACCCCATTATTTGCAACTTATGAACAATTAGGCTGATGTTTACGAGATCGAAGGCCCGCGAAAAGTCGATACCAGCGATAAGTGTGACCTCACCATCGTTGATCGCCGCTCTCATATCGTCGATAACACGTATAAGCGCGGTTTGTGTGCTGTGACCCGGCCGAAACCCCGACTGCCGTTCAGCAAGCAGCTCATACTGTGTTACGAAGTCTCTAATTTGACTTAAGGCTACCGATTCTAACACCTTCGATGGCGTACACAGAATACTTATTGGTCGGAAGTCAGTCACATTGACAGCGGGCTGCTTTTTTGGTAGGGGTTGCACACGAGCCTTTTTCCAGTCGCTAGGAAAGATTCCCGACCGAATAGACGCATCGAAAATGTTTACCAAAGGTCGCAAGATAAACGGAAGACACTCACGAAGATGCCGCAGCTGGATCTTGTCCGGTCCAATGGCGTTTGAACTCATTGATGACAGCGCTGTAAATAGTGCAAAACAATACTTTTACTTTCGTTGTCGTCAGCTCCAGGAAAATAAACTCCGGCCTCTTCTGATACTGTGCTGGCCGCGCTGAGCGGCACACAACCTTCACACGAATCGAATCGTGCACGTAGACTGCAACACCACCACCTCCTTTGCCAACTCGATCAGCCCTGTAGAGTGTGAAGCCCGGGATAGCAACCCTTACAGACTGCTGCTCTTCCTTCAAAAAGGTCTCGCTGATTCCAAGGACATGAATATTGTCCTCCTGCACCAATGCCTGAAGATCGTGTAAATGAGGCTCAATTGATTGAGCATTAACATGTGCGATGTTTAGACCCTGCACCGACGAAAATCGAATGTCGTTAGTAGCCATAGTTAATTCTACACGATTTCTGCTCGAGCCTACTTCTCAGCAGGGGACATTTACATTTGTCGAGTGCAGAGTGTGCTGCAGATGGTCGCTTGGCAGCCAGGCAGTTGACACAACACAAGCTTTCCTTCGATTCGCACTGATCGCGGGAGTGCTCGCCAGCACATTCACTACAACGAACAGCATCTTCACAGTCCTTAGCTTTATGTCCGAACTTTAAGCACTTGTAACACTGAAGTACAGCAATATGATCCGCGAACCTGCACGATGCCCACTTAATGTAGATTCGGGAGAGACGCTCATGGGCCCTTCTGCATTCTGGTTTCACCTCGATGATGCACGATCTTGATTTCTTTTCCCGAGCAGGATACAGCGAGACCATTTTCACGTCGTCCAAGGAATAGTCTGGTAGATTCAGCTGCACTACACTGCTTAGAATTTCGTCTTCTGTGTACTCGACTGGGATGCCGTGGATTATAATGCGTGGATTGAGCTTGACATCGTCCTTGACCTCCAGACAAACCTTCGCTAAAGCTTCACACGATCGGAGAGACTCCATGTCAACATTATCTGCCTCGAGAACAATGGCATTACGGGCCGTGTAGTGTATGCTATTTGCTTTAAGCTTCACCTCGAACGGGTTCACCGCTTTTAGAAAGGCTTCCTTAGTTTCTTTAGCAGATTTGAACTTGTTTTTCACTGAGTCACTGGGGCCTACAAGCACACGCTTTGCGGTAGAAATCTGGATCGGCTTACAGTTGTCTAGCGCGACTCTGTCGGGGAAAATTGAGCGTTTAGGCTCAGGGCGGGCAGTGACACTCGCGTACGAAACCGTCGGAGCTCTAGTTTGCACCTCACCAATGGATTGCTTAACAGACTCCAGGGCATCATCCTGACCGAGTTTGTATAGGAAGGAATTGGACAGAACTATGTACGCATCGAAAAAGCCATTGATTGTAGCATGCAAGGCATCCTTTGCTTCACCTTTTGCGTTACCCAGAGACACCAGCAGCTGATCTCGAAGAATGCCGATTTCACTTGATTGCTTGATGACGTCCTCAGCTGTACGCAGTAGCACACGTGGTGGGGGAAGACTAGTATCGAGTTCAGCCTCGTTACGGGAACGTTTATTAGCGCTAGCCATCGCCGAGCCGGCGAGGCACGCAAAATGTAGTGTTAGCCGAGTCCAGGAGATGTCACTGGATGACAAAGACCGAAACGTTGACGATAATCCAGCAGAATTCAGAAAGTGAAGTTAGAAAAAATCTGCACTAAGAACTCAAGAAAAGCAGCCGTTGAGAATTGCAGTCGATGCAATCCATTGATGCACAAGATAGCCGCGAAAAACACTTTCCGAATCTGTAGCCAAAGTGCAGGCGAGCAGACCGGGGCCGATGTAATTGCAAAACCAAGCCGGAGCTAAAAACTAGACAACTCTCTCCCCACCCAGAGAGAGAGAGAGAGAGAGAGAGAGAGAGAGAGAGAGAGAGAGAGAATCCAGTCCAGATCACAACATTACACTGATTATACTGCACAGAAGACAATAGATATCTGTTATAAACATAATGAACACAAGAACAAAGGAAAACCAGTCGTAGATCTTATGCGATAGTGAATCTTGCAAGAAGAATGTATTAGCACATCAATAGAGTGAGCAGAAGCAGCATTCGCAGGAAGTACTCCAATCCAAAAAACAAAGGATAACCTCCAAGCAATAACTAAAGGTTCTTTGTTTCTTGTTGGAGCTACATGTCTTCCTTATACTTCATTATACTGCAGCACTCCTTCATGAACTGACACTCACACTGCTCACACATTGCACCGTCGGTGCCATTCCGAATGCATCACTTTTGAATACCTTTTGCACTGTCTTGCAAAGCAACAACCGCGAGCAGCTGATCCGCGAGCGGGATCGCGGTAAGCAGATGTTGCTTGTAAATACATATAGGCACCATAGCAAAAAACTAAGAAATAATGCAAATTTTAGAAACTGGGATGAAATTATGCCGATAACTGATCCAAATTTGGCTGTAGATAAACTGTTGAATGAGATCAAGCTATGCGTAGAATTGTCAAAAACAACAAAAATACTAAAAGACACACTGGTAGAAAAAAACTGGATTGCATACTCAATAGTAAGGTCATATAAAACCAAATAATTTTTGTATAATTTTTATCAACTTGATGTGCATAATGAGCAGCTGAAAACACAGTATAAAACCTATGCTAAAATTTTGAATAAGATAATTACCAGTAGAAGCAGCAAGTTGACCATGATCAAGGAGCTGTCGTAGATCCTGGATATCCAGCTGTTATAGAAGTTGCACGTATAGCAGCAGCCGCAGTTGACCAAGCTCGAGTAGCAGCAGCAGCAACAGATGTTTGAGTACAAGCGGTGAAAGCTGCACACAGCAGTCGCAGCAGTGGCCCCTGAATGTTTAGCTGGAGTGTACCCTAGACCAGTAATCCCAGCAGCACTGGACTCTGTACTAGTAACAGCAGCAGTTGTTGACCCTGGTCGAGGACCTGCAGTAGATCCTTGACGTACAGCTGTAGAATGTATACCAGCAACTTCCAATTCCATGGTCGTGTACAGATATTGAAAGAAGCCAGCAATGCTAACCAGCCCATCAGATAACGTGATTCTAGCTCCTGGGTCGTCTTCAGTTGATTGAAACAGAGCTGCAATGCTCAACAGCCTAGAAGACAGTGTGATTTCAGCTCCAGGGTCGTCTACAGATGATTGAAAGAGGCCAGCAACGCCAATTATCCCAGCAGACAGCGTGATTCTACCTCCAGGGTCGACTTCAGATGAATGAAATGGGTCAGTAATGCTAACCTGCCCAACAGTCAGCGTGAACCTGGTTTCAAGGTAGTCCACTGACCTTCAGGAATGCCAGACAGCACTACCAGAGAGCGTAAAACTGGATTCAGGGTCATCTCCAGGTAACTGAAGCCATCAGAAACGCCTAGCGACATTAGAAACACCAGACAGTGTTGATCGAGGTCCAGTTGACTTGTCTGTAGCCATCAATGCCAACCTATAATGTACAGACAGTGTAAGTCAGCTGTAGGGTCATCTTTACATCGTTGGTGCAGCACAAACAGTCATAGTCAATCCTCATCTAGACTGTACCTTGAAAGTTGAAAGTAGACAGCAGTGAAGGCAGAAAGAGCAGTAGCAGCAGGAGGAGTGGAGTCCAAAACAAGGGATAACCTCCAAGCGGAACCTCAAGTTTCTTGCTGGAGTTACGTATTTTCCCCTGCTGCAGCACTCCTTGACGGATTGCCTCTCGCATGTCGCATCGTGGCTGCAATTTCGATGCATCACTTTCTTACACTTTTCGTACAGCACTACATTAGAAAATCAAGAGCAGTAAACAGCTAATGCGCGAACAAGATGGCGGTGAGCGAAGGCTACTGCTTCAAGCACATACTTAGGTACAGGCATCGCAAAACTCTTCTGATCACTGTCACTTCTAAATCACGTCGTCAAAAAGCAGATCGGAACAACGAGCAAGACATCTCGGTAAATGGAGGCCGTTGTAGTTGTTCGCCGTCGCTTGGATGATAGTAAAACTATTTTTTCTTTTGTTTAAATTTTACAAATTCAAGACATCGTTACCCTCCCTTTAACAATTATCTACCTCTGTGTAAATTTTCAAGTGATTATATGTACGCATAAAAAATGGCATTGGAACAAAATTTCCAGAGTATGCACGCTGCAGATACTAATTTTCGTTCCAATGCTATTCATTATTGCGTTCATATTTTCATTTGAAACTTTACACGGTGCTAGATGAGTCCAAGACAGAAGGCAACGATGTTTTGGTTTTGCGAAATTCGTTGTATTTATTTCGTTTTAACTAATTTTCCTCCGAGTACTCACACTATCGACTCGGTCGGTAAAAATTGGGTTTCACACCCCCTTAATCTTTTTTCGATTTTCGTAAAGCCAACAAGTATGGCAGAAATAATTAGTATAATATTGATAAGAGTAAGCCTACACTAATACCTTTCTTGACCTGGCGAAGGCCTTTGATACTGTTGACCACAGTATACTACTGGCCAAACTATATCGTATTAAAATCAGAGGTCAAGCGTTGGATCTTCTTTCCAACTATCTAAATGACAACTCGCAAATATGTAACTGTCTCGGGGACAGCCGATAGTAGAAGTGAATATTTAAATAGATGGAGTGGAATTTCAGAAAATTTTAAATAGTTTCGTTGCCAGAGAATCAAATGTATACGAAGTGAGAAATGTACTACTTCGTCTTCGCAGCGGGACTGCAAATGTACTATATGTATGTCTTCGACCCAAGAGTTTAAAATATATATACTACAGTCTTCCCGGCAAAACTGAAATGATTTAGTCTTCGACGCAAATTCAAATGCGTCTTTGTTGTATGCAAAGTAGTAATATAATCTATAAGGATAAATTAAATCATGACTTTTTTGATAAATTTTAATAATTTTTTGATTTAGTGATTATGGTGCATAAATCATCGCCATTTTCTTATTTTTCCAACTTAATCGTAACTTTGACAGAAGATGTAGAAAATCTTAGATGAAGTGAAATCTTAGGTAATCATTGATCAACTAGTAAATTTAGGATAGGCAGAGTATAATACGAATAAAAAAAAAATAGAATAAGAATAGTAGCGTGTCACGAAAATTTATGACACGACGTGCGTAAAACAAGATTCAGCAAGTGCTTTTTTGCACGAGCATTCAGTAAATCGAGATGTATGCCACGGCGTGTCATAAAGTAATAATGTTTATCGCAAGTCAATAATGTTTACCTGCAAACTTTTCATGAAAAGGCGCCGCTATATTAGCGCGTCGAGGGGCCCAAAATCTAGCGGGAAGAACGGAGAAAACCCGATAGCTGCTTGCAGTGTATGTGTAAATAAGTGCGCTGTGCGGCTGATATGTAAGGGGAGAGCTGAGCTGTGCGAGCACGCTAATATGCGCCGCGAAGAGTGCGCGGTGGGGGGAGAGAGCTGCCGCTGCTTTCGTGATGTATTTATCTGTCGCGCCGCCGATTCACTCCCCAGCAAAATGTACCCAACGAGCCTATAGAAGTATTCACTTCAAAAAATTGCCGACGCTGGGAAGATCCCAGTACTGGCGCGGTCGTAAGATTAATACCGGCCCAGTACCGATTCGCCAGTGCTGGTACACCAACACTGGGCCATAATTGGGCCAATACAGTCCACAAATTATTAAAATTTTAAATTGATAATACTGGCTGATCGGTACTGGCTCAACACTGGCCAAGTGTCGGCACGCCAATACTGGCGTGGCGACATTGGCTCGGTACCTGACATTCTGAATTTATTAACATCTTTAATGTAAGAAGAAAAATACGCATTTTCTTTCTTAAATTGTGTATCCACCATAACTCACGGACCGATCTATATGATGAGCAAAAATTTTGTATGCAACTCGTCTATATCATAACTTAAAACTGATAACATTTTGGCGCCAGATGACTGACTCGGTTAGATTTTATTGATATGTCTGATTTTCAAAATCACGTTTTTTCTCAAATTTTGTTCTCACTAAAACTTTGGAACGTATCAATATGCTGAGCTGAAATTTAGCATACAATTTGACTATGTAACTTACAGCTGATTAAATTTTGGAGTTAAATGACCGAGTCGTTCCGATTTTATTGATATGTCTGATTTTGAAAAAAACACATTTTGGCTCCGTTAGTGGCCTGTAGAGTTGCTTCGCGCAGGCCCTTTGCCTACACCGGTCTGGACTATGATTCTCCAAGGGCAGAAGTGCCTAGTCAACCAAGGGTTATATCGTTATTTTTGTATGCATGATTATGAAGGCAATTTGCATAGAAGTTAGTAGGTAAACAAGGATGGTACTTGCTCAGGGTGGTACTGGCTCAGAGTGGTACTGGCTCACGGTGGTACTGGCGCAGGGTGGTAGTGGCGCAGAGCGGTACCAGTCCAGAGCGGTATCAGACCAGAGCGGCATGACCCCAGAGCGGCACGAGTTCAGAGCGAACACTGGCTCACCAAACTCGTTAACACAAGAGGTCGCAGATATTCAGATCCCCGCAGCGCAATCTATCGACCACGAGAGTTACAGGAGCGCCATCTGTGATCGAGCGCTATATTCTTAAAGCATAATCAATTAAAAAACAAAAATTTCATTGCTAGGCGGGGATTTGAACCGGGAACCTTGCGGTCACCAGCCGGGAGTCTTACCGACTTACCCGTTACGGGGATACATGTAGCATATATCACGTCGCGATATATCTCGCCACTGCGCGCGCGCGTACCGCCATCTGTAAGTGTCGAGGAACGCACCGAGCGGACGCTTTGTGAGAACACATCAAAATACTGGACTAGCCAAATGTATGAACATGCGAAAGAGAGAGAGTGAGAGAGAGAGAGAGAGAGAGAGAGAGAGAGAGAGAGAGAGAGAGAGAGAGGGAGAGAGAAAGAGAGAGAGAGCCGGGAACTGTCACCACGTGGCGACCTCCCGACTGCACGAAAAAATTTGCCGGGAACTGCCACCGAACCTGGTGACCTCCGGACTTCGATGCTGTGGTTGTTCTTAAAGCCCCAGTCCTCTTGATTGATGTTGATGCTGCTGCTGTTGTCCTCCGATGATGTGTCGCCGCCGCTTCCCGCTAAGAACTAATTTACGAAACAGCGCGAGCGTCTACCTTTATGTCGAACGCGAAGCTGCGCCGAACCAATCAAAGCGCGAGCGAGTGACGTGGTGGTGGGGGCACTCTAGTCTGCATTCCTATAAATAGAAGCGCCTTCAAGAAAAAAATTATCAGTTTCAACCATGGAGCAACAAGCAGCATTTCTTCCGACGGGCCCTGCATGCAAGAAGAAGGAGTACGTCCTCAGAACGGGTTGTAGGATTTACAACGGCCTCAAAGACTTCCTCGAGGCCATGAAGATCGAGGATGAGAGGACGTCGGAGATGCTGAGACTCGGGATTCAAGTTTTTGGATCAGCCGAGGAATTAAGGACGGCCATGATATATCTCATGGTCTACATAGACAATACCGGAGATATAGCTCTCGCGCGGATGGCCGATATCATCCAAGGCCGAACCAAGTTTTAATCAGCCTTTCTCAAGGCTAATTAAAACAATCGGCCCTCTTCAGGGCCACCAATTTATTTAAACGCAGAGCAAGATGCTTTTTTATATCCTCTATCCTTAATCCTAACCTTAATCTAACTTTTTTATTTAATGTTTTCAATGTTAGTGATCATAATAAATTTTTTGCTATTTAACCTACATGTAAAAATTTGAAAATATCCTCTAGCTTCTAAATGCATAACAAAGTTGCATATCAATTTTCCGGTCAATTGGAATAATAGAAGTTAAGTTATAGCTTATTAAAGAAAAAGACTTCGCTTCGTCTAATATCATTTTTTGATATTAGCATTATATCATAACTTCTATTAGTGCAATTGATTTGTAAATTGATAATTAAGTTTGTTATGCATTGAGAAACAGAAAAAAAAGCAATCATACACAACATTCAATAAGATTTTCAAAAAAATTTTTTGCAAATGATCCTAACCTTACATATCAATTTTTTTTGAAAAATATTATTGAATGATGTATGATTTTTTTCTTTTCTTTTCTTTTTTCTTCTCTTAACGCATAAAAAATTTGGACATAAAATTTTAGTTTGCTAGCTTTGATAGAAACTGAGATATGGCTTGTGGAAGAAATGGGCTCCGTATAGCTTGATTTTTATTAAAATTGAATTTTAGGTTTAAATCTGAACTTATTGTTATAAACATTAGATTGACAATAAATTTTCTTAAATAATCATATTCTTAACTTATTAGAAAACTTATTACTTATTATGATAAGGTTTGAAACTTATTAGTTTGCTAGAACATGAAATTCTGAAAAACCTGATTCTGAAAAACCTCATTACTCGTATCGGAGCCAATTTCTTCCACAATCCATATCTCAGTTTCTATCAAAGCTATTAACCTAAAATTTTGTGTCTTTTGTTATGCATCAAGAAAAGCAAGAAAGCTCTGAAAAGTAATATTAACTAAGTTTTCAACAAGTTGTTAGAAAATTGTTGAAAAAATATTTGACCAATAGCTTCGATTAGCAAAAAATGTTGATGAATCTCAACTTTAAATGTTTCTTTGCACTTCTTTATGTATATTAAAGTGGTATACAAAGTTTCAGATTGATATCTCAAATAGAAGTTGAATTATGACATTTCAAAGAAATAGGCTTCGATACGATGAATGATGTCTTGTATATAAGTTGTTATAGCCTAACTTCTATTTGAAATATCAATTTGAAACTTTGTATACCACTTTAATATACATAAAGAATCGTAAAGGAACTTTGTAAAGTGACAGTGAACAAGAATTCTCTCTCTTTTTGGATTAGAGTATTAGAGTTGGATAATTTTTTAGGGATGAAGATTTAGCATGTATATGTTTTATTATTAAAAAAGCAGTTTGCTCTACATTGAAATTAATTGGTGGCCCTGAAAAGGGCCGATTGTTTAAGTCTTGAAAAAGATTGATTATTTTGGTGGATTAGTCCTTAGCCAGCGAGCACTTTACTTTTTCATGCTCTTCAGGATGGGCACGATATACCCATCCTTATAAGCTTGGTTAAAGACTTCTTCCACTGCAGCAGGTGTCTTCTCTGCAGACAAAGAAGGATTCCTCTCCTAAGCAACCCGAACAGCGTTGAAGAGGTCCATCGATGCAGGCTTTATTTTAACGTCTCGAGTCGTCATCTTCTTTGCTTGCTCCATGATGATAAAATAATTTTTTAGTCCTAATGAGCTTCCCTTTATACAACTCGCGAGCCTTCTCCCACTACTTTACTACTGATGAGAGCGCCACCTGGCTATTATAACATCTACATTCAATAGAATGTTTTACGTTTTATTATATGGTGGCCCTGAAAAGGGCCGATTGTTTTTAGCTCTGATAAGAGTTGATCTCTTATACTTTATTGGAAGTTGTCTTGCCAGTTACAATCCTGGGGCGAGTAGGTTTTCTAATCCAAGGAAAATCTTCTTCTTCCTTCTTTTTCTCAGGTTTAAACGTAGGTGGTCTTGCAGCATCTGCGGAAGGAGACTTTCCTTGTTGATGATTCTTGTTTGACTCCATGATGATGAATGTCTAATTTGGAAGATATGCTACTTGTTTTTATAGCATTTCCTCTACTCATCGCAGAACCATTGCTCCCCACCATCACTCGTGAGCAATCGTACAAGCTCGGACTAGTTTAGCATCTCGAGAGTTAGAATCTCTTATAACCCCCTTTCTCAGGCATAGAGTTACTGTTTGTGGAAAACTTTTGCGTGTACTGTTTCCAAGAATTCTCCTTTTTTTCATCTTTTTTCTCATTTTTCGAATTAGGAAGAGGCTTATATCCTGCGCTACTAGGTGGTGAACCCATGATGTACAAAATATAAATAAGCAATATGTCGAAGTTTTCTCATATTTATAGGTGATGGGAGCCCCAACTATCGCTCCCATCCGTGAGGTTCATCCATCTATCCTAACCTCTCCGTGACAAAAAAAAATTTGTTCAACCAACCAACCAACCAAATTTGTTGAATGATTTTCAATATATGCTACTTTGATTCAATCTTTTTACGATTGTATTCTGTATTTTGAGCCTGTCCCAGCTTATCAGCGGGGTTAGAATGTCTATGGTGTACATACAAAGCATAAATGATGTAAGAAACAAAAGGTGTCCGGTATTTATAGGACCTTACTCCCACTCCATTTCCTTTTCTAAGGGAATACATTGCTCTTGCATATATTTCTTCATAAGATGTACAGTGGACGGACACAATAACTTTGCATTGCGCGCCACAAATGGCTGCCGGTCTTGCTGTTAACTGGGGCTCGGTCAACAAGGTTAGGTCAGACGCGGCCATGCTAAACCGCCGCCGCATCTAACTTAACCTTGTTGATGGAGCCCCAGTTAACAACAAAATCGGCGGCCATTTGTGGCGCGCAATGCTAAGTTATTGTGTCCGGCCACTGTACGTTGTGAAGAGCACAGCTGGCTCTATACGCGCCATTATGATGAGTACAAACGGTTACAAGTTTGATCTTGTCTAGTGGTGGATAGCCCATTTCAGCAATATCGATAACATTGATCTTGAAACGTTCCAACCATTTTTTCTTCAGAGATCCCATGACTAGCACGGTGCTAGAATCGTGCAAGGCTTCTCGAAGTATCTTTCCAATTTCTGTATATTCGATTTCTCCAGCTGTCCAGGGTATACCGTGATGATGATGTTCCAACCAGGTGTTTTCTCGTTTATATTTATCTGTGAGACGACGCCAGCAAAAAGGTTCTTTGAAAAGCAGTACAAGAGGCTCGCTTTGGTCTCTCAGAGAAACTATAGACAACTCCTTGAGGATGAAGTCATTGCCCTGTTGCTTGAACCTTGCATATCTACCAAGTACTCCATCTCGAAATGATTTATCGACTAGTAGTGTGGANTAGTAGTGTGGGGTTCTTTTATACCCTCAAACAAGTTTGTGGACAACGCCATTTGCGGAATTATACTGAACTATACGATCATGTATGATTAAATACTAAGCAGATGTTCCAGCGGGAAAATTATCTTTTAATTCAAATTCGAGCCGGACATCAACTGAGGCGTTTTTCAAAGCTTCGATCTGCTTTGAACAATCGATGACCATGAGAGGTAGATAGCTGATGAAGTGTTGCTTTTTCAACATAGGCTCAATACTCTTGTCATAGTAAGCACGTTGAAAGTTGGCATACATATCGTAGAGAATAGCATACTGATTCCGTTCAATATCCAAATTCAAATTTCCATAAGGATAGTATTGGGAATTTAAGAAGAGTTTAACATTGCTGATATTGCAGTGATCGAAACGACTAGAATTAACTTCTCTCACCCCTTTTCTATTTGTCTGGAAGCTTAGAATAATGAAACGTGGCTTTTCTAACTGATTGGCCGTTTTGACTGTCCCCACATGTCTTGATGTAGAGGGAAGCAGCGGATATTCATACAACTCCCAACTACGAAAACTCATATCAATCGATTTGCTCTTCTGAATATAATTGAGCAGTCGTATTTTATGCTGATTGGATAATACTACATATGGCATGAGCCATTCGAGTTTCGTCAAGTCAATCTTAAAAGTTTCGTATTCCGCTGGATCATTTCCAGATGCAGCCTTTGTAGGTGTTTGTATAACAGCATTCAAATCATTCCTCGATCTAGTGAGAATAAGTTCATGCTTCACATTAACAACTATCTTACGATAGTCTTCAGTAAAGCCTAAAATCATACTCAAAGGAATGGATATGTCAAAGTAGCCATCAAATTATATGTAAATATTAAATATTTATCAATTATATATATTATTAAATATTTATCAAATTCTCTTTCTCCTCAACGTCGAGCCAACCGGCATTTTTTATGATCAGACTTTGACTGGGATTAATCGATACCCACCCTTTCATGAGAGTAGTTAATCCAACATTTTTACATTTATCAATCTCTATAGAATTTATCTCATATCTTACTTCTTCAAACATGTGGCAAATAGCATTATTTACTAATTTAGTATTTGTCACGAGAGCACCATCAGTTTTGGTTAGTTTTCCACATACATGAAGCGAACTAGCTGACGGCAAAAGACACAAGTCTTGATGTTGCACTGAGATACGAATTTCATCACTATTATTGTAAGATGAAGAGTTGTAAGAGTTGAATGATAAGAAACCTCCTACTTTAGTTGGGACTGGCAGAATACGAGGAATACCAATGTTTCTTTTACCACCAGCCTCTTTAACAGCTTTTCGAGCTCCTTTCAATGCTGAAAGAATGACTTTACGAGCACATTTTCTGGGTACGATTGACTTTGATGCAGCTTTCACTATCTTGAATGGAACCCCCATTCCAAATTTAGATTTAACTTCATAGCGCTTGTTACAGCAAAAACAGCTGCTTTTTCTTTTACACCAGAGTCTTTTGAGACAACTCTTTGCCAAACTTTATCAGCAGCGTTCCAGCTTCAATGTTTTCTCGATTCTGAGAATAAACTATATCGTGTTCCTTGCAGGCAACGTCGAGAGGATTGATACCTGGGTCACCACGAGCTAATCGTTTAGTAAGTTTAGTGCCTGGTCCACAGTATTGATATCCTGGCAAATGAAGTTCAACTAGGAGATTATTGAGCAATCGATTAACAAGACCTCGTCCACGACGTTTGTAAACGATCATTTCACTTTAAAGGTTAAGCTAGTTATAGCCTGTGAGAAGCAAAACAATGTTAGAGCATATTACTGTATGGGAAGACATAAGAAAGTTGATTGTTTCTATCTATGTCAGTCTTATGCACAAGTTCCAAAACATCTTGTCAGAGATAACGTCAATCTCTTGGTTGTTTTCCGACAAGATGATATGAATCTCAAACACTTATACAACAATCACGTCAACTCAGACATGGCATATTCACAATTTAGAGATTTATGCTCAAAATGTTGGATTGATGACAAACATGGTTTCTTAATGATTGATAAGGATAGTGCTATCAACAATGGTAGATATCGAAAGGGTTTCGACACTTTTGCTATAAATATAAGACACACTTAGATGACAATCATTAGTCTATCTTTGACTGTTAAGACATCAACATGAAGGATATTCAAAGACAAAAGGATATACTTCATCAGCTTGTGAAAGCACAAGATGCTGTAAAACGCAAGTACAATTTATTGAAATTTGGAATGGATAAATTTGAACAATCAATAGGAGAAACTTTCAAACCTATTGTTGATCCTCTTGAGAAGCTAGTTAAAACTGTTGAAAAAACTGAAATATCTAAACGTAGTAGAGCAATAAAGAAGGAGGTTAAGGATGAAATAACTAAAAGTGAAAGTTCTAATGATAGTTTTAATGATAACACTCTGGAACCTTATCAGGAATCTGATTTTGAAACTGCAGCTAGTGAAGAAGAATATGGNACGTAGCTGATAAGTATATGACTATGTTAAACAATCAGCTGGATATTGATAAAATTTATGGAGTTCGAAAAGAAAATTCAGGATGGATGTTAGGTGACTCACCAATAGTGTTTGGGGACAGGAGCATTAAAGTAAAAGATATCCCAAAACATCAGGTTTGATGGAATTACTTATTGCAAGGCAGCCCAAAATGTATGATCAAACTGATTTGCAGAGTTATCAAAGTATTCTGGAAGCAACAAGTGCACACAAAAAACAATATTTGAGCACAGAACTGATTCGAGTTCATAATAGTAACAAGTATACAGACATTATTTATCCTATGTTCTCTGCGAAAAGCGGAAAAGGATTACCTCGTTATAAAATTGCTAGAAGAGATACTCAAATGGATTATGTGTATTGGGATGATCCAAATGAATTTGTTGATTACTTACTTATAGCTGAACAATCAGCTGGCAATCCTAGTCATGTGAATGAGATCCACTCAATCATAGAAGAACTACGCGAAGGAGGTTATATATACTGAGCAAAGTTGTTGACAATCATTATTATCAAAATGAGTGTCGATGTGTTCGGACGTAATTTGAAAAAGAATGAGGGTAGTCGTGGTCCTCCTGGTTTTGGTTTTAAAATCGCAACTGAAGGATGACTTGGATGATAAGAGACTATGTAATTTATCTGCTCCTTATAATTTGACTGATGCTGTCAACATAAATACTCTTCAAGCGGAAATTCAAAAAGTATTAGATATAACATCTCGGCTGGAAAAAAGTCTTAGTGATTTGGATTCTCTCGTAGAAGCACATAGGTATGAAATTGATTTAAAATTACTTAGTCATAAGACGGAAATACAGACTAAAAGAGACTCTCACAAAAAGATCAGAAGGCCATCATTTGATAACAGCCCAACAGGTAAAAACTTCACAACCTGACTCGTTTCAACATATGAGGTTTGGATGAGACTATAAAAGAGGCTTACAAGACATTTCCACCAACAATCTCTTGTTTATCGTCAAAGTGTCAATATTATAATGGAAACAGTAGTTGAGGAACTTCATAAGCCTGCTCGTCGTAACTATCCACGACGGAAGTTTGATGTTCGAGGATTAGATGAAACTTGGCAAGCTGATTTAGTAGAGATGCAACCTTATGCTAAAGAAAATAAGAGTTTTAGATATATGTTAACAGTCATAGATGTATTCTCAAAGTTTGCATGGGCTGTTCCTGTAAAGAAAAAGATTGGAGAAGAAGTTGCGAGAGCAATGAAGTCCATACTTCGTCAAGGTCGAGTACCTAAAAATCTACATACAGACAGAGGAAAAGAGTTTTACAATACCAACTTTCAATCTCTCATGAAACAATATAAGATCAATCTATACTCAACGTATAGTAATTTAAAAGCTTCTATATGTAATCAATAGGAGAAACTTTCCAAAACCGTCATTGTTGATCCTCTTGAGAAGCTAGTTAAAACGTTGAAAAAACTGAAATATCTAAAACGGTAGTAGAGCAATAAAGAAAGGAGGTTTAAGGATGAAATAACTAAATAGTGAAAGTCTAAATGAATAGTTTTAATGAATAACACCGGAACCCTATCAGCGAATCTGATTTTGAAACTGCAGCTAGTGAAAAAAGAAGAAATATGGCTATGTAAACAATCAGCTGGATAAATTGATAAAAATTTATGGAGTTCGAAAAAGAAAAATCGAGGATGGATTTGGGTTTAGGTGACTCACCAATAGTGTTTGGGAACAGGCAGCAATTAAAGTATACATAGATATCGCCAAAAACATCAAGTTGCTGAAATTACTTATTGCAAGGCAAGCCCAAAATATGTATCATCAAACTGATTTGCAGAGTTTCATCAAGTATTACTGAGAAGCAAACAAGGGCACACAAAAAAACAATATATTGGAGCCCAGAAACTGGATTCGAGTTCATAATAGTAACAAGTATACAGAACAATATTTATCCTATGTTCTCTGCGAAACAGCGGAAAAGGATTAACCTCGTTATAAAAATTGCTAGAAGAGATACAATGGATTATAGTGTATTGGGATGAATCCAGAATGAATTTGTTGA
>CM053172.1:40317546-40406795 GCA_012977825.3 Pteromalus puparum
GAACGGTTCAATCGCATCTCAAGATAAGATGTGGATTCAATTTAGTTTAACAAGGTAACTATAAATGGTTAAATATTCTACCTGATTTGATTGCAATAGCATTGCGATACCCAAAGCATACGAACTATTGAATGAAAACCTTACTTATAGCTGAACAATCAGCTGGCAATCCTAGTCATGTGAATGAGATCCACTCAATCATAGAAGAACTACGCGAAGGAGGTTATATATACTGAGCAAAGTTGTTGACAATCATTATTATCAAAATGAGTGTCGATGTGTTCGGACGTAATTTGAAAAAGAATGAGGGTAGTCGTGGTCCTCCTGGTTTTGGTTTTAAAATCGCAACTGAAGGATGACTTGGATGATAAGAGACTATGTAATTTATCTGCTCCTTATAATTTGACTGATGCTGTCAACATAAATACTCTTCAAGCGGAAATTCAAAAAGTATTAGATATAACATCTCGGCTGGAAAAAAGTCTTAGTGATTTGGATTCTCTCGTAGAAGCACATAGGTATGAAATTGATTTAAAATTACTTAGTCATAAGACGGAAATACAGACTAAAAGAGACTCTCACAAAAAGATCAGAAGGCCATCATTTGATAACAGCCCAACAGGTAAAAACTTCACAACCTGACTCGTTTCAACATATGAGGTTTGGATGAGACTATAAAAGAGGCTTACAAGACATTTCCACCAATAATCTCTTGTTTATCGTCAAAGTGTCAATATTATAATGGAAACAGTAGTTGAGGAACTTCATAAGCCTGCTCGTCATAACTATCCACGACGAAAGTTTGATGTTCGAGGATTAGATGAAACTTGGCAAGCTGATTTAGTAGAGATGCAACCTTATGCTAAAGAAAATAAGAGTTTTAGATATATGTTAACAGTCATAGATGTATTCTCAAAGTTTGCATGGGCTGTTCCTGTAAAGAAAAAGACTGGAGAAGAAGTTGCGAGAGCAATGAAGTCCATACTTCGTCAAGGTCGAGTACCTAAAAATCTACATACAGACAGAGGAAAAGAGTTTCACAATACCAACTTTCAATCTCTCATGAAACAATATAAGATCAATCTGTACTCAACGTATAGTAATTTAAAAGCTTCTATATGTGAACGGTTCAATCGCACTCTCAAGACTAAGATGTGGATTCAATTTAGTTTACAAGGTAACTATAAATGGTTAAATATTCTACCTGATTTGATTGCAAAGTACAGCGATACCAAGCATCGAACTATTGGAATGAAAACTAATGAAGTGTCTAATCAATCTCAGCTTCTGAAAAGATTTACTAGCAAGAGTAGATCAACAAAGAAGGCTAAGTTTAAGATTGGTGATAAGGTACGTATGAGTAAAGTGAAGCAAGTTTTCGAGAAAGGCTACACCTAACTGGTCAACTGAGATTTTCACTATTATTAGAGTTGCTACAACGAATCCTGTTACGTATCATCTTAAAGACTATCAAGATAATCCAATCACAGGGGGATTCTATGAACAGGAACTTTTAAAGGTGGAGTATCCAGATGTTTATCTTGTAGAGAAAGTCTTGAAGAAGCCTGGAAAACAAGTATACGTTAAATGGTTAGGGTTTGATAGTTCGCATAATAGTTGGATTGATAAGACAGAAATTTAATTGTTTGTTGGAAGTGATGAGAGCCCCACCTTCGCTCTCACCTGTGAGATACAACCATAGTTAACTATCTCTCCATTAACTTCCTTTATTTATTTAAACAATTATTTACATTTGTTTAGACAATACAAAATTCAATATTATTTTCGCCTTTTGAGGTTAAGGCCAGTTTCATCTCCTTGGCTTGACTAAACATACTCTCAAAGGTCTCCTTGTTCTTCTCCATTGCAGCTGATACGCAGGATGGGAGGAACACCTGACATTCATCGTCTAGAGTAACCATAATTCTCAGTCCATATCTGGTCTTGACTGGACGTAGGGATGTCACCATATGCTTCTGCCCTGTCTGTAGCTCAGGCATCTTCTTCGTAGGAAGGAATCCTCCGCTGGCAATCTTGTTGATAGCATCCATTTTTGAGGTGTTTGCACTATATCTCGTTGATCGAGAATGATTTCGAGAGCGTTGGGCTTCCTCACTCCCCCACCACTACTACAGCGGCGACGGCGGCTCGCACACACCGGATTGGTTGTTAAAAAGTAGTGGGGGCCCCATCCATCTTGCTCACTATTACGTTAGACTCACAGCTGCAATATGAAACAAAAAAGTATGATTAATACCATGACTTCTTATTTATAAGCAGTATAACTTACCTAATCTAATCTGGCTCTCTTCGCTAGTGGTTCGTCGTCTTCCTCGATAAGCTGATACCCATCGATCATGTGATGACCCCACGGTAGCGTGTCTGTCTGACCGGGGATCAGGTATCGCTTATCGTCATGTGGACTCAGGGCGATATTTTGCTCCTTCTCCGTCCTGATGACATTAAGGTGGAGCTCTGGCATTTTAGGTTATTTTTTTGTTTTATTGTGCAATGGTCTAAAATTTTTACACCATATTTGGCATCAAAAAATACACTTTCTGTAAAAATTTCAAGTCATTTCATAATATATTTTCCAAGTTATAGACTTAAGTGTGTAATTTTTCATCAAAAATACAAGATATTCAAAATATTCCATGCGTCTGAATTTTAACCGAACACTGTTTTAAGAAATTTTTTTCACTTTTTAGTACCAAATGTCACAAAAGTTAGCTTAGTTTGTTGAATGAAATTTACTTTACTATTTATAATAAATAAACTCACATTTGAACAATAATTATCTTAAAAAACAGTATAAAATTAAAATGTTTTACGATAGCACTCAATACGGATTCAAAGATTCAGATTAAACTAAGCTAACTTTTATTCCAAATATCACAATAAACATCACTGTCAAATTTCACTTAAAACCAAAAAAAATTAAGACGCATGGAACATTTTAAAAGTGTAAAAGTTAAGTTATGAGAAAATGACACTTTTATTAAGAAAAACTAAATTTGCTTTATTTCTTACATTTCTTATAACAAATTGCACTGATCACATATTTATCACATCTCTTGGTTTTTTGATTATCACCACACTTAAAATTACATATTATTTATCCGTGTCCATCATAACCTACAATTTACTTAATCATGGAATTTTCCTTTTGCGTATGTTACTCCTTCAGATTTTTCTTGCAGACTGCCTAACTTTATACGATTGTATCTTTTATCTATTTGTCTTTTTTTAATTTCAAGTTGACTTTTGTAGTCACTCATCCTTTTTCTTTTTTGATCTTTTGCTTTCAAAATTTTTTCACTCTGGAGATTTAATTGGTTTTGATCTCTACACTTTGCACTTTGTTCGGCACCCATATTAAATTCTGAAATAGCACTGGCAGCAGCAATATCTATTTTCTTTTTCGACACGAATGTAATCTTTGGGCACTTTCTCCACAGTACACCATGAAGAGCCTCGTTACTGTTCTGTGTCAGTCCCCTAGAGCAGTTTGATAAAAGTTTCAGGTCCGATAACCTCTCATAGATAGGCCTGATGTGTTCTACGACTTTATTATTCAGATAAATTGGCATATTATTATGAGATGGTGGTTTCTTATTTTGGGCCTTGGCTTTATTAAAAAAGCACCATGATGTTGTACCTAATATAAAAATAGTATATATTTAAAATTTTTAAATCAATATTTCCAATGAAAACTATTATAGAGATAAATTTATACCGGTAGGACACAGAGAATGATCGTATTTTTGATCAGTTGACGAGCAATGAGCCAGTGTAGCCTGGATATCTTGTCTCATTGCTTTAATATCCAATAGATTCCTCAGGACTGCGCTCCGATAATAATTACTCAGTGCAACTATAACCTTTTCTGTCAAAGCTCCTTTTGCACGACCACCCAGAGTAATTTCTGAAAATTGTATATAATAAGAACAAAGTCTATACATATCAGATCACTGTAAATAGAATTTAAAAAATTATGACTCACTTTTTACTCTTGCTTTCTTAACTTCTTCTTTTAAGGCCGTAGTCAGTCGCTTCTTTACATGAATAATACATTGCTCTCTTTCTAATTCAATATCACCATAAACTTTTTCTTGCGTGAGGAGATTAAATGCTTTTGAATCTCCGTCAGACACAATAGTTTTGTAACGAAACTTGCTCTGTGCCACTGATCTTTTCCACATGATACTAGCAGCTCCAACTTCCATTGAATTAGAGGAGCCGTCATAATTTTTGCAACATTCAAACTTCTTGTGTCCTTCATACCAAAAGTGAAACTCAGGAGTATCGTCACCCAAATCATTAGCTGTGTTGACGCACATGTGGCAATACTTGCTCAATATTTCGTAGTCTACTACCAACCCAGTTGTCACATCAATCACACATCCGATGCCATAGAGAGATGTATGTCCTCGCTTGTGCCAAGATCCATCGAAAGAAACTATCAAATCAATTATTTGATCTGGTTCTAAATTGTATAACTTTACATAAGGTTCCCGTACAATTTTTCTGCTTCTTGATAGCGTTTCAGATTTCAGTTGAACTGACTTTTCCATGATGCTACTTATTTGAGAATAATAAGTACTATTACTCATTACATGCATCCCAAGAGATGCGAAAAAAATTTCCATTGCTGAACGACCACTTCCAATTCTACAAAATGAATCAACAACTTTTTCATTTATAATAAATTTTGAATTGTCGTCTTTTGGACTAGTGAAAATTTTGTTGACATTTTCCTCACACTCTGCACAATATAGTGTAATTTCTGCAGCTTGACCAAATCTATTTGTAATTTTATAATTCACTGCACCAACTACATTACAGCCAGAACATAAATAATGTTCTAGTAAACACCGCAGAGCACTGGTATGAAATAGTAGGAACTCATCTGTATTATTAACATTTTCAAAGTTTTTATCATCTTTTTCTTGATTAAAAAGTGATAATTTGCGAGCTGTAGCACTGACAGGGCGCTTTTCCTCGATTACATTTGGCGATGTAATATCTCCTTGCTTCTTTTTATTTTTTTTACTAGCATTTATTATCGACATTTTTCTACGTCTGCTAGTTCGCCCTTTGAGTGGACGCCACCTCCTATTGATTTTGTCCATTATTTTGTGTGAAATTAAATTATATTTCTGAACAAATATACACTTACATACTGGTCAACCTAACTAAAATCAAGTGTCAACAACTATATTATTGCATCGAAACGGCAGAATAGCAGAAAGTTTCAAGTATACATAGCAATAGGTTAGGACGGTCTTGATATGTATATACACCGTGAGATCCGTAACTCGTGAGTCAAATGTCAAACGCAGTGAGGAGCGCCCTCTGTCTACAGTTATATGCGTTAAATCGTTCCAAATATCTTATTTCATAAAACATGGAATATAAAACGTAATTACAAAATCATTATTAAAATTGGCGATTGTACAATGCCGTCATGAACCTGAAATAACCCCCGCATTACATCTATATATACTATATATATATACACACATATATATAATATATAGATACAATATAGTTTTCAGATATTTCCACTATATATGGAAAATTAAAAGGATTTTTGGCACAATATCAATCAATCGCCAATTTACTTCAAAAAACGGATTTTAAGCGATAAAACGTTTATTTTTAAAATAAGTTTTCTCATGGAAATAATTAAAATACCGATAATCTGAGGTCGTTTTTTGATGTATGGGAACATAAAGAATCCATTTGGACAATAAAAAAAAAATCGATTTTTTGACCAAAATTCGCCAGAAATCTACCTTAAGACGACTGCGGATGTTCTGCTCTCGAACGATCGTTGCTCTGTCTCGAAGACAATGGATGTAGTCGTCAAACTCGATGGTTGACTTGACGACTGAGGACTTCCAACCCTATGCCTTTTTGATAGGCTGTTGACCTTGCACTTTCACTCAGTACATCTTACTACGAAGACCAACAAACTCCGTCATGATATTGCCATTACACTCATCCTTCATGAGTCCGACTATCTTCTTGTTGACCAGAGGGATGTTGAATTGATTATCTGGTGGATAATCAGAAGTGTCAAACTCATGAAGGTCAGTCTTCATCACAGCGTACATGTCTACGTCGCTGACTTCGTAGATGAGACTGTCTGTATCTGTGTACAGGAGCTTGGCGTTGTCTCCTACTCGCTCCTGCATGTACTCGTAGTGGAAGCGGTAAACAAGACTCTTCGACAAGTCCAGCACTGCCAATCCGATATAGATAGGCTTGCGGACTGAGATCTCGGTGCGGGCAAGCTGGACGGCCACGAGATTCTCGTCGAAAATCGCAAAGCTGTGGAAGTTGGGCTGAGCAATGTATGTCTCACAGCCGTAGCGACCTTCCCACTTGTTTACCAGCTTCACGTCGATTCTCTTGCGCTCATTCTCCATCGTCTTTCCATACACTGCGTTGTTGAAGAGTTTGAAGAGCATCTTCTCAAACTCATTCTTCGCGTTCTTCCTCATCTCGCTGTTCAGGTCAATGTATGGTTTCAACCATGGTTTCTGGTTGAATTGGAGGGCACGATGGATATGCTTCAAGCGAAGTCCATACTTCAGAGCTTGCTTGAGAGCGACGTAATGCAGGACATAGCGCTCCTTGTTGTTCAGGGTGGTTAGCAGCTTCTCTTGGTTTGAGCCTGGTGGTGCTGCATGCTCTGGACAGAGTGGAAGGTCCTTATGAGCATCATGTAGAGTTTCTGGATACTCAAGGTCCACTTCCAGTATGTATCCCATTGGAGCATCGTCGGGAACGTTGAAAAAGTCGTTATTCAGGTCTTCCACCCACTTAAAGCTATCACAAGGCAGGGATTGAGTCATTGCCCTAGAAATATAGGAATTTATTAGTATATCATAATTGACATCATTATTTCAATGTGATCTTACCATCCGTATAGGTTGTTTACATCATAATACATCAAGTATTTTGACTCTTCATCCTCGTTGTATCCAGACACCATATATCTATTGTTAGCCTCGGCATACCTAGTGCAGCATTGACTAATACCACCCCTGATGCCTCGCTCGACAAAGAGCAGCATATCTATATCAGTTAGAAGTTGAAGCTTGATGCCAGTATACTTCAACATAGCATCCCATGTGAATCCGGGGGTGGTATAGTAATGTGCAGGATCTAACTCGTAGGTATGAAGACATTTGGATCTGAAGTCTTCAATCACGTTGGCGAGGAGAAGTACGTCAGTCTTCAGATAGAGGTCCGAGTATTGGCCGAGAGTTCTGATGTTGAAGGCATTCCAGATAATTTGAGCATGGTTGTAGTCCTCGTCTGAGATATTGCTGTCATAGAGGCTACTGTAGAAACTCTCTTTGTCTGGAAGCGAGGTCTCGTTCAGGTTGTCGAGAGATTTGATGTGATCGTAGGGGAACACACCTTTCCTTCTGAGCAGTTCAATCTGAACATCGCTGAAATCCTTCTTGAACTCTTTGTCGACTATTTCCAACTTGTCCAAGTATGAAGCAAGTTTGTCGAGAGATGATGGCATGAATCGGAAGGAATCAATAAACTTGAAGTTGATATCGCTTCCGTCTATGTGCTTCGTGAACAAGATGTACTTCTCTTTATTTTGCGGTATGATAGAGACTCGACCCTTGAAATTGTTGGCAAGTTCCTTTATAAATAGATCGGAGTCATATCCGCTCAAGTTGTGGAATACAACTGGGATACTTCTCGAGTCATTGTAGTTAAGGCTACAACTGTTGTGAGCCGCTCTGCGATATCTGGAAAAAAAAAGAATAGTGATTAGATAATGAATGAGAATAATAAGAATAATAACTACTTACTGTCCCGTAAGGTGGCAATGATCTCGGACTTTGACATCCGTCGCGTTGAACGGTCCTCAACAGATGTAACAAGTCGTAGCGGAATCAAACGATTCCTGGTCCATATCCTTCGTTGGTAAGGAGTTCTCATGCATGTTGGATAGTTCTTCAGCTAACATGTAGAGTTGTGAAACGAACCAATTCGCAGGATCTTCGTTCTGTTCTGTTTCTCTTCTGTAACTGATATACTTGCACTTGGATTCGTCATGAAATAGCAGCCAATGCTGAAGGGTTCATGCTCTTGGTAAGCTCGATTATTGTCAATGGGCTTGAGGACACATTCAAAGTCTATGTAACGGTTCGACTTTCCCCGTGTGTTGAGTAGTCGGCCGGACGCCAGGATTTGGTTAGGGGAAAGGTTAATTGAAGAGACTTGTTTATGCAATTAATAATAATAAAGATATATTCTAATAATTATGTTAACAAGGTGATAATTCAAACGGGTTCGGGTTAACGACGGGTTTTCGGAGGTTAGGTTTCCCTCGAGTCCATGGAGTCGTGAGCGCACGGCCCTACGGATCGAGGTCGCTCGTCTCGTTCTTCCCCTGGTCCTGTGTGCTCACAGTGACCAGGCGAATCCCGAGCGGTCGGCGGGTGGTCGGTTTTGTACAGGCAGGAGTTGGCCGGTGCTTCACCAGGACGTGTGCGCACGACCTGGGGAATCGTCGGCGGGGCTTTAGTTATTTTCTCAGCCCCGTGTGCTCACGGTGGCCGGGAAAACAACCAGTCCCTTGGGATGGATGTTCAGGAGCAGGTGGCAACGTCGAGTATCGGCTACGTGTGCTCACGTAAACGAGACTCGGCGCTGTTCGGCTACTCCTGGTTGTCTCGTGTGCGTACGACGGCAATTCGGAGTTTCGGGTTCGCCAACAATGTCGTCACGTGTGCTCACGAGCCGACGTTGTTGGCGTCGGTCTAGTTCTAGCTGTTCCTCTCGGTAACGTGTGCGCACGATGCCGCTACGAGTTCAGCTCGAGTAGAACTGCCTCGCTATGCCGCGCGGCCCGCCTTATATAGGCGTGTTCGCGGCGCGCCGCCTGGCGCGTCGCCGCTGAGTTACTAGTAGAATCTCGCGCTCGTGCGGACTGGCCTTTCGGTTGGTGCGCGCGCGCACTCACCTCGCTTCGTGCTCGCTGCGCGCGCGCGCTCGCTGGCGTCAGCTGATTTACTCGGCGCCGTGTTTGTTGATTTCGTGTGCGAGACTTATGTCTTGTCACATCTGCATAAACGACTATTGGAACTCGCTCTTTGTTGTTAACGTTTTTGAATTCCAACATGCTGTCTTTCTCTTGAGGTAACAAGACTTTGCACTTTTTCACTTGTGAACAGTCAAGTACGTGAGCGTTCAATTTAGCCTCATCGTAAAAATAATGAAGGCAACGATCGCAGAGTTGCTTTCGATTTCCTTTCTTCGATAATTGTGAATAGACAAGGCGAGATAGATCTTTGATCCATACATAGTGGAAACGTGGAACTCTCAAATTTCCCTGTTGTTCCTCTTCACTCTCGTCTATATAAGTATCTTGTACAAGCAGCAGATTGACATGTGTATCTTTCTTTGAAGCAGTCAAATGACAAGGTGACACATCAAATACACTGCCCTTCTTCTTGAGTATGAAGAGATTCACAGATACGTCGTTCTGCTTCTCGAACTTGGGTATCTGCTTCACAGACACTGGGAATTCAATATCTTTGAAGTTTAATTCGTTCGCATAAGCTTGATATTTTGAAACACATGTTGAATTCTTATCTACAGGATGTAAAGCTGAGAGAATAGCCCATTTAAAGCATTCGTTGTCTTGATTTTGTACGTTGACACAAGCTTTCTTGCCTTGTATATACTTTGGCAGCTCAATGTATAAAGCAGCTTTCATGGGACTAAATTTTTTTATATTCACCGTTAAGTTGAGAATGCTTCTTAAAGTCCATCCAGAGTCTCGTTCCTGGAACTCTTCCATGTCATGTTCAATCGGCCTCTTGACGTTAGCTGCAAACCACTCTTTTAAATCACTAGTCGCGTAGACTGAAGCACACTTTGTATTGAAGTATTTTACTTCCACAATTTCTTCATTGTCTTTGACGATCGAGTACTCTGCAGCGAGAATTGTGTCAACTTTCAACGACTTATGAACTAGTAAAGCCTCTTCGATTTTCAACACAAATAGAGCACACGCGTCTTCCATAAATGAGGTTATGTCTAGATGATCCACATTTGTAATGACACTAGTTATGAGGTTATTCTTGAACACTGGCTTGGTATCGTCCCACATCACAGTAGGTCTAACCTCTTCAAGACCACCACCAATTTTCTGCATGTAGTCGGTGAGTAATCGTCGAATGCTGTGAAGTTGGCCACATGAAGTATGACAGGTCTTCTTTTTATGAATGTCCAAGGTTGGTGACTCTATCAATTCACTCGCTTTAGCAATAGCAGCCGATGTTAAGTCAAGCCATCTTTGCAAGTCACGAAAGATTACCACTCTTCCCTAAATATGGTTTTCCCCATCAGGCGTGAAGCTGATTAGTAGAGGGGGGGGGGCTATAGCGCTGATTGGTTCGAAGATAGGTAGAAGGGGAAGCTACAGCGCTTATTGGTTCGAAGGCGGGTGGAGGGGGATAATCCAGTGGAGAGGGAAGCGGCTCGCGAGTGCTATAAAGGGGGAGCCCACCAAGTTTTAGAAATCATTTCGTCATGGAGTACGTAGTAGACATCCAAGGCTTCAAGAACACCTGCAACGAGTTCATCTTCAAGGAGGTGGCCATTATCGCTGTCGAAGAAGATGCTTCTCCATTAGTATTGCTATTTCAACCACCGTACTCCTGGGACATCCTACCCAGATGGAGAAAATGCGAGAATCGATGGTTAGAGCACAACTATCTAGGAATATCCTGGAATGATGGGGAGATTCCTTACAAAGATCTAGAGCATACCCTTCGTAACCTTCTACGAGGAGCTAGCAGCATCCTTGTCAAAGGTCCAGAGAAAAAAAGATGGTTGGAGAAAATAGTACCTCATGTCTTTGACCTTGGTGAAATTGGTTGTCCAAATTTAAAAAAAAATGCGAAAGAAGAGTTATAGAACATGCTACAACCATAGATTGTGCAAGAAACCTGTGTGTGCAGCAGAAAGCGCATGCGCATTGAAGACATCAAGCAAAAATATCAGAGGGTTTTGATGAAGTGGGTTAACTATCTTATTCCTCTATCAACATATTATTTAAACTTGTTTAAACATGTTCAAAAACTTATTTAAACAAGTTTAAAACCTGTATAGAAACATCATGGAGAGGTTAAATTAGATGGTTGAACCTCACAGGTGGGAGTGATGGTTGGGGCTCCCATCGCTATACTAACCCCTACTATGTATCTACGTAACGGATAAGTCGGTAAGACTCCCGGCTGGCGACCGCAAGGTTTCCGGTTCAAATCTCCGCATAGCAATGAAATTTTTTTTTTTAACTGATTATGCGATAATATCTGCGACCTCTTGGGTTAACGAGTTGGGTGAGCCAGTGTTCGCTCTAAACTCGTGCCGCTCTGGGGTCATGCCGCTCTGGTCTGATACCGCTCTGGTCTGGTGCCGCTCTGCGCCACTACCACCCTGCGCCAGTACCACCGTGAGCCAGTACCGCCGTGAACCAGTACCACCCTTGTTTACCTACTGAAGTTGTTTTAGATTTGTCCACCTCAGTTTTCTTGGCAGCCCATAGAAGGTGCACAGCTCGGCGAGGGCTCTGTTCGAAGGTCTACAGTGATAATGGTACGAATTTCGAAGGAGCAGCAACCGAAATCGATAAAATTTTCAGGGAAGCTGCATCTGTATCTGTTGAGATCCGTGGGTAGATTGAGAACACTTTGGTTAATGTTTAATAAGTAATATTACTTTATTGATACATGGCATTAGCCATAGTCGGCAGTACGTCCGTTCAGCTCGGAATTTTATAGACAAGAGAGAGAGTGTAGTACAGTATCGCATAGTCAGACTTCACGAAGCCGAGTATACAGTACAGTATGCGCTTAGAGTATATAATATACGCGAGACATGCGCACTATGCTCGCGTTCGCTCGAGCTTCTCTCGTTGCACGAAATCGCCGTCAACCAGTAGATGGCGCGACGAGTACTTTTTTATGTATTACAACTGTATAAATTCACATATTACAACAGTATCACTGACGTAGCTGTGCTCACGCCAGGCCACTTGTTGATTGGTGCATCGCTTATTGTTCTGCCAGAGCCTTTCTTGAATCTGGAAATTAAACGAGGAAAAATTTGTCAGTAGAAACACCGTACTTTCATAAAAAATCATTTTTGGAGCAGATGGCGACAAGAGGTGCTGCACCACGCAGAAGCGTAAGAAATGGGTCACTCCTGGACGAGAGCTTCGCGTAGGGGATGACCTCAGTCCACCATCGAAATGGCCAATTGGACGAACAAATGCTCTACATCCAGGCAGAGACGGTTTGTCTCGGGTAGTGTCTATTTGGGGGTCCACTACCGAACTGCGACAATCCATGGTTGAGGTCCTTAACCTTTTCACCGAGGACGAGGTCATAAAAGCACATGTCGAGCAGTATTCAAGGGCAGTGGTCCGAAGAAGACGTACTTCACCTGCGTCATCGTCTACTGAAAATTGACACACAACACATACGCGTAGAGTCAGTTAGCTCTTAGCTAGGGTCATTGTAAATCTTTAGATTTAGTAAAATTATTGTTTTTTTGTTTCATTACTGGTTTATTCGTTGATTTTAAATTATTTTTTTATTGGAATGTAGATTAATTCAACTTCTCATGAAAGACCGCAATCATTTATAAATTAGTTGTAGCAGAGAAATATGTATTGTAAAAAGGTAAATGCAATTTTGTAACTCGTTAGACTGTTAATGGTTCGGCCTATGAATTTCGAAGGTTTAGTCAAGACTTAGAGTCACTAGTCAGAATAGTTCTCTTTCCGCAATATGCTTTCCTTTCCCTTTTGTTCGCGTGATTATGACAGCATACTGTTCGCTGGCTGCATCTCGATGGATGCAGCAAAGAGGGGAGTATGTTCGGGTAAATTGAGCATGTAGAGATTGACAGCGTTCAGTCGAGTCGTCAGTCAAATATGTATGCAGATATTCTGGAAAGTTCCAAAAGCTAGTAGTTTTTTCTAAATTGTCGCTTTTAGCGCAAGTGTTTTCGAACAAAATAGATCTTTTGGTTACACTTAAGTCACTAAACTGTATAAATATGTTGAAATACATAACACAGGCTTGCATATCAAGTTTCAAGTGTATATGTTACATGAGGTTTGAGATATACAATTTTTAACCACACAAATCTTAAAAACTTAAATTTATATAGATGTGCTATATCATCATATAGACTTGCGACAAAATTTTGGCCTGCAAAAAGCTTTGGAAGGAACAAGAAGCGTCAGAAGCTACTTAATTAGCCGTATAAAAGGAGATGTACTAGTATAAGCAGCAAGTTGATCTTGGTCGAGGACCAGTAGGGAATCCTGAACATACAGCTGTTGCAGGAGTTGCTTGTATTGCAGCAGCAGCAGTTGACCAAGCTCGAGTAGCAGCAGCAGCAAAAGTTGTATGAATATAAGCAGCAAAAGCTGCACACACAGCAGTCGCAGCAGTGGCCCCTGAATATGCAGCTGGAGTACACTGTGGACCAGTAACTCCAGCAGCACTGGACTCCGTACTAGTAACAGCAGACCCTGGTTGAGGACCTACTGTAGATCCTTGCTGTACAGCTGTAGAATGTATACCAGAAACTTCCAACTTCAGGGTCGTCTACAGATGATTGAAACAGGTCAGCAAAGCTAACCAGGCCAGCAAACAGCGTTATTTCAGCTCCAGGGTTGTCTTTTGATGATTGAAATGGGCCTGCAACGCTAACCTGTCCAACAAACAGCGTGAATCTGGTTCCAAGGTCATCCTCAGATGACTGAAGCCTCCAGCAACCCCACCCAGTAGCACCAGAGAGCGTGAACTTGGTTCCATGGTCGTCCTTAGATGTTCGAAGCCTCTAGCAACGCCAGTCAGTACCACCAGTAAGAGGAAGCTTTGTAATAGTAAAATTTTCAGTTTCGCTAATACTTCGTAGAAACGTATTTGGAGGTGTTTGGAGTACGAATCATACGTTTTTAGAAAATGTCCGTGCGGATGGCTCTCTCTGTGTGTGTGTGTGTGTGTGTGTGTGTGTGTGTGTGTGTGTGGGTGTGCCTGTGTGTGTGTGTGTGCGCGCGCGTACGTATACCGCCATAATTTCGGAGCCACGCGACGGATCGTAATAAAATTTAACATGCATATATTTTTTCTAATTTTGAATTTCGGTCATTTTTTTATTATTCAATTTTTGAAAAAATATTTTTGATTTTTTTTAATGATATGATTTATACAATATATTCAACAATAGTGTATCTAAAAGAACATAAAATTGTCTACTTTTTCCCGCAAGATTTTCTAGATTGACCGATCTGTTCATTTTTTATGATATAAAAGGTAATTTTTTGAAAAACACATATAACTCAAAAAATAAATAGTCAAATATTTTGAAAAATTCATGACAATAAAAAACAACGATATCTACTAGTTGCAAAAGTTTTAAGCCATTTTGGCGACTAGTTTTTGAGATAAAAATCAAAAACTCAAAAGAAAAATGGGTTTTCTACGTCGTATGATTACGGGAGTAAAAAGGTTTAAATTGAGTTGAAATGTTAGGAAAAGATTGATCTTTTGATCACTTTGGCTAGGTTCTTTTTGTAGCTTATGAAACCGTTTAGTTTAAAAGATTAAAAAAAAAAGAAAAAAAAATTCAAATTCTTTAACTCTCACCCTGTATACCTTGTGTTATTTTTGTTAAACCATATAATTTGATAATTAAAGCTTAGTATATTTTGAGAGCATTCATGGTTTTATAAAATGTCCGTGCAGATGGTTTTGTGTGTGTGTGTGTGTGTGTGCGTGTGTGTGTGTGTGCGTGCGCGCGTGCTTGCGTGCATGCGTACACCGTTATAATTCTGGATTTCATTTTCCGATTTTTGAAAAAATATTTTTGCTTTTTATAATGATATGATGAGCGAATCTCCGGTGAGACCTCTCTTTCAGGAGCTATTCTAACGTCTGGTGGATCTCTCCCCGGGCTGACCCCAGCCAGAGTTTTCGTGTTATCATCATGATGGTAACACCAGTACTGGCCATCATTAGCAAACAGCTGCTCTCAGCAGCATGCACACCGTAGATTTTCCTTACTTTTTCTTTAGTACATTTGTGATGCTAATATAATTAATGACTATACATTGTCATTGACGTGCGTCAAATAACGAATAATCCATGGCTAGTTCATGCACAAAAATCCATGCACCAAAATTCATTATACCTCCCACTTATGGAAAAGTAGTAAGTGCAACTCTTGTGACGTTAGCACAATCTACTATTACATTTAAAACAATAACAAAAAACGGAATAGGAGGTTGCTAAGTTCCAAGGACTTGGCAGCGGTTTTTTAAGGTGAGGCTTGAGGTTGAATTTAATTATCAATAGTTTTAATTATATTTTGGAATAAGAAGGGTGTTTGTTTGCCATGGAGTCTATTATTAGGTTTCAGGTTTGATAACTCTGGTATTTACTTTACACCCACGGTAAAAATCATATTCAAAATAATTGTGAGTAGAGCAGATGCCTTTATTTCAGTTCAAAATCAAGTCAATAAATACAGGTTGAATCGATGGATCAAGTGGTTGAGTAGTTGTTTTAATGAAAAGATATTCTTCTGCAATATACATCCCACTCGTGGAAAAGTAGTAAGTGCAACTCGCGTGGCGTTAGCACAATCTACTATTACATTTAAAACAATAACAGAAAACGGAATAGGAGGAAGCTAAGTGCCAAGGACTTGGCAGCGGTTTTTTTCAATGCGGTCGACCGTAACCTGCCGTACCGACCGCGCGCGCCAGGTGCGCTCAGTTCCGTCTTGTGTGTATCTCTCGCGGGCGCTTCGTTCATTTCATAATTCGAACCTTTATTATTAAACATTTACACATCTAATCTAAACAATTAATTAATATTTACAATTCTGCAGTTGTGAAATTTTTTGAGAAATGTTTTTCGTGAGTTTAAACCGAGATTTTCGATTTTTCAACAATAAATTGTTTATAACTTTTGTTAGGCGCATTTTACAGCAATTCACCCTTGCGATTCGGATTCAGGAGGTAAAAATACGTAAGAAAAGTCTTGGTGTTAGACTGGACCTCCAATTAGCCACGGAAAGTATTGTGAGCCCCCGGACTATACCTGTTGCCTTGCCACGGTAGCAGCTCCTCCTCACTTCGTTCGGCAGTTACAACTGGAGCTCGAACCAGCTCGATTGTCTAGCCTTCGAGTCGACCGCGTTTGCGTGATGAATGCTTGTACATAGATTTCGCGCGTCGAATTTAGTTAGCTTTACTAACCTTTTACTCTCACTTTAATTTCAACACTTATACTTACACTATTATAACAAAAATATACTCGTGATCTCCTTTTTATTACAAATTTGCCGAAGTGTCTTTATTTACCTGTTTTCCGTCCGGAAAAGTCCCAAGTCGAATCGATCCACTAGTATACAAGTGACCACGACTGAGAACCAATTATTTAAGAAATGTCAATTTTTTTCTGGTAATATAAAGCATTAATAGCTTCTTGACATATGGCCGTACAGTCGCCATGGCTACCGGTCTTGTTAACTGGGGCTTGGTCAACAAGGTTAGGTCAGACGCGGCTGTGCTAAACCGCCGCCGCATCTAACCTAACCTTGTTGATAAAGCCCGAGTTAACAACAAAATCTGCGGCCATTTGTGGCGCGCAATGCAAAGTTATTATGTCCGTCGACTGTACATACCTCTGGCGTCACTAGCCGCAAAAGAAGATCTTCTCCACAAATATCGCAAAGAAATATAATAAAAATATATATTTACAAGTCTTGTGGAATTTTCGAAAAAATAACCAAATTGAATATTTCAATATTATGTAGATTTGTTGATTTCACTACTTTTTTTACCATTGTTTGTCGCTAATTAAAAAAATTATTTCAGGTAATTTTAATTTGGATTATATGATAATCTTTATATGATTTTATACTCCACGGACGACATCCCGTTGCGATGTTTGTAACAAATTAATTGAAAATGAATAGTTTGCACGCTATAATAATGCAAATTTATACCATGTAAATATTAAGATTTATTGACAACTACTAGTACATAATCCTTAAAGCACTGCGGTTCTTCCTTTAGGGGTTTTCAATTATAAAATTATTTCCTTTTGGCGCTACAGACAATTACGTTTTAGCTTTTGTTAGGTATTTTCATTTTTTGTTATTTTTCAAATGGTCCTTTCATTATTAACTGTTATGTTTATATTAGAAGTGATTATTTTCTGGTAAATAAACACAAATGGACAGAAGTAAAAAACATAATAAAGAAAATATTTACACATATAAGTCATTTTATTAAATATTGTTGTTATTCCTCTCCTTTATATAATTGATATTGGACAAAAAATAAGAGGATAACCCTTGATGTGAAGTTTGAAAAAAAAAAACAACCGATAAATACTTTGGCAACGTTTCGTCTCTGGTGGGGACCTTGTCAGGCCTTTATTAACAAAAAATAAAAAGAACAAATATATAAATACAATAATATTTCACAAACTTATGAATGTATATGCCTATTTTTTATACAACACTCAACAAATTTTTGGTCATACCATGATAAACAATAGTATAAATATAATAGAGTCGATAACGTCTCTCTCGTCGGAAGTCTTCTCTCTGTCAGTAGCAGTCGTATACGGGACAACAAGTATGTACGGAGTCTGCGCGGCGACAACACCCGAGTCTGCCCGAGCTCACTTATACACGCATACATGGAAGGCATATATCTTCACAAGCATTATACACACGCATTTTTTGTTAATAAAGGCCTGAGGAGGTCCCCTCCAGGGACGAAACGTTGCCAAAGTATTTATTGGTTGTTTTTTTTCAAACTTCACATCAATGGTTATCCTCTTATTTTTTGTCCGATATCAATCATTTTATTAAAGCTGTATATTGACGTTTTATTATTTATAGATCACTTATCCGCTATGTACCATCGCTAATACACCACGCTTACCTGAACATTGTATAGAATACGTAAAAGTAATACAGTGGCCAAAAGAAAATCCGTTTGATTGCACAATTGATGGAGATGATCCCCAGCATATAAGTTGGATATATGAAAAATCTACTGAACGAGCGTTGAATTTTGGTATTCAAGGGTTAACTTATCGCCTCGTTCAAGGAGTAGTTAAACATATCATTCCTGCAGTAGCGTCAACTAATGCAGTTATTGCAGCAATATGCTGCACTGAAGTTTTTAAATTAGCTACTAGTTGCAGCGCATCATTGAATAACTATATGGTAATATTATTTCTTAATCAAATTTAATGTACTTTTTTCTTGTGAACAAATCTTTACAAATTGTTGACACGATGCTTCTTTTAAACAAATATATTTTTCTAACATTAAAGGAGGCGTCGCAGCGCCCGAATAGTAAGTATAATTATACGTATGTATGCATACACTGGTCGTTAAGGAGCACTGCGACCCTATTACACTTTGAATTAATATTTCACTAGGAAAATCGACCGCGCTTCGCGCGGGTAATATCGTTACGCGCTTCTTTCTTTATATTCTAAATAGAATCCAAACGTTAACATTTTCCTTACTCTATAATAATTATAATACGTTTGTATATATGTAGCTTGTCTCACCAATCATATATCACCCAATATAATGTAGGTTATGTGCTTTTCAATTTTTGAGGTTAGATATTCGTTATTTATTTTATAGCTAAATAATTAATTGTTACAAACCTAATCTCAGAATTTAAATTAATAAAATACGATCGTTTTTTTATTAAACTCGTTACCATTCAAATTCAAATATTGAATTTTAAATGTTGGCGCCATCTAAACCGGATACACATTGTAGACCAATCACGTTCAGCGCTAACTTCATTTATAGGCTTCACAACATCCGATCATGACTTTTTTAAGAGAGGATTCTTTCTATGAATTTTTTGGTTGATATGTCGCTAATGCTCATATATGAATATCGTACCTTGAAGATTTAAATGAGATTGCTCTGATGGTTATAATTTGTTGCTTAAAAAATTGCTCTTCCCTGGTAGAAATGTTAACGGTCCAATTGCTTATTAATGGCTTATTTAACCAAATTCGTTAATGAACCGTTTAGAAATTCGCTAAATAACCGCTTACTGTAGAAGAAATTATACACGGCTCCTAACGGTTAATTTGCTTATATTTAGTTTACCAGGCATGCATGTACAATTGTGAGGTTAGGATGTTCATCAATGAATGTAATTATTATAATTATAATTTAAATAAGGGCAGGAAATGCCAAGAACATTAAATAATTTGTAGGAAATATATTCAAGTCATATATAGGTATATTTTGAGGTTAAGAGGTTAGGATAATCCCCATACAAGTAAATCAGTTTGATTTTATTAAGGGGGTCTCAAACCCATTTCTGCGATTTTACCGACCTTGCGGCCGGTAGTGCAGGTAGTGCTTATAATAACCTCTGGCGTCAACCACTACAAAAATTTGCAATATCGAAACTCACACTGCGTGTTGCCGTACACGCAGATTTGATATAACGAAAAATGCCTATACATAATGATCTGTATTTCGTATATACATCACACGTGTTTCGACTACACGCATTTTTTACAATAAAATAACTGTGTATTTCGCATATACACGCGTGTTTCGAATACACGCTTTTTATATTATAAAAATTAATAAATAATTACGTGTATTTCGCATATACACACGTGTTTCGAATACACGCTTTTCTTATGACAAAAAACTACTTTTGAGATGCAATTTTTTTTCTCAGAAATTTGAAAAAAATCAGTTTATGTATAAATGATGCATTGTATAAAGTTGAAACTTGGTATAAAAGCCCTTGTTATGTCTTTCAACAAATTTATACAGTTTAGTGACTTAAGCGTAACCAGAAGATCTAGTTTGTTCTAAATTGTCGCTTTTAGCGCAAGTGTTTTCGAACAAAGTAGATCATCTGATTGTAGTAAGTGCATCAAACTACTGGAATATAGTGAAATACAGCTGTTGCAGGAGTTGCTTGTATTGCAGCAGCAGCAGTTGACCAAGCTCGAGTAGCAGCAGCAGCAAAAGTTGTATGAATATAAGCAGCAAAAGCTGCACACACAGCAGTCGCAGCAGTGGCCCCTGAATATGCAGCTGGAGTACACTGTGGACCAGTAACTCCAGCAGCACTGGACTCCGTACTAGTAACAGCAGACCCTGGTTGAGGACCTACTGCAGATCCTTGCTGTACAGCTGTAGAATGTATACCAGCAACTTCCAACTTCAGGGTCGTCTAGAGATGATTGAAACAGGTCAGCAAAGCTAACCAGGCCAGCAAACAGCGTGATTTCAGCTCCAGGGTTGTCTTAACAGTAGCCTCCCGAAACGCCAACCAGCATCAGTAGCAGCAGACAGTTTTTATCCAGCTCCAGAGTCATCTTGTTTGTAGCCGTCAATGCCAACCTATAATGCACAGACAGTGTAAATCAGCTATAGAGTCATCTACACATAATAAAACCACGTAATCACTGATTTCACTGCACATAACACAAGAAATACTTGTGAATTTTGAGTGTCGACGAATCTTCATCCAGACAGTATGTTGGAGGAAGGTATCAGCACAGCCGTAGAAGTAGCAGTGCAAACAGTGATAGTCGATCCACATCTAGAATGCATCTTGAAAGTTGAATGTATACGCAGAAGTGGAAGCAGCAAGAGCACCAGCAGCAGCAACAGAAGCAGACACCAAAACAAGGGATAACCTCCAAGCGCAAAAAGTCAAGTTTCTTGCTGGAGTTGCGTATTTTCCTCTACTGCAGCACTCCTTGACGGACTGACACTCACACACTGCATCGTAGCTGATATTCCGGAGCATCACTTTTATATACTTCTCGCACTGCATTATAAGTACTTAAACGAAGCACTGGCGAGTCTCGCCGTGAGCAGCAGATCCGCGAGCGAGATCGCGCTGAGCGGAGGCTGCTTGAAAACATATGCGCTTTTGATTAGCACACTAACACTGCTGTATCGCGTCGACGTGCTGCACTTATACAATTAATACCTTGAATAACTTGAAGTTGAACCGAACGAGCGAAGGCCGGGATGCAGCTTTAAAACGTCAAAATACAAGGCACGGCTGGCGAGTGGCGGCTGCGTGAACGTGTCGCCGCAGACGCCAGTAGGTCCCCAGATCGACGCGCACAATGTATGCGCAGTCGTCGTACTCACTTCGCCAGAGCCGCGGACAGAGCAACGAACAGCTGTTCGGCGTCGCTTGGATGATAATAAAACTATTTTTTTTTTTTTTTTTTTTTTGTTCAAATTATGGAAAACCAAGACATAGTTGCCCTTTCTCTCATCATTTTATATCTATGTGCAAAGTTTCAAGTCGATCTGTCAACGCATATAAAAATGGCATTTGAACGAAATTTTCAACATGCACACGCTGCAGCAACTGGTTTTTGTTCAAATGCCATTTGTTAACGCATTTAAATATTGACTTGAAACTTTGCATTGTGGTAGATGATCCCGAGACGAAGGGCAACTATGTCTTGGTTTTTGATAATTCACCGTATTTATTTAGTTTCAAGCAATTTTCTACCGAGTACTCGTTCTATCGACTGGGTCGATATAAATTGGGTTTGAGACCCCCTTAATGCTTTAACTTGATATATTTAATTCAATCCTACTCTACTATCTCTAAAAAGTTGATATGATACGCATGCACTGAACTTCATTTAACTTGACATGAACAAAGCCATCAACTTTTATTTCATAATATCCTGTTATCTGGTAGACAAATTAGTATATATTATTTATATTAGCATGATAACAATGCAAAATGTCTTGCTTAACAAAAGTAAACCTAAAATGAACCCATTCGAACATTCATTGTGGCTTGTCGAGTACATTAGATACAAATTTCACATTTCGCTTGGCATTCGGTCAATTTGACCAAAATTTCAAATCAGCCAATTCCAATGATAACAGAATGAACTTTATTTGAACTTGTGTATCAGCTCTTGACAATTGAAAAAAGAGTATATATCAATAACTTTTGATTCATAGTTTAAAAGATATTCGAAAACTTCAAAAGAATTTCAAGCACTTGCTCGTGGTTTTTAATTTACTTTACAAATGTTCTACTAACTTCTGAACTGTAAATTAAAAGTTATTGATATATACTCTTTTTTGAATTGTCGAGAGCTGGTACACAAGTTCAAATAAAATTCATTCTGTTATCATTTCAATTGGCTGATTTGAAATTTTGGTCAAATTGACCGTATGCCAAGCAAAATGTGCAATTTTCATCTAATGTACTCGACAAGCCACAATGAATGTTCAAAGGGTTCATTTTTAGTTCAGTTTTGTTTAATAAGACACTAATATAAACAATATCTATTAATTTGTTTAATCAGATAGTATGACATGATGAAATAAAGGTTGATGACTTGATATGGGCAAGTGAAATGAAGTATAGTACATGCGTATCATATAAACTTTGTACAGACAGTAAAGTAAGACAGTATTAAATTCAGCAAATTGAAGTACTAATAAAATTAAACTGATTTATTTAGGGGGTGCTTATCTTAACCTCTTAACCTTAAATTGGTCTCCGGCAGACATCTTGGAAACTTAACGATTCCTAAGCCACGTTTTAATTTAAATTTTAGCTTAATAACCGTTAAAACAGTTAGCTAAGTCTAAAGGTCTTAGCAAATTCGAACCGTTAATTTTCTACCAGGGTTTCGGCGAAAGAATTATGATTAAAGATCAATTGGCAATAATTTTTGACCATGACTTTCTTTTTACTTTCTTAAGGGGACTCCACCACCTTAAATTTTCAAAAATGAAAAATCGCATTTTTGTATATTTGCTTTTAATTGTCGAAAACTGTTTTGAATAGTGTTCCAAAACTTAGAAACCATGTTAACAATAAAAAACAATTTTTATGTGCACCATTTACCAGAGGCAACATGTGTTCGAAGGCCAAAATCTATAATTTTCATTTTTGCAGCTGTGCGAATTTTCACTGTGGCCNAGGAGGCGAAAGGCTTTTTGCCTTCTTCTAAATAATATGGGCACATTTTGTAAAGGTGTTAACTTTAAAAATATACTTTTCAAAGGTATAAACCTGAAAATTACACTTTTATAAAGTATATTTCATTAAAATTAAACTTTAGAGAAGTGTACAAGTCCAAACGCTTATTTGAAAGTTTAAATCATGACTTTTATACTTACGTGAAGAATATATATCAAATGGAACACTTTTAAAAAGCAAAATTTACCTTGTAGACCATGACTATGTTTGAGAACGTTCAAAAAAAAAAAAAAAAAAATCAGACACTCCCTGCTGAAGATGTACTTACTTGGAGCGGAGTACAATGGGTAGAGCATTAAATTAACTAAATACAAGAAATTCCTTGCAGACGATGTCCAGGTATCAAGACGTTCTCTAGATCGACAAGAGATCATCATAGGGCGGAGCGCACCATATGTATTGCATAAATCTATGAAATCACAAGACACACCCTGCAGACGATGTCCAGATGTCAGGACGTTCCCCATGTCACAGTTCGTCATCTTCACGAAGATAAAACATGCCGTACTTATAATGTGTAAAAGTCTTGAATTACACTTTGTCCAATAACCGGTTGGATTTGTACACTTTTCTAAAATTTCAATGGTTTGTACTGTTCCGAACGATGATTTTCATGGTTTAAACTTTGATAAAGTGTAATTTTGAAGGTTTCACTGTTATGAAGTTTAATCTCGTGGCTTTACACTTTTACGCTCCCCCAAGCCACGCTAAATTTCGAGAGGGAGAGAGAGGCAAAAAGCTTTGTGCTTTCTCAGTTTGATGCTTTGACAATATTATTTTGAATATATTTACGATCACGAAACTTTGTTACTTAAAAACCTCTTTTAGGGGTTTAGGTAAGCCATTGCTTAGATCAACTATTCTACGAATTTGACAATTATTCTTTACCATTTCGAGTACACGTAATGATTTTAGTAAAAACATTGAAAATACCAGTTAAATCAAGAAAATCACTTGCAATTATACAGTCATCAGATATTTGGCTTACAAAAAGATTAAAATAAGTGGAAGATATTTTCAAATTAATATGATCTATATATTTTCAAATTAATATGTCTAGTGACCGAAATTTGATGAAAGAGCTATTATTTTTGCTTTCTCCGAGAGAAAGATTTCTGATAGTGAAAATTTAGATATCAAAGATTTTGATAGATTTCGATGTTTTCGAGGTTTTATGTGCGTAACTGAAAATCTACGCACACACACACACACATACATACACACACACACAAACACACACACGGAATAATTTTATCTCTCGAATTTTTCCAAAATGTCAAGTGCAATAAGGCCTTTTTACACCCGTAAACAAGGCACAAAAAAAAATAATTTTGTTCAGTTTTCGATTTATTAATGAAAAAATAAGTAGTCAAATCACTTGAAATACTAATAAAATATAGTTTGAGACGTGACTCATCAATATTTTTTTCGTGATGTTTAGTTTCAGAAATATGAATTTAAAAAAAAATCACCTTATTTGATCTATTTGCTGAACGGATCGGTCAATCTCGAGGACCAAACGGGGAAAAGTAGGTAATCTTATTATCTTTCAAATGTATTTTAGCTGAATTGTTTGTAACGATGGGGTAATTGAAAAAAAACGTAAAATAGTGTTTTTCAAAAATCAAAAAATGGCCATAATAAAAAAAGTAATTGAAAAAATAAAAAAAAACTGTTTTTTAATTCAGAATCCAAAAATAGATATGGGTGATTCCGCCATAACTTGTCCAGAATAGCCTATTTTTTGTCTATACGGTTTAAAAAACATTTTATTTGAAATTTAATTCTTTGCGAAATTAAGTACACTTACAATATGATTAAAATAAAGTATCCTAAATAAAATCATTACAAATTATCAAAATTTTCAAAGTGTGAAGTTTTCTTGAATGCCATGATGATTTCTTTTATGTTTGGGGGACGGACCTGACATTTTCATGTTTAAGAAGCTCGTATTCATTGTAAATTTAATATTCAAACTTTTCCGCATAATATATTTTTCTACCTACCAAATACTACCAAAAAACCCATTTATTTACCTATAAACATTATTTAAACAGGTATTTACTCAGGGGACGGAACTGACTGAAATTTTTGTAAGTTGCAAAATTAAAAATACTTTTTGCTTGCAATTACAGAATTTTTAATATTCAGTGGCCAGACATTCAATTTTTGAACATTAAGGCATTTGAACATTATCGCATTCGTCCTTTGATTAGCGTTATAACATTACAAAGCGTATTTTCAAAAACGTTTAATGCTGATATCTGCTTTTGTGTTTAAATCACTGGACAAAAAAATGTGTGTTTGACTATAATAGCATTTCTTTAAATTCTTCTGACAAACTACTGAAAATTAATGAATTCGGTCTATATTTCAATATGTTGAGATACGCTTTAATTGTTTATTTTGCATATGGTCTGTGGTTTTAAACCAAAATATCGATTTTGGACAGGGGACAGGGAACTGAGATTTCGGGTCTTAATTGTTAATTTTCTAAATGAAAACATAATTTATCGGTCTTCCAATTGTTTTCCGGACATTTATCACAAAATTTGACATCGATTATAATTATTCAAGAATTTTTTTTCGTTCCTTAAAGTGCTTTTTAAGGCTTGGACATGATCTGGGCAAGTTATGACAGAATCACCCATATGCATCTCAAATTTGATTAAAATTGACGAAGTAGTTCCAGAAATATTACGGTATGCATACACACACACAAACAGACACACATACGCACATCCATACGGACATTTTCTAAAAACACGTAATTCGAACTTCAAACATCTCAAAACATGTTTATATGAAGTTTTAGCGAAGCTGAAAATGTTACTATTACTAGGAATGAAGGTGCGCCTCGCGCTCTCTTTATTCTATCCCTGATATCTGAACTCTGGGTTAAGTATAACGGTTCTGATCTCGTTGCCTAGGCAACCAACCAGCAACCAATCAGAATCTCGTATTAAATGCTTCACAACAAAGGCCATCATTTTTTTAAGAGAGGACAAAGCTTCCTCTAGGAGGAAGCAAAAATACAAAAACTTTATAAAATATACTAGGCCCCCCCCCCCCGCTCGCTTCGCTCACCAACCCCACGTTCGTCGTAGAAAAACTTTAATTTTACTTAGCGAGTAATATGCGCAAAAGCGTATATGGGTAGACTACAATGGGCTGTGCCTGCGCTTATAACAATACTTTAAAAAATAAAACCAAAGTTTGTTATAACAATGCAAGTGAAATTTTCGAATTGCAAATTGTGTATAATCACTCCACATCATCTCTTTCATCGCTTATTCACGCCTCAATTATACAGGGTGATTCAGAAACAATACAACATTTGTATACCACCGTAATCAGCGTGAAAAACTAAATACATTTCTATTAAGCAAAAGAAAATCCCCCACCACAGCGCCTGGCGGATCAAAGCGCGTGAGGGAAAGTGAGTGCGGCGCCTGCCGCGTAAAAAAAATAGTTCCTACGACGCATGGCGATCGGCTGTCGGAAAACGCAAATATTGTCGGGATGACTAATGACAATCTGCTCGCGATAAAAATTTTATTAAATGAGAAAAACTTTAGCGATTAAAAAATAATTTCTACCATGCGTAGTACGTCACACTTCGAGTTTCTACAAAGTATTAGGTTAACCGACAGTAAATCTTGATTGGTACCGAAAATTTATACAATATTAAAACAATTATTTTTCGGACAAAGCCGAATTTTTTATCCAATTATATTTTATTATTGGATTTTTTTCAATTACTAATCGGAAAAAAACCTCGGGCAGCCGTCTCGACGCAGCGGGTGCGTTTTGCTCGCGGTTAACAGCCTTTGAAAACGCCACGAAAAGCTCCAGAGTGACGAGGAGGCTTTTCCTTTATAAGATAAGGATTTTTTGCGATTACTAGTCGGAATATACCATAAGTTGCCGTCTCGACGCAGCTGGTGCGTTCTGCACCTCGAGCCGCCGTCTCGACGCAGCGGGTGCGTTCTGCTCGCGGTTAACAGCCTTTGAAAACGCCTGGGATAGCTCCAGAGCAACGAAGAGGCTTTTCCTCCATAAGATAAGGATTTTTTGCGATTACTAGTCGGAAAATACCATAAGTCGCCGTCTCGACGCAGCTGGTGCGTTCTGCTCGCGGTTAACAGCCTTTGAAAACGCCTGGGATAGCTCCAGAGCAACGAAGAGGCTTTTCCTCCATAAGATAAGGATTTTTTGCGATTACTAGTCGGAAAATACCATAAGTCGCCGTCTCGACGCAGCTGGTGCGTTCTGCTCGCGGTTAACAGCCTTTGAAAACGCCTGGGATAGCTCCAGAGCAACGAAGAGGCTTTTCCTCCATAAGATAAGGATTTTTTGCGATTACTAGTCGGAAAATACCATAAGTCGCCGTCTCGACGCAGCTGGTGCGTTCTGCTCGCGGTTAACAGCCTTTGAAAACGCCTGGGATAGCTCCAGAGCAACGAAGAGGCTTTTCCTCCATAAGATAAAGATTTTTTGCGATTACTAGTCGGTAAATACCTCCAGCTGCCGTCTAGAAGCAGCTGGTGCGTTCTGCTCGCGGTTAACAGCCTTTGAAAACGCCTGGGATAGCTTCAGAGCAACGAAGAGGCTTTTCCTCCATAAGATAAGGATTTTTGGCAATTACTAGTCGGAATATATCTCGAACCGCCGTCTCGACGCAGCGGGTGCATTTTGCTCGCGGTTAACAGCCTCTGAAAACTCCTGGAAAACCTCAAGAGCGTCGAGGAGGCTTTTACTCCATAAGATAAGGATTTTTTGCGATTACTAGTCCGTAAATACCTCCAGCTGCCGTCTAGAAGCAGCAGGTGCTCGTGGTTTACAGCCTTTGAAAATGCCTGGAAAAGCTCCAGGGCGATGAGATAAACTTAATAGAGATAAACTATAATATATTTAACAGAAATAAAATATAAAATAAGCATATAATGTAATATAATATAATAAAATATAAAAATCAAATATCAATCTTTATTTGGATCATAATCCGGATCATTATCATCCACCTAATGATTATTCTCATCCTCATCCTGGTCATTCTGATCATCATTATTTTCGCCGTCATCTCTGGCTCTTCTCCCTCTTCGGCAGTGCTCAAAATGGCCCCCTTCCTCGCGAATACATGCAGTAGCACGTTGCAAGATATCTCGAGTTGCTCGCCGTATCTGGTCATTTGTGACATGATTAACATGCTCTCCGATTCGGTTTCGCAACTCCTCGACATTTTCTGGAGCACCATTATGGTACACCTGCTCCTTGGAGTACCCCCAAAAGAAATAATCTAATGGATTCAGATCTGGCGAACGAACTGCCCATCGTGTCGGCCCTCCGCGTCCGATCCAACTCCCGGGAAACGTGTTGTCCAAATGGTTGCGGACGTTAATCGCAAAATATGCTGGAGCCCCATCTTGCATAAAAATTATGTTTTGCTACTGCTCTGGAGTCAAGGCGCCATTTAAAAGAGCAGGCAAATCTTCTTGCAAAAAGTGCAGATAATTGTGCCCATCCAATCTGTCTGGAAGCTCCCATGGTCATATCAGCTGATCTCCAATACGACCTGCCCACATATTTACGGCAAATCTGTTCTGAAAGCGATCTGTAAAAATAAATTACAAATTTTTACTACATACATCAAGTTTATACGAAATAGATTATTTTTCAACATTATTTGTGCAAAAACAATATTTCGTATTCATATTATTGAAAATTATTTTTCGGTACACGTGCTAAAATAGATTCTATGCTCCCTGGTAGATCGTTAATGGGTTTCGCCCGTTAAGTTATTAAAAAGTAGCTAGAAACAATAGCTAAAAACGCGTCTGTTTGACAGCTTATTTCATGCTGAAACCTGCTAATAACCTGTTAAGATATTTAAAGCGAACTCTGTGTCGGTAAATTAACGACCGAAAATGTAAACATTGGAATAACCTCGTTGCGGAGGAGAAAAACAAACAGCACGTCGCTGTGCACAATGCACAGACATTCGTCTTCGGGACAAAGGATTTTTATTTTTAGAACGCCCTGACAAGGAGCCAAGCTCAGATTATCAATGTAAATCGAAAACTCGTAATGTATACATCGGGAGGTTAGGCCAGGCCTCGCAGGCATCCACGCTGTCGCGCTGTGTCCCGCGCACCGCACATGCGCAGTGTGATTATTTTTCATAATTAGCAGGTTTCAAGCGGTAAACCGGTTTTAAATAACTCACTCTGACTAGCAGGTTCCTAGCTAAAAACCCGTTAAAGAAGTCGCTCTGTTAGCGGGTTTGTAGCTAATTTCATGCTAATTTTTAACGGGTCTCGCTAATTTCTAGCTCGAAACCCGTTAATATTTCTACCAGGACTTATATTGTTTTTGACTCGCCTTGCTTAGGTGATAAATTCACGCTCGTGCAAGAATCAACTCTTTCGTATTAGCACTGAAATATAATATTATTAGTTACCTTCTCTGGTGCGACGTTGCAAACGTCGCAGCCACGCAAAACGTGTGTTGCTGTTTTGCGCGGCAAATTCTCCTTAACGCATAAGGCCGAGAAAGAGACAGTCGGCGCGTGCGAAGCCCGCGTTTCTCGGACGTGAGCTACGTCCCGGGAATTCGCGGAAATTGCCAGCCGTCGTGAGCTCTGGGAAGAAGTTCGCCGGTCCGAGCTGGCGCGAGACGAGCAGCCAATCAGCCCGTCTCGCGCCTCGCTTGGCCAATCGGATTACGTTATCGGCCGGGCCCTAACGGTCGGGAGAGTGTTGCCGAGCGCGCGAACGCAGCGTGACTCGGCAGTTCTCGTCTGGATCTCGTCGACGCGACACGTCGACGAGAGAGAGAATCGCACGCGAGTGTTAAGTGTGCGAGTGTGTGGAGAGAGAGTGTGTGAGGAGAGCAGCAGCAGCATCACGACCTGGACCGCCATCCCGACGGAAGGACAGTTCATCCGGAGACGCACCACCAGACGCCGCCACTGCTTGCAATCCAGAGGTACTTTCAGACCGCCCGTCTGCCATCTTTCCGGTCGAGCAGGGCACGAGAGGAAGGAAGCCAGAAACGGAGGAAGGACGTTGGCAAGAGTCCTTCACGCCGTCAGTTCGCCATCCGCCGATCGATGCTAGGCACTGGAGAAAGGACGCCAGCACGAGAGAAGGCCGCAGTACGTCGAGTCTACGCGGAAGGAGAGGAAGAGAGAGAAGAGAGACAGAGGAAACGAGTAGAAGCGGGGAACGCGGCGCGCGAGGCCAGCGAGGCTACCTTGCATTTGGGAGAGAGAGAGAGAGAGAGAGAGAGAGAGGGTCAGCTGTGTTCAGAGGTGAGAGCCTCAGGACTATAGCGTGGCAGAGTGTGTGTGTGTGCGGAGTCAGCGAGTATCTGCGGGCCCTGCGTGGCTACCTTGCGTGGGCGACTATGGCCACCACGTTGTAGGGAAGGGCTGGGCGAAATATAGTTGCAGAAAAGTGAATAAAGTGTTGTGTTTGACTTCTTTCCTGTCTCCCACCTCTCCCAGCGTACTCCCATACGTCGGCGATCGCGTGTAAAATCCCGCGAAATAAAGAAATCCTAGTGCACGCGGAGGCGCTAGGTGTTGCGCACCTGTGTTGGGAGGCATTTTCCGCGGATTATTTTCCTTACTATTAGTTTCTATTTTTCTAATCTGATTCTTTTGATACTCGCGTTTTTTGTTCCTGTAAATCGCCCCCACTTGCCTTCTTATTTCGTGGTACTCTTCTACGGCCCTATCGCCTCCATTGTGTACGCTGTCTAATTTGGCCTTTTTGCGCCTTTCAAACCAGAGTTCGCACTCTTTGTCAAACCATGGTTTGCTCTTTGGCTTTTTCTTTCTACCTAGCACTTTATTCGCGGCCTCTTTTATCGTTTTCTCGATATCCCCCCAAAGACTGTTCAGGTCGTGATCTACCTCCGTCGGTGCATCCGTTTCTTCGAGTACTTGAAACCGATTTCTTATTTCTACTTGATACTTAATTCGTTCTATCCCGTTATGTAGCTTTTCAATATCGAACGTTCTACTTTGTTCACCCGTTTACTATTTTGCCCAGCTACTAATTTGGCTCTTAATTTGGCCACTACTAGAAAATGATCCGAGTCGCAATCCGCCCCCCTATAGGTTCTTACGTCAAGCACGTTCGTGTGGCGCCTCTTATCGATAATAAAGTGATCGATTTGATTTTTCGTGGCTCCGTCCGGCGATGTCCACGTTACTTTGTGTATATCCTTGTGCTTAAAGCACGTACTCTTTACTATAAGATCTTTTGCCGCCGCGAAATTTATGACTCTAATACTGTTATCGTTGCTGGTTTCGTGCAGACTTTCCTTGCCTATAGTGGGCCTAAACATTTCCTCTCTCCCTATTATAGAGTTGAAATCCCCCACTACTATTTTGGTGTCGTAAGACGCGAATTGGTCGATTAATTGCTCCAAGCTTCCGTAATAAAGATCCTTCATTTCTTCCTCTTTGTCCTCCGTAGGAAAATGCACGTTAATAACCACGTAATTGTACCACGCCCCTTCGATGACGATATACGAGAGTCTGTCGTTTACGAATTTGAAACTTTTAACCGCGTGTATAATTCTTTTGTTAATCAGGAATCCGGTACCTAGGGAATGTCCGCTCGCGCCCCCGTACATAAAGGTGAAGTTTTCGTTTCCTAACATACCGCTATCTTGCCACCGAGTTTCTTGTATAGCTACTAAGTCTAGATTGTACCCGTCAGCCTCTTTTAAGATTTCCCGGTACGCGCCTGCTCTGTATAAACTGCGCACATTCCACGTTCCTACCTTTAAGTCCCTATTGATTTTGGTTTGGTTTTGGTTTTTTTGAGCCATGATAGTAAGTGAAACCCACGCGTTTTGGATCCTGTTTCCGATCGCAGGTGAATCATCCATTCTAGAGGTGATAACTCCCATACCTCTCTAGAACTAAGTATGAGAGCTTTCCGACTTTGATGAGGACGGAGTCGGCTCATCGTCGGACACACTACGGAATCACGCTCGTATCCTAACGCCCCCCTGCAAGGCAGCGCGCCTACGCTGGCTTCGTTGCCGTGTAAGACCAGGTGGCGAATCATTCTACACATCCCCTTTTGGGGCGTTACATCGTCCGCCATTCACCAGGACAGAGGTATTTTTGTAATGTGGTTGCTAGAAGAGATGAGATTACTAGACATAGTTAGGTAGGAAGAGAAAGTGAAATGAAGAAATAATTGTTGAGTGTTCGTTATTGTGTGCTTGCGTAGTGTTCTAGTATGACAAGCGTTTCGATCCGCCAGTGCGGGCTCATCACCCACGCCCGGCCTATCGACTGTCGGGGCTGCTATTCGATTTATTCGCAAGCTAACCTCTTATCTCAGGGGCGTCCTCTATCGCGCAACTGTAAGGAGCGCTGGTGTAGTGGTGAAGGACCACAGACACGTCCGTTCTGGACGTCACAGTGCGTGCGTACGTATACTGTTATAATTCTGGAACTACGTGATCGATCGTAATAAGATTGGACGTGCATATATGTTTTCTGATTCTGAATTCGAGTAAATTTTCTTTTAAGATTTAGACTATTTTATGACCATTTCATGGCCATTTTTCGATTTTTGAAAAAATATTTTTGCTTTTTATTATGATATGATTTATACAATATATTCAACAATAGTGTACCTAAAAGACTGCTACCCTCAAGGTTGGAGTATATACTGATACCCATAAGGTTGGAATCCACCTTAACCCCCACTCCCCTGATACCCCTCCCCTACAAGTGTCTTCCTAAGCTATCCTTTTAGTATCGAATAGTAGCGAATGTTTAAATCAAAGAATGAGTTGATTGTCCCATGTAATTATCTTCCACTAGCAGAATAGGAGGAAGCTAAGTGCCAATGACTTGGCAGCGGTTTTTGGTTGACGGATAACATTATTTCGAATCAATTACATATATATAATTTAATCTCTCTCTTTCTCCCTCCCTCTGTCTCTCCTCCTATGTTTCTTTCGCATAGCTCGCAGATCTAATTGTTAAATTGATCTCCAAGAGACATTACCCTTCCTTTTTTACCTAACATATTATTTACTGACACTTTAAAATAATTTTATTTGACGTAATTTTTGTATTAATTACATTTAAATGATATCGTTTCTTCACCACCAAGCAGTAGATATCTCAGCGTGTTTTTTTTTTTGTAAGGAAATGTAATAGTTTTTATATCTCAATATTTGTCTATAAACTAAGCTGAAATATTTTTCAATTTTCCTTTACATTTCCTTAAAACAATGTCTTAATCTCACTATTTAATGAAAGTTACATATAAAAGTGCTAAAATGGATGATATAAAACTTTGTGGTATCTCCAATCGCATAATATTTTCTAAACTAAATACGAATGAAGTAGAAAAGTTATACTTTTTACCTGATTTATATTAATGACATGTTTTTGTTGCAACAGGATAAAGAAAGCAATATTATGCACAATATTATGCAAGGAGCCTAGTCCACTTTATTTTTACTTTTATTTAAAATTATTCTTCAATTATTGATAAATGCATATTATTTAATTAATTATATTTTAAAGCTTGATATCTTTGAAAATAACTGGTATCCTAAACAACCCGAAGAAAGGGATCAAGATGCTATATAATACAAACTGAACCCAAAATTTTAAATTGATCATTACCTTTTTTACTTCAGTTATCGCGTCACGTAAAAAAACAATTCATAGTATACAGGGTGAGAAAATAAATTTTGAAGCTCAATATCTTTGAAACTAATTGGTTTCGTAAACAACCCAAACATAGGGACCGAAGTGCTATATAATGGTAACTAAATCTAAAATTTGAACTTGATAATCGCTTTTTCACTCCAGTTATCACGTCTCGCAGAAAAACAACTTTATTCGGTTTTTTGAGTTTTTCTAAGGATCTGCTCCATGAAATGACTTAAAATTAAAGTGGTCCATGGTTATAATAACCTTCAATAATCATGTTTTTTTTTAGAAAGGTTTAACATTTAGTTTTCGAGTTATAACGATTTCCAAAAATTGCACTTTATGGTGTGTAATAAAAAAACAATAAACGGAAATATAAATTTTCCGCGGTAAAAAGATAGGTAATTTCATTCTCTTTCATACACATATTAAGCAATTTACTTCCAACTTTTCTAATAACTTTATCAGAAAAAACTGAAATCTCAAAACTAAAAAATCGATGTAAAAAAACGGCTCCAGAAAAAGTAAAAAAAAAAAAAACAAAGAAAATGAGACTTGGTGAATTGAAATCCACTAAGTAGAAGCTGAGCTAGAGTCGATTCGAACGAACATACACACACACACACACACACACACACACACACACACACACACACACACACACACACACACACACACACACACACACACATATCCATACGGACATTTTCTAAAAACACTATTTTCCGACTTAACATGCCTCAAAACATATTTCCTACCAGTTGTAACACAAACTCCAAAAATTCTATTACAAGGCTTCCTTAGGAAGGAAGCAATACTAGATTACGCAATCATGAAGTTGTTAGAAATTACAGGGCTTCTGAAAAATTCTGAGCAATTACAATTGTAGTGTATGTACACTTACGCATATACACACGTATGTATACGCTAGCGCTCCTAGCGTCGCGTCATGATCGGAATAAACATAGTTACGTCTGAACCGTCAACGAGTGTAGTCGATTCCTGGCACACCTCACCAATCTCCCAGTCCCTGACAAATACAATAACTGGCGACGAAGATATAGGAACTTTCGGAGTAATTCTTCGTTTTATTAACAAAACGAAGATCAGATTCGTGTAATAATACAAGTGTGTAAATGGCTGGAGTAACTGGAACAGCCTGGATACAAGAGTTAAAAAAACAGAACTCAATCAAAGTTTGTGAAATTAGTAAACTACAAATCGATGAAAACGATACACTAGACAATTTAAAAGTGCAATTACGTGATTATGTAAGATAAGAAATCGAAGTTGGCAGAGCGAACCAAGTGAAGACATTACAAGATTGTACACAGAAATCGGCACCAAGTGTTAGTAATAACAACGTAGAGGATATTCCAAGAAAGAAAATGGAAATATCTGCGAATTTAGATTTTGATATTCATAAGGACGATTGGGAGAAATTCATCGATCGTATGGAACAATATTTCATAGCTTACGACGTAGTGGACGAAGGAAAACGTAGAGAAATTCTACTCAGCAAAGTAAATGCTGAAACTTACGATGTAATAGACAAGATATGCAAACCGAAAAAGCCAGGAGAAAAGACATCTAGAAATCGTTAAATTGGTGAAGGAGTACTTGAAGCCGCCAGCATCGTACCTAGTGCATAGAAACACTTTTAAACAGCGCATGCAACAAGAGAAGGAAATAATAAGCGAATATGTAGCAGCGCTGCAAGATTTAGAAAGGAACTGTGAATTCGATCAAACCACGGATGACCAAGTTTTGGATCAATTAATAGTCGGTTTGAGAAGTAAGTCCATCACAGCCGAATTATTGGAGATGGAAAAACCAACGTTAGCCACCGCTTTAAAAAAGGCACTGGGTTCCGAAGCAGCAGATAAGAGAGCTGAAAAATTGCAAAACAAAAGTAACCCAAACCAAGAGTACGCCGGATTAAATAAGCTGAACTCTTCCATTAAATGGCCGAATACCACGAGTGAAGCGAAGCAGAACGAAGCCGCGAGAGGAGCCAAGTAGTTCGGAAGGGGAAAACCGCCGATGCGATCAACACAGCAGCAAAGTTACCAGCATCGGCAGCAACGGCAGCAGCGGTACGCGCAAGGACGACAACAACAACAGAAGTCTCAGCGTGATGAACGAGCGTGCTATCGCAGTGGTAGGTTTAATCATGCAGCGAACGAATGTATATTTATAAACGCTACGTGTTTCACTTGCGGTAAACAAGGTCATATTACGCCAGTGTGTAGAAATAGAGGATTAAGAAATCGAGTTGGATATTTAGACGCGCAAGTTGAAAATGATAATAATGACGACCGCGAATCTATATATATCTATATATATCTCGGAAAAATTGTCAGAGATGTTCCCGCGCGCGAGTCTCTATAGTTTAAAACTGAAATACGTACCGGGAATCAAACGCTTAGAGCCACAACTAATGAATGTTGACATTAATAATGTTCAAGTTAAAATGGAAATTGACTCCGGGGCCGCGATGTCAATTATTCCCTTAAAAATTAAAGAACAGTATTTTAATAATATTGAAATGTGTGTAGCAGATCTCGAATTCGTTAATCACGACGAATCTGTTAATAAACCGATAGGTATGTTAAAAGGTCTCACAGTAAAAGCCAACGGTTTGGAAATTGTGAAAGATTTGTATGTAACAAGTTCATCTGGTCCACCGATAATAGGCAGGTCATGGTTAAAAGCGTTCAAATTATGGCCGTTATTTAAAGAATTTAGTTTACATTCGATCGAACAAAATAAAGATTATAAAGAGAAATTAAAGGCAATATTGTTAAAACATAAAATATTTTTCGAAGACGGCAGAGGTTCATTCACAAAAGGTGCTATAAAACTGGAATTGAAAGAAGGCGCGAAACCGAAATATATGTTAGCACGTCCAGTCCCATTTGCAATGAAAAGCAATTTTGAGAGAAAGTTAGAAATACTAGTGAAAGAAGGGATTTTAGAACCTGTAGAGACAAGCGATTGGGCTACACTAGTCGTACCCGTGTTTAAGCCGAATGGCCGCATACGATTATGTGGTGACTTTGTAACCACGGTAAATCCCCAGTTAAACACGATACGGTATGCACTGCCCAATTTTGACCACGCAGTAGAGCGTTTACAAACGCAAAGTACAAAAGGGCAAGAAAATGTTGTTAAGTGGTATTCGAAAATAGATTTAAAAGACGCGTTCTTACAAGTCCCAGTCGACTACGAATGTCAACACTTATTGACAATAAATACCCATAAAGGTTTATTCCGTTGTAAATACATGATGTACGACATTTCATCTGGGCCCGGATATTTCCAGAAGATGATGGAAGAAATTCTGAAAGATATTCGGGGAGTCGTGGTTGTAGCTGACGACGTAATAGACCCGCGACGGTGATAGCGATGACGCACATCTGCAAAATCTAGACAAGGTTTTAGAAAGGTTAGCACAGTGCGGCCTGAAAGGACTGTAATGGAATCCTCAATTCCATTACGCACACAAAAATTATAGAATAAAAAAAAACCAAGTAATTACACGCGTACACACAAAAATACACATCCATACTTATGACACGCCGCCATCGGAGCAACCACCCGCTGAGAAAGGAGGTCGCACCCAACCAAAATAGACCAAAAAGAAGCAGCCAGTACACATCTAAGCTGACTCCCGTAAAAATGGCAGATAGAGACCAGAACACGGAACAAACAAGCCAAAGAACAAACCTCATAAATAACACGTATCCCTGCAACGTTGTCATACGGAAATTAGAATACGCCGGAAATTAAAGAATTCGGGCGGACGATATTAGATTATCTACAACTATGCCAATACAAAGAATTCTGGGAAGTCACACATGTGCGCTCTTCAAAGAGAGCGCAGACGACAGAAAGCAGCGGGAGAGCTAAACTATGAGCTCGATTCTCCAAACTAGAAGCAATAAAATGCAGTATTTATGAATTGACCTGTCATAATTCCATTAGAGCAAGAGGCGCGAGAAAAATGTCACATCAGCCTCTGCAAATAAGGGAATGAGGAAAAATGCTAGAAGCCAGCATATAAAGCCCTGGAGAAAGGGGTGTGGAGGCCCAGTCGGTATCCGAACGTCAATCGAGACCGAATCGCTGCCAGTCGCCAGACCAACGACAAGTTATAAGTACTAGTCATCAGTGCACAAGTAAAGTTCACACATTCGTAAGGATATCGAGGGACTTAGCCCAAGGCGACAGTCCATAGCGAACAGCAAGTACACGCGTTCGCGCTCGTCAAGGCGCATCATCCTCTCGCCTCTGGAAAGAAAGCAGACGCATCGAGGCGCCCATCTGTCCACACCTGCTTGCCATTGCGGAGAGAAGCTGAGAACCGCCGGCCCACCAACAGCCTGACCGTACTGAACCACCGACGCAAGGACCAGGCGCCAAGGATCCACAGCTGCAACCTCCTGCTGGCGCGCATCTTCCGACACACACACACACACACACACACACACTCATACACTTACCCCATAATAAGGTACTTTTCTCTATTTCAATTCCATAAATATAGAAGTGTTGTAGAAATTCTAACCCCGTGTGAATAAGTGATTTCGTTATCCGGCTCCCTTTCCCGGAAGGCAGTGACCGCGTCTGCGGTAGCCAAAAGGGATTTCCTTCATTTTCAATCCGATTAAAATAATAATAATTAAGATAGGAACTCGTATAGAGTAAGTATATTGGTGGGTTGCGCTCATTCGGACGTAAATCAACAGGACGTGTAAATAAATGAAAATTTTTCCAAAGGGAAGTCTCATATCTTGGATACAAATTGTCGGGCAATAATATCACTATTGATGTGGGTAAATATAAAGGGATCGTTGAAATGAAAACTGCTGCCAAGCACAAAGATTTACAATTATTACTCGGAAAAGTTAACTATTACGGTAGATTGATTAAAAACCATGCACAAATATTAGCGCCACTTTATAAGTGTAATAATAAAAAAGAATTTATGTGGACCGATAATTATATATAAACACATACATACATACGCGATGGCGGACGGGGAATTGCCGCCAGAGACGATTCCTCGCGATATATATTTTAAATGCCACCCGAGGCAAGTAAACTCATCGGTGTTTTGTGTTCTGTGCGAAAACGTTTTTCACAAAAGTGACTTTAATAGGAAAAAGGGCGTTAAATACGTATCGAGTGTGTTAGTAGTGTGTGCTGAACATCCAGATCTAAACCTAACCTTAATTAGTGGCCAAGATCCACGTGTCATACTATGTCATCTAAAAGCGACATGTAAAAAATATAAAGAAGAAGCCGAGAAAATTAACAAGAATTACCTAATACTACAAAAAGATTACAAGAAACTACAGCAGAAGTATGAAGGACTACTGGCAGAGAAAAAAACTAATGATGAAGATGCTATGGATCTACAAAATGCTGAAACAAACGTGGCACTAATTCAATCGTACAAAGAACAAAATCTATTACTTAAAGATATGAACGAAGAACTTAAAGACAAGAATGCATTATTAAAGGAGATGATTGAGAAAGAGAAAGAACGCCAAACTACTGTAAGGAAATCCTACGCAGATACTGCAGCAGCTAAACAGCCAATTGAATTGCCAAAAATCATACCTAAGATAGTGATTAGAAAAAAGAATAAAGAGGACAAAACAAATCTAAGAGAAAAAGTATTAAAATATTTAGTAAAAGATAAATACAAACTAAGAAAATACATTTCAATGATAATTAGGTTAGAATTAACTGTATGAATATGGAAAGTGCAAAAGCAGCAGAGAAACTGCTAACAACAAAATTAGCTAACTTTTGTAAAGTAGAGAAGGATCAATTACAAAATCCAAAGATCAAAATAATAGGAATTGATAATTTCAGCAGATGGATAACAGTGTACTAGAGAATGATATAAACACAAGAAATTTTTCTAATCTAGCTACAAAAGGTAAAATAATTCATTCTGCTTATAATAATTATAATAAAAATACAACAGTAATAATGGAGGTAACGGCTGAAATACATAAAGTTATCAAAGAGAACAGAGATAGATTGTTCGTTGGATACCAGAATTGCAGAGTCCTGGATATCATCAATGCAAAGCCGTGCTTTAATTGTGCAAGATTTGGTCACAATGGAATTAAGTGCACAAAAATGCCTTAAATGCGCAGGAAGCCATCTAACGCGAAATTGCGAAGGAACTGAACCTTTATGCTGTCCTAATTGCAAATTCAGTAATGACAATTTTGGTAAAAAATATAGTACGAATCATACGGCAACAGATAGTGAAATGTGTGAAATATTAAAGTCGAAAATAAGATTACATACAAGCTCAACTGATTATAATATCAAACCCTACATACCGAGATACCTCGGTTAGGTAGATCTCACTGGTAAATATCAAAGAACAAGCAGAGTAACAAGTAACTTAAGATCAACAGTCATAGGAGGCAGCACCGACTCTATCTTATCAGAAACGATGTCAAGAATAGGAAGTCCAAGTATAATATCAACATCATAATGGAGCAAGATTTAAATCTGAATGAAACAAGTTTAAGTGATATACAGTTTCTGAATGACAAGCTAGAGAATAATGATAATGTTATTTTAAGTGTTAACGTAAGAAGCTTAAACGCAAATTTTGAAAAACTGGAATGCCTGATTGAGTGTGTGGCTGTAAAACCGTGTGTTGTTGTATGCACGGAAACTTGGTGTTTGGAAACACCTCAACTCTTCAAGCTACCAGGTTACAACATGTACTACAACAATAGTAAAATAAATAAATCTGACGGAGTAGTAATTTACATACAGGAAAATTTAAAAGAGACTACTGAAATCTTGGAGTTTGGAGACTTGAGAGTTCTTAAAACTATGTTAAAGCTAAATAAAGAAAATATTGTAATTTCGGCTATTTATAGATCTCATGATTTACCTAAGGCTGATTTTGTATTAAAGCTTAAAAATTTTCTAAATACATATAATTTTGGAAAAAATCTTCTTGTAATTGGGGATTTTAACATTGATATAATGGACAATAATATATTAAGCCAGGAATTCTTGGACAATTTCTTAGAAAGAACCTACAGACCCTGTTTTGTAGGTATAACAAGACCAATAGTAAACAATCCAACTGAAGGAACGTGTATAGATGTGGCGGTCCCTTCCGACACCACCTTTGGACCGACGCGCCGCCTGGCGGACCACCACGCCGTGGCAAGCGCGAGGCGAGCTTGTACAGTAGTTACGGCCTGGCCGCCGATCGGGACAGACCTATTGGTCTCTTGTTATCTCTCTAGTTTTACAATATAATATTAGTCTTAATTTATACCGAGTGTCTTATCATTGACTTAACCTGGTCTGATCCCTTTTCCTGCCTTTAACTCTATAGGAGTGCAGAAGATAGGGAATCCCTCATTCCTNTTGACTTAACCTAGTCTGATCCCTTTCCTGCCTTTAACTCCATAGGAGTGCAGAAGATAGAGAATCCTCATTCATCTCTAAAGTGGTGACCCCGACTCAGAACTTCGCAAGCGTCGAGTCATCGTGTGTGCGCCATTTTCGACGCCACGCGACATTTTGTCAGCCTCAACAGCGAGCTCGCTCTCTTCGAAGCTCGTCTTGGCTTTCGCTCGGCGGCCAGCAGCCTTTCGCTCAATTCGAATTTTTAGCTTTTCGTCGGCCTTACATCGACTTATCCATCGTCTCGCGCTGGCCATTTTACAGCCACGCGACGACAATTTTATTTATTTTCTGTCGACATCGACAACTTCACGTCTCGCGTTGGTCTTCTACACCACGCAGACGCTTTTATTCCACGTCTCGCGTTGGCCATTTACACCACGCAGACGCTTTTATCCTTCGCACTGATTTTTTTTTTATTCGTCTCGCGTCGGCCATTTGTAGCCGCACGACGACGCTTTTAACGGGCGGCAGTCCCAGACCTGCAGCTCTCGACGCAATCGAGAGACCAGCGAACGACGGCTCATCGACGACAACGAGACCATCGGACATCAGCAGCGCATCACCTACGGCATCATCTTCGGCGACTCCGCACATCCAACATTCGCCAGCGCACCGAGCTACCGACGCCACGTACAGCATCATCGCCGTCCCCGGCGCCTCGCTCTCAACATCACCATCAGCTCCAGGACAGGTGGATCCTTTCGTGAGGCCCGAGTCGCTCTTCTCGTCGCGACCTCGCGAAACCTGTCACTCGGCGCCGGGAACGCCCTCGCGTCGCGCATAGCCGCCATTTCGTGCGCCACGTCGCGCTCCGTCCTCGCACGTCTCGCGGTCTCTCTCGCTCACGCGCCCAGTCGGCCATTTTCAGCCGCGCGCCGAGCCCCGCCAGCCATCATCGCCCAGGTGCAATGCGGACTTCACCACGCCATCATCGCCGAGCACCCCAGGAGGCCCCGCTCCGGCCCCTGCAATCGCCATCGTCGGGACAGGCGGATCCCTTCACGAGGGCTGAGTCGCTCTTCTCATCGCGCCCTCGCGAAGCCTGTCGCTCGGCGCCGTGAATGCCGTCGCATTGCAGCAAGCGCCATTTCGCGTGCGCCACGTCACGCGCGCCACGCGAGCACCGATCTTCGCCGATCACGAGGCCAGTGGCGCTCTTCAACACACCGCGACGCTTCACACGCTACGTGGCATCTCGCGCCTCATCGCGTCTCGTCCCGCGCATTGAACGGCCACACGCCGCAGTTCCGAAACTCCGCGCAGTCAGCAACGGACGCCTCGAAGTCCAGCCCATCGCTGGCCCAGCAACATCTCGTCAAGCGGCATCGCTTCAGTCAGCGAGCCGCCCCTGCCAACACCGGACTCATCCTCCCGACGACCGAGCATGGCTCTGATCGTCGTCCTGGCAGCAACACATCATCGCGCTCGAGGTCATAGCCCCATCGCTTCTCGAGGGCCACCAGCGACACTAGGCCATGCGCTCGACTATGCGCAGGGGCCAGCACCGTCGAGGACGCTCGGCGACGCCCGCTCCGGTCTTCCTTCCATCGCAGTCGTCGCTGGTACCCTCGGACAGACGCAGCTAGGCTACTCATAGCGCACCGTCCGGCTTCACCCGCATCCTCGGCACCGATGTCCTGGTGCATTCCGGCACCCGAGGATGTTCAGCGAAGGACGCTCTTCAACGCCGCCGACCCTGGTCTCCGGGTCGCCGGCCACTTCATCGACAATCTCATAGACGTCGCTTGGACGCTGCCCAAGCAGACATTATTATTTTTTTTTTCGGATACCGGCTTTCCAGGCTTTTTGCTGACGGACTCCTGGGTCTACCTCAAACCAGCCTATACGGGACCTGGCTTCTTTTGGGCTTCTTCCGACCCATCGTCATCTCGTCATCCGCAGCCGCCCTCACCCAGCCAGAACTTCACCCTCAACAGGCATCATTTTTCGTCGTTCCTCGGGCAATCCGCCCTCATCACTGGTGGGGGAGTAGCTGTGGCGGTCCCTTCCGACACCACCATTGGACCGACGCGCCGCCTGGCGGACCACCACGCCGTGGCAAGCGCGAGGCGAGCTTGTACAGTAGTTACGGCCTGGCCGCCGATCGGGACAGACCTATTGGTCTCTTGTTATCTCTCTAGTTTTACAATATAATATTAGTCTTAATTTATACCGAGTGTCTTATCATTGACTTAACCTGGTCTGATCCCTTTTCCTGCCTTTAACTCTATAGGAGTGCAGAAGATAGAGAATCCTCATACCATCTCTAAATAGATAATGTGTTGCCAAAAATAGCACAATACAAACTCAGTCTTACAAAATCATAAGCACTTTTACGGATCATTATCCACTATTTATAATTTTTCATGAAGGTCTAGATAAAGTAGAGGAAAATGCTAATGATAAGAGAATTAATTACAAAAAATTATGCACATATGCATCTACTATTGATTGGACAAATGTCGTAGACACGAATGATCTCAACAAAGCTACAAACAATCTTATCAGAAACATAAATAATTGCATTGCTATTGCAACGAGCAAAGGTAAGAATAGTAATAAAGAACTAAAACCAAGGAAAAATTGGATTACAAATGCAATTATGATATCTTGTTGGAAAAAAGAAAAATTGTATAAGGAGTGGAAAAATGATCCGGATAATGCTCAACGCAAGAATGAATACATTAAGTACAATAAAACTCTAAGCAAAATAATTAAGAATGCTAAGATTAAATATGAACAAAACACTTTCTTGTTGAATAAGAACAATCCACGAAAATTATGGAAAGTAATAAATGATAAATTAGGCAAAAAGATAAAGAAAAATAACGAAATTGAATATATAATGGATGATTATAACAACAAAATTGATAATCTAGAGCAAATTTCAAATAAGATGAACGATTTCTTCTGCGAAATAGGGCCAAATTTAAGTGATAAAATTAAAGTACCAACGGGAACTAATACTCCAAAGATTCCATTTAATGATAAGTCGATATTTATAAGACAAACTAACAACATGGAAATTAAGAACATAATTTCTAAAATAAAAAAAAAACGGGTGGAGTTGATGGAATTAGTATAAAGACCCTAAAAGTATTGACAAGCTATATAATAGAACCTTTGGCGATAATCCTTAATTTATGTATAGATAAATCAATCTGGCCTGATGCATTGAAAACTGCTGAAGTTATACCGATTTATAAAAATGGCTCCAAGCATACAGCAAACAATTATAGACCAATCTCACTAATTTCGAATATTGCCAAAATTTTTGAAAAAATCATACATAAACGTGTATACGTTTTTATAACTAAACACAATATTATATCTGAAAATCAATTTGGTTTCATGAAAAATAAAAGTACCAAAGACGCATTAAATTACTTTATACATATACTAACATTATATACAATAACTTAGATAAAAGCAAACCTCTAATTGTTACTTTCCTAGACTNTTTTATAACTAAACACAATATTATATCTGAAAATCAATTTGGTTTCATGAAAAATAAAAGTACCAAAGACGCATTAAATTACTTAACTAACATTATATACAATAACTTAGATAAAAGCAAACCTCTAATTGTTACTTTCCTAGACTTAGCCAAGGCTTTTGATACCGTAGATCATAAAATACTACTGCGCAAATTGCATTGTTACGGGATTCGTGAGTGTGCATTAGACCTACTAAAAAGCTACTTAATAAATAGAAAGCTAAGGGTGAAGATAAACAATATAAAAAGTGACTACAAAAGCATAACAACCGGTGTACCACAGGGTACGATACTGGGTCCCCTACTCTTCTTATTATACATAAATGATTTACTAGACAGCCTTAAGCATGATACCATAATTTCTTATGCTGACGACACAGCTGTGATATCAACTGATAATACGTGGGAAGGTGCAGAACGCAAAATGAATAATTATGTAGAACAAGTGGCAATGTGGTTGGTTCTCAACAAATTATCCCTAAATGTTAACAAAACAGTCTATGTAACTTTTGGGAACTATCGTGATGGCGTACCTGTAAATATTAACTTAAGAATAGATAACTTTTTAATAGATAGAGTAGAGAGCTGTAAATACCTAGGCCTAATTTTTGATTTCAACATGAAATGGGATAGACACATTGAATATATAATAAACTGTTGGAGTATGGCTACGGCACTTGCTACACTCTGACAATTGCGTAGAGTGCTGTGCGCATGCGCGGCTCTCCCGCACATGGGCCTGTAAGCGTGTGTCCGCGCTCGGCGATACTTCGTACCGGCAGCTCATAGAGAGCACACCTACGTATTCGTTTAGATCCTTTCTTGAATAAAGCTTTGCTATTTTAACTAGAGTCATACAGTGTATATAATTATTTATCCACCTCACCACCTGATTCCCTCAGGTTATGGGCCGGTGAGTGTGGACGCTTCCACTGCACAAGAGCATTAAAAACCGATACGGCGACGCGATTTTGTTTTCGTGTGCCGACATACAGTGCCTAGTGCGTTTTAAGTGCGAGACAAAGGGCAGTAGAGAGACTCAAGGATTTGTGTTTTTCACAAGTCTGCACCCTTTGTCAAGCGGCCAGGAGCCATCAACAGGTGTCAACGAGATACCTGGGAAGCTGCTCAGGCAGGGTCCAGGAGACAAAGCGATCATGGAAAACGGCGATTTTTCCGGCTCGTCAGCGAGTAAGTAATTTGCACATAAAAAAATAAAGTAAAATCAGTGCGAAATTTCATTCTAAAAAGCAAGAAAGAGATTGAATGCGATTAAACGTTAGCCTTTTTACTATATAAAAGAATGTGTTTAGTAAAAAATCAAAAGTAAAATCAGTGATAGATTACTGCTAACTAAAAGTGCTTAGATAAAAGATCATGAATAAATAAAATCAGTGCTAGAACGATATTCGAAAAACAAAAAGCTTTTGTCGAGCTTTGTGAAAGACGCGGGCCTTGTTCGGATTCTAAGAATCGTTATCAGAAAGCCGGTAAAAGGGGAGAGGTAGCCAAAGATGGCGGCCACCTGAGCGTGTGGGAACAAAGCGTGTAATTTACTGGTTGTTTTCTAGATTATAGATTGAATTCGTTCAAGAAATCTGCTTGATTTTGAAACAGTTTATTATGCGCTGCGCCGCATCGATATCACAAATTCGTCGCCGATATACATTATACATAGATACATAAAACGTTGTAATAAATTCGTATCCTTCACAGAGTGAGTAGTCAAATTATTTTATTCTTAATGGATTAATCATGAGTTATTCGAGCTATCATACAATATTTCAATTTAGCGTTAGCCTCACCTTAGCTAGTATCGCGATCTTCTCGTGATTTTCGTCATCAAGTGCAGCGATATAAAATTGGATGTCCACACGTGTCAAAGAATTTGAAAGTTTGCGTGTGCTACGGACAATAAGCACTTGATACCAACGGCTAGAATTTTCCGTGTATTAGATTTGTTATGACGTGCAGTTAATTATTATATTTATTATAAAGGAAATATTTACCCCGATTGGGCGTCAATAGTTTTTGCTGCGATCTGCGATACAACTCTCGCTTGTCGTTTTTGTCTATAATTATAATGCAAGATTTAGCTTTAATTTGTACATTTACTTCGCGGCGCGTTAGGTATGGTATCTCTGCTTACCTGAAGCTATTAGGTGAGACACGATCAGAAGCTGCTGGCGGGTGCTACGACTCACCTCGCCGGCTCGCTGGCGTCTGATCGAGCTCCTCGCGCACAGAGACGAATTGCCGAAAATTCTCGCGGCCGCGGGGTCACGTGATTTCCACTACTATATTAGCAGGGCCGTAGTCATTGGGACTCGATCCCTTACAAGCGGCAACCGGTCGCTGCTTGCACATCAGGAACTGGTGAAGCAACTGGTGACACCCAATCAGCAAGAAAAAGCAGCTGTTGCTCCAAGGTCAGGGAATGGTCCCAAGATTGTTCGCCAGGAAACTCTCCGAAAATCAGCGCAAGTCAGGTTGACTTCGACTCCGCTGAATACTCTTACTGCCAGGAAGACGAACAGAGAGGATCTTATGTCCATGAATATCAATCTCGGTTCGTCCGTCGATAAGCCCAGGCAGTGGGAGTATAGTAAGTGGGACTCGGAGGAAGATTCGGACACAGAGAGTAATCCGCTACACGATGCCAAAACATTGCCCAAGAAAAGACAATACGACGGCAATGTTCGATCTGACCTTGAGTATGCTGGAGGTACTGGCTTTGAATCCGATTCAGAGCGCTACAGAAATCATGTGAGTAACAAAACTAAATCACATAATAAGACTAATAATGATAGCCTATCTGCGGCTTTGATTAATGAGTTGATAGAAAATAAACTTAAGGTACTCCTTAATGAAAAAGAGAAAGAAAAAGAAAAGAGTTCAAAAGAGAACAGCTTGTTAAATTTATCTGAACAATTAAAAATAGAGTTTTCAGGGAGAGATAATCAAACTAATAGAAACTATAAATTGACCACGAATTACAAATTTGAGATGTTCGAGGATTTCTTAAAATCTGAACTCAGAATAAAGAAATTGTTGTACATTTTGAAAATTACGTCAAATGAATTGCATAGTGAACAAAAGGTCATAGATGACAAGTTCAAAGTAAGAGATATAATTATAAATAGAATTGACACGATTTATTACAATAAAATCATAGATCTAACTGAACCTAAAGAAATCTTAACTAAATTAAAAGATGTCAAATGATATGAGTCACGTACGACCACTATCACAGCTAGAAACGATTTATCTGAGATGAGATATGTCCCTGGCAAAGAGTCAGCATCTGAATTCTATGATAAGTTTCAGGAAAAAGTTAGAGCCTTTGAGGCTATTCCCGACGCTGAAGTACTCTCGGAGAAAAATAAACGAGATTATTTTATTCAGGCAGTGTCAGATGCAGTTCCCGAGATAGTAACTGCGAACTGTCTGTTTAAAGCATCAACATCTAAACCAATGTCATGCGGTCAACTTAAAGACTATATGTTACAGGTTGAGGCTTCCAAACCGGGACGAGCCAAAGTACCAGCTGCTAAGGCATTCCATGCTAGTGGTAAGCAGGCTGGCCAAGCACGCACGGCAGATCTGCAAATTATGCGGCATGGACGGACACTGCAAAGAAGCGTGTCCGCATCCCGAAAAACGTATGCGCTACTACTGCAAAAAGTTAGGCAGTCGCGTGGCATTCGACTGCAATAAAAGGAAGGCCGATCTTGAAAGTTCCGAGTACGGCTCTACTCAGTCACAGCAGTCCAAAAGAGGACGCTGGAATTTCCAAAGAGGAAACGGCTCCAATGCCTTCAGAGGTAGAGGATTTCAGTCTGGAAACAGCAGCTCTGGACAGTCAAACTCGACCAAGCCCTACCATCAGAGCTCTTCGAGAGGAGCCAGAGGTGGCATGAGCAATCAGGGCCGTGGACGAGGACGTGGCAGAGGAGGATTTCAGCAACGCCCCGTAAGCAACAGCTCCAACCCCGTCTCGTCACTCCAGGCCATAGTAGAAAACTATGAAGGTACCGATAACGATTATTTATGGTTAAATCAGAACTCTAGTAATAACAGCGACGTACTAGTTAACTTTATAGCAGACTCAGGTGCGACTGAGCATCTTAGTAACTCTAAAATGTATTTTAGCGAATTTAATGACAAAGCTAAATCAAAGATAGAATGCGCAAACAAAGAGGGTGGTTTCACTACCCTCTTTGTTTGCGCACCACCTCAGGGATTGGAACTGCTAAAATAGTAACCAATGATAGTAAAACATACGTGTTGAACAATATTTTGTATTCGAATGAATTGTCAAATAATCTTCTGTCGCTTAGGCGTTTTGTAGACCAAGGACTAGAGGTTTATTTGAACAATAAGATTATTGATATTTACGACCCGGAACTAAAGAAAAGCATATTGACAGGCAAATATGAGAAACCATTTTGGTCAATGAAATTAGTAGTTGGAAATGATGACGGCAATAAAAATAGGTTAGAATCACAAGTTAAAAGCTATTATAACACCAGAAGTAAAAAGAATATAGGACCTATTGAAAGTCGGAAAGATATTAGGAAAGCAAAATAAACTATCAAGACAAATCCAGAGAAAAATGAAAGAAAGACAGATAATGAATTCTTGGAAACGTTAGACAATAGGAAAACTCATGAAGTAGAATCATGCGAAAATAAAGGTGTAGAACCTAAGAAACCGATTGAAAGTTCAAATCATAACAACATGTCTGAGGCAATGTTGTGGCACACTCGCCTGGGACATGTGTCAAAAACATATTTATTAGCGTTAACAAAGTCTCACAGTGATTTGATTAATTTTGACATTGTAAACAAAGACACGACGATACAAGAATGTAAGATCTGTCTGGAGGCAAATAGTGTTAAGCCACCGTTTGCTAAAATCAGATCAAGAGCGAATAAATCTCTGCAGGTGATTCATGGCGACACTATGGGACCAATTAGTCCAGTGTCTCACCCAGGGAAGTATAAATTTGTGTTAGTATTGATAGACGATGCTACTAGAGCGGCTCTAGCCTTTCCTATGCAAAACAAATCAGATGTTCCTGATTGCATAGAGTCTTTTGTTAAAAGTCTTCGCAACCTTGTCGGATCTGATGAGAAATTCAGTTTCCTCAGGTGCGACAGGGGTACGGAATTCACGGGTCAGGCTACGCAAGACGTACTAGCTAAATATGGTGCTGAATTGCAATTAGCGTGTCCGGACACACCGCAACACAATCGAGTTGCCGAAAGATTCAATCGAACACGAGAAAATAAAGTAAGAGCGATGATGCTTGATTCTGGCTTACCGCATTCATATTGGGATCTGGCTGTTAAAACAGCTGTTTACATCTATAATAGAACACCGCATAAATCAATCAATATGAAATCGCCTTTAAGTGAAATACTCTCTAAACAGTCTGAATGCATAAGCCAAGTCAAGCGCTTCGGTTGTGCAGCTTATGTAAAAATTCCACGGAATACCGAGACTAAGTTTTCACCACAAGCTATGCTGGGTTACTTGGTAGGATATTTGAGCACGGGTTATACAATACTTGTGCCCGAGGAGCAGAAGTTGTACGATAGCAAACATCTAAGATTTATTGAGAATCTGACTTACAGAGAATCTCATAATCAAAGTACTGAGGTGGATCTAGCCGAATTCAGTTTTGGAGATTCGCAAGGTACAGATGAAATAGACCAAGAACCTATAGTAGTCATTGAAAATAATATTGTAGAGACAAAGAGAAAACGGGGTAGACCCAAGAAAAATGCAGAAGCCATGTTTTTCCTGTGTGAAAATCCAGAAACAGAAAAACTGGACTTTGATTGTAACTTAAGTGATCTGAAGTTTCATGCTTTATTAGCAAAAATCCAGGGAGATCCGCAAACCTATAAAGAGGCAATTAACTTGACTGAAAGTGGACACTGGATTGATGCTATTAAAAATGAACTCGATGCAATAAGAGATAAGCAAGTTTACACTGTAGTCGAAAGGTCAAAAATCCCTATGGTTAGCACAAAACCCAATATCATTGATTCGAGATGGGTATTTAAAAGAAAGGTGAATGAAGCAGGTGATATTAAATACAAAGGTAGATTAGTCATTCATGGATTCAAAGACAAGAATGTGTACGACTTGCGTGAAACTTATGCCCCAGTGTCCAGGATGCCATTGATCAGAGCGTATTTTTCATTAGCAAACAAATTAAAATATAAGATAAGACAATTAGATGTCGAAACAGCCTTTCTTTACGGAGAATTGTCCGAGGACATATATTTGGAAATTCCAGAGGGAGTATTAGTAAACAGTGACACTAGAAAGCGTTATGTCTGGAAATTAAATAAATCTTTGTATGGTTTAAAAATCAGCCCAAAGAAATGGAATGATAAGTTCACTAATGTTATGATTAAGCTTGGATTTCAGACAAATGATATCGATCCTTGCTTATACATACAACATACAAGTGTTGGCATAGTTTTGGCAATATTGTATGTTGATGATATTCTCTTGGCAAGCCCAAACGAGGATATACTAGACAAACTGAGTAGAAAATTGGGTCAAGAATTCAAAATCAAGGATTTAGGTAGCCCGAAAGAGTTTTTGGGAATCAAAATTGATAGAGACTTTCAAGGGCAAGTCATACGACTGAATCAAACCAAATTTATAGATAAAATGTTGGCTAGATTTGGATTTGAAAAATGTAAGCCAGTAAACACGCCTATGAGAATTAGCGAAGCTACAAGCCGTGATAGAAAAGAGAGGGAGGAGCATGAATACACAAAAGAACAGCAGGATAAATCAGGCGTACCGAACCGATTGTACAGAGAGGCAGTAGGGTCTCTTCTTTATCTTGCTAACGCAACTAGACCAGATATATCTTACACAGTGAATGTTCTCAGCAGACACCAAGTTAATCCAACGGTTAACGAATGGAACATGGTAAAACGTGTGTTTCAGTATCTGACAGGCACTAAACACTGTGAGTTAGTCTTTAATAATGCAAGAAACGATATGGTGGCTTATTCAGATGCCAGCCTATCTGACTGCAAAGATTCCTTGACAACATGCGGCTTTGTAATCAAGCTGTTTGGAAGTGCTGTGGCTTGGAAAACTCATAAGCAACAAAGTGTTGCTCTGTCCACATGCCAAGCGGAGTATGTAGCCTTGAGCGAGACATGCCAAGAAGTAATGTCCTTGCATAACTCCATATCTAGAATGGTAGAAAAGAATATGTATCCCATAACGTTGTACTGCGATAATACGGCTACTATATCCTATGCAAAGGTAAACAGTGGAAATAGACTACGACACATGGTGGAAAGAAGAGAACACTATGTTAAAGAATGCGTAAATAAAAACTATGTAAATGTAGAATGGGTCAAGTCAAAAGATCAGCTTACAGACATATTCACAAAAGCATTACCTGTTCAACTGCATGAGGAACTAACTCATAAAATAATGAACATGAATATAAATAAATGATAATCGAAATAATCTGTTTTATCTTTTGTTTAGAATCTCCAGAGGCAGACGCTCAGGTCGACAACGAGGACTGGCTGAATGAGGAGTCTTGGGACTGAGAGCTCTGCAAGTGAGAGGGAGTGTTGGAGTATGGCTACGGCACTTGCTACACTCTGACAGCTGCGTAGAGCGCTGTGCGCATGCGCGGCTCTCCCGCACATGGGCCTGTAAGAGCGTGTCCGCGCTCGGCGACACTTCGTACCGGCAGCTCATAGAGAGCACACCTACGTATCCGTTTAGATCCTTTCTTGAATAAAGCTTTGCTATTTTAACTAGAGTCATACAGTGTATATAATTATTTATCCACCTCACCACCTGATTCCCTCATAAACAAAACAAAATATCTAAATTAAATCTTTGCAAAATTTTCAAAATTTATGAACACCGATGTTCTAACTACCCTGTATTATGCACTATTTCACAGTATTGCAACATATGGTATTATTGCATGGGGAGGTGCGTATCAAAGTTGTCGAAACATACTACAGAGGCTGCAAACCATACTTATAAAAACCATTAGCAAGAATACTTTCCTTAACAATAATTACCCTCTTAACCTAGAACAATCATTTTATACATTTTATACTATAACCATACCAAACTAAGTGCACTATAGCGGTCTAGTGAATCCATTACTAGAAATAAGAGCATATTGTTACCTAGAATACAAAAAAAACAATAAGTAGCAAGAATAGTTACATAGTAGCTATTAAACTATTTAATGATCTACCTAATGACCTTAAGGTCGCGACAAACACTAAGAAAACGTTCAAATAGAAAATAAAAACCTGGGTTAAAAATATAAAATTTAGTTATAATACAACTTAGTACGTGAAAATGTAATTTAACACAGAATATAAAACTGTTAACTAGGTTTAAAAAATCAAATCTTGTTAATTATTTTAATTTTAGTATTAGTTTGTAAGTTTTAATTTTAAGTTTTGTAAACCGGCCCTATGTACAGGTAAACTAGTTTTACCTCTATAGAATATGCTACTGTTATCTATAACTATATAGATAAACATGTAGCATTATTGTACTAGTTAAATAAATAAATAAAAATAAATTGTAACCAAGCGTTTGAAAGCGTAAAGCAAGAGTTAAAAACAATAATTGTAAATTACGACCCTTCTTTACCATTGATTCTTACGGTTGATACGTCACCGCAGGGATTAAGCGCTTTTATTAGTCAACCATATTCCGATGGTGATAAGCCGGTAGCGTTTGCTTCGAAAAGTCTAACAAAAGCTGAACAAAATTATTTGCAAATCGATCGGGAGGCTGCTGCGATAATATTTGGCGTAACGAAATTCTACGATCACGTGTATGCTAGAGAATTTAACCTAAGAACGGATAATAAACCATTATCGCGAATTTTATCTCCTGAAAAAGGTATACCTAAAATGGCAGCAAGCAGACTGCAAAATTGGTCTTATTTTTTATCGGCATTTAATTAAAAAATTGAATGCATAAGCACCAGCAATAATATCGTAGCAGACAGCTTGTCGAGACTCCTGAGTAACCATGAAAAACAGCACGAAATTCTTGATACCGAAAGAAAATATACGTATTTACACTACGTAGCCGAGAGCAAAATAGCTTGCTTAGATTATAAGGCCGTAGCACGCGAAACGGCAAAAGATAAAATTTTATCAAAAGTAGAAAGAATGGTACAAACTGGATGGCCAGAGACTAAAATAAAAGAGTGGCCGATTGAGTTACACATTTCGGGTTACGGAAAGACGAAATAACTATTGAGAAAGGATGTTTAATGTGGGGTAAACGAGTCATTATACCATTTAAGTTGCAAGCTGAAGTTGCAAAAAAACGACATGAATGTTACTTCGGAATAGTTAGAATGAAAAGTATGGCAAGGTCGGTTGTGTGGTGGCCGGCAATTGATAAACAATTAGAAGAGAAAGCAAAATATTGTAAATATTGTATCACGGTTAAAGATAGTCCGAAACGTGTAACACTTTCTCCGTGGCCATACCCCAACCAACCTTGACATAGAGTTCATGCGGATTTCGCAGGGCCGTATTTAGGGTACACGTATTTTTTATTAGTAGATTCATTCTCTAAATGGCCCGAAGTATATGTATTAAAAAATATGACAGCGCAACATACAGTTGAAATATTTAAGAAAATTTTTGCGAAACATGGATTGCCTTTTCACATTGTCACAGATTCTGGAACTCAATTTTTGAGCGATGAATGTAATACGTATTTTAGAAAATTAGGTATAAAACATACATATACAGCTCTAAACCACCCAGCAACAAATGACGCAGTAGAAGGTTTTGTTACAACATTCAAAAGAAAGATAAAAGCTATTATGTAGAGTCAAAGAGTTAATGTGAAAAATGTGATCCAAAAATTTTTATTTGCGTATAGAACGTCCAAACATACGACTACTGGGGAATCTCCTGCAAAATTATTGTACAACCGAGAGTTACGAACACCTTTGGCATTGCTACGTGCTGATAGTAGAAAAATTATAGAAATGAAACAAGAAAGTCCAATAAAAAATTTTCACGGTAACAGGATAGAAACTTTTAAAAGTGGAGACGTAGTAATGGCTACAGATTTCCGTAAATACCACCCAAAAATGACAAAAGCTGAGATTGTAAAGGAACGTTCCCCAAGAAGCTGTATTGTACGATTTGAAGGGGGAGGAGAACATAAGAGACATTATGATCAGTTGACACGTTGGCGAAACGACTTTGGTACAAAGAACGCAAAACCCGAAACGATCGATTTTAAACATAGCGCACAGAGCAACGCTCTCATAAGAAAATCGAGGCGTATTAAGAAACCCGTTCAACGTTATAATGCCTCTATAGAACCATGTAAATAGTGTAAATAATTTCTTTATCAATTTATGTATGCGAACATTATAAAAGGGGAAGGATGTAGTGTATGTACACTTACACATATACACACGTACGTATACGCTAGCGCTCCTAGCGTCGCATCATGATCGGAATAATAGTATATTACGATACAAGTGGCATAAATAGTCCATTACGGCACGGCGTGTATCAGCACCCAAGCGTAGCAAGGGAGCTAAACGCCGTGCTGTATCGGTCTATTTATGCCACGAGTATCGTACGCTATTTTATAGCACTGACTAGCATAAATCCGCTGTCACGCCTATCCGTGGCCTAAATAGTCCATTTTTGCACCGTGAAGTTAGCGCCCGAGCGTAGCGAGGGCGATCAGCACGGTGCAATAATCGACTATTTATGCCGCGGATAGGCGTGACATAGATGCGGATTTATGAGAAATAACCTTGAAGTGACCTTCACAAAGCTAATCGGGCAAAATGGACACCGGATTTGGATTCCCAAAAATGATGAACTCAATTTACATAGATACACCCTGACGTAACAGAGAGAAACGGATCCTGGATTCGGATTCAGCGACCCAAAAACATATATGTGCATTTTTCAGATTTTTTTACGGACTTTCATCAATTTGACTTCCAAATGTCCTTGACCCTGACGTGATAGAGACAAATGGACCCCGGATTCAGCGACCCAAAAAACATGCATTTTTTCAGATTTTTTCACGAACTTTCATCTATTTGACCCCTAAATGACCTTGACCCTGACGTGATAGAGATAAACGGACCCTTGATTCGAATTCAGCGACCTAATAAACATATAGATCTACCCACGGGATCTATTAAAACAATTCTTTTTCAACCAAGTAAGCAGAAAATGTCAATTTTCATACGAATTTCTTGTTTTGGCGGTGAATTTTGAGGGTATAAATGGGGTGCTAATGATGTTCACTTTTTTCTAAGCGGCGCTACTTAATTTTGTCCATACCCAAGTCAAAATAAAAAAATGTGCAGCGCTGTCGCGCCCTTTGATTCATAATAAAAATATAATTTTACATTACTATTATCTAGACATATTTAAGATACAATATTCTGTTAATCATTATTTGAATCGCGAACGAAGCGAGCTGATCCTGCTGTATCTGTATCTGAGATACTAAGACGATACATATTGTTAAAGAAAGTCTACTGGCGATCGGTTCAGTGACGGTGGGTCACACGGTGGCAGCGATCGGGAGGATAGTCGGGGAGTCAGGGCATCAAAAAATCCAGTTTTTGGAAGTTCATGCCACCTGCAATTTTATTATTGGAATCGGTAGTTAACAACATACTGATTACAACATTAAAGTCTCTAATGAAGCAGGTCGGGAAGGTCATTATTATTGCAAAATAAGTTCAAAAATGCATTTTTTTCAGTTTTTCGTGAATAGTTCTGCACTGAGAAAAGGCGTTACTTGAAGCAAGAGGAATCTGCTTGATTCAAATAGAAAATCTGTTTGGCATTTTGGCTTAATAGAAATCCTCTTGCATCAAGAAGAAAATCTGTTTCGCCCGTATCCGCTTTCAAAAAACAAATATATACTTGATTCAAGAAAAATTTTGTTTGAAAATTATTCATAAAGAATATTTTTAACTAGCGACTTTAAACGGCCTTCACGCATATTTATTTATTTAAATTAAATAAATTAAACAGTGTAGATGACTAAAGGAAATATCCGAAGGAGATAGAGGAAAATAGTAATCATATACATTTTATTAGAAATTTGTATATTCAAAATGAAAATTACATAAATGTCATGATATAAAAATTGCCATCATTAGCTGATACATTTTTTCGCAAAGGGCTGCAATTCAACAGCTCCTTTGAATTACAAATAACCCAATCAACCTGCGATTCGATTAAGAATGCATAAAGATGCTTGCTCTCTCCGAGAGCAGACCAAAGCTTACAGATAACAAAAATATCTTTCGTATCTTCGATATACAAGATATGAAAGATTTCCGCAAATGTAGGCAATATCCCTGCGGCCTCCAGCAGGTAACATTATGGTTAAAGTATCACGATGGCAAAAAATCGCTGGGAATGAGGAATATCTGTAGTTATTTAATCCATCGGGTGTACTTATAAGTATTTGGTTAGCTACGCAGATTCTGTTAATTTGATAAATTTTCCGGACTTTGCCGAAAATTAGATAAATCGTGTACCTAGTTCGATATTTCTTGTAATAAAAAAATGTCTGTTAGAGGCAAGTATATTTTATATTCACCGCAAAAATATCGTAATTTTGACGGAAATGTATATCTACTGTAACGAGCGGCGAGATATTCGTATTTACGCGCGCTCGTTCGTTGCGAGGCAAGTAACCGTGGCAGACGACGTCGGCGATCAGCGCCGACATCTTAAATTCACGAGCGAAGGAACACGAGAGGCAGACTCGAATTCGTTTTGGCTGTGTCAACACGTACGCGCATCCGTCAACGATCCGTGGATCACGTTCCGCACCCGGCGCACGAGGAGGCTACGACGTACCGTCATCGACTGGAGGGACGCCTCCAGTTCCAAGAGAGACCGTTACTCCTATTCCTGGGGTCCGCCGTAGTGGATACGAGACGACGAGGCATCCGCGTTCGGGCAGCGAGCGAGTAAGTTGTGATATTTATCCAAATTCCCACACGAAGCTGTCGAAGGTCGAGGCTGGTTGCCACCGAGTCTTCGGCCCGGTTTCGTGTAAGATATCTGCGCGCGTTCTTCTTGCTATCGCGCGCGCGAACTCTGTAATACCATTTACAATACTTTGAAGTAAGACACTATACATCAACTCTTTCATTATCTAAGCCACACGCTTTGTCATTCGAGTATCCCGAACTCCTCGTCCACTGTTAGGTTCGACTGTCATACGCGGAGGAAGCGTGGTGCACCGGGTACACCACGCGTTTGTAGTGACGAATTGGCGAGCCAACGCACGAGCCATAGCGTTGCACTCCGCGGCTAACGTTCGCGCGCTATCGCCCGGCTCACATCGAGGGAACAGCCACATGCGTCGTAGATTCGATATCGTGGTGACGTGCGGTGCTCGCATTTCGCACCATTACACTACTTACAGCAAACATACTTATACTTGCTGCAAGCGGATTGACGGCAAGCGGAATTTGGATCTTGCTTCAAGTATCCTATTTTCTCAGTGTGGTGCTATTGGTTTTAGGAAAAAATGTAATCAGATAAAATTTGTTCAGAATTAAATTCTCTACAAAGATAGTGTGGTTGAAAATAAAAAATTTCTTTTTTTCAATTGCAAAATCGTTAAAAATGGCAAAAGACTGAAGAATGCACATATCGACAAAGCAAGTACAAAAAATGCTTAATCGTTATTGAAACAGCACTAGAGGATGTCTTTTGGTTAGTAGAACATATGATTCCAAGGATTTTTTTCTATCTCAAAATGGCGGCCCATTGCAAAATTATTTGTTCAAAAACTTCGAATAGCTGCGAATTTCAATTTTGAGAATCGCGACAAATTGCATCGTAATGTACGTAAAAAAACATGAATTCAAAAAAAAATCATTACAATCGAAGCAATAGAACCCGAGATCCTTAATTTTCAGTTATTGAACGATTACGTCGAAACTATTCGGTCGATTTACTTGAAATTTTGCACAGTAATAGCTGAAGTAATACATTAATACAAGATTTTTTCCGAAGGTTATAGGTGGCTCAATTCAGCTCAAACAAGCAATGAATTAAGCAAAAATTTCGCGCGTGGCCGAGAGCGCGGCGCGGTAGTGGGGGTAGCTCAGCCAGCGCGGCGCAAATATTTTGACTATACTTGCAAATTTATTTTAACAGCAACAAAAGGTCGTACGACGATGAATTTTTTTTTTTTAATCTGCACATTTTTTTCTCAATTTTTCGATTATGCCAATTACAATAACGTAGATGCCATGGAAACGCCGGAAACTCACGTTTTGACTCGTGACGAGGGGTTACGGCAGCAGTTTCAGTCACTCACAGCTCAGGCTGAAGAACGCACGATTGAGTCCCGAGAGGCCTTTATCCAGAGTCGCATTTTTGATGCTCTGGAAAACCGGAAAAAACGTCTGGACAGAGCTACGTAATCTTGGGCTACTGCCAAGGGCAAGGGAGGAGTTGCACGGCTTCTCACCGGATGAGCTAAACACTCATTTTGCAGGGGTTTCCGTGTCTCAAAGGGAGTGCGATGCGGGCCTAAACTCAATTTTGTCGACAGCCAGGGACGATGGTTTTACTTTTCGTGAAGTGACTTTTTCTGACGTAGTTCCAGCGGTCGTTCACTTCTCTTTGCAGGGAAAGAGAGAAGACAGTATATCCCAAAACGTGATTGCGAAATCCCTACCGGTCATAGGGCAACACCTTGCTGACATCTTTAATTGCTTTCTGTCAAGGGAAGTCTTTCCTGAGGCCTGGAAGAGAGCTCATCTGGTGCCATTAAATAAAACAGCAAATCTATCAGCTGCCTCAGACTTCCGCCCCATTGCCCTCTTGAGCTTTCTCTCCAAGGTGCTTGAGAAGATTGTCCATGAGCAAATTTCGGAATACCGTGAACCCAGAAAGGTCCTTGATTCCCGGCAAACCAGTTTTCGGCAACATCATAGCACGCAAGCGGCACTACTTAGTCTGTCAGAGGACATCCGAGTGGGTATTAACAGCAACAAAAAGCTAGTCACCATCCTATTGATGCTTGATTTCAGTTGACCGTTCGACACCATTTCGCCCTCAAAATTGCTGCATAAAATTATCAATTTGGGTTTCTCTAGGTCCGTGGTCCGGTGGGTCAGTACATCTCGGGTCGTAATCAGCGAGTGGTAACTAAATCTCACGGTGGATCTGATTAGCTTAGATGTTGATCGACTGTCAGCTGTCGCGCGAGCGGTGTCGGCGTGGGCGGGGAACTACGACCTTCGCCTCATCGTAGGGAAGACAAAGGGAATCATTTTCGGCTCGGAGTATAACATTAACAAGTTGCAGAACCTAAAACTTCCCGGCATCGAGGTGGAGGACGGGGTCTTCGTTCCTTTTGTCGACACGGTGACGAATCTTGGGGTGGTCATGGATTCGAAATTGACGTGGAAAGCGCATGGTAGACGTGATCAGCCGAAAGTTTAATAGTCCTTTATGGTCTCAGAACTTTTAGATCTTGCACCACCGAGACCTTGCGCGAGCAGCTGGCAAATGCTCTCGTCATCCCTCACTTGGACTATTGTTTTCTGGCCTTCCTCGGTTTATCGGGTGAGCAACAAACGCAACTTTAGAGACTGCAAAACTCCTGCATAAGATATATATGTGGTGCTAAGAAGGGCGAGCACATTACTCCCTACAGAAGGAAACTGGATTGGTTAACAGTGGAGGCAAGAAGGGAGTATTTTGCGATAGTACAGCTCTACAAAGCGATTGTTATGGGTCAGCATCCGTACCTTGTCGCTCTTTTTCATAAAAAGCAATCCAGGACCTTGCGTAGGAACCCACGAGAGCTTGAAATTCCGAGTTCACGTACTGACACCGGCCTGAAGTTGTTTAGCGCTCAAGGTGCCCGCCTCTGGCACTCTGTACCGGGTAACATAAAAAAAACCGCTGCCAATTCTTTGGCACGTAGCTTCCTTCAACCTTATGTATCGCTTTAATATCTAAATTGTTTTTACTTCATATATAATTCTATAAAGTTTTTATGCTTTTTCGTTTGATGGATAAAATTATTTCGAAATAATTATATTACATAATCAATGCGTAACTGAAAATATTGTTTGTACAATTTGGTTGCGTTAAAATTTATAATAATCAGGACGGCAATTATTGGCATAAAATAGTATATTGTATATTGCAACTAGGGGGGACAATTGGCTTTTTCTAGCGAAGGTGATATTTTGAGCACGAGTGGGAGTCGAGGGCGCCCGAGTCGGACATGAGTGNATCAGGGCGGCAATTATTGGCATAAAATAGTATATTGTATATTGCAACTAGGGGGGACAATTGGCTTTTTCTAGCGAAGGTGATATTTTGAGCACGAGTGGGAGTCGAGGGCGCCCGAGTCGGACATGAGTGCTCAAAATATCACCCGAGTCTGAAAAAGCCACTCCCCCCTTGTTGAACACCGTACTTTTTATGATACGTGCATGAATAGACCCTTTTTTAAGCATGCAAAAGGAATAGGAAATTGAGAACTCTTTGACGCATAGCATATTTTCAAAATTTTTAAGTTTTTAAAATTATATTTAAATTTTTTTTTAAGTTTTTAAAATTAAAGTAGTCTATAGAATAACATTCGATAATCATGATGTTTTAACGAAAAGTTCAAAATTTAGTTTCCGAGATATAATGATAAGGATATAGTTCGCGGAACGTATCTAAAATCACCAGTGATCGAAAAATCGCCATGAATATACGCACATGCGTAACTGAAAATCTTATTTTTAACGAATTAATAAAACAAAAACAGCAAAAAACGAGTCTAAGTATAGATTAAAATCCATTAATGGAAACTGAGATCGAAGCGATACAGTTTTCAGTTATATAGAGTATACAGGGTAAGAAAACAAAATTTTGAAGCTTAATATCTTTAAAACTAACTGGTATCATAAACAACCCAAAGAAAGAGATAAAGGTGCTATATAATGCTAACTAAATCCAAAATTTTAAATTGATTATTGCCTTTTTACTCCAGTTATCGCATCACGTAGAAAAAACGACTCATAGTATACAGGGTGAAAAAACAAAAGTTTGAAGCTCAATATCTTTGAAACTAACTGGTTTTATAAAAATCCCAAAGAAAGGGATCATTGTGCTATATAATGCTAACTAAATCCAAAATTTGAACTTGATTATTGCCTTTTTACTCCAGTTATCGCGTCACGTAGAAAAACGATTTTTTTCAGTTTTTGATGTTTTTCTCAGGATCTGCCCCATGAAATGACTTAAAATTTAAGTGGTATATAGTTCTAATTACCTTCAATAATCATATATTTTTTTAGAATGATTCGCTATTTAGTTTTTGAGTTATAACGATTTAAAAAAATTGCACTGTATGGTGTATAATAAAAGAACGACGAACGATAATATAAATTTTTCACGGTAAAAACATAGGCAATTTCATTTTCTTTCAGGTACATATTAAGCAATTTACTTTTATTAAGTTTTCCGACAACTTTGTTGGCAAAAACTGAAATCTCAAAACTAAAAAATCACTACAAAAAAAAACGCGTATATAAATTGTAAAAACGGACTTTCGTCCCACTATCTTCTAGCAAAAACAAAGAAAATGAGTCTTGGTGGGTTAAAATCCACCAAGTAGAAGCTGAGAAACAGGCGTATACATACGCACACACACACACACATACATCCGTACGGACATTTTCTAAAAACACCATTCTTCGACTAAAAATTCATCAAAACACACTTCCCACATCTTTTTACACAAACTCCAAAAATTACTATTACAATGATTCCTTAGGAAGGAAGCAATATCTCATCGCTGAGAATTTTTAAAAACGCGATCCGCAAATACGTTCATCAAAAATATGTCGGTATGCCCTGCAAAGACGACTGATGTTAATGCAGCTTCAGGCTCACGTAATTGTAAGTAGTTAAGCTCTCACTCCCCTGCTCGATGCAGAGGAACGTAGGAGCTAGGGTTAAGTACCTTTAATCGGGGTATCGGGGTATCGGGGTTAAGTCTATCCAGAGGATGGCCAGACGATGCTGCAAGAAGTATACAACCGAACAATGCTGCAGGAAGCAGACGGCTGGAAGATGCAGAAAGAAGAAGACGAGTTTGACCCTGAATCCCTAATTACTTCGGTTGATGGGGAATGTGTAGTAATGTGAAACCCCAAAGAAGACGCCAAATAAGCTAATTAACGGGCCCCACGGAAGTATTGTTTAACAGTGGTGCCTGTGGGGATCCGTTGTCGGAGGGCCACTTGTGCATAGCTTGCTCTGCCTACGCCACATAAAAAATACATACATACATACACACACACACACATACATTCATATATGCATATATCTTTTTCAAACGTATTTTTTGAACTCAGGGACCTCGAAAACATCCAAATTCATCGGAATCTTTGATTCGAAAATTTGCATCGTTATAAGACTTTCTCTTTTAGTTAGCAAAAAAATATTAAATATTATCTTTTTAAATTTTCAAAAAACTATAATGTATGTTTTATTGATTTCAGGTTTTCACAGATACAGATGGTATTTATACTTATACATATAAAGCTGAGAAAAATGAACAATGTCTAGCCTGCAGTCAAGTATCAAGAGAACTTAAACTCAATAGTATTAACTTGAAACTAAAAGACTTGATTGAGTTGCTGTGCTCACGAAATGATTTACAAATGAAAAATCCTGGCATTACAGCCAATATTTTTGGGAAAACAAAAACTTTATACATTCAAAGTGTACCAAGTATTGAAGAAAAAACTCGACATAATTTATCAAAAACATTATTTGATCTAGGATTACATAATGATTCAGAGATAATAGTTGCAGATGATACAACACCTAATACTGTCGTGTTTAAGCTTAGAATTACAACATAACAACGATTGTTTGATCAAATAAAAAACAAAATATATTTTTAAATTAAAAATATTATTCATAAACTAATTATATAACAAACATAGTTTAGTACGATTATTGATGATCATAGCAACCACATAAAACATACTTTTTACGACCCAAAAAAAAAAATAAATATTTTAGAAGTTTGTCAAACGGCATAAGCGAGATTAACGCATAAATTTTTTACTACCTGAGATGCAACTTGAGTAGGTTTAACAAAATAATAAGTTTTTGCGAGTTTCCAATAAGCCGAGTGGTCTGATCAAAGAACTTGACTCGACAAGCTCAAGTTGGTCCCAAGTAGGGTTGTGCGAGTTCCCGAAAAGTCAAGTTTCGCACCCGAAAAACTCACCTTGACAAGTTGGGTCAAGTCAAGTTACTCGAATTATTCGAGCCGCTCGAATTTTTTAATCTATTTTAATATTTGCAGCTTAAAACGTTCGGGAATTTAACTTGACTTGGGTTTTTAAGAGACTTACATTATTTTAGGGATGCATATCCTTTTAAAACATGCTAGACTTGCTAGGATCGGTGTTCTTACTGATATTGTCTGCTTACTTTAGCTGTGACAAAAGGTGACTCGATAACGGTTTCAGGAATATGTTAATATATCTCAATTTGAATCTATTTTAGTATATTCTGATCTGTTTATAAAAATTAGAACATTGATTCTAAAAATTCCTATAAATAATAACACTATCAACCTTATAATGACTGATAACCATCCCTACGGATAATTCATAAATCAGAACTAATAAAAACTTCGGTATTCTGAAATTCCAAAAAAACAAATCAATAACCATTGGACGTCATTAATTATCGTTTAATATGATGCAGTATTGTAATTATATTTTCTGGCACTTATCCTTCATATGAGTTGACGCGCTACATGTAGCCTTATTCCAGCGGTGGATTGACGCCTTGCACCGTATCGTAAAGCATTTTACATGTAAGGCACAATTGCACATAGCTCACGCTTCGTGTTCGCTTGATTGCCTGACAATCGCGCGAATGTCAAGCAATCAATTAAAACTCGTGTTTTATGCGTGCATCATTATCTAGTTATTGAAGTGATAACTTCTCATAGAAGGGCAAACCTACGGCTGGACGTCAAGCCCAACGCACAGTGGGGCCAAATGGAAAAAAATGGACAAAATTTTGTTTCTGTTCGGTTTGCACTTCAAATGACTTCTACCGCGGTGGAAATGTTCTTTAGAAACTCTCTTTTATGGATCCGTTTCCCCCTTGATGATTCCCATCAATTTAAAATTTGGTATGGAGGAGGAAAACCATTAGAATTTCATGAATTTCACCGTATTTGCAGATATACGAACTAAAACGTGCTTTAAGCGTGGCAGTGACTAAAATAGCTTTAATTGTGGTCAGTTATTTTAATCGCTGCCGCGCTTAAAGCATGCCAAGTTTATCAAGGCCTTCATCAACGAAAACTCCCTATAGTTGGTCCCTTACGGTGCCGCGCATCACAAACAGGATTCCGACACCTGGCTTGACCTTTGTTTAATCGATGAGCACGATCGCCTGCTCTCACACTGGAAGACTAATACTCCCTTCATGAACGCACATGACCTTATCACGGCCACACTTGGCGCACAGATTCCACGCCACGTACCTAAAACTTACTCATACAGAAACTACAAGGGAATCTGTGCCGAGAAGCTGAGGGATCTTCTCGGGACATGTGACTGGTCATCGCTCGCTACTATATCACTTAACGAATGCATCGCCATCCTAAACGCTAACTTGACAAACGTCATCAATCAACTCGCCCCATCACGCACAGTGACTCCTGGACCTAAGCGTCACCCGTGGTTCACCACTTCATTCATTCACCACTCACTCTTCGTGACCTACTGACAGAAAGAAACAGACTCTACAGGCGGTTTCGCAGAACACGTCTTCCCTGGGATCTATACTGTAACTGGAGTTTCCCTCCAGTTATTGGAATACAAATACTCCTCGCCCGGGACTTTATTTTACCCGATTGGCGCCCGATTGTTCACCGCGAACGTCAGAGCCTTGCGACTCTTTGTTTCCGGCGCGAGGGATTTGCAACGATAGCTGTGCTCGGTTAGCTGCAGCCCCGAGAACGGATAGGAGAGACGGCGGTCCGGGGAATACAAAACGCAGGGTTTAGGTTAAACAAACTCATATATATTGTACTTTATTCGTCTACAATAGAGATATCCGCGACAACAACACTAGATAAGATTCTCATGAACAAAGGCAGCCGTAATAACGCTTAGATAACCCACGTGACTTGCGCGCGTCTCAAGACTCGGAAAACCCTCTTTTCATTCACTCTTTCGCACACTACCACTTTAATCACTAATTCCGCACACGCCGGAACTTCCTATTACTACGAATGCCCGGCCACTTCACGCCTCGTGCGTCCAAGTGCCGGCGCCAAGTACAACACTAGTCCTATTCTATCACTATTTTACACGTTAAGACAACTTTACGACGAGGTAGCCTTTTTACGCTAATCCAATTGGCCGGAGAAGGGATCGATTCATCAACCTTAATCCTCTGAAGAGCGAAGTCTCCGGTGATTAGCCTCGGACGAATCAGGTAGAAGCACGAGGTAGCGGTAGAGCACGTCAGTCCTGGAGCAGTCGGGGCAGACGAGTGTCCGCTCGAACGCTCGCGGCTCGCCGCCGCCGCTCTGCTCTCCCTAGCCGCCGGATTCCACGCGCGCCTATCGGTCAGCGCGGCGAGGCCCGACGGCCCGCGCGCTCGCAACGCTATAGGTTCGTGCGCTGTCGCACCCGCACATGCGTATAGACATCAGTGAACGCGCCGTCAGAGAAGATAGCCGCGAAATTCAAACTCTCGCTACGCGCAGGCAACCTCTCGCTCGCAGGCGACTAAGATAACCTCAGCCGCGGAACCCGTGGTGACTCCCAATGCTCCGTTGTCCGGGCCCTGGACTCGGGTAGCATCTGTCACCACGAACGCAAGACGCTGTAGTTATTGTTCCCGGCGTTCTTGTGGACGAGCTGATGTCACGCTGGTCCTGCTGCATCGGACTCTCACGTCATCAGTCTCCACGAAAGGCACGTCACCTGCATCGCATCTCGCTGTGCACGCGTTAACTCGAACGTCCTGTCGAGGTAATCGGTTGCTGCGGTCGCCCCAACGTTGGTCATCTCCTCGTGTCTCTCGCTCTTGAGTATATGACGTCCAAAGTGCTTTTTGTCCGCCGCGGCCACTGCCCTGTCTCCTGTCGTTTACTCGGGAAATAAACGACATTAGTATTATACACGTACACATTCATACAGCCTTGAGACGCTCCATCCCGTCTGCTTGGACCTCGGTGTCACAATACATTTATAGACAAGCCGTGTTACAATACATTTATAGACAAGCCAAGGATGACGCTCATAGACTGGTCGAGAATGCCAGGATGAACTATTACCATTCACGCCTGTCAGACCTGATCGATGTCGGCGAGATCTGGAGAGATCTCGAGAAACTTGGAATCATCACCACCAAGGAAAACACTTCTTCTCGCTTCTCCATAAAAAAACCTTAAGGTGGGGTTCTTGTGTTTTTCGACCGAAAAATCGAAAAATTTTTTTCCTCAAAAGTGCCCTAATGTGTACGTAGAATAAGGGTCGAAGTTCCTTTTTTGCCGCTAAATTTTTTTTTCTTGAAAAAATAAGTTTTAGAAGTTTCTGAAAGAAATTAATAAGTTATAATTTTACAGGATTTTTAAGATCATTATTGCCAAGTTTTGAGACTAATTATAGTGAGGTTATGTCAAGATAAAAATAAAAATATATTAATGTTATCATTCAAGACAGTACGGATGATATTGAAATTGTTTATAATGATTTATGTACAGAGAAATAGATTATTTATACGATGATATGAAAAGCAGTACTTTTTTACAAAAACCTCATTTACTCAGCTTTATGTTTTGAAATATTGAAAATGTATCCTGCGCAATACATTTTAATATCATGATTCCAAAAAAATTGGGTGAATTCCTTGTTAGTATTACAACAATTCATAGTGATTACATTTTTATTTTAGTCAGATATAATATCAGTGGTAAATTCAGGTACGTCAACATTTATTGTGAATTAACTAATTTTGTTATACATTTTATGTGTTTAGATGACATATTTATTTAGAGAGATTACAAAATCAATTTTAAAATCTAATCACTATCACGGCGATGGCTCCGTGGTAAACCACCTGCCTCCCGGTCAAGGGGTCGTGGGTTCGAGCCCCCATCAGGGCGATCAGTTTTTTCAGATCCGATGGAAAACTTACTCACGACACCGGGTTTGAGAAAGGCGTAGGTGTGATGAGCCTACCCTGGAAACTTTCGAACGCTAAAATTCATCTAGAAACACAACACGATACGTTGTGAGGCCATGAACTTTCGAGTTCGAAAAAGCCACCCATTTATTTATTTTAATCACTATCATTCTTTTTCATCGACTGAAGGAATACACTCAATTTTTTTGGAATCATGACATGCGTATGGGTTGCGCAGGATACTTTTACAATATAGCTATTTTATAATAAACAATTCTGCTTCATATGCATTATCTCAGTAAATATTAGATAAATAAGCCAAAGTCAAAATCTCAGCTGACTAGATCTAAAGGAAAAAAAAGTCTAAACACAAGAACCCCACCTTAACATGGATTTCAGCGGAATTTCCAACGACCCGCTCACCTTTGCTGTTGAGGAATATCTGCGTACCCTTGAAATGAATGAATTTGAGAATGGCTTTGCGTCGTCTTTCTTTCGTCGATTGTCTCATCGAGAACTTTTTTATAGTACTTTAAGGTTTTTTACAGCCGCAGAGCCATTTTTGCATGGTTATTTATTTATAAATCCCAATTTAACAACTTATTAAAATCACGCTAAAAGTCTTTCAAAATAGTAAAATGGGTATTATGGCGATTCTGTATCATAGTTTGGAGGTCTAAGAAGGTATAACTAGCGCGCCACGCGCGGCCTTACGGCCGCGGTGACTTGCCGCCTTGTATCGCTTCGCGCTCGCTGTCTGACCTTACTACTTAATCTAATTATTAGGAAAAAAATCCATGAAAAAATATGTATTATTCATCTTTTTTTCGTATACAATTAAAAAATGTGTTGGCCATACATAGATTCAAAGTTTTTACAAATATTTTATTTTTTGACTTATGATTTTTAATATTGTTGATTTTCGAGTAGACATTCATATAAACATTCTCTTATTGCAACGAAATAATTAAAAACCCTTTTTTATTCCGTAAGATTAGAAAAAATTATCTTTTTATAGTACTTGAATTCAAATTAAACATTCGAAATTTCATAAGGTGGCCAAATTCGGAACTATCCTATTGGTGGAAAATACATTGATTTATATTTTAAGCTGTGACTGTGACGTCACGCTTAACTAACCGAATTCCATCCCGTTCCTACCCTGGTAGAATCGGTAACCCACTTAATGGCCAGTTCTTGGCATAGAATCTAAGAACTAGACAGTTTTATTTGCCATTTCTTATGCAGAATGTAACGCTTTTTCTTCCACTTAATGGGCAGTTCTTGGATTCAATCTGTGTACCTTGTTTTTATGTACAAACTGCCCATTATAGTTGGTCGAGTTACACGTGGCTTATCGCGGTTCGAGGTTAGAATTGGAAAGTCGTGGCTAGCAGGCTTCGATTCGAGTTTTTTGGTTATAGGAAAGTATAGAATAATTATTTGCATCTGAAAAAATTCGGTCTGACCGGGGATTTGAACCCACGCACTCCACGAGGACAAATATGTACGGTCGTGGCCCTTAACCGACTGAGCCACGCAGACGTTCTTCCACACAAGCCTTACGAACTTCGTCATATGTTTAATTTATTAAAATTATTCAGTTTACGCCTTAATATTAATAATTTTGTATCTTGCATCCAAAAAACTAATTGATTTATTGATACTTTCATGAAATATAATTCTCACCCATAAAAAAATACACAAGATATCGCTACTTTTGAGGAATTTAAAATGTCTAGTTTTTTCACATTTTACTTAGCCAGTTTCTACCTTTACCACCATTTTAAATAGGCGCTTTTCTACCAGGGTAAAGTCGTGAATTTTGTGCAAAGATAGTTTATTACATAATTTGAACAGAAAAAGTATTAGTTTTATTATCAGCTAAGCAAAGCCGAACAGCTGTTCGTTGGCTCTGTCGAAGCGAGGCAGCGAGCTCGACCACTGCGCATACATCTGCGCATCGATCTGGCGACCGGTTGGCGACATGCCCATGAAGCCGTCTGCCGTGTGTGTTTTGACGTTTTGAAGCTGCCTCCCGGCCTCCGCTAACCGCAATGTTTTGCTCTGTTTAACTTTTCGGCGATATAAGTGAGTGCGTAACAACGACGCGATGCAGCAATGTTATATGTAGTTTTAAAATCAGAACAGAAGTGCTGCTATGGTGCCTATACGTGTTTACAAGCAACATCTGCTCACCGTGATCCCGCTCGCGGATCAGCTGCTCGCGGTTGCTGCTTTGTAAGACAGTGCAAAAGGTATTCAAAAGTGATGCACCCGGAATGGCACCGACGATGCGATGTGTGAGCAGTGTGAGTGTCAGTTCATGAAGGAGTGCTGCAGTATAGGAAGACATGTAGCTCCAACAAGAAACTTGAGTTTTTGCTTGGAGGTTATCCTTTGTTTTGCTTCCTTCCTAAGGAAGCCTTATAATAGTAATTTTTTGAGTTTGTGTAAAAACATGTGGGAAGTGTGTTTTGATGAATTTTTAGTCGAAAAATGGTGTTTTTATAAAATGTCCGTACGGATGTATGTGTGTGTGTGTGTGTGTGCGTATGTATACGCCTGTTTCTCAGCTTCTACTTGGTGGATTTTAACCCACCAAGTCTCATTTTCTTTGTTTTTGCTAGAAGATAGTGGGACGAAAGTCCGTTTTTACAATTTATATACGCGTTTTTTTTATAGTGATTTTTTAGTTTTGAGATTTCAGTTTTTGCCAACAAAGTTATCGGAAAAGTTAATAAAAGTAAATTGCTTAATATGTACCTGAAAGAGAATAAAATTGTCTATGTTTTTACCGTGAAAAATTTATATTATCGTTCGTCGTTCTTTTATTATACACCATACAGTGCAATTTTTTAAAATCGTTTTTTGAATTGGAGTACTCCTGCGAATGCTGCTCCTGCTCATTCTATTGATGTGCTGATACATTCTTCTTGCAAGATGCTACTTGGATGAAGATTCACTATCGCTTAAGATCTACGACTGGTTTTCCTTTGCTCTATTTCCTGTGTTCATTATGTTTATATCTATTGTGTCATGTGCAGTATAATCAGTGTAATTTTGTGATCTGTTTTTGGAGTTGTAATACCGATGCCTCCCAAGATCACCCTGGACTGGATTCAATATCTTTCTCTCTCTCTCTCTCTCTCTCTCTCTCTCTCTCTCTCTCGCTCTCTCTCTCTCTCTCTCTCTCTCTCTCTCCGAGCTAGATTTATGGTATCTGATCGTGTTACTTAGCATCTCTGGCTGATGTTATCACCAGGAGACAACCTTAGAATTACATTTGAACTTTTTGCAAGTGCTGGTTGGCGTTTCTAGCTGGCTCAACCACCTGCGAATGATCCTGGAGCTCTATTTCTACTATCCGACAGTCCTGTTTGGCGTTGCCAGCTGATTGTATCACCTTGAGACGATCTTGCAACTAAATTGATGCTGTCTTGGAGTATTGGTTGGCGTTCTTGGATACGTCAACTATTTTAATACGAATCTGGATATGGATTTATACTATCTGACAAGGTAATTTTGGAAATATTAGAATAAACTTGAACTGTATGTTGAATTTATATTGTATCTTCAATAAGTTTTAACTTGAAACGCTTTGTCCCCTATGATAAGACCTACCTTACCCCAGCCTGCAAAATAATGATATTTGCAATAAAAAAAATACTAATGGATATTTTTTTAATAGCTCAATTCAACTACGTTGTCCTTTGAAATTGCTCACCTTAATTTATTTATTTAAAAATGAATCTCTCTTTGTACATACGCGAAATGAGCTGTTTATGCTGCGAAGTATAACATCGTACGGAGCGTAACGTCGACGAAGAAAAAATGCAAGGGTAATTATAGTCAACCGATGTGAATCATTCATGTTCAGACGGACACGGGCGAGTGTAGCGTAATTCGATTTTATTATACGCGAGTAAGAGAAAAAATAGAGTGAGAGATAAATATATATATATATATATATAGAGAGAGAGAGAGACAGAGAGGGAGAGAGAGGGGTTAGTGTTCGATCTGCTATTTCTCTCTTTTTCGCGCTCTTGCCCAATTCGAATGTTTGTTCGCATGTCTGTAAAATACTGTTAAAAATTTTTTTATTGAAATTTTTGCATTTGTTTGGCTAGCTGCCATTTGAAATGGTGTTGTGCACACACGTGAGCGACCTTATACCTTATTTTCCTTAAAAGGTTCTCATCCAGACTTTACTTTCTGAATAATAGCGGATTCATTATTACTATGTCGTAGCTTAGTTGCTAATAAACGATTAAATTTTTTTAAATATTATACAGAAAATTCAAATGAGACGAGCTCGCTGATCGCATTCGACGTATTAGATGATAGTCCGTTAGAGCACGAATAATGGGAAAACATCTTACTAGTATCACTGGTGTACCCGGGGACTTTAAAAAAGATACATGAATACACAGATACAAGACTTTGTGCTAATTGCTTGCAAAACCAAACATGCTCGAACATTTGGTGATGAGACGATCAGCCTTCTTTAGCTATATATAACGTTATAGACCTCGTAAATATAGCAGAATTACTGGCTCTTTCGCAGTTATTCGATTTCCGCGACACTACATGGTACATTTCGATGTTACTTAAAAGTTTTATTTACCTTATACTTTCTTTCCCTTTTTTGAAAAAAGACTCCCACTATACAGGTACCATATGTTATAATATATGCTGAGTATTCCCAGAATGGGAATGACTCCCCGGATCAGTCTACTAGAGAGATCCCCGGGCGCAGAAGAAACGGATTAATTAAAGTTAGATTACTAAAATATTAGTAAAAATACTACTGAAAGGACCAGCGGCGAGGCGAGACTGCAACTCAAGTGGCTGGACCCGGACTTCCTTCTGGAATTCTCCTGCACGTGCACTTAGTTACGTAAGGAGATGTTATCTGGATGAGTAATGGAGTCGAACTGTACTGCGCCGGAGCCCTCATTTTGCTCGCGAGCTGTGGAGACGCGAAGCAAGAAAGAGATAGCGCGATGCGCAGAAACGCAATTATATTTACATGTGAACTCAGCGCGTCGGTGGAAAACGCGCACGCGCTGCCAAAGACTGGTTAGATTTATCCTCTCCCGCGGCATCACACCCGCGAGCGAGAGAGAGATAGATCGAATGCAGGGACGTATGAAGTCTCGCTGGGACCCCTGACTAAGCACAACCTCGTGGTCAGCTGCGCTGGATCTCCTATCTCTATCCAGCCCCTGGATATGACCTACCCTACCCCAGCCTGCAAAATAATGATATTTGCAATAAAAAAAATACTAATGGATATTTTTTTAATAGCTCAATTCAACTACGTTGTCCTTTGAAATTGCTCACCTTAATTTATTTATTTAAAAATGAATAAAGTCATTGAAAAAAAATTCATTTAGCCCTATTTTTGAACTTCCATATCTTTTGATATATATATAATATTTTTAACTGCTCAAAGTGCTAAAAAACTACTCAAGTTACATATATAATTGCTCAAGTAAAGTTTTTATCAGCTCTACTTTCCTTAATTGTTAAATAAATAAAGATAGTTTCAACGTAGGCAGTTGAGCGTTGCGCATGCGCGAAACAGTGACGCGCGGTCGCGCGGCAATTTAAGATTAAGGATCTTTAAAGCTTTAAAGGTGTTTCATAACCTCATCATAGTAAAAAAACCGCTGCCAAGTCTTTGGCACTTAGCTTCCTCCTTTTCCGATTTTTGATATTGTTTTAAATGTAATATTACGCACGCACGCACACACACACACACACACAGACAAAACCATCTGCACGGACATTTTATAAAACCATGAAAGCTCTCAAAATATACTAAGCTTTAATTATCAAATTATATGGTTTAACAAAAATAATAATGTTCAGTCACACAGAGTATACAGGGTGAGAGTTGAAGTATTTAAATCTTAGTATCTTTTAAACTAAAAGGTTTCATAAGCTACAAAAAGAACCTAGCCGAAGTGATCAAAAGATCAATCTTTTCCTAAAATTTCAACTCAATTTAAACCTTTTTACTCCCGTAATCGTACGACATAAAAAACCATTTTTTTTAGTTTTTGATTTTTATCTCGAAAAAACTATCGCCAAATTGGTTTAAATTTTTAACAAATAGTAGAGTATTGGTTGTTTTTTATTGTCATTGAATTTTTCAAACATTAACTATTTATTTTTTGAGTATATATGGTTATCGAAAAATTAACCTTTTATACATAAAAAAATGAACAGATCAGTCAATCTAGAAATCTTGCGGGAAAAAAGAGAGACAATTTTATGTTCTTTTAAGATAACAACTATGTTGAATATATTGTATAAATCATATCATTATAAAAAAGCAAAAATATTTTTCAAAAATAGAAAAATGGCTATAATATGGCCCATAAAAGGTCAGATCATAAGAACAAAAATGACCTAAATTCAGATGAGAATATAAATATATGCATGTCAAAATTTTATTAGCGAATCCGCATGGTGCCAAAATTATGGCGTATACGTACATACACACACAACACACACATCCACACACACACACAACAACACACAGCCATCCGCACGGACATTTTCTAAAAACGTATGATTGCGTACTCGCAAACACCTCCAATGCGTTTCGCACAGTATTAGCAGAAACTGATAATTTTACTAAACAAAGGCTTCCTCTTGAGGAGGAAGCAAAAAAAGAGTGTGCCTGCGTATGTATGATTGCTTTAGCACAATTCTGAGCAAAGGCATCAATGTACTAAAGCAATAATATACGCGTAGGCAAACTGTACGCGAAGGAATACGTAGATCAATGTCCGAGCGGTCCGAGCCCGCTGACGCCGGCCGACAATGCGCGGTGCACTTGCGCACGCACATTTAACCTAAAATACAATTGTTATAACTATTTTTTATTATTTAATAATCAATGAAAGTGGAGCTGGTAACAACTCTACTTGAGCAATTATAAATGCAACTTGAGCAGTTTTTTTAGCACTTTGAGCAATTTAAAATATTATATATATCAAAAGATATATGGAAGTTGAGCAATTTCAAAGGACAACATAGTTAAATTGAGCTATTAAAAAACTATCGATTACTATTTTTTTTATTCCAAATATCATTATTTTGCAGGCTGGGGTAGGGTAGGTGGCGGCTGTGGGTATGTAGAAATCTATTGCAAAGGTCAAAAAGGCGACTGTGGGAATACAGAAAACGATTACGATGGTCTAAAATGCGACTGTGGGAGTGCTGAAATGAGCTTTAAAATTTTAAAAGGCGATTATGGGAGTATAGAAAACAACGTCAAGGGTCTGAAAGGCGGCTGTGGGTATGTAGAAATCGTGAAAAATAATTAATTTTGTAATTTGCAGTTGTTAATGTTATTAACGATTCCACAATTACTGGCATTTTTTTCTTACGATATATGTAAGTTATTTTAGGAGTTCACGGAGTTCTATCCTTTTGATATCCACCTTAACCCCCACTCCCCTGATACCCCTCCCCTACAAGTGTCTTCCTAACCTATCCTTTTAGTATCGAATAGTAGCGAATATTTAAATCAAAGAATGAGTTGATTGTCCCATGTAATTATCTTCCACTAGCAGAGTAGGAGGAAGCTAAGTGCCAATGACTTGGCAGCGGTTTTTTATTATTTAATAATCAATGAAAGTGGAGCTGGTAACAACTCTACTTGAGCAGTTATAAATGCAACTTGAGCAGTTTTTTAGCACTAAGCGGTTTAAAATATTATATATATCAAAAGATATAAAAGTTTAAAAATAGGGATAAATGAATTTTTTTCATTGACTTTATTGAATTTTAAATAAATAATTTAAGGTGAGCAATTTCAAAGGACAACGTAGTTGAATTGAGCTATTAAAAAACTATCGATTAGACTTTTTTTTATTGCAAATATTATTATTTCGCAGGCTGGGGTAGGGTAGGTACAGCCGCCTTTCAGAACCTTGACGTTGTTTTCTATATTCCCATAATCGCCTATTAAAATTTAAAAGCTCATTTCAGTACTCCCGCAGTCGCCTTTTAGACCCTCGTAATATTTTCTGTATTCCATAGCTCCTGGGAGAGAGGTCTCGCCGGAGATCCGCTCGGGACTGAAGCCCCGAGCTCTCTTAAGACGGTAGCAGTCTTTTAGGTACACTATTGTTGAATATATTGTATAAATCATATCATAATAAAAAGCAAAAATATTTTTTCAAAAATCGAAAAATGGCCATGAAATGGTCATAAAATAGTCTAAATCTTAAAAGAAAATTTACTCGAATTCAGAATCAGAAAACATATATGCACGTCCAACGTGATATACGGTCGATCACGTTAGTTCCAGAATTTATATAACAGTTACGTACGCACGCACACACACACACTCACACCACACACACCAGACAAAACCCATCAGTGCAAAACACCTCCCCCCCGGACCGCCCCATCAATCCCCGGCTCCCCGTACATTTTATAAAACACGAAAATCTCTACAAAAATATACTAAGCTTTAATTATCGTAATTATATGTTTAACACACAAATTCAATTTATAAATGTTCCAGGATCGCACTATAAGAAAGATTACTCAGCGGTGAGAGTGGAAGAATTGAATCCTTAATATCGTTAAAGCTAAAGGGTTTCGACATTAAGCTACAAAAATGAACCTAGCCGACATTGATTCAAAAGATCACATCTATTTAAATTCTAAAAATGTTCAACTCAATTAAAACCTTTTACTCCCGTTAATTGCTACGACATTAAAAAAATCTTTTTTTTTTAGTTTTTGAATTTTTATCTCACCAAAACTTAGTCGCCAAAATTGCTTAAAATTTACAACTCAGTAGATTATCGTTGTTTTTTATGTCTATGAATTTTTTAAAACATTCTAACTATTAGATTTTTTCGAGATTTATATATTGTTTTTCGAAAAATTTCTTTTTATATCTAAAAAATGAACAGCATGCAGTCCAATCTACGCCAAATCTTGCGTTGAAAATGTAGACAAAGTTATATGTTCTTTTTTAGAAGATACACTATTGTTGAATATATTGTATAAATCATATCATTTTAAAAAAGCAAAAATATTTTTTCAAAAATAGAAAAATGACTATAATATGGCCATAAAATGGCCAGAATCATAAAACAAAAAATGACCTAAATTCAGAATTAGAAAAAATATATGCATGTCAAATTTTATTACGATCCGTCGCATGGTTCCAAAATTATGGCGGTATACGTACATACACACACACACACACACACACACACACACACACACACACACACACACACAGCCATCCGCACGGACATTTTCTAAAAACGTATGATTCGTACTCCAAACACCTCCAAATGCGTTTCCACGAAGTATTAGCAAAACTGAAAATTTTACTATTACAAAGCTTCCTCTTGAGGAGGAAGCAGTAGTTGTAACAATTGTATTTTAGGTTAAATGAGCATGCGCATGTGCACCGCGCATTGTCGGTCGGCGTCATCGGGCTCGGACCGTTCGGACGTTGATCTACGTATTCCTTCGCGAAGAGTTTGCATACGCGTCTATTATTACTTTAGCACTTTGATGTCTTTGCTGAAAGATATGAAAGTTTAAAAATAGGGATAAATGATTTTTTTTTTTCAAGAATTTAATGGATTTTTAAATAAATAATTTAAGGTGAGCAATTTCAAAGGACAACGTAGTTAAATTGAGCTATTAAAGTAGTAGGGGCAAGCCTGATACTGCGCCAGACTGATACTGCGCCATGCAACTCCCGCACCACCGAATACCGACCGAGTGTAACAGGGATCTGATTTTTTTATCATCACTGTTTTACCCATAATGTCACTATTTTACCCGCTTACCCATAATGAGCGCTGTTTTACCCGATGGAATTTTTTATCATCACTGTTTTACCCATGATGGTCACCGATTTACCCGTGATAAGCACTGTTTTACCCGATGGAATTGGATGGGGCAGCCCGCATTCAGATGCAGGATCCCGATGGGCCCAGTACGTCGAGTGGGGAGCATGGGTAAAGCACTGAAATGTGTGAGTGTGGGGGACATCGCTTGCTGCATCGATGTGTGCTACTACAATTTCACATTTCGTATCCTGCTAAATAAGTGCATGCGGACAGAGAGAGAGAGAGAGAGAGAGAGAGNGAGAGAGCGAGAGAGAAAGAGAGAGAGAGAGAGAGAGAGAGAGAGAGAGAGAGAGAGAGAGAGAGAGAGAGACAGATGGATGAAATGTGTACGCTGACAGCATATTCAATGTTTAGTTAATATCTAAAGTGATTGTGAAGGAATAAAGGTTAGGGTTGATAAATAAAAACATAAGTAATATAAGTTTTATTTTTTAGTTTATTGAAAAAAATTTGAGTACAATAATGATAGAGGTAGTTGTACATCTCAGTACCTCTTATAACCTTGATGTTCTGGCATGGACTTTGTGTTAGTGGAATATTTCTCACAAGTTTTTTTCCACTGTTCACTTTTATTAGTAGGAGTAGAACAAGGTTCTCCACGATACGCATTGCATTGTTTATCATCTTGCGCTCTTCTGGCGCTCTTATCCTCCTTGAGAGGAGTGTACGAAGCGCTATATCGATTCATTTTTGAGATCTATCCTGACGATGGTTTATAACAGTACTGACTAATTGATGGTTCATGCAAGCTTTATTTTCTTAACATCACCGCTTATAGGATTATACTTAACAATGCGATCATGTAAAATTAGACAATACGCAGTTGTATTTGCGTGCATATTATTCTTACAATCAAATTCAAGACGTACATCTACAGCTGCTTGTTTAAGAGACTCGTTTTGTTTGGAACAGTCTACGACTATGAGAGATGCATGTTGGATGAATTCTTCTTTACTTAGAAGAGGATCTATTACAATTCTGTCAAAGTAATATACATTTTGGAAATTTGCATACATATCATAGAGTATGGCTAACTGATTGTAATATCAAGATTGAGATTACCGTATGGGTAACTCTAAGAGTTGAGGAAAAGTTTTACATTACTAATATTAGGGCACTGGTGGACAAAGACCACCAAGGCCAAGACCTTCTCGACCAGACGCCCTCATTGTAAAGGCTTCGGCGGGTAAGTCCTACACTGACATCCTGAGAGAGATGAAGGCAGACCCCAAACTTGAGATTTTGGGCAGAAGTGTCAACAGGTTACGCAGGACAGCGACGGGAGACCTGTTACTACAACTTCACCGCAACGTGGATCTGAAGGCAGTGGCATTCCGACAAGCGGTGGAAGTGGTCCGTCAAGCAGGTACCGAAGTAAGATCCCTGCAAGAGCAAACGGTCTTCAAAATAAAGGACCTCGATATCCTAACAACCAAGGCCGATATAGTGGAAGCACTAAAGAGGGAGTTTCAAAGTAGTGAAACATTTGAAGTAGAGGAAACGGCAGTAAAGTCGGTGCGATCAGCTTACGGCGGTACCCAGACAGCGGTCATACAAATGCCAGCAACAATGGCTAAACAGGTGATAGGGAAGCAGAAAATCAAGATTGAATGGGTAGTCTGCAGAATCCGGGAGGTCCAACGAGGAACACGGCTGCTTAGATGTTAAAAATGCCTAGGTTTTGGGCATATCACCAGTAAGTGCACAGCAACACAGGACCGAAGTAACTGTTGCTACAGATATGGGAGCACAGAATACAAGATAAAGAACTGTAGCAGCCAACCGAATTGTGTTCTCTGTCGTGGGAAAGACGCAGAAGGAAAAGGTGACCATGCAGCTGGTAGCTACACATGCCCAGTTTACAGAGCGGCAGTAGAAGAGTTGAAGGAGAAAAGAAAATGAGGATAGTTCAGCTAAACCTTAACCACTGCGAGACAGCGCAGGACTTGCTTATCCAGTACGTCAGTGAGACGAAGACTGACGTGGCCATCATCTGTGAGCAATACAGAGATCTTGACGAGTCATCATGGGAAGCAGACGGCACTGATAGAGCGGCGATCTGGGCATGTAGGAACGTCGCTCTCCAGGAAAAAAAGAGGACTCGGAAGGAAGGATTTGTTCGCGCAAAGGTAGCAGGTATACACGTATACAGCTGCTATGCCTCGCCAAATGCACCGATCGAACAGTACGAGCAGCAGTTGATCGACTTGTGCAGGATGTCGCGGGAAGAAAGCCAGTAATCATCGCAGGTGATTTTAACCCATGGGCCGTAGAGTAGGGCCTTTGGTGAGTCAAAGGACGAACCAAAGAGGACATGTGTTCTTGGAAGCATTTGCTCCTCTAGACCTGGTGTTGGTTAATCAGGGTAGCACTCACACCTTCAGCAGAGGAGACACAGGAACTATTGTAGACCTGACCTTTGTTAGTAGTTGTCTAATTGGCTCAATTGACACGTGGACTGTGAGTGATCACTACCCAAATAGCGACCACCCGGCCATAATAATGGAGGTAAGGAAATCAGAGCAGAGAACCAGCGCGAGTACAAGGACCAATAGAATCGGTTGGAAAGCAAAAAATTATGACAAGGAGATGTTTCTGCTGGCATTGGAAGAAATGCAACCACAAGGATCAGCGAACAGCAAGGCCGAACAGGTAATGGAAAATATTACCCGAGCCTGCGACGCGGTCATGCCAAGAAGAGTACCCAACAATAGACGACCACCAGCATACTGGTGGGATAAAGCGGTAGAAAGTGCACGCAGCGAGTGTCACCGGACCAGAAGACGAGAACAACGGGCAAGGAAGAAATACTACAAAACTGGAAGAGGCAAGGAGGTAGTAGAGGCCCGCAAAGAAGAAATGAAGGACGCTAAAAGGATCCTTAAACGGACAATCCGCGCAAACAAGCGACGGTGCCTTAAAGAGTTGCAGGACGAAGTCGAACGGGACCCCTGGGGCCGTCCTTATAAAGTCGTAATGAAGAGGATAAAAGGAAGCTATGTACCGCCTCCCAAATGCCCGGAATTGATGCACCGTATCGTGACTACGCTGTTCCCTCTCCAGCTAAATGAAGCATACGGAATCGAGGCAAGGACAGACGACGAAGCTATTTCCCCAATCACCACGGAGGAGCTGCTGGCTGCATGCAAGAAGGTGGGGAACAACAAGGTTCCAGGCCCGAATGGCATACCCAATCTTGCATTGAAACATGCTATCAAAGCCCGCCCCGAAGTCTTTGTAGATTTGTACAACACATGTCTCGAAGAAGGGACGTTTCCTACCGACTGGACAAAACAGCGTCTTGTGTTGCTACCCAAAGGAGATAAGCCACCTGGAGAAGCCACATCGTACAGACCGCTATGCATGCTGGATACCCCGGGCAAGATTCTAGAACGCATAATCTGCGTAAGGATGGACCAGGCCATAGAAGGATCCAGTGGACTTGCAGAGCACCAATACATCTTCAGGAAGAAGCGCTCTACCCTGGACGCCGCCGGCTTGGCGATCGACACTGCCCGATCAGCAATAAAAGGGAAAAGATGGAAAGGAGAATCCAAGAAGTACTGTGCTATCGTCACACTGGACGTAAAAAATGCGTTCAACTCGGCTAACTGGAGTAAGATACACGAGGCATTGCGAAACCAGGAGCTACCTGGGTATGTAAGAAGGATTATGGCTGACTACCTTAAGTACAGAATCCTACTATACGATACGGAGAACGGCACAGAAACCTATAAGGTCACAGGAGGCGTTCCCCAGGGGTCCGTGCTGGGCCCACCATTGTGGAATATCATGTACGATGGAGTTCTAAGACTAGAACTACCCCAAGGGGCAATGTTCATAGGATTTGCGGATGACATCGCAATCGTAGTAGTGGAGAAGGACAAAGACGAGGTGGCAGAAACTGCTAACGAGGCTGTTCGTATGATACATGAATGGCTCACGGAGACGGGCCTAGAATTAGCCAGCCACAAAACGGAAGCTATTCTGATTACCAGTAGGAAGAAAATAGAAGAAATGACACTGATAGTAGATGGACATGAGATCGTTTCTCAACCGACCATCAAGTACCTGGGTCTCACCATCGATGCAAGACTTAATTTTAAACAACATCTAGAAGTAGTAAGCGATAAAGCAGCAAGAGTTGGCGCAGCTCTATCACGATTGATGCCAAACACAGGATGGCCTTCGCAGAAACGTAGGTTGCCCTTAGCCAGTGTAATCACATCGATTATTCTGTACGGGGCCCCAATATGGGCAGATGCCATGTTGGTGAAAAGTTACGCACGAAAGATATCGACAGTGTACAGGAGAAGTGCACTTAGGGTCGCATCAGCTTACCGAACGGTATCGGACGAAGCGGCCTGCATCATAGCAAGCATGCCGCCTATTGACCTTTTGGTAATAGAGAGGAAGGACGTATACGAGGCAAAGAGACGGATTAACGACAACACCCATAACGAGATCTGGAATTCCGCAAGGAAGCAGACAATGACTGAGTGGCAAAAAAGATGGGACTCCGTCGATAAGGGGCGATGGACACATCGCCTCATACCAAAAATAAAGGACTGGGCGCAAAGAGGACATGGGGAAGTTAACTACTACCTCACACAGTTTCTGACGGGGCACGGATGCAACGGGGCAAACTGCCCAGTTTGTTTGGACGCTAACGAAGATGCGGAGCATGTCTTCTGTGACTGTTCGCGATACCAAATGGAGCGAGCAGATCTCGAGTGTTACCTCCAGACAAGTATGATACCTGAATCTATGATGACAGCCATGTTGTCGACGGAGGATGGTTGGCACGCAGTAGGCAACTACGTTAGGACCATCCTCAAGAAGGTTAGAAATGACGAAGAGAATCGAAGGAAAAGATAAGGCAAAACAGCCAAGTTAAATGCTGCTAAAATCAAAAAGGAGTGTTACCTTCTTTTTTTTTTATGCCAAGCCTGGCATCGTCAGTCAACTTAATTAAGCCGGACTGTGTGCTGTGACCAGTGCGGAAACCTGTTTTAGTCCAGGAGAATTAGACGCAACACCTCTCAAATACGGCTGTAACGTGACGAACCTTAAATATTTTAGAAATAGGTCGGGTTTGATGTATCTAATGAAAATATCGACGTCCGGGTGCGCAAAAAACGGAGCGTTTTGCAGAAAAAAATAAAAAACTGCGAAAAAATGCAAAAATCGCGAATTTTTCCGACATTTGGTAGTGTCACTCTGTAAATATGCAATTTAGGGAAAAAATAAATTATTGCAAATTTGTTCGTTATGAAATTTTCTATAAGATAAAATTGATCCGAAATTCGCATATGTAATATTTTTGTTGAAAAAAGCTCATAAGTACGAAAATAAACAGGGAAAATTTATTGTTATTTTGAAGCGGACGTTTCACAAGTAAGAAATCATCCCATCACACTACAAATTGAGATTTAAGTACTTCGATCTAATACAAAACAATATTGAAAAGGCCGATCGCAATTGGTCCGATGGTTTTTTGCACAAGACAATTGTTAATTAGGCTCGGCGTGAACATTATCGTCTTTTTGGTGTTTATGCCAGAGTTAAACTTATGCATTTTAATAGGCGTTGATTTTTTTGGGCACGACCGCGACACGGAAGTGCCTTATAGTTTCGTGTCGTAAAATGTGTGAGATGCGATATCTCACGCAATTTTCGACCGATCGGGCTGGAATTTTAGGAGGAGTGTCCTCCCGCACAAACTAAAAAACTATTTTTTTTTTATCCCGATCCTCTACGTTGTTTTTAAATGCGGGCACAATTTGTTTGATTTTACATGTAATTTTTAATAAAAATTTTGTTGTGATGCAATTATCTCTGAGAGACATTAGTCAATCAGGCTAAACATTTTTTTGGGAACTCCTCTCATGATAGTAAGCTGCCAGTCCTATTTTTGACTTGATCCTGCACATATACGCAGAATGCGGTCACCTTCAAAAATCGCTAAAAACGGTTTTTTAGCTGTAACTCGAATTCTAAGCATTCTACAAAAAAAAGTTAAATGGAAAAGTTGTAGATCTTTAAAAAATACAACTTTTTTCCATTTACATAAAATCATGAAAATGCTTAGAACTCGAGTTAAAGCCCAAAATCGATTTTTTACAGCTAAAAAACCAATTATTTGCCATAAAACTTTACGGATTTACGTTTTACATAAAAATGTAATATAAAAGTTGTAGATACTTTCAAAACACAACTTTTTATCGTGGCAAAGATATTTTTTAACACTTTTTGACATACAACATTCCTAGAAGCGATTTTTTGATACATAAATTCAATAATAACGCTGCAACATGCCTTATCTGACTCAGTGCGAAAAATGTGTGAGATTCGATATCTCAGCCTGCTTTGAGAAGCCTGACAAGTCCCTCTAAACTATGCTATTATAAAACATTTTCTAAATGAAACCCTACTAAATTACTAAATTACTAAATCAAATCTTGATAAAATCTTGAATCTTCTGTTAACTATCTTTAAAATCCTCTTGAAAATCCTCTTGAGTCCTTCCATGTTAAATTGTTTTTTTTCACCTACAAGAAAAATAGAATTTAATTAATAAAACTAAAAAACAATGACTGTATGATTTAATTAACTGTTAAAGCAAAACCAGCCTCTATAATACATGATTATAGATACGTATAGTAGAAGTATAGTAGTGCCATAGTCTTAAATGAAGTTAAGTTCCAACTCCAAGATTTAGATAGCTCAGCTATCAACACCATCAGTATCCTTAGGTTGACTCCGGTAGACGCAGTAGACCATGATCCAACAAATGCAGAAGTTTTTATACACCTAGACATACAGAAAAATATTACAAAATCAAACTCATAAATAATTATTGAGAGATTCAGACCACTGATCTCTGCATAAAAATTTGAAACAAGGCAGCTTTTAAGTATGAATACCATCAAACCACATGTCTCAGTCACATAATTCACATTTACAAACAGAAGATTATCATCATGAACACTGAAAAGGTATTCGCGAGCCATTAGACATCTGTTTACTGAACTTATCATGACCTACCCTACCCCAGCCTGCAAAATAATGATATTTGGAATAAAAAAAAATAGTAATCGATAGTTTTTTAATAGCTCAATTTAACTATGTTGTCCTTTGAAATTGCTCACCTTAAATTATTTATTTAAAAATCAATAAAGTCATTGATCCGTATTTTTAAACTTCCATATATCTTTTGATATATATAATATTTTAAATTGCTCAAAGTGCTAAAAAAACTGCTCAAGTTGCATTTATAATTGCTCAAGTAGAGTTGTTACCAGCTCCACTTTCATTGATTATTAAATAATAAAAAATAGTTATAACAATTGTATTTTAGGTTAAATGTGCGTGCGCATGCGCACCGCGCATTGTCGGCCGGCGTCAGCGGGCTCGGACCGCTCGGACATTGATCTACGTATTCCTTCGCGAAGACCATTTTTTTTAGTTTTGATTTTGTATCTCAAAAACTAGTCGCGAAAATTGCGTAAAACATTTGTTACAATAGCTAGATCATTGTGTTTTTTATTGTTCCTGAATTTTTCAAAAAATTTAACTGAATTTATTTTTTGAGTTATATACTGTTTATCGGAAATAATTGCTGGGGAGTAGTCATTAAAATAATTGGAAACAGATCAGTCAATCCTGAAATCTTGCCGGAAAAAGAAGACATAGATTGTATTGTTCTTTGTAGGAGTAACACTATGGGTATAGTATATGTTTGATATAATCTATCATTATTAAAAAAGCAAAAATATTTTCATTTTTTTATGTCGTACGATTACGGGAGTAAAAAGGTTTAAATTGAGTTGAAATTTTAGGAAAAGATTGATCTTTTGATCACTTCGGCTAGGTTCTTTTTGTAGCTTATGAAACCTTTTAGTTTAAAAGATACTAAGATTCAAATACTTCAACTCTCACCCTGTATACTCTGTGTGACTGAACATTATTATTTTTGTTAAACCATATAATTTGATAATTAAAGCTTAGTATATTTTGAGAGCTTTCATGATTTTTTAAAATGTCCGTGCAGATGGTTTTGTCTGTGTGTGTGTGTGCGTGCGTGCGTAATATTACATTTAAAACAATATCAAAAATCGGAAAAGGAGGAAGCTAAGTGCCAAAGACTTGGCAGCGGTTTTTTTACTATGATGAGGTTATGAAACACCTTTAAAGCTTTAAAGATCCTTAATCTTAAATTGCCGCGCGACCGCGCGTCACTGTTTCGCGCATGCGCAACGCTCAACTGCCTACGTTGAAACTATCTTTATTTATTTAACAATTAAGGAAAGTAGAGCTGATAAAAACTTTACTTGAGCAATTATATATGTAACTTGAGTAGTTTTTTAGCACTTTGAGCAGTTAAAAATATTATATATATATCAAAAGATATGGAAGTTCAAAAATAGGGCTAAATGAATTTTTTTTCAATGACTTTATTCATTTTTAAATAAATAAATTAAGGTGAGCAATTTCAAAGGACAACGTAGTTGAATTGAGCTATTAAAAAAATATCCATTAGTATTTTTTTTATTGCAAATATCATTGTTTTGCAGGCTGGGGTAGGGTAGGTCATATCCAGGGGCTGGATAGAGATAGGAGATCCAGCGCAGCTGACCACTAGGTTGTGCTTAGTCAGGGGTCCCGGCGAGACTTCATACGTCCCTGCATTCGATCTATCTCTCTCTCGCTCGCGGGTGTGATGCCGCGGGAGAGGATAAATCTAACCAGTCTTTGGCAGCGCGTGCGCGTTTTCCACCGACGCGCTGAGTTCACATGTAAATATAATTGCGTTTCTGCGCATCGCGCTATCTCTTTCTTGCTTCGCGTCTCCACAGCTCGCGAGCAAAATGAGGGCTCCGGCGCAGTACAGTTCGACTCCATTACTCATCCAGATAACATCTCCTTACGTAACTAAGTGCACGTGCAGGAGAATTCCAGAAGGAAGTCCGGGTCCAGCCACTTGAGTTGCAGTCTCGCCTCGCCGCTGGTCCTTTCAGTAGTATTTTTACTAATATTTTAGTAATAATAATAATAATAATAATGTTTTATTGCATGAAACTTTTCGTTTTTACAATAATCTTTACATATAAAAATATAAAACATAATAATATCTTTATACGATCATTCGCTTTTCTTTGCACCGCGATTTTTCTCTTCTAGCTTCTTCTAGCCTTCTATCTTCACCCTTAGGTTATTTTCCCTAGAAGGTGATCAGGTCCTGCTCCTCCTTCTTTCTTCTTGACTCTCTCTCGTCCTCTCTCTCTTTGCCTTCTCTCTCTTCCACCTTTTTTATTCTTCCATCCTTCTCTCTCCACTCAAACTCCTTTCCTTCCACTGTAACTCTGAAGTTCTCTCCGCTGTAGGTTTTCCCCTCTCTCTTTGCTTCTTCCTTCCTTCTCTCTCTTTCCGACATTGCCTCTCTCCTCGCTTTTCTCTCCTCCCAATTCATCCACTGCTCCATCCTTATCTCTCCCTCTCCGTTTACCCTTTCTCTCTCCTTCCATATCATCTCCATGTCTTTCAATTCCCTGAATATTATTTTTTTTGTTTCCTTGTTATACGTGTCCTCTACTTCCCATTCTGTCCCTGCCAGGAAGACTTCAAGCCACTCATTGAGGTCCTCTGCGTCATTCCATCTCGCCCCTTTGTGGATAATTATTCCCCTTTCGTGTACTTTTGGACGTTCTCTCTTCCTCTTGCTCGTGCTCACCAGTCCTATCACGCTTTTTATTTTCTTCTCCTCTTCTCTGCCTTGCTTCTCCTTTTCCCTCCTCTGTCTTGCTTCTGCTCTCTTGGCTATTTCCCTTATCTCTCCTATCACTCTGTTTATCTTCTCTCTCTCTCTTCTTTCCTCTTTGATTTTCCCTTTCAATATTTCGACGTCACTCTCCAAATCGGTCATCTTTCTCTCCGCTGCTTCTCTCTTCCCCCTTTCAATCTGTAGTTTCACTTTCCATTCTTTCATTTCTTCTCTCATCTCTCTCATCTCTCTCTCTAGTCTTCTCTCCGTAATGGACATCTCGCTTTCCTTTTTCACCTTTTTCTCCTTTCTCTCCAGCTGCACTTTTCACTTTTCTTTGCTCTGCTTCTTCTGTCTCTCTGCTGTATCGTTTAACCTCCAATTCTGTTTTGCATATGCAAACACGTGCTCCCTCTCGTTCCTTTTCCTGGTTTTCTTCCTTGTTCCTTTCTGCTCTACCTTATCGATCTCTCCTAGGGACTTCTTATTCCTCGATCCTATCCTGGGGACTTTTCCTTTCTCTTCTCCCCTATGCATTTAGCGCGCCTTTTTTGAATGTCCTGCTGTCTCGACTTTCTCTCTCATTCTTCTTCTCTTGCATTTTCCTTGTTCTTCCTTTTCCAGATGATTTTATTTAAGTATCCGTCTTCTTCCCTCCGCATACTTCTTGCCATTTTTTCCCTGTTATTTTTGTCTCGTCGCACTTTTCGAATACGAGTTTCAGCGTTTCCTCTTCTCTTCCGCACATCCTACATTTCCTTTCTTCTTCCGTTTTCCAATATTTATTTCCTCTTATCTCACTACCTAACCTGAATCTTGCCGTGATCCCTAGGGATCCTCTTCTGTGTTCTCCTACTTCCAGCAGGTACTCCGGTGTTTCTCCTTGTTCTTTCAGGATTTCCTTTATCTCGCTAGCGTATCCCGATTCCCTTATCTCCTCACTCCATTTCTGCCACTGCGTGTCCTTGTTTATTCTTTCGATTGTCTCTTCCATCTTTTCACCCTCTTCTAGTCTTCTAATGTAATCTGCGCTTGAAATTCCACATCTCTCCAGCTCGTGTCTCCTTATGTCTTTGCCTCTTCCCCTCCATTCTCCTCTTTCTCCTTCTGTCTTCAGCAGTCTCCAGCATTCTCCTAATAACGTGTTTTCCTTTGCTTTACTCAGTTTTCCTTCGTACTTTATCGCTCTTTTCCTTGCTCTCGTCTCTAGTTTGAACCGTTTGGTTTCCCAGTGGATCACGTGCGCCGGTGTGGTCCTCTCTAGCTTCATTACCCATTTTATGTACCTTCTTTGCATCTTCTCTAGTTCTTCTTGGCACTTCCATCCCCATATCTCCGCTCCGTACTCCATCACGCTCTGAACCAGTGTCTCAAAAAGCCTCATTCTCATTTTCCAGTTTTCTCTGAATGTTGATTCGCCTAATCCCCATACTGTGCTTATCAGTGAGCTCGCCTTCTCCTTCATTTTTTTAATCTGTTCTTCTTCTTTCCCGTTTTCTTTCAATGTGT